>OY728152.1:1180298356-1180923356 GCA_963277665.1 Viscum album | reverse complement strand
TATTTTGGAGAAAAAATGAATAGAAAAAATTTTAGGGGGGGAGGGGTATATTAGTTAGATAATTTGCGACGAGACTCATCACAAACAGTACCACCGTTATTAATTATGACAACGGTAAAAAGGGAATTTTCCATGGCCCCTGTCATAAATATGGTTTGTTGACATGTTATTTGCGATGGGAGAAAATCCCATCGCAAATAATTTAAAATGATGGAAATTATTTACGATGAAACCCATTGAAAATAATTTTCTGCTCACAGTTTATTTGCGATGAGAGTATACTGCCATCACAAATAACAAACAAGACTAAACGGTTTTTGTAACGGGGGTATATCCCCATCGTAAATAGTCTTCCTATGATTGGGTGCGCGGTGCATGCCAAAGGTATTTTTGATTGGAATATATTCCCATTGGAAAGATTTATTTTTTATCAACTATTTTCAATGAGATACCATTCTCGTCATAAATAGTCTCGGTTGATGGACTATTTGCGACAAGTTAGCCACTTGTGACAAATAACACTACACAAAAAGTCTTTTTCCCTTATTAGTGTACTGTCTCAAGGATCTTGAAAATACCATTCGATGTATTGGGGGAGGATAGTAGAAAATTCAAGGCAAGTTCATGGCCCGACCAGAACATATAGACCGACTGTGCAACACTTTAAAATTTTCTTTTCTTATAAATTTTTAATTTTTTTTAAAGGGAGATGCTTATCTAATACCCATAATTTTTAGGAGCTTTCATGAGCCCCCATTTCCAACCTCTTATCTTTTCCCTCTCCTCTATGAATCAATTGATATTTATCCATTAAATCATTAGGTTTCTCTAAGTAAGTTATTCCTCTCCCTCTTCTTATTCTTCATCATTTTCCTTTCATCTTTAATATTTTCTCTCCTATGACCATGGTGGCCTAATTTTTCTAAATTTCAGGATATTTGTCAGTGGTTTTTGATATTAGTTATCCCTCATGGATCTTTGATACGTATTCCCTCTTTTGGTTATTTTTTTTTGCAAATGGTTTTAATCATTTTTGATAGAAGACTCCTTCTGCCATCCCATAATTTTAAACCATGATTTTCTTATTATTTCTTAATTTTTTTAGTATATAAAAGAATGTTTTGATGAATATGGGGACTAATAGTATTTATAATCTTGTTCTAGTCTATTTCCTAAAGCTTTTGGTGGAAAGGTTTCCTACAAAGCATGTATTTCCCTTAATTTCATAAACTGCACACTAAGTGTTTGATAAAACTCTTCAATTGGTTTTCTTGGAAATAATTATTGATTATTTATGGAATTGATTAACCTTTAATTATATTCAAATGATTTGATAATAAATACCATTTTTTAATAGTTATTTGGATTGTATTAATTGGGTTACACACTTAAACTAAGATACCTTAGAATAAATCAGTTTTATGATTTGAATATAAATTCTTGGTGAATATGGGAATAAAGTGAGACTCATGGTATGCATTGGGTATTTGGGGCTTGTGGAGGGGGGTGGGGGGTTTGGGACCAATAACATGATAGGTTTAAGGAATATCCCCATTCTAGTGAATATGATCAATCTTGTTAGACACTGGTGCACACTAGCACATTGTAGGTGGATTCTAATTGACATCTCCTTCTTTATAGCCCTGCCCAACATTGGTGAAATCAAGGTAATGATGATAAGTGACTTAGTGGATCTTTTATGCTTTTGAGTATGGACTTATAGTGTCTCTAGGTTTATTTACTTCAACTCCCGTAGCCTTTACCTATGATATTATATTGATACTCCTGGAATTCTTGCATATTTTACTAGCTTGATTTTATTACTCAATTTTAAATTATTTTAAATTTAATTCACATTTATTTTTGTTTTATTTAAAATTTAAAACTCAATTTATTATATTTTAGTTTAAAATAATGAGCTATGGTTTATTCCTTAAAGATTGAATAGAAATTACATGAAAGGATCCAATTCGGATTGTTAATTTAGCACTCTACATACACCCTTTTGGTGTATGTTGACATTATTTTGATTGTCATAGGTAATAAAAGGATTTTCTTGAAGGAAATGGATTCTTATATTAGTGTGTATTGAGTTTTGGTGGAGGTGAAATGAATTGTGATAAACCTTGTGTAACATCAAGATGGGTAATAGATTATTTTTTCTTTCAGATCATTTTGGATTTTTATTCTGTTATCGGTTTTATAATCATCCTTATTGTCTTCCCATCACATTCATATTTATATTTCATTTGGATCATTTTGTATATGAATGCCCAATCTCATGGTTATGTTTTAAGGTTATGAATTTTATTTCATTTCATTTTCATTTTATAGTTTTCTTTGGGTACTCTTTTTTGTTAGGATATGTTTGGTTTTCATTTTTATTTTCAAGTGGATTATTTAGATGCATTCCACACTAATTATTAGCATGATCATGCTAGTTTTTAGGGACATACCCTTTTCCATTCTTGTAACTCACCATTTGGAAAAAACATTACCAATGGTGTTTTCTTTATGCCTAGACACTAGTTTCCTTCCCATGGGGATTAATAACCACCTTATATCCTTGTCGTATGCTGAAATAGGTACCAAGATGTGGTAGATTTGGTTAGTTCCTGACACAACACCTTTAGAAAATTTCTCAAGCACATCTCTGTAAATAATTCATCCTCACAGAACCTCATAATTGATATTTCCAAGCTATGAAACCTTCAATTAGTAAATAATTGTGGGGGAAAAAAACATCCACTAAAGGCAAGAAATGTCTCCTTTCTACATAAAGCGACCATAACATTTCCAATTTCTGAGGAGCCTCTTCCGTCTATTAATCATGTGATTTCCTACTAAGGTCATTGGTTACAATATTTTCCTTCCCTAGAGTATAGATTTTTTCAAAATCATAGTTTGGGTGGAACTCAAACCATTTCCTCTACCTTAAATTGGGGTCCATGTATGAAAAATTATACTTGAGTCTCTTATTATTTGAGTAAACCATAAATTTATCAATGAGAAAATAACATCTCCATAACATTAAGGAAAAAACAATAGCTGTAAGATCTATGTAATGGGTTACATAATTCTCGTGTAGTCTCAAATTTTTAGACCCATAAGAAATCATAGTTCAACTCTGCATTAACATGAAACCTATCGTAGAGTTAGAATAACCAAAATAAAACTCTTAATCCACTCCTTTCCTAGGAAACTATAACACCAAAGCATTGGTGAATATCCACTTCTACTTGAATGCTACTTGGTAATTCTCTGACTAAAAAATTGGATACCCCTTTGGTGTAAGGGGGTTATAATGTCTGTAATATGGGAGAAGTCCTCCCAAAATATTTGGTAGTATACTTCCATCCTATGGAAAATATTCACCTCAAACACAAACTTAGAGGGCTCTCAAGCCTTTACCACCTCTACCTTTATTGGATTATTTGCCATACCACTATTTGAAATTACATGCCCAAGGAAGTGAAATTCTTTAATATAGAACCTGAACTTCAGGAGATTTACATATATAGAATGATCATGGATTAAGTCTTAGATAATCCCCAAATTCTTATCACGATTCTCACTTTTTATAATAAATGAGGATTTAATTGATGAAAACCACCATGAATCTGTCTAAGTATAGCTGAAAAATTTGTTTCATGTGTCCCACAAACACTTTTAGGGCACTCATCATGCTGAAAAAAGCACTTGGAACTCATATTGAATTTATCAATATCTAAACACCATATTTTTAATATCATAATCATGAACCCAAAGAAAGTGACACCTACACATTAGATCATTATTTTATATTTATCTTTCTCCTTTGAACTGATTGAAGAGGTCAACGATTCCTAGAAGTGGGTATTAATTCTTGGTTTTCATGTGATTTAGTAGAAAATTATCAAAGAAATCCCTATATCTATTATCTACCTTCTTATTGAAAATAAACAGAGATGTTTTTAGTGATACACTAGATCTAACAAAACCATTCTCTAGGAGGACCTCTAATTGAACCTTCATCTCCTTGAGCTCTTCCAAGGAAATCCTATAGGTTTTTAAGGCCATCGATGTTATCCTAAGGTGAAATTTTTTACTAAAATTGACCGAAGTTTTTAAGGGAAACCCTAGAACTTATTTTGGAATATCATCTATAGACTTATATATTTCTATAGACAACTTATCCTCCACAACATTTATGGAACAAAGTGTTGTGTTCTCTATTTGATGGGTAATAGACAGTAATCTCTTAAGGGTTAGCCCTACTCATCCTATCCCGGAGTCCTATACCCAAGTAAACATAGATCCCAACCCATCAATATGAATATATATAAATCTATTCTGATGTCAATATACCAAGTCTAAGACTCTAGATAACCAGTCCCTGCCAAGTAAGACATCATAATATCTCATCTCTAATATGTTGAATTCCTAAGAGCATACCTCTTTATCAAGGGTAAGTTTTCCCTGATGAAAATATAGGAGATAAGATGATTACTTCTTATAAGAGTATCTAACCAAATTGTTCAGTCTTAGATACCTATTAGGATACATAACTTATGGATAAAAGATACGATAAGAAATGAATGTCTCACATCGGTATCGATGAGTATGAGTGCTAAGGTAGAGAAGATACAACTTATACCTCGAACCATGTCGAGTGAAACTTACTCAAATTCCTCCATCGCCTGCATCTAACCTCTTCCTTGACCATTGAAAACATGAGTATGTCACGATCTACATAGAGGTGGTAATGGTGGGAGTGTATCAAAATTTCACCCACCCCTAGTTTCTTCTCTTCCATGGACACCTCTGGGTGGTCTATCTTGACCACCTAGAAGAGGTCCATGATTAGTGTACTTTCTCTCATAAGGAATTTCGTCCAATATAAAACCATCACTAAAATTTAATGTATTTCCATTTGGGTAGTATAAAACCAAGTTTTCATTTATAATATAGTCATAAGAGTTCCTTCCGCTTTACTTGTTACACCCATTATGGAATCCCTTCACTGCCAATCCCCTAGATCGGGATCATGAATGTCAATGAGTTTTATGAATAGATATTAATACTTTATGTTTACTATAAATTAGTTACAAATATTCTTTTGGTAAGAGTGAAACCATCCCATTTCATTGTATGATTTTGATAGAGAAAATCCTCAATCACTAGGGCTCACCCCAATACCCCATTATGGGTGGGAATACGCTGGGGTACAATCACCTCTCATATCTCCTACTAAAGTCTGTGATCAAACATTCAAGCTCAAATATATATTTCATGAATCATATATTTATAAAACTCGATGAGGTGTGTGAACCTTAAATCATATTGATATATATTTATACTACCCCACAAGAGATCTAACAACTCCCAACATATATATTTCTCATAATCACTCGATATTACTCCTCTCCAAAGCGATTCTTATACTCTTTCTAGAGTAATGTAGCCTCTTCATGAGTCTATATGATTGATGAACACCAATGTAACCATTCACCAGGGAGAATAATCATATAAATAACTACCATATGACCCATGGGTGTGAAAATCCGACATAAGATATGAGTAACATATTCCAACCCATCCTCTACTACCCAATGGCCTGACTTGCTCCAAAACCTAAAAGACATTTTCCTATAGAACTCATTAAGTGGACTTAGCCAATGATTAGTATCATATTAATTCTTGAGGGATAATACCTATACTAATGGTGGGTTTTCTTTCATATCTACTGATGTGGGATCAATAAGTTTCTCCATCTTTGGGGGAAATACCCCATAATGAGGTCCTTAGACTAAAGTCTCACCACTCAATTTGTTAGCATTTAGTGGTTGAATGACTAAATTGGGATCAACCCATCCCTACCTCTAAATTTGAGATGGATATCTATAGAGTGAAATCCTATATTTGAAAAGATAAATCCATGTTTATTGAAGCATATATTGAATATCTGAATAAAAGGAAGCATGAATGAATACACAATTAACATGTTACATGATGCACATATATTATCCCATTAAATATTGAAACTAATTCCTCTAATATATGAGTTAACTAATATACTATCAAATTCCTAATTAATGGTTACATCATTCATCCAAATCAATCACCAGGTTCCCTAGTCTCTTAAATAAATTCAAGAACCCTTAATATCATTTCCCTAAGTATCCCAAACAAATTATTACCAAAATTCCAACTCTTGTATACAATCCTAATACCTGAACTACTCTAACACCATTTTGACATGACCCAAACCACTTAGAGTCCACCTAGGCTAGAAGTAACCTGAGTGTTCATCCCATGTCCACCTATAATAGGCCAGGGATTGGATAAAAGCACCAATAAATAATATCACACATATAGGAGGCCTTGGACTATAAACTTGTGAATATCAACACATCTCAAAGACATAATATATTATAATGAAAAAACATGTATAAAAAATAATATTTAGTATATCATGAATGACTAAGAAAAATATACTAATGATTTAATACAAACCAAATCTTTAGACAAGTCAAAGTACAAACACCCATATCTCAAGACAAAGATCAATATAAATCATTGGAACATACAAACTCTACTTCACATAAAAACTGACATGAGAACCACTAGAAATTATTTATTCCAAGATACTATAAGTACACACTATACCCAGACCTATATATCTATGTCATTTGAGTACTAAATTGATATATGCATCGTCTTCACAGATATAGCATGCATGGCACAAAGTCTATATTGAGGGTGAGTATTAATATACCTAGTAGGATTACCCAAAAACTCAGGAGGGAAAAAATAGGAATTCATATTAATAAAAAAATTTGAATATGATTTAAGATAAAGATGAAACTCTATTAGTGTACCATATCACACAAATCACCACCACAAATGACGAACAATAAACCAAAAATACCACAAGTGATAATAAACCCAAATAGACCCTCTCTCAAAACATCTAAGACAGAGTTGAATATTATGTAGGGAACTACACCTCATCAAGGATTGTGTAAATCATTTGAGGTAGTACCCATCCCTTGTGGAGGGTTTCACCCTAACATATGGGGGGAAATATAACTTCTTAAAAGGAGAATGGTGCTCAAATAGATGAGGGATCATTAACTCCATCATTTATATAGGAGATCAATACCTTTCATGGTAAGTTATCTAGAGGAGTACCTGATCCCCATACATGGAGGACCAAAAGTTCAATCACAAGAGAGTATCTAAACGCCATGTCTACTCCAAATGTCTTTTTCATACCCTGTAGGTTCTTTAGTAGACCTAAAATCCTCAAACTTTCCAAAACATCACATAGTTAGCCTTTGATATCAAAAATAACGGTATTTTCACACTCTATATGGATAAATACTCATATTATACTACTGATATCGACAAAACTAACACCTAGGTGGAAAGGAATGATAAATACTATAAATTTTCTAGTACATTGAATGTCTAATAGGATGCACAATATGTTTTTCTCTTAGGATAAACTGGTTCTGATCTTCTATTACCCAATAATAATTCCATTTTTAATATATTATTACATAATATTTCTTGGATTATTTACCACTTTTGGCCCTTTATTATTGGGTATAATCACTTGTTTTTCATGGTTTTCTTTTACAAATTTGGTTCCATCCATATTAAGGTTTTAATTTCACTATTCTTCTAGAATTCTATTTTTAATCAGGTATTTAAAATTTATATCACTATTTTGTAGTTTTTTTAAGGAGGAAAATTGATTTGTATGATTAATTCACTATATTTATGTGTTTTGTAAGAATAAGATCAATATGAAAGCTCTTATGTGATTAAAAATATAGAAAATGGTATGCACATGTGATTAGATCTAATTATTAGGTGCTACATCAGATGAAATATCCTAGGGATAAGGTTAATTTAGGTATTAAAATATCTATGTGAGGGTAAATTAAGAGTTTCACTAGCTATATGTGGATAACTTTTAGCATCCAATAACTATATAAGTTCTATCCTTTCACTCAAATTACCAAGGAATAATAATTTTTCATCTCATGAGATTCAGGTTTTCACTGAATTTTCTTCTCTATAATAACTATCATAGATTGCATGTTATGTAAGATTCACTAAACTAAAATTTAGGATACATAAAATATTTCCCTTTTTCACTGAGTTGAAAAATGAATTCCTGAGCATGATTTGTAATATTTATGGGAAATTAACACTTTTAACATAGAATATAAACATTTTTTTATGGAAATAAAGGTGTAGCTTGGTGAGTTACATAAGGTTTTATTCTAGTGACTGAAGTTACATGAAATTAACTCCAAAAAAATTCCACAAAAGATTAACTCCAAACCATTATGAACTTAATCAATGTTGATGTAGATGGATGAACTCCCATCAGAATAGAAGAAAATTCATTTTTAGAACCTCGAAGGTATAAATATCTCCTATAGAGATGTTTATTAAATCTTAATCCATGCATTGAACATTTAAAATATTTTGAAAAAGGAAATAACTCTACGTGCCCCTCATCTATCCATATCAAGCGGCTTCATAAAAAATGTTCGACATAGAGATAATTAATATATTGAAGAACATATGTTATTTCAAGATAGGAAACAAGATGGGGAGGGTCATTTTATAATGTTGACAACTAATTTTTTTTAGGGGTGTGATGGGGTGTTCATCGGTCTAATAGAGGATCCCATGAACAATGAATATTGTTATATTTCTATTGATGGATATTGTGACACACAGTGTGATTAATGCTGAAGAATAAGGACTCTAGAAATTTCTATTAGTTTTATATTTAGGTCTTTACTGTACTTCTAGTTTAGAGGTTCTAATTTTTAGAATTTTTTCAACTCAGAGTGTGTAGTTTTTTTGTTGAAAATAAAAAGTGTGGTGTTTTTTCTCTTATCGTGTTCTTTTACCACCAAAAAATGAGTGCTAACATACTACAGAGTTTAAGGGAGTGAAGCTACATGATGCCTGAATATGTGAACATTAAGATGGTCATCACCTTTTTCACTTTAAGTTGGCAGTGATGGTTAATTGGAGACTTGTGTCACCACATATACTATAAGAATGTTTTTTATTCCTTGCATTAAATATTATCCATGTTCTTAATTTATTTTTAAATTCGGTTAGAGTGAGTTGAGTTTATTTATGTTATTAGATAATCTTGAAAAAAAAATTCTGTTTGAGAGATATCTTTGTGGGAAGGGTGTTAGTTGACTGTTTATTATTACAGTTTGAGAGAATATTTAATATATTGTGAGAAATCTTTACATGAGTGTTCATTGTTCACGGTGAGAGTGGAGTTTGAGTCAAGGCATTGAATATTCACTGAGTGAAGTTTTTTTGGATAATTAAATCCTTCAGTAGATCTATGATAGGTATAAGGGAAGTGGTCAAATGAGGGATGGATAAACATCATTCAAACTTTTAATCCATCTAGTCATTTATTATTACACTTCATGCTCTTGTCACCATTTGTTTCTATAAATTATTCAATTTAATTAGTAAACAGATTTCAAAATTAATAAAAATACAAAAATAGTTTTGAAGTTCCATTATGATGAACACATGATTCTGTGATAAGATGACTAGGTTAGCCATTATGCTATATCTATGGTCCTTATAAATTTATTTTTGGACTAGTCTCATGAGAAGGTTGCACCAAATAACTCATGTGAGGTCAACATACGTGGAATGTCTAGTAAGGTACATGAAGTGTATAGTTAAAAGGTATACAAATGAAATCGTACATTCATAAAAGGAACTATATGTCTTACATATATTACATGGAGTATGATTTGTGAACCACACATTGTGTTGGTCCATCGAATCAACATGTATTAAATTACATGTTGAGATACTTGATCTCGAAATACTTGAAGTTTGACTTGAAGTCACATGGTTTTTATTATTTATAAGTCTACATAACCCTATATCCACATAATATAAACTATAAAACATGTATCCTAGTGGATTAAATTTCATGTAGTCAAGAAAAATAGAAGAGAACCATATTTTCTATTGGAACGAACTTCCACCTTGCATTTCCACATTTTTATCCAACATGTTCACCAGTTTTACCACCATCATTACCAATAATTATTGACTTTTCTTACCTAATGACATCTTTCTATATACTATGAAAATTTGGATGGTTCACTATCATTGGTCCATTACCAACTATTAGCTATGGAAGTAGTGCTGATCCACTACTATAGATTCATCTAAGTCACTGAAAGTCCACCACCAGCTAGTTACCATCAAACCAACATGATTAACTTTGAACACAACCACTATTATCTTCGTTTTAAATTCCAAAATGATAATCGGCAAACCCATTCTCTCACTATAATGAAAACGAATTAGAAATAAATATAATTTTTTTAAGAAGTGGTGGTCAGTGGAAGGCACAACCAATCAATATTGGTTTATGTCTATATGCATTAATGAGTAATGAGAATTAAAGGTAATTAAATTCTTTGATCAATGAAGAATAATTCATAAGAAAAATGATTTTTTTTTGAAATAACCATCACATGTAACAAACTGTCACCGTAGGATAATTTTTTCTCATTTTAATAAATTTCATGTTAAAAAATAATTCAATATAAAATATTATTTATAGAGAAAAAATAAAATTCAATATGTAAAACTAATTCTTCATTAAATATAATCAAACATTATATTTAATTTAGATATTATTCTATGTTTTTAGGACACCATGACCAATTATCATTCAATTGTTCAAGGTTTAATCCTGAAAAAATTTATTCCCAGGTTATCAGAACATTGAATTCTAGATAATTCAACTTTAAAAGAGGAGGTATAATGTGAATGAAAAATGAGGCTATAAATGACATGAATTTATACCTCTGTATTGTTTTTCTATTTCTTAGACAATCAAATTGTGAGCCCTAGTTCCTGATTTCACCTCCACCATGAAGAACATGAAGATTTTTTTTAAATTATAAAAAGAGTGAGATTATTCCTTTGACATTCCAAGGGAGATATTAGATAGAGGAACCTTTACATAAAAGGGTGAGGAAGAATCAAAAGGGAGGATTAATTCACCATAACTCTCTTTATAAATGCCTCAAACTAATTTCCATTTAGATTATCATGAATCAAATCCTTCAATTAAATTTTCTAAACTCTATAAAAATAGATATCCACTATAATTCATTTTTCACACAATTTCATTTACATATCAAATTCCATTTCTATGACACCATGACCTGTCACTACTACTTCACTTCACCCATCATAATAAAAAATTAATTTTTTTATTTGGATTAAATAGTTAAAATTCATTGCCCCAAGTTTCAATGTTACATTATAGCCTAAATCACTGTCTTGATAGGAGGAAGAGATACTACTATCCCTATGTGACATCCCCAAGACCCCAATAGATGATAATAAATTCCACAGTCTTAGTAGAAAGTTTGGGGATGATTTTTCCCTAAAGTGGAAACATAATAAAATAAGAAAAAAATAAAAAAACCAAAAAAATCATATGAAGCATGAGTAATAACAATACAACCCAAATATAAACCAAATACTAATAACATAAGTGTGGAAGTGAAAAATTAATAAAGGGTGATAAAATAAACCAAAATAAATCCAAATTTAGTAACACCAAATTAGTATCATTCCAATTCCCTCAAGAGAGATCTCTATGATATAAACTCCAACCGAGGAGGAAAGCTTCAAGATGAACCACTAGATAAATGAAACAAGTTTACTTTACCTATATCCCAATACAGGATATTTCTGAATTCACTAAAGTTTACAAGTATGGGGAGAGTATAAACATAGTTGGTAATCCCTAAAGACTTCCCAACACATGTTACTAGGATAATAACAAGATATCACATTTTTCATAAAACAAATGATAAGTAGATAAACTATTTATTAATAATTATGGAACAATTTTCATGCATGGAAATCCTTAAATAAATATTTACTACCATTTCTGATCACATGAAATAATCATCAAATGTTAACACCCACATCCACTACTACAAAACTGGGTTTCCGCAATGCCACCCTTTAACAGTGCTAAAAAAGCACTGATAAATGCACCAACCTTATCATTGTTTCTTACTACTGTTAAAGGGTCCCTCTTTATCAACAATTTTTTAGTAGCGCTGATAAAGGGGGGATTTATCAGTTCTTTTTTTTCCTAGCACTGATAAAGTGTATATTTGAAAAAAAATATATTTCATAAAAATAATATGTTCATATATAAATATATAAGTATATTTATATTGATATAAATATAAATTATATATTTTTAATTATGTTTCATATAAGTATAAATAAACATTTTCACTTAATATATAAGATATGTAGTGAAAATGGGTTAG
Organism: Viscum album; assembly: GCA_963277665.1. Lineage (NCBI taxonomy): Eukaryota > Viridiplantae > Streptophyta > Magnoliopsida > Santalales > Viscaceae > Viscum > Viscum album. Next base: position 1,180,910,985 of record OY728152.1, on the reverse strand, counting down.
GAAATATATTAAAAAAATTATTAATTAATAATTTTATAACTATAATCGATTAATAATCATTTAATAACAATTTTAAGACACATAAAATCAAAAAATTAATAAAATATCTAAAATAATTTGAAAACGTAACTCAAACTTAAAACGACCATAACTTTTGATCCAGGTGTCTGTTTGAGCTCTATGTCATATCAAATCGAAGTCTGTGATGATCCTTACGCACTGGAGATACAAGGAAACCTTATGTCGTATTTTTTGAGGCCAAAGAAGGCCCTAAAGTCTTCTAAAACTAAGTTTTTAGTTCGGATACCCTAATATTTTAACATTCGTTGGAATTTCAACCTCGTTTCCAGGGGTCTTTTTGACCTTTTTCACTGGGGAATAAATTTATTCTGTGGTGTTACATTTATATTGATATTATGGATTTGAAATTTTATCATTTTTAATAATTTAATGTTATTTATAATCAATTATATAAAAGTATGTAAATTTTTTTTATATATTCACCCATAAAGATTTAATTTTATAAATAAATAATTAAACATATTTACGTATAAAGTATATTTCTCAATATATAAGGCTTACCTAAAAGATCCCCTGATTTGTAGATTTTTTAAATATTTTTAACTTTTATCATCTCTTTTAAAAAGGAGCTCATAAAAGGGGTATTTTATCAGTGCTAAAAAAGCACTGAGAAAGGGCCTGTTTATTAGATATTTTTTTAGCATTGATAAAATAACCCTTTTATGAGTGCTTTTTTTAGCGACGATAAATGGGGTCTTTATCAGCGCCTCGATTAACAGTGCTTTTTTAGCACTGATAAAGGCCTTTTTAGCACTGATAAAAGCCTATTTTCTGGTAGTGACCCAAATCCACACATGCATGAAACCTGTACCTCCTTATACTCATGAGTGGTGAGTTATATTATCACTAAGTCATCTCTATTTTCCCTATTGATTAAAACACTTCCAACCGCGACCCATCTCATACATTCCTTTTTTTATAGTGGCACTTCTGACCTTGATATGTCTCATACATTCCTTTTTACGATGGCCCTTCTCACCATGATCCATCCTTATACACATGAATACACACCGACAAAACATGATAATATTTTCTATGAAAACCCATTTATTTCTTAAAACAATTTTATTAAACACCATGTGTGAACTATTCAAAAAACAAGGATTATGGTTCTAAAACCAAAATAATTTTCGAAAAAAATAGAGGAAATTATTTTAAACACCAATCCTTCAAGTTCTAGAACAATTAGAATATGATTGAATCCACCCACCTCACAACGGTTGAAAAAACCAAATAATGGGATAGGAAAAGTCTAAATACAACCTTGAATCTTCTTCCATTAAATAGATCTGAAGAGATATTATCAATATCCACAACATATGACATAGATCTATCCATGAAATAATTGATCTATGGATCTAGGTTAGAGGAGATGAGAGGATCTAAAAAGAATCTAAGGAAACAGAGGCTTACTGATGATTCTAGAGATCTAACCTCCTTTGATTCACAAAAATTTCATTTAGGACTAAAGGGAATTGCCTAGGGAGCCTAATAAAGGAGATGAGTTCAAGATACTTGTAGAAAAAGAGATAAATGGGGGTTCTAGGTCCTTAATCTAAGTTAAAATTTAATTCTCATATCATTAGCTATACATCACATAGTAAAGATGCACCATTTGTCAAACCTTATAACAATTGTGCATGTGTTACTAGATATCCCCCTATTTGCCACATGGTTGTTCCACATGATTTGAAAAACCATGGACCGACCATGTAGTGATATTGTCTCAAGGTTATCCCCTCACACGGTTGGCTCACATGGTTTTACAAACTATGCCATAACCGTGTTTTTCCTCACTATCTTAATTCACAATGTTTATATGGGCATGTGAACGGTTATTCCAAACCATGTACCAACTATTCTCATGCCAAGTGACTACTAAAATTATATTTCATGGTCTTCTATAGATAGTGCATGGGTTACCCTAACTATTTTTAAACTGTTCACCTCTAGATACACGTACAATACACTTCAAAACACTCTAGAAACTTCTAAAACTCAGCCAAAGTATTAAATAACTTTAAAATCCACAATAAAAGGGATAATTACCTAAAACTGGGGGTCTTAAATTCTCCCCACCATTGTTATTTCCATCTTCAAAAATATGGATACTACTTTTTGGGAATATCATGGGCCACTGCACACATATTTCCTTCTCATATTCCTACGTTTCTTTTAGAATTTGACCATACTTCCTTAAAACCCATAAAAAACTGATGGATTTACCATGAAATAGGTTCTCTTGCCTATCCATATTCCATATCAACATAGAATCTATATCAATATCAATATGGTCCCTTAGAATCACATGGTTAGTATCAAGTTGGTACTTCTTCAACTGAGATAAAAAACACATTGTTCCCATAGTTGAATCTTGGAAGTAAATCCTACTGATAAGAGACATCACTAACTCATTAAAGTATCTAAAGAGGTCCAATGTACTGAGGATATAACATGCCTTACCAAAATATCAATTCCCAAGACATAGAGATATTCTCAATAAAACATGATCATCCACCTCAAATGATAACGATTATTGATAGTTGTCTGTATATGTTTTCTAATTACTCCAAGTCATCACCATCCTATTTATCATAAAATAAATTTTCTCCATTGTCTCATGTACAAGGATATATATGATTTGTGAATTATCACCCGTTTCTACCCAATAAAGTGGAGAATGACAAGCATTACCATACAAAGATTCAAAAGGATCCATATGTATCAAATATTGACAAATGTTATTATATGAGTACTTTAATAATGGTAGGCACTCCCCCAAAGAGACTCCAAAATCAACAAAACAAGCTCAAAGCATGTATTCTAATGTTTTGAACATCTTTTTAGATTAACCATATGTTTTTGGATGATAAGTAATGATTATGGTCAACTGGGTTATATGGGATTATTACAAGGACATCAAAAACCAAGATGTAAACCTGGGTTCTTGGTTAGAAACTATTGAAATTGTCATTCCATGGAACTATAAACCTTACCAAATTTGGATTTTTGATAATTATTCCACCACATTGTATTTACAAATATGGATGAAGTGATCCAAATTCATGATCCAAACCACAATCACACAAATGGTATCATGTTTTTGAACCATTTTTGGTAGACCTGTGATAAAATAATTGGATATCTCCTCCCATTTACACATAGGTATAGGTAATTTTTGAAACATACTAGCAGGCCATTGGTGCTCTTCCTTGAACTTCTGACAAGTGAGGAATCTCAAAAAAACTCCACCACATTCTTCTTTATTACCACCCATAAAAATTATGTTCTCGATGCATTGTACATTTTCTAAATGCCAAGATAACCATCCCTTATTGAATGGTGGTAGGAAGAATAATGTTTTTCTTATTAAGCCAAATCAACCATGATATGATCTATAAAATACAACATTAAACTCCCATATAGATTTCATACCTCAACAGTCTCCCCACGATGGTGTTTTGACCTCATTGTTAAACATTTAGAATCATATGTATGGGTGTCTTTAACATACCTAATCATGATAGTAACAAAAGAAATTAGAAATAAAACCAAAACATCACCTTGGTTAGTGTAATCCAGATTCCTATCAGCTATGACCATCATCTACTACAATATATATGAAGCCTCTTTTGTCATAATATTATAACACTTCCTACTTAATACATCCTATATAGATTTACCTTTACTTGGTGTATACATCAAGTTAAAATCGAAGATCAATTATCATTTCATCCATATTCATTTCCTCATATTCAAATGACTTTAATAAAAAAATTTATTCAACATTTTATGATCTATGAACATTGTGAATTTATCATAAAAAGATAATGATGCCATGTTTTTAGGAAATAGACTATAACATATGATTCCAAATCATATGTCAAGTTATTCTACTCATGAACCCATAACTATCAGGATCCATAAGATACAACATGATCTCCCTACATGAGAACACAACATAAACCAAATCCTAATAACTCATAATAGACCACATAACCTCATCCCAACTCTAGAAATTTAAGGATGGGTTTTGATCTAAGGTTTACTTTAATATCTGGAAAATATTTCCACCACTCACCATTCCATTGGATTGAAACACATTTCTATTTAAAAGGTGTCATCGATGAGGTAAGTCATGAAAAACCATGATTTTTTTGTTAATATCCTATTAAACTAAAAAAACTACATATCTCAAAGGTATTATTTAGTTGTTTTTGAGAGATAAATACTTTTATCTTTTCATAATCTATAGAATCCCATCTTTCAAAAATGATGCATTCAAGATAATTTACATCTTGTATCCATATGTGGTACTTTGTATATTAGTATAAAGGCATTTTTATTAAAAGATACCCATTACTATATCCAAGTGTTGTACATGATCATCCTTTTTCCTAGAATACACCAGAATATCACCAATGAACACTACCAAAAAGGAGTATAAATACCATTGAAATATCCAATTAATCAATTCCATAATCACCGTTGGCGTATTCATAGGACTGGGGGGGGGGGGAATAACCACATATTCATAATGACTATAATAGTTTCTTAATAGTAACTTTGGAATTTCCTCCTTTCAAAATCAAAGTTGGTGATACCCAGATCATAAATCAATTTTAGATAACTATGTGTCCCCCTCAATTAATCACAAAAATCATCAATTCAGGGTATAGGATATTGATTATTTGTTATAACTTTTTTCTTCTTAAGATGATACAAACAAAATTGAAGAGTACGATATACTTTATTAGAAAAATAACTAATTCTATCCATATAGAAGAACTAGGTTCGATGGACACTTCACTTTATATCTCTTACAATTGAAATTTTAGTTCCCTTAAATACACTAGTTATATCCTGTATGATAGAAGTTAAACAAGACTAGTCCCTGGTAGGATATCAGTCATATAATACACTTGTCTATTAGGTGGAAACACAAAGAAATATTTAGGAAAAACATCTAGAAATTGATCCACGATGGTTGTAAAATATCTATGATCTATTGAATCAATGGATTCCTAAGTTATCACTACCATATGATAAGTGATAGTCTCAACCATTGGTACTAAAGGTCATACTCTATTTTCATTCACATCCCAATATCCTTTAAGGATATGGTTAACACCATTAGGATATGTGAAACTAACTTTATAGACATAACAATCAATGTGGGCCTTGAATTTAATCAACCAATCCATTCCCAAAATTAGGTCATAGATGTCCATATTAAGAATAAAGAAATCAAAAAACAATTTATCTTCATTTATTATTATAGATCAAATTTCACACTTAAAGTATTGACACTATTATTGGACAAGTGGTGTTTCAAGTTTCTGAACAGAAGGTATCATCTCAACCCATAAAGACATATGATGAAAAAGTTGAGAAGAAATGAAAGAGAGTGGCACATACAAATCATAGAAGGATTATATAAGAGTATAATTCAAAATAATAGTTCCTTTCACCATCAAATGACTATATTTATCCACTGTGATCAACTTATCAGCACCATACAATTGATTACTCATACTCCCTTGATCCTTGCTTCCTTGTTGATATTGCATTGCCTGAGGAGTCATTGTATTCCTAGAATAACCTTTTCTTTCTCGGTTTTATAGATAATAATTATTCTAGAGAGGTTGTCTTCTTGAAGAATATGATGTCAAAGATATATGAGATGTATCTCCACCAACTATATTTGGAGTGATACAATAATACCACTAAATTTTTATTAGCCAATTACATTTGTGACAAGCTCTATGTGGTGCCATATAATCTCACATCACATGAGAAAAAGAACCACATGGGAAAAAATAAATATTTTTATTATATCTTAGGGGAAATTTTACTTATTAATTGGTTTGAATATGAGGTACACCACCACCTTAAGAATATTAATTCCTATTAAACATGTTCACACTATTATAGTGACCACCCATTCCCATGGGGATGGACATACTTACTCTTGGAGGATTCCCACCAAGATCCATTTTTACCTTAGTCTCCCTTTTAATCTTCTCTATATAATCAGTAAGATAGAGGGTGACTATCTTAGAATGAATCTCTATTCATAGCCCCAATTCAAAGTTTTTTTCATTAAAGGATGTACTTGAATCCAATTTTATAGAAAAATGAACTATATTCAAAAAAATCAGATGCATACTCCGTTACTGATAGATTCTCTTCCTTCAAGCTAAATAAATTTATTGTTAAAGATCTATTGAATGTGTGAGAATATAATTTTTTGCTGAAAAATTATTCAAACTCTTCCCACATCATTCCATGTTCGAATTTAGATTGGATATTTAAATCATATCATTGGCATGTAATATCCATGAGCATATAGGATTCCAAACTGACCTTTATGTCAGCTAGTGTACCAAGGAAATAAAAAATCCTTTTCATTCTATTAAGACAAACATATTTATTTTTAGGATCTGAATCCCCTCAAAAGATTGATGGATTATATTTTTTAAACTATATAGAATAATACAATTACCTTGGGTTTTCATTTCAATTTCCATTATCAATGACTTTGAAGAATTTCATAATTCTTTGAAAAATCTATTAGTTCGCCCATGTATTAAGTGTAACCATAATTTACACAACCTCTTCTAGTTGATTTCTATGGAATCTACTAGGTTGGATTCTCTATAACTAGATAAAAATTCGGTTTAGTCCTCACTCACAAGGAATTGAAGGCCTAGAAAATTCAAAATCACCATAATAACAAATCATTAAAACCAGCATTTAAAAAATCATTAGTTTTAACATTTGTATAAATCATTAAACTCAAAATAAAAAATGTATTCCTAGTGGAAAGTATCACTTTAAAAAAAAGGTTGAGGCCAAATCCTCATTTATTATTAAAGAAAAGAAAAGACCTCTTTTAACTGGGTAGTGGGAGACCCATTAAAATCAATGAATGATAGGTAATAATCATCGGTTAAACCAATGAAAATGAGATGAAACACACCTATAAGTATTTTAGAACACTTTTCATACTCATAGTACACTAGTAACTAAAATTTAAACATAATAAAGAAAATATTTTTAATTTTTTTCTATACATTTTACATTTCGACATTCTTTTCTCCTTTATAACATCGAAGGATGATAGATGGATCAACCAAGACTGATACCATTGGTAAATTTCTGACCTAAATCATTGGTTTTTGAGGAGGTAGAGATACTACTAGCCTTAGGTGACTTTACCAAGAAACTAAAGGCTAATAATAAATACTAATGTCTTAGCAAGATGTTGGGGTGCAATTTACCCTAAAGTATCAACACAACCAAAAGAGACAAATTACAGAAACCAAACTAGCCATATGATTAATGAGTAATAATACAACCCCAATAGAAATGAATGACCAATAACATCAGAGTATCAGTGACAAAGTAATAAATGATTATATAAGAAACCCAAAGACATTCAAACATAGTAACACCAAAGCGGCATCACTTGAAGGAAATTAAGAGAGCTATCAAAGATCTAAACACCAACTGAGGAGGAAAACATAAAGATTCCTCACTAGAGAAATGAAACACATTTACTTTACCTATATTTTGATATATTATATCTAAAAAATTAAATAAAGTTCTTATGTTTGGGGTGAGTATAAACTCCTTATATAATCCACAAATACTTCCCTACACATGACACTAAGACAAGTGTTAGCCCAACCAGGTAAAATAACCTAAGAGTGGTGAGGGGGTGGGGGGATGAATCAGGGTATGATAGATTAAAACTACTTCCCCTTCAAATATTGTTTCATCATTAAAAAAAACAACCTTCTCTTCCTTTTCGATAGAAAAGTATGAGTAGAATTGAAAACATGCATGAGACACAAAAATTTTACCTGGTTTACCCTCACCAGGCTATGTCCAAGAAAAATACAAAGGAAATGTGACTATTTAAGAAATAAACTAAATTTCACTACTGTTATAATGTTTGGAGTGGACACATTATCTCTCATGGTTTACAACCAATCAGAATTTGAAACCTCGTTACTCACTCAACTAAAGCGTGCTCACTACTCCTTCAGATGATTCTTATTTTGATCACTTGTATTAATGTGTTTTACACCTAATTTGGTGAATCATTAAACTATACTTTTATCAAATTTAGGAATACCTATTTACCACAAAATTACTAGGAAAATCCTTATAGGTTCACTCAATGTTTGACTTTCATACAACCTTTTCATGTCTTGTGCACAAATTTAACAACTTGTGCGGAACATTTATGTTTTTTCGTGAAACTCCCAACTTTCATGAAATAAAGTGGAACATATTTCTTCTAGTCTATGTCCCAAAACTCCCATCTTCTATGAAATGTTGTGTAAATCCCAACTTACTCACAACTTATATATTATTGAAACAAGTAAATTTTCTTTGTGCAACTTGATATCTATGTTGTTCTTTCACACAAGCAATTTATTTGTGTAAATATTAGTTGATTCACATCCCTGATATTCTCTAAGGGTTGATATCCCTAAATGAGAGGGGTAGCCTCCTATTTATAGACGTGAACAACCCTTCACAAAAATACCTTACACACCTTCCATTGTGTGCATAACTTCCTTCATGCAATAAACTTTGTGTTTTTGAAATATCATTTGGCACATAACATCCTTGAACTCCTTCCACTATGTGTGAAATTTTATTTTTCACGCAACTCTAACTTTCAGGAAGTTTTTGATCTCTCCTGAAACACTACCCTTCACCATATTTTGACGTGACAATCTCAAATCTTCACTTTCACACAAAATTTTGAATCAAATTTTCTCTTGCATGAAACTTTTTTACTTTTATGTGAAAATAATTTCTTTTCCAAAAACACATTTTTTCTATCCCCTAAATTTTGGACCAAAAAAATTGGCAAACATTGGGAAATTGTGCCACCTTATATACATAATTTTCTATACCACTTACAGAGTATCTATTCCTTTTTTTTATTTTTGTAAACATAAATTGTCAATAATATCTTTGGAACTCTACAACTGACCATAAAACCTACTTTTTCAACAAATACAATCAACCAAAAACCACTGTAATATATTATTAAGTGATTTTCCCCCAACAATACCCTATTGGGTTTGTGAAAGCTCTTGAAATTTTGATACGACTTTAAATCTTTTTCTATATTCAACCAAAATATGCTTCTTACACTTCAGATAGTGATCAAATATTTACTAAAAAAACACTCTAAGACCACATGAGCCACGATCAACTTGTGAAATAAGAGTAACATGAAAAGTTTATCAATGAAACACTTCATTCCCAAAATAGTCAGCTGCCTTCACCATAAACCCCATCCATCGTGATATATAACCTCTGATCGAACATATTTATCATCGTTTGATTTAAAAATTCCCTTACTTTGATGCTCCAACTATTAAATACTACCCCTATCTTGATTAGTACATTTTCACCCCCTTTTATAGCCACAACTTCTCCCCCTTTGGTAACAGGCCTGAAGGTCACTCCATTGGGGTCTTCTATAGTGTAAAGAACATAGATCAACACATTAGAAAAAAAACATCATATCTTAGGGAGAGAGGGTCCAGTCGATGCCACTTAAATTCTTCTTTAGGTAAATCCTTTATCAGAATGTCTGCAACCTGTAGTTCTGTAGGTACGTACTCTGACTTCACAATCCCATGATCCACCTTCTCCTTGATAAAATGATACTTTATTTCAACTTTCTTATTCCTTGTGTGATGGAATGGATTTTTATAAGGTTTAGAGCACTTGATTTATTATAATGGATTCACGTCAAAGACTTTACTTAAAATACCTTACCATCAAGTAGATGCATCATCCACAACAACGAGATGAAATATTGAGTGCCCGTAATATATTTAGATTATATAGTGCTCATTTAAATTCAATAATATTTATTTATTATCCAATAAACATGAAATTTTCCTAGATAAAATGCACCATATGACATTTATTTTCAATCATTTACTAAACCAACCAAATATGCATCTATATATCCCAATATCTATTATTGATATTTTTTATTTCACAACATCCAAAATCCACCGTCCTCTAGATATATCGTATAATTATTTTTACTGAAAGTAAGTGGATTTATTTTGGATTAATTTTATAAAATTATTCTTATCATGTGGTAAAAACTATAAGGTCTTGTCACTGTCAAGTAAAATAGACAGCCAATGATCTTCCTGGATTCTGTGACATTAATCTCTTTACCTTTATCATCTAATGATGGTTTCATCTTAGTATCCAGAAAAATCATTATCTCCTTATAATTATCTATTCCAAATATTATCTGAACCTCCTTATCATATTTTCATTTAGAAATTAATTTTCCATTCCTTCATTGTGTCACTTGTAAACCAACAAAAAAGATATTTCACCAATCATTGACATTTAGAAGCCACTATTCATGATTTAGACAAACCCCTTAAACTAAAATTCATATGATCCACCAAAGATTATGTCATTAACATACACCAACACCATCATGCTTTGATTACTGTCAATGTTGACATAGATATTGTAATCAATCCCACCATGCTAAAATCCAATCATTTTCAAAAACTAATCAAGTCTTGAATACCAATGTATTGGTGCTCTATTAAACACATGTAGAGCCTTCCTCTACCTAAAAACTCTATTCTCATATTCATAAATTAAAAAACCATCTCGATTCTCGATATAGACTTCTTCTTCTAGAACCCCATTCAGAAATGATTACTTTACATCTAGTTAGAAAAATTTGAATTTTTTTTGCACTACTATGGCCAAGAATAATATAATTCTCTCTAACCTCCCAATAGGTGAAAATATATCATTAAAATTGACACCCTCAATCTAGGTGTACCATTTTCACACTAATCATGATTTGTTTTTAATCACTATTCTTTATTCATTCATTTTGTTTTGAAAGAACCATTTGGCCCCGATGACATTCTTATCCATTGGTCTTGAAATAATATCTCATGTATGACTCTTATCAATTTGATCAAGATCTTCATTCAAAGCATGAACCCATGTCTCATATCTAGTCACTAATTCAAAACATTTATGCTCTATATGAGATAGGTAGAATTCATACTATAAAAAATTCATTCTCTATGTTTGAACTGGCACCAACTAATCACCAATACTTTTTTTTCTGTCAATTTTAGCTTGACTCTACTCCTTCAGTATTGATAGAGAATTTACTTCCTCTAAATTATTATCAGTATCTTCTTTTGAATCAGTGTTTCCCACTTCTTCTACCCATGAGTTTCTTACCTCCTTATCACTTTCATCAGGGAACTGTTCACTGTGTTGTTGAAGATTTTGTTCATTCTCTACTACGGTGACATCATTGCTTTCCACTACCTCTACCAGCCTCTTGTTGAAGAATTTATATTCTTCGCGTTTTCCTGAATATCCACGGAATATCCCCTTATATCCACATGATTCAAATTTATTGTGTTTCTCCATATTGATAATAAAACACTTACATCCATATATTCAATATTATTTCAATGTTGGATTATTTTCATACCAAATATCATACGAGGTATTTTCTTCATTAGGAAGAAAAATATCCCTATTGGATGTGTAGACCGATGTTAAGACTACTTCCTTATAAAATTTCTATTGAAAGTCATTTTCAATGAGAAATTTTTTGGAAATGTTGTTAATGATCCAATTTCTCCTCTAAACCACTTCATTTTTTTGATGAGTTATCACTACCGAAACTTGATACCTTATCCCATGTTTCTCGAGATAATATCTCACTTTGATGTTTTTAAATTCAGTACCATTATTAGTATGAAACTTTAGAATCTTCTATCCAAGAATCATTCTAGATTCCCTATGATAATGTTTTATGAAACTGAACATGTTAGAATTATGGGAAAAAAATAACCATTCCATTATGATGAAATCATCAATTAAGGGAAGATAATTCCTATTTTCATCAATGGTTCTTGGTGATATGGGTCCACACACATCTTCATTAACCAATTCAAGTACTCTAATTGATTTTTTTTATTTTTAATCATATGAATTTTTGATAATATTCCCTTGTTGTAAAGAATCACACATATGAGTATGATCATGTGATAACTTAGGTATATCTCAAGCTGCATCACATTTGAAAAGATCTTCCAGTGATGGTTGGAATAGATGGCCAAGAAATTTATTCCACAACTTGTTTTCTTCCTCTATGTATAAAAAGAACACGTCTTCTTATACTCTCATAAGGTATAGATCCCCCTTTGTTCTTTTACCTTATAAAACAATTATACCATCTTTTCCCTTGAAAACACATTCCTTGTCATATTTTATACTTATAATAATATCCTTATTACCTTTTATATGGGATGTGTATCGACTATCAAGGATCCACACACCAGAACTATCTTATGCTTTAATGGAATTATCCTTAACCACTACCTTCTTAGCTATTTTATTTTTGATACAAATCTTTGAATTCATACCCATTATGGATTTATAATCTCGATCTTCCTTTGATTATGATGGACCAACTTTATCTTAAATATATGAAAATCTATTTTTCATTTTCATCTCATTTTATGATTCTTTTTTAAAGCTGCTTACGACTACTTTGCGTTTTCTTCAACAGAATCCTCTAAATTGTTGATGATAAATATCTATCCATGTTTCTAAATCCTCTACAACAAAAAAATGACCATAAAAATCATTCCTGGGTTATTGAAATCAATGTGGTTATATTTTTTTCTCTTCTTCCGTTCAGTACCTTTTGTCAATAGAACACTCATTTTGAGAATGCATCGTCTTTCCACAACAATAATACATGATACAAGGAGTGTTCATATCCATCATTATAGGACCGGTTCTTTATTAGGTTCTATGATTATTCTTATTATGATTTTTACCCAAATAAATTTTCAAACATGGAGTGGACACTTGCGGTCTGAAATCTATCACCACAACTTTCTATATGTGATCAATCCACATTTTAGCCTTTTAATTTATATATGATTGTTGATTCTATTCTAATGGACCTATTTTATTCACTTACATATTTTATGTCACCTGTGTGATCTTATTTCTCGATGTCATATGAGGATCAAAGAGTCTTTCATGATCCTCAACTTTTCATCACATATCAATAACTTCCTCTTCAATTTATTTGATAAGTTTGATTTTATCTGTCTCTATGTTATTAAAACCATAGAATTTAAATTTTTGTTCTTTGATTTTGTGTTTGTACTCAACAACCTTTTCTCAGTTCTCTAGCATTGAAGACTTATGTTCTTAAATTTCATTGTTTAGCTCAAACTTCTCTTCTTTACACTAATGCATATAAAGTTTCTTATCATGAACAACTCTATTTTATTTCTTCATTTTGTGTCTCCAAACATCTATCACCTCCATAGTAGCTTCTAACTAAACTTAGAGATCAAATATTCTTTCAACTTATTCTATATCATAGTCTCTTTGTTCCCTTGTCTGGGAGCTACCAACAAATTCTACCGTAGAATTTTATCCACGATCCATTCACTTATCCAACTCTTCAACTTCAAATCCTTATTAACTTCCATTTTCTTGTAAAGGAATATTTTTTATTTTTAATGAAATTTCTCTTAAAATTTTTCTTACCTTCCACATAGGCTGAAGACCTATTCATGGGAATTTCGAGTTAATACTCATAATTTTCTTGAAACATCTTGGGGAACTTTTGGAAATATCTCCAAACATAGCACATCAAAATTATGCATGTGGAAGTTTCCTTTTGAAATTTACTTTTCCAATTTTTAAATTTTATAAATGGAATTACATGAATTCATCTAGATATTTTTCTTTCCCATATTTAATATTGAGTTTATTCGTGTTATTGAAATCCAATTATTTATACTTCCCCTTTCTATAGACTCATTATCATCATTTCTCATCTCGTATGAAACCAGAGTGCTGTGAAAGATATCCAATGTAAACTCCTTTGTATTTTTATCTTCCAATTCAGAAACTTTTTGATTGAACCATGGTGGATTTTTTCTCAATATTCTCTTAACAATATTTACATCTTCAATAATTTTTCTAGGACCATGCATGTGTTCCACATCAATGTTCACCCGATCAAATAATGCATCGACAAACTCATTAGGGTGCATCCTAAGATCCTCATAGTTATTCCATAGAACTTGTAGCTTTTCCTCTCTAACTTTTGATTCACCCACATAAATATTTAGAATATTTTCCCAAATATCATGTGATATATTACATGACATCACCTCTATATAGCTTTCATTTGTCTTGGATCCCCCTAATACATTGATTCCTTTGGATTCAAGATCCAATTCCCTTCTGCCAGTTTCTGATAAAGCCCCATTGTCCAGTCTAGTCTAAATACCATGCATTGCTGCTGAGAAAACATCAATTCCTAAATATTGGATGTAGTGCTACATCCAATTCTCAAATAATTGATTTTTTTACATCGAATATAGAAATACCTTTATGATAAACAACCTCCATTGAAACCCTTTAGAGAGAAATAATGATATTCATCTTTCACTCAGATAACAATTATTAGACAAACCAAGTTAAATACCCCGAGGGGGGGGGGGGGTGAATTAGGGTAAGGAAAATTAAAACTAATTCCCATTTGGATGTTGTTTCATTATTAAACAAGAAACTCTTCTATACCTTTCCAATAGTAAAGGCAATGTACCTACATAATAAATCCAATAAATCACACTGCTATTACAAAGTTTAGAGTGGACTCACTGTCCCTCCTCGTTTACAATCGATCACAATTTGAAATCTCAATTCTCTCTCAACTAAAGTGTTCTAACTAATCCTTCATATGGTTTTTCTTTTGATCACTTGAATCATTGTGTTGTACACCTCATTTGGTGCATCATTAAGTTTCACTTTCACCCACCTAATGAATACCCCTCTACCATTGAATTACTGGGTAAATACTTATAAGTTTACTCATAGTTTGTCATTCATGCAACCTTTTAACGTATTTCATGAAACTTTACCAAATTACACACAAAATTTATGTATTTTCATAGAATCAAAACTTTCATGAAATGTCTTGGAACTCCCAACTTCCATGAAATGTCATTGAAATCCCAACTTCTGTGAAATGTTTCAGATCTCACAACTTCCGCATAATGTTGTGGAACTCAGAAATTGTTTCTTATATACACAAGAAACTTTTATTTGTGGAAATCTATACCTATGTTGTTCTTTCATGAAATAAATAGTTCCACAAAAAATATTACATGATTCAGAGACCTACTATTCTCTAAGGGTTGAGCTACTCAAATGATAGGGGTTAATTTCTATTTATAAATGGAGAATACCCTATGAAAAACTCTATTGCATGAATTCCATTGTGCGTGCGACTTCCTTCATGC
Source organism: Viscum album (assembly GCA_963277665.1). Lineage (NCBI taxonomy): Eukaryota > Viridiplantae > Streptophyta > Magnoliopsida > Santalales > Viscaceae > Viscum > Viscum album. The sequence continues at coordinate 1,180,895,512 of OY728152.1, read as the reverse complement.
GCTGAATTTCACATTTTGATGTTATATTTAGCATTTAACATCCTCATGCACCTTCCACTATGCATAAAAATTTCTTCAATGTGTAACTCCAAATTTCATGCAACACTACCCTTTGCTATATTTTGATGCAACAATACAGAATCTTCACTTTCTCACAACATTTCAAATCACATTTTCTCTTGTTTGAATTTTTTTACTTTTATGTGAAATTATTTCCTTTTCCAAGAGCACCTTTTTCCATCCTCCAAATTTTTGACCAAAAATATTTGTCAAACTTTGTGAAATGATACCACTTGATATATTCAATTTTATAAACTACTTATAGATCATTCATTCATTTGTCTTAGATCTTTGTCAACATAAATTGTTAATAATATCTCTGGAACTCCACAACTAACCATGGAATCCTACTTTTTCAACAAAAACAATCAACCTAAAAACACTGTAATGTTAACTTGAAGGATTTTTGAACAAAAAGAATAACAAGTTAGTATGTTTTATATAAAATAGGATATAAGCATATAAATTGTTTATTACATATCCTTGAACTAGTTTCATGTATGGAAATCATTAAAGAGGGGTTTTCCACCATTTCTAACAACTTGAAATAATAATCCCATTCCCATACCCCCCCACACATATACTTGAAACCATGGACCTCAATATAATTATGATTGGTGAGTTATCTTATCACTAAGTCCTCACTTTGTGACCACATTGATGGTTGGAATTTTGATAATAACTATTCCTGTAGTTTCCTTTTTATGGTGTAACTTCTCACCATGACCTATCCCATTCTTTCCTTTTTATGGTGGCACTTAAAACCATGATCCATCCCATGCATTCCTTTTTCAATGGCCCCTCTATCCATGATCTATCCTTATGTGCATGAACACACACCAACCCCACATGCCAATATTTTCTAGGAAAAACCATATCTTTCTGAAAACTATTTTCTTTTAATAATCTTATAAAACACCTTTTGTGATCCATTCAAAAACCAAGGATTATGGTAATAAGACCCAGAGAATTTTCCAAATTAATTATAATGAATTTAAACACAAATCTTTCAAGTTCTAGATCACAAATAATGAGATAATATCCACCTACCTTAGAACAGTTGATGCCAATAAATAATGGAACATAAAACATCTATATAAAACCTTGAATATTCTTCCTTTAAATAGATCCATAATTATATCTATAGGTTTTGAAAACATGTCCCCGCCCTAAGAACTTGGGTTTTCCATAAAAAAAGACAAATTATAACCCAGGGAACCATTCCCGAGCCAAGGAAGTAAGCACACTTAGGCATTGTACACAACTATCCATTTTGATATGCAATTGAATTATGCATGAAAGGTGATGATGAAAAACTAGGTTTTATAGTCCCATTGAGAAGCCCCTAAATATAAAAGAATATTATGGAATGAAACACATGGATTGTGTGCGTAACCTTGACATCGACACACAAAAACTTTTTTTATGTTAAAGGCACTGATGAACCACTACCTTGTGAGACCTCCTCTAAGTGGAAAAGGTATCAGGGTCACACAACTACATTGTGATACATAGTTAGAGTTGTGTGCCCAAATATTTCCATTTTGACTAAAAATAAAGCATCAAACCCAACATTTTGGGATGGAATTCTAGAAATTTAAGCATTATTTCTTGGTCGTGCAACCCAATATTCTATGAAATCATAGAACTCTAAACCTTCATGGATCCCAAATGGTATATAACTTTCATGAATGACCTCACATGGGACCCAAATTGTATTGGTTAATTTTTTAGATGTCCTCATGAAACTTCCCCTAAAGGATGGGTGGGTGTGCACAAGATATGTTCCCTTCATGTAACCCCATGTTTATTATGAGTCCAAGAGTTTGAAATTCCTATGCCACAAATATCAATGACCAGTCCTTATGATAGAGCCTATGGTTAAAAAACCCTATTTTCGTGCGCCTCTGTGTAGTTTCTCAGAACAATATTTAGGTCCCTAAAGCAATGACTCCTTCTGTCAACCATAGTTTCATTAAAGGTGAGTGCTCTGGTGTGCCACACCTACTCTGAATGGGTTTACCCATGACTCGATCACATAAAGAACCCATATCATCAACCTTTATATTCATACTCTTTGATTTAATCATAGCCTATAAATATGTACAACCTATTTCTCCTAAGAATAAGCTTCCTAATGTTGTGATTACCACCTGCCGCTTCACCAAGACAATGATTATTCCATGCACCACCTAGAGGCTTATACACTGTGGACACGTAATCCTAGAAGGTGGTGTCATCAAGGGAAATGACCCAACTTTTCCTATTAGGAGATCTAGTGCTGTAACCTTATCTCTTAATTCTAAATGGTCTCTTGGTTATATGATCCAACAATATCTGTGATTCATGAAATAAAACTACATATCCTGATATCCTAGTCACAAAAAGTTAAAATGAACAACAGTAACCTCAATACATTATGTTTAACTGTATTCCTATCCTGTGTAGTGAACATAGGATTCCTTGTGTATGAATGGCATGGTATGACACCAGAAATCCTACCCTATGCGATGAATAATGGATTCCCCATGTATTATCATCATGGGATGAAAGCTCTTCCATCACCATGGGATGATACACCTACATTGGGAAACCCATATTCATAATCCCCACAAAATCCTCCACCACCGTGGGATGATCCACCTAAGATGGGTAGCCTCTATGTGTAATACACACACTATCCCTTTATATCCCGCCTTCCATGATGTTAGAGTCCTTACCAACCAATGTTAAAATGCATGGATTAGTCCTGTCACATGACCTTAAACCATGACCTAAAATTATATGGGTTTTGATCCATATCTCCTAACAGGGTGAATATGATGCCTCCCTAAGGGTCTATCATGACACACCTTGGACACCTCAGTAAGGTTCAATCCCAATCCCCCAATATCACCATTACATCTACATGTATTCCCCTTTTAATTCTATAACTTATAAGTGTGAGAATATCCCTTGAAGAAATATTCAACCCCACCAACCTATACCTACAAGATGTTTGATCTATTACCACTCTCTCGACAATATATTAAATATATGAACAAACTATCCCCATAAGACATTAAATCTATGACCATAATGTATCCATAAGACCCTAAAACTGTGACCACAATCAGATGGTTCATAATCCCTTCCTCATGTGATGAATATGGGATGCTCAAGATGAAGAGTCATATATTTTTATTCCCCTAGTAAAAACCAAATTTTTTCAACTTGAGATGACCTTTGTTCGATACCTAATACTCCTCATATATAACATTCCACCGACTATAAAATAAGAATACATTATAGATTCCCAACACACCCAATTCCCATAGATGTCTAGATGTGTCAAAAGCCACAATCATCTCCAACCGCAAGTAGCTTCTCTATCATGATAGAAGTAGTCTAATTATCCAAAATACACATCGAGATGGTATCAAGAACAAGATTTATAAACATGACTTAAGACTAGGAAACGATCTCCAAGGATGAATCCATGGAAGGAATAATCGATATCCAATCATCCTATTTCGAACTAGGATCCAACATAAACAACCTTGCTGGTAGAGGTCACCTACCTTTGGAAATAAGGAATGATTAGAAACCAATTAGCCACCGTGGATTAGGTGTTACCAGCCCATGGAATCAAACCAATTTAGGATAGGTAAGGAAGAAAAAAAGTGCACCACCACATCCAGTGCACGACCCTAGAAGAATGTTTTGGAAGAAAAAATGGAGAACCTATTACACCCCTAGTTTTTAAGGATTATTATTATTTGAATAAATTAAATTTATTTTATATCTTGCATTCCACACAATACCGAGTTTAGGTTTCATTACATGGAATACCGAGTTTTAACAAACCATGATATATTGTTAATATTATTTTTTAAACATGACTTATATAACATAACCATTAAATTTAGTGGTATGAACAATAATAAATAATTTTTAAATATCAAGAATAATGGTTTTATATAAATAAAACACATTTATAAAATGTAATTATTTTTTAGAAAATACTTTACGTGTTTCGAAAATACAATTTTCTCAAAAACAAATATTGAATATTGAATAAATAAGAAAATTATTTTTTATAACTTTTATAATATTTATTATAAAAAATAAACTTTTTTTTTATTTATATATAAAAACTATATTGGAGTAAATTTGGAAAATGTTTCCGAAAATAAAATTTTTACAGTAATTAGTGAAAAATTATGGGTTTTATTAAGAATTGTCTTTTCATTTATAACTTTTAAAAACATAAAAATTGTTTAAATATTTTTTTAAAATTATCATTAGTTAAATTTTATATTGATTAATATAATTTATTTGATTGGATTAAATTCAATATTGAATCAAGAAATTAAAACTTTCTATACTTATGGGAATTTTCTCTATTGAAAACTTCTTTCTCATCGCGTCTGTGGGTTTGATTTTAAATTAAATTATGCCACCTCGCTGAATTAAATTTGGAAAGGTGGATCTCATATTTGGAATCATAATAATTTATATTTTCTAATATTGTAAACTTAATTTTTTTACAATCATTAATAGTAAAATAAGTAAAAATTAATTATTGTGTTTAAGGTGAAAATGGGTTTACCAAGGGTTAAACTAAAAATATAAGGTTTAAAAATGAAAAAAAACCTATCCAACAACTTTTGGATGGATATATTTTGACCTAAACACCTTCATGGTTTTATAATGACTCATTTTGTAGATTTTTTGTAATTTGAAAAATATGGGAACACTTTATTATTTTCAAAAATACTAAGTCTGCCCTCTTAGCTAATTATAAAAGGGCACCCCTAACCACTCCTCTTCACAATTCAAAAATCCTTTGGTTTGGAAAATAACTATAAAAACACCTTCCATAATTCCCTCATATCATCCTATAATACTTTGTTTTATTATATACCCAAACTATAATTTTGGGGAAAACCCAAGGAGGTTACCTGAAGAGGAGGTAACATTCATCAATAAGAGTTTTTATTTTATTTATTCCTATACCATATTAAAATATTATTAAACCATAATAATATAATAAAATTATTATATTAAATATGATTAGGTGTTTTTATACTACGTGAATAAGCTATATCCGTCTCCTCTTACCTCAATTGGGAAACGATAATGTCACTCGTGTGTGTGACAGACTACTGTATCGCGGACTGGTGTGAAACATTTTCCATCAACACCTATCATGGATGGTTATGATGATAAAAATAATGTATATATATCTTATATTTGTAACATAAATATACTTCTATAACTATGATATCACATATACCTTCTTACTTTCCATTCTATGGGGGGTACGATAATGTCATTCGTGTGTATGGCAGACTACTGCCTCGCGAAGCGATGTGATTCATTTTTCAATAATGATTTTAATGGAAGGTAATTAAGGTAAATTTAATTAATATATATTATATATATTGAATAAAAATGATTTTTAATGGAAATATATTGTTTTCCTTTCTTTCATTTCATCCATCGATAAAATGGAAACAATGTTAATGCGCACGTACGACATACCAAGTCCATGAATGGTGTATTTCAATTTCAATATATAACTTTTTTAGAATACTCTAAATAAATATATAATAAATATATATGATATTTATATCATGTTTAAAATTATTTAGATTATGTAACCATGATAAATTAGGAGGACCCAAAATACCAAATCAAAACATACACAGAAAACAAAGCAGTTATTACCCAAAACACGATCTTAACATAGAATTGTTAATAAATGGGTAATAAAAGGTCATAAGTAAATCATATATGATATGATATATATAATTATGGTTATTTAATAGTCTTATAAATAACTTATATATAGGATTTTTAAATGTGTATGAAGGAATTAAATACATAATGTAATAGATTGTTTTTCTCAATTTACCTTCTTTGAGACATATGTTGTGTTATGACCCTATATTATTTTATGAAGTGTTTATACATTCCCTTTTACATTTAATATAATGAATTTAATTATGATCATGATATTTTATGTTTCATTTATTGATATTATTTCATGGGGCTTAAGATTCATTGTTACCAAAGTGGTAAGGGTTTAATCATACAATCTCAGCTATTTATCAGGATTGTTTATATTTATGTTTCTGATGATTGAATATTATGTTCCATATCTCAAGAAAATCATAAATTTTATTTTTATTTGGTCCTATCATGAGTACACATGTTTTCCCTCATTTTCCTCTATTTAAGTACTTAAGAGTTCAAAATAATGTTTCTAAGAAAAATCTTCTTTCTTTCTATCTTCGACAGAAAACCCTTTATTTTTCTTCCATATAAATACTTTAATTTTTTTAAAGACGTTTTAACATTATATTAAGGATTTATTAAAGACATTTTTACCCATTTTTTACTTTTTTACAATTTTTTTAAAAGGAATCTTTATGTCATTTTCTTAATAAGGAATATTTTTCTTTTAAATATAAAGTGAAAGGAATCATTGATTTAACATGTACACCATGAACATAATTTAATAATTTCATGACCAAAAAATGTTTTAAATTTTCATTTATAAGTTTAAAATTTTAATTTTGATGAAAATTATTTTAAAAAATGTATTATGTTTTAAAAAGTATTTTTCAATGTGGAAAGGATATTTTTCTTCAAGAAATGTTCCATGTGATATTTCAAAGTTATTTTCCATCTAAGATAACATATTTGATGTTACTTATGCATTAATGGGGATAAGATTGAATGATACCATCCTTATTATTAATATGGATGGTTAATGTTTATGTTGATGAAATTTTTATGAAACCTATTTATTTTTCCTGGGTTATGCTATAGTGAATTGATGAAATGTTTCTGAAATCCATTTTCTTTACATGAGTTATGATGTGATAATATGATGAATATTGTAAGATATTATGGAACACATAATTAAGGTTTTCATTTTGATATAGGTGGTACCTATATATACCTCTAATTCATTGGTTAAAGATTTATATCTCATTAGATAACAATGAGAATCAAGTTTATGGGCTTGATACACTATGGGAAATAGGTGAGTTTTGATCCAGTATGAGAAATAGGTACATCTCGATCCACAATAGAAAATAGGTGAAAATTCATGATGCACTATGTTGATGGTATTTATAATTAAACATGACATATGAAATGTTTTTATATATTTACAATGGTGCGAAACTTTGATGACATAAAATTATGGTTCATGATCGATTTATGATGATTTACCACTCTTACAGGGAATTGTTTTTGAAATGATATTTTTTATGACATGAGACATGTTTATGATCTATTAAAGATTGGGTATGAACTTCATATTTTGTTTTCCTGATAATAAACCCTTATTCTTATCTAATGATTTCATATGATCAGATATTGATATCTATTATTTTTACCCTCACTAAGAATCTATGCTCGTCCTTTCTTATGTTTTCTTCCATAGGTTATGAAGAAAGGTTTAGGTAGGGTATGCCTAAGAGGAGTACTATGTGAGAAGTTCTTTATGGTATATGTTGAAGATATTTCATGAAATAAAAATATTATTTTTCTAGTCTCCAAATACACTAAAATATTATGGCAATCACACATGTTTTTATGAAATTTATTGAATATTCATCAACAAATATGTGACTATTATATATCAAAAGACCAGATCCTTATAAAAATCAATGTGAAACTATTATCTTTAATTTTTTTGTAGATAATTAATGTTAGAAACCACCATATTTGGAAGTCACTAAATTTTTAAATTCAATATTGGCTCACCAGACCAACAATATGGGCCTAACGTGACAGTGTTTTCCTACAACTGGGGGTAAATGAGTGATGTTGGGAATCTCTGATTTGAGGATTCATCAACGTGGATCCTTCCTCAATCTTGGAACTATCTTTGAAATAATTTATAATGTTTAGAACATTGGTATTCAATTTCATTAGAACTATACTGATGATTGAATTCATGCAAAATACATGAATCAATCCACCAAAAATGTTTGACGATCCTCTTCCAATAGGCATAGGGGAAGTAGAACAGATGGTGGGATAATCCTGTACACCTATGCACCTTCCAATATGACACCACCTTTACAAATATTGGACACCTTCACTTGTTCTACCCTATAAAGTCATTCAACATAGGGCTATAAATGCCCTAGTTTTCCATTATGAATTGGAAGGTTTCATACCAACTAGAGATATAGCATGATATGACCTTGAATCCTAAACACGTCACCGCCACTGTCCTATCTAAGGGATGTGAAGGGGGTAGAACCTCCTAATATCCATGAAAAATAATTTTAGGAGCCTCTCCTTTGATCATCCAATGGATATCTCCTATAATACCAGGATGTAAGGGATATGTGGGTCACTCCTATGGATACCACCACCAGGGAGATGCCTAAGAGGGACACAACCCATCAACATATTCAATACTAACCAATTTTATAGGCCAATGAATAGGATGACCCAACCCCTGCTCTACTGGCCTCGATCTAGAATACCCGACACTGGTTCCAGGGTAGGTCCCAAACCCTTACCAATAGGAGTCCTATTCATTACCTATAGTGGCCCCAACACTATGGGAACACATCATTCTACCCCTACAAGCACTATGTGAGGGAAAATTTTCACCTTTTTAGGATTGAGACCCCACCCACCCACCAATCATGTTGGTTTAACTCTTCCCATTTCGGGAACCACTAAAAACCAAAATGGGCTACCCCAAGATGAAGAAAATCACAACGGAGGAGCTCTCGGAAATACCACCAATAAATATAGAGGTCTTCCATATAAAAGAGCATTTCTCTACCACAAATATCTATCCTAGGGTAGGAGGACAAACAACCGAAGTAGGTGTCGTGCCTACGATGATATTCATGGAACATGTAGAAGAAATACACACAACCCTTAGGAACTCAAACTTGGTGCGATTCTATGATTATTGAGGAGATAACAAGGTAAACGTCATGTCACCATTGACCTCCTAGATTATGAGGTGATGGATGAATCGATAGAAACACCTCTGCCCCCACCATCAAAACTGGGTGAGAAGCCTGTCGGCTAAGGCTAAAATTTCCCAGGGATGAGGACCATAAGTTTCTGAGATCTCTACACAAGTACATGAAAATGGATGATGTTATGGAATCCTTCTAGGGACTTGTGGTGCTACCATCCCTACCGCCACCAAATTCCCTCCTCTCAACATCAAACATTGAAGTGTGAGAGAATTCTAGATCTGTGTTAGAACCCTTATACAATGGTGACCATTCTGCTAATCCATAGGATGATGTTGTCTCTTGTGATAATAAAGTTTCAACTAATACACCATCCTAAATGGATATGGCACTAAATCTATCCCACCTCTAGAAGACGGACCCCTACATTGAATGGATGATTGGATCATGTAGTGCTTTCATTGCCAGAAAATTATCCATAGAGAAGGTCCTTATCACATACACACATAGTTTTACATACAAAAATAATTGGAGTATGTTGTGTTTAAGAACCATATCCCCCATAGAAAAAATGATTTAGGAATATTTTCAAGAAATCCTAGCCACTGAACAACTACCAGGTGTATTTTGGCCACCCACAACCCTATGATATAATGTCCTGGAGTCTCTCACCATGGTCCATGCCGGATGTCTCAGGGAAAATATTTATGAAATATATACCCATGTCTTAGATAATAAAAAGGTATATCTAGGAATCCTCAAGAATCTTGAGTCTATATATCTACAACATCGGAGGTTTTACATTGCAACGCTTCCTATGTACCAACACCCTACTTTTTATAGATACCAAAAGACTTTCTAGAAAACTTGATCATGTAACCCACCATGATTCAGTTAATCATGCATGAGGAATACCCCCATGTGTGGATTATAGACTAGGGCATTATATTTCCCTCCACTCTAATCCCCTTCCCGAACAACAATGGGACCATCAGAACGATCATCCTAATGATAGTGAACCCTCTCCAACAATTGCTACCATGAACAATATCATGATTAATACATTCAATAGTAAAAGTAACCGAGATGAAAACATGGCCCATAATGGGGAAAACCAAACCTATGGAGACTTAGTATTAAGAAAATCCTATGATTGGGGCCCACACTCATCAACAAAGATAGAAATTTCACCTTAGGAGTCCCCATATTGAGGTACTGCTTCCCATCCATAGATTTATCAATAAAGGCAAGGAGGTCACCAATCTTTTTGGCTCTTTAGAGGATAGTCAAAAAACTAATTCAGATTTTAGGTTGTTCTCTTTTCTGTAAGAGCATGAGGGTTATAAGATACTCACGTCCATTCTCATCACTGAGAAATGAATAGGTCCATAAAATGTCATAGGGGACCCTATCCACCCTATAATAGAGCATATAATTATTCTTTTCCAAGTACTCAGGGTTGAGAAAGGTGGTCCTCTGAATCTAATTAAGGTAGAGGCTAGTGGATCTAGAAAAAAATGAGATATGACCCACCTAAATAGCATGAACTCTCTCTTAGAACCATGATCGCTATGAATCATGTGCTAGAAGACCCTTTAGAGTTATGGCGACCACTAACCCTTACCAAGATGATATGATAACCACCCTAACTACCCATATAGAAGTTTTTTAAATGAAATGGGTGTTAATTCCACCTGAAGGAGAGCCTTACCCAATATGGGTGGACCAAATTCATTATCCTCTAGAATTTGATAATCTGATCTTACCTCATTCAACGATACGAGTGATATAAAAAAATAAATTACCCAATTTACCTTGAGGTGTGAACCGATGATCAGGACACCAAATCAATAGGAAGCCACCATGATTTACTACTTCTTCTAGAATTTGGAAGGCCTCTCTTTTTTTAGTATAGTTATCTTCCCCTAGGGTCTATCGCAAGATGTGAAGATCTTTTTAGGAATTTCCTCTACCAATTTACCTCCACCATGCACAAGAAAAGTATCCCAAACCTCTCAAAATTCAATAAGAGGATCAATTAGTGAGTTTCTAACTTAATTTCCTTGTGTAAGGGTTCATATAATCCCAAGATATACAAATATCCAAGGAAAAACTGTTGATGATGTGTGCGATGAATTTAAAATATGATTTGTTCCACAACATCATCTCTCTTATATATTTGGGTGAGTTTTGAGAGTTTATTAAAAGAGATCAATACCTGGAACAATCCTTACAGTTAACCAAAAAATTTCCACACCCAATACCTCTCCCAACTCCTTCAAAAATTACAAAGAAGGTGAAAAAAACCACCACTATCCAAATTGATACCCCATAACTATTACACCTTTAGGTACATCTGATAGACATGCCTCATTAGGTAGAAATTCCATATATACCAGATAGGCTTCACCAGCTATAGTCTCATCAGGAACAACCTCCCTTTGTAAACCCCACCTAGGCCCCCATCTAGGTTTGGTACCCAATATTCCATTTTTAGAGAAGAATAATAAGAACTTCCTGTTACAAGATGTGGAAGTCCCATGGTATTTCATATGTGCCTTTAAAGAGAACATCCTAAAGCTACCCGAATGAAGAAGGCCTGAGGAGGCTAACCTCACTAACTGTGAAGACATTTTCATGTTCCATAGGGTCCTTTAAAATACTATCAAGTAGTGTTTCATGTTCAAATATTGGAACTATGACCAAGTGGATCGTGGAATATTCATGTTGGGAAATTTATCAACATAGGGATCACATGTATCTACCGAACCTCATAGCTATGACAATAATTCTGATGAGTAGAAACATTCTATAGGATAGAGAACACAGAGGTACAATGATTGGTGAAACCGTAAGACATTTTCTCACCACCATGGAATTATCAAGCCTTGTTTGAGAAATCTAAAAACCCTTGTGGTCGCCATTTCTACTTTGGCCACTTCTTCGGTATCAAAACCTTCCATGTCTCTGAAAAACATGCTCCAAAAATTATAGAGTAATAAGAGTCCCCAAACGATTCCTAAAACATCCTATAACCTTAGTGATTTCATGTATCGTGAGTTGGGAGAGACCCCTATAATTCTTCCGATCCTGGAATATACTGCTGACAAAGAAGAGGAATATGCTTCCATGAATTTCATCAGGCTGGTAGATTTTCGCATGGTACTTAGTGATAAGGAATGTCCTAGACCTATCTTAGGTACCTCTCGATGATGATATCTTAGGAGGGGTATATGCCACTCTAATTAATAGAGTGTCTGAGACAGTGCTCTAGAAGATAATGTTCATACTGCTTAGACCAGATAGAAACCCTCACATAGAGATCTATAGGCAAAACACTCTCAAGCCACTCTTTTAGTTGTGTCTTCATAATTGACTATATTGGTCGATCATGTCACTCAACCATGGTAGTATCATGATCATCTGTGGCCACCAGAGCCTAACCTTAGTTGTCTAGTAGTCCACACGAACTATCCAATCAATAGCGGAACACAAATAGCAATATATATAACCCATCAACTCAATCATTTATTATGACTTCAATACTTATCAAATACATACCATTTCCAAGTAGGAATATACTTTCTACCAAAAAATATGATGTATTGGAACAAATAACCACCATTACAGTAAGACTCTTGATCCTTGAGGTAGTCTTCTTATAAAAAGAGATGTGTGAGGACCTTATTGAGGCCATGAAAATACCTCTCCATTTTGAGAATGAGGTAGCTGCCTTTGAGGTTTACAGTTTAGTGGAAGCTAAGTTGGGGGAATTCCAAGCCATAAATTACTTCCCTAAGGAGGATGAGGGTGAATACTTTTAGGGACAGATACACCCATTATATATTATAAACCAGTACGATGGTGTGGATATCTATTGTTTCCTTGTGGATACTAGATTCAAGATCAGTCTCATCCTGATCAAGAAACTATACAATATGGTTCTTATGGAATTCAATCTGACTACCTACTTCCTGAAAATTTGGGGGTAATATTAGAGAGAGTATAATTCATGAGGAAACATTTTTTTGAAGGCCCATTTTAGTGTATTGATAGTAAGAACCAAACTAATGGTAGTATTATAGGGAAGAACCTACATATCCATGTTAGGAATTCTCTAGATCCATCTACATTAATTGGTCCCTTATTCATAATATCAGTACCACAAATACTCCCTCAAAGATCGAGTATGGGTACTCTAGTGATATGCTTCTCTCTTTAACACTTATGAAAAAGGCTACCTATATGTGAGGTACTATAAAAGAGAGGTAAAATAGATCCAAACCGATGGGATTGATCATATAAATTCCCCGAATGATATGAGAGACACCTTAGTGGATCCTTGGGTAGATTTGAAAAATATATTCATTCTACCAATCCACTGGGTAGATCCAGTGAACCCAGACCTGGGAATCTACTTGACCATCTCCAAGAAAATGAGTACTTGTATATTACTTCAAATTTATACATAGGGTATCTTTATCTAGTTTCCAGAGGCCCTAAACCTATGGAATACCAAGTGATCTTCCCAATTGACAATAATCCATGACACCACCACACATTTTAAAAGGTAGGGATGAATCGTTGGAAATCCAGTCGACATTATTACTTCAATTTCAAAGGTGGGACTAATGGTCAGAAACTGCATGGGATTGGTTCAGTAGGTTTTGTCTCCACATTATATGCATAATATGAACCCCTGATGAAGGATTACACTTTATCCTGAGTAGATTCTAGTACCTCTACTATATCTACTTCTCCCTTAAGGTTTCCTCTCTCCTCTACCCCTCATGTCCGAGATGATGAAGAAGATTTGGATGAAACCACTCTAACATTTGAAGATGGTTTCCCCAAACATTCCATGAGTTGATCTAGGTAAATCTTGGAATGGAGTAAGACCTAAGGACAACATGGATCAGTGTGTTCATTCCTCAAAAGTAACAACAATAGTATGCATATTTATTGAAATAGCACCATGACATGTTCTCCTAGAGCTACAAGGATATTCCAAGGATCAATCCCTAGGTGTCCATTTATCAACATTTCCTTTAGGTGATATGATTAGGTTGAAAATAGAATCATAGGAAGATTCAACTTTCTAAAAATTCCATGGTCAAGGCCAAAGTTGATAATATAGTCCAGGAAAAATTCATCAAGGATGTATAGTACCCCAGGTGGCTAGCCAACATTACCCTAGTTAGAAAGAAGAATGGGCATTTTAGATTCATCATAGACTTTAGGAACCTCAAAAACTATTTCTCGAAGGTTGATTTCCCCCCTATGGTTATATACCAATGTATTTATTCCACTGATGGTTCCTAATAAAACTTTTTAATGGAAGGATATTAAAGGTATAAATAAAACTGGATGAACCCTGAGGATAAGGATAAAACCAGTTTTAGACCACCTTAGAGAACATTCTGTTACCAGGTGATGCCATTTTATTTGAAGAAATCTGGAGATACCTATGAGGGTTCCTTGCACCATATCTTTAAAATGCTTATGGGGACATTGGTGGAGAACTATGTGGATTGTTTGGTGGTTAAATCTCACCAGTTCTTGGACCATCATATGGAACTTGATAAAGTGTTAATCTTCCTCTACCCCCACTACCTGAATGTGAACTTTTTAAAGTGTGTGTTTAGGGTTACCTATGGAAGGTTTTTTGGCTTTATTTTTAGGTACAAAGGCATTGATATTGATCCCTAAAATATCAGAACTATAAAACATATTCCTCCTCTGCACAACCTCTGGGAGTTATGATCCCTTAAAGTTTACTTGGACTATATGGGACAATTCATTCTAATCTGGATGGAATGTGTAATACCTTATCAACAATCATGAAAAAAGACACCATCAACTAGTGGGATGAAGACTACAAAAATTCATTCATGGTCATGAAGCAGTATCTTCCGTTTCCCCCGATCACGATTCCACATATCATAGGGAAGTTGTTGGTCCTTTATTTGAATTCCTTAGAATGGTCCCTCAGTGAAATAATATCCATAAAGAACAATGATGGTTGGGAAAAAAACATATGTTATATTAATTTCATTCTCCTCGGTACAAAGACAAGATATTCTCCCATTGGGAAGAGTTTCCTCACTCTAGTCATTATTGTTCATAAGTTGTGACATTAATCTCATCACTGTGAGATACAACTGGTATGCTATTTCAATCCAATGAAATATATTGTCATCCTAGCAATGTTTATCAACTGATTAACATGCTGGGAAGTGATTATTTATAATTTTGATACCGGGTTCATCCCCCAAAAATTATTCAAGGTCCAAGCATTGGAATTTTTTTTGGCTGTGCATCAAACCCTTGAAGAACTCCCCTTGGATGTTGACTTCCCATATGAGGCCATCCTCTTCGTAGAGAATATTGTAACTTTTTGGAAAATTTATTATGGTTGTGCCTCCAATAGTCCTACAAAGAGAAGGCCCGACAACCCCAAAATCAATAGGGTGATCCTTAGGTTTGTCTTCATCACTCCTATGTAGTCCATCTTTCCATACTCATTCCTTTAGTCAGAAGGCTACACCAATAACAAAGTTAAGTACTAGGCCCATATCATTATCCTCAAATTTACCCTTGAGATTGATGTCCCCTAATTTCATGTGAAGGGATACTTTGAGCTAGAAATAAAGCAGATCAATGGTGACTATTCCATTAGGAAACATGAACTTGTTCACCAACTGAAGAAGACTTGTGAGTTGATAGACCAGTTCCTTTCCTGGATAGAGGTGAATCATGTTCCCTAATCACAGAATAATGTAATAGATGCTTTGGAAATCCAAGATTCATCTCTTGAAGATCCAAACCATAAAAATTTCTTCATTTATGCAATAATTTGAAGGGTAATTTCTGCTTTCGCTTCTAACAATAAAGATTGATATGGAAATCTATTAGAGGATATCACATCAATAATAGGGTGATCGAGTTCCCAAATGATTGACAAAACTCCCAATTGGATGAATCACTTCATTGAGTATCACCAACACCAAACTCTCCCACGAGACCAAGCTGAGCATGGGATAATTTCTTGCATGCGGTACAATGTATCCTCCAAGATGGCCCAAGCCTTGACACAACTCTCTACAAGCGTGGATTAAATGGTATCCACCTCCATTGAATCTGGGGAAAGGTGATTCCTCATGTCTTTCATGAGGTTTGTGATGGGTCTTGTGGGGACCATCAAGTAGGGTTGAAGTTTGCAACAAGATCCATTAGATATGTTACTTTTCACTCACCATGGTCTGCAACTACAAAAAATTTACTAAAATGCATCATGAATAATAGATCTATTCCAACATCATGTTTCAACCACTAGAACTTATCCATACCACAAAGTACTCCTATCCCTTTTACATATAGGGAGTTGATGTTTTGGGTCCCGAACCCAAGTGAAAACTTTATATCATAGGTTCATTCTGACTTCCAAAGACATATTTTTGAAGTGGGAGGAGGTCATATGCGTCAAAGTGGTTAGGACCCGATCAAGGGTATATTTTTTCAAGACCCACATAATCGATCGATTGGGAATTTCTCACACCATTATCATGGACCATAAAACTAACTTTTGAGTCACAAAGATGAATAAGTTGTATGCTAAGTACAACATATGGACCAACTATACTTCTTGATACCACACACAGGTGAATGGTAAGATTGGGGCATTCAATAAATCCCCCTCTAAAATACTACAAAAGATGGTATTCTAGAATAATAATATATAGTTTGATAAGATCCCTAACTTCCTCTAGGAATATCACATGATTACTTAAAATTTGACATGGGATACACCATACTCCTCAGTGTATGGGATGAAAGAAATTATTCCTATAGAGGTTTTTATGTCGTTTCTCCAGATAACTGTTTATTATTATTAGACACCAGATAAGAGAGTTGAAGTCTAGTTAGATAGGTTGGAATATCTCAAAGAAAATAAAATCTTGGAACTGAATAATATATAAATATAAAAAAATGGGTGGCGTGAGTGTTTAATAAAAATTTTCAATTCCACTCCTTACTTCACGGTGATATGATATTGGATTTCAAGATGCTCATGATACCCAAAAATAAACCACAAAAACTAGAAAATAAATGGGAATGTACTTATTTTATTCATGAGTTCTAATCCAATGTTTCATACTCATTGATCACCATGGATGAGGAGTGAATCACACCTCCCACCAATGCTAGGTTGTTCAAGTGATATTTCACTTGAATGTCTAGTTCGACCAGTATGACTTTAAACTTAAAACCCTATAATCCTCTGCATATGACATTAAACTATAGAATTACCCTATGTGATAAACGTAGGAATCCTCACATGGTAAATGTGAGATGATACAAAAACAACATCCTTATCACATTATTCTAAACTATAGCCTTTCCCGGTGTGATAAACATAGGATAACTCACGTGATAAATGTGAGATGATCCGAAACCAATGTCATCAGCACATGATGTTAAACTGTATCCTTACTCTATGTGATAAACACATGATGGATCACCTGATAAAAGTGAGATAATTCAAAACCCTTTTCCTTAGCATATGAAATTAAACTGTAGCCTTTCCAAGTGTGATAGACATGGGGTGCCTCACATGATAAATGTGAGATTATCCAAAATCAACATTCTCAGCATATGATGTAATATTGTAGCATTACCCATTGTAGTAAACATGGTATTACTCATATGGTAAATATGACATGATTAAACATCCTCACAAATTAGTATGTCATCCTTCTGGCATTGGTTTACCACTAAGCCATGTTTTAGAACTACATGTGGCTTTATTGCTACCTGCATGTCATACACAGTGATGTCGAAACTCCTTGTCTTAGGGTGCATCCATAAATCCCCCCCAGGGAGAGATCATATTCAATAAATTTATGTCATCATGGTATTTATCTCTATTTTTCTATTATTTATGGATATCAAGGCCACCCCACATTGAATACCTCATTATAAGCCAACATCTTAGTCACACAAAGTAAAAATATATTACATCATCCTAGTTACATGATGTTAAAGAAAAATATATCCTATGTGACAAGCAAAGGATGCCTCCCACGACAAGCATGAGATACATTTTGTGGAAAGTGAAAGATTCCTCATGTAATATTCATGAGATAACTCCTAAACTATCCACATGGGTCTCCTCATTAGGTGTAAGAACCCACGATTTTCCTTGACCCACTTGTGGGCCGAGAGGCCCCCATATAAATCCCTAATAATACCATGTGATACCCAAAGGCCACCTCTCAAAATGTAAGACCTAATAATATAACCCAACATAATAGTAGGATGAGTTTCCACCATGGACCAACATGAGGAGGAAACAATGGGAATCCATCATATACAAGCTCTAATATGCCATTAGAAATCCCAAGTACTCCCTAGGGGGGTGTAAACAATAAAAATGTTCCTTTAAAAGTTGGATGAGATCCCATAATGTTATAAAATGATGAGGAAACAATATGAAGCCCTCACGATTAATCCCTAATATTCCCTCATAAATCCCAAGAACACCCCTAGAGGGTGTAAATACCAAACTTATTCCAATGTCTTGATAGAATCCAAATTGTACTCATGTCCTGAAATGAGGAAGTTAAAATAGGAAGTTTAATGCATTATCCTTGTTCACTTCTTCCTTTCGTCATGATGTTCAAATATTACCTTAACCCATTCAATGACAACGTGATTTCATATATAATAAGAATATAATTCCTCATGCAATGATATGTTATGCCACATGCGACACGTATGATACAATGCACTCAAACCTAGGAAACTTCCACATGGAATCCCCAATCATACTATCTTTGATCCTCAACAAAAATTGTAGACTGATAGTATAATATAACCATGGTCAAATCTATACGACCCTAAATTGAAGCAACCATGAATACTCACCGTATGATTTTAAACTACACTATCCATGTACCTAACACATTATGAAAAACATTGTGATAATGTGATCCATTACTCGAGAGGGATCCCTTCCTTCTGGTGCCTCTTATATACCATTCCGTGGTTCAATAATACATGTGGGTTGATTCCTAATTCTATGGGATATGTTGAGGCACCCAAATCTCATATTTTATTCCCAACACGAGTACCAACTTATTCTAGTGCTTCCCCCATTGGGAACATGCTCAATCCTCGCTTGTCGATATGTTCATCTACTGTGGTAGAGTATATGGAAGAATAAATCCCAGAGTGTGTAAGTTCCCCCTAGAGCTTCCCAACACTTTAACTACCACACTTCATGCCTTCAAGATTTGGATCCTTATTACCCTGCTGATCTAAACAGACCCATAACAACAATGGTTCTTGGACGCACTAGCTCACCTACTGTCATGGGTACATGCCTTGAAGGACCTTTAGAAAGAGATGATGGTACTCATGTTTTGAATATTGTCAATGGTTGATCCTGTATTTGTCCACACATCCTTGACTAGTATGGTGGTGAAACTAGTTTTTTGAATATGGTCAATTGTCATTCCCTACCCATCAGCCACCACTTGTTATGGTTCAGATATCAATAGTCATGATTTACCTTCCATTAAACCTCCCTTTTTTTTGGTTCAATTTTAATACCCTCAATGTTATTCATATGTGCATTCAAGCATGATTACCAAGAATGTTGGAATTTCTATGGATTTCCTAAGTCAATTTCTTTTACCCATTATCATTATCTCCCTTGAAATAAAGGAAAATATCTGCCGCTCCTTGCACTAACCAGGGGTGATGTAGGCTTAGGAGTTGTGGCGGAGTATTCCCTAATCATGGTCAAGATTCACCAACATTACCTAAATAGGATTCCTCCCTCCCTACAGTCTAAACTATATGACCTTAATCTAAGATCCTTAGTCCATACATCATGATCATAAACTATGTGAACCATTCATCTAGGATGACTCAAATGGAACTAGGACTCATTGGATGTCTTTTTACACTATGTAACTACCCCTATGTATGACACAAAACACCCTGATATGCAAAATCTTGGTCTAGAACTAATGACCTTAAATTACATGTGGATTTTATTGGAATCTTGCATGGAAATGAGCCTCCTTTACCCTCTTTTAATGTTGGGTTATCACTCTTTCATTCCACAAAAATCTCTTTAATATACCACCCCTTTAGGGTCTTAACTTCATGAACATAAACTATGTAACTAGAATCTTATTATTTATCATTTTAGACTACATAATAGGCTTCTCATCCTCACTTAAGAGGAACCCCCCTCCTTATGGAATTGGTATTCTACCATTCCTCAATCAAGAAATCGGTGTGGATTGATTCCCAGTATCATAGGATATATATGGACACCTAAAATCTATCACTATCCCACTAAAAGTACCCCCCTCATGTGAGATTGTGTTCACTAGAATTAAACCCTATGGACCTCTGTTAATGAAATATTTTTTAGTTAATGGAGTACAAAACTCCCCCTATGGTCTAGACTATACAAACTTAAATTAGAATTCTTGGATCATGCAATGTGACCTTTTTCTATGTGAAAATTGTCTCGAGGATGTCTCATGTAGAACTAGGTATCCTTATCCCTCTCTTCATGTTATATTTACTTTCCATTTGTGTTTTATAAACTTCCCTAGAACACTTTCCCCCAAATTGGTTCGATCTCTATAATGAAAAACTAGTAGCAGCCATGGTCCAAGAATTTTGAACTTAAACCATGGGCTACTAAACCCTATGGCCCCTATTTTTCATTTGGATTTCCATAACTCTAGGGTGTAGGAAAACTAAGGCCCCCTTATTTTTCTTCATCCTCCTTTGAAATGATTTTCCCCTTTTAGAATTGGTCTTTTACCATTCTTTTTTCAAGAACGACGTTTGTACTGATTACTAGTTCCCTAGTGTACATAGTGATTCCTAGATCTTGTATCCGAGGGACAACTACATATATTTTACCTACACATGCCTTGTTTTAGTGCCCTTTTCCCCATGGCATGCCTAGAACCCTCACACATAATAAGGTATTGTGATGCTTAAGTTGGGATGATACAAACTCAATGACCTAAAACTAGGAACCATGGTCTAAAAATCATGAATTTAAACTATATGTATCCACCCATATAGATATATATATAATTGTGTTCCCCTTCTATCTGACTGAAATGTCCTTAAACTAACTGATGAAAAAGGAACATATGTATGTCATGTTGAAAATCCATAGTGGAATCTTGACCAGGATGCATATTTTTTCCCGCCAAGTCACCATAAAATCATTGGAAAAAATGAGGGTGTAAATTGAAGAGGCACAAATCTAGAAAAACTAATCACTAAGACTTAGAAAAATATTGGCTGCACCGATTTGACCAACAAGTCCTGAAATATGTTTGGGCCAAATCTTAACTTCCCCTAGTTTATGTGGTTCTCTTTAAGGCACCATCTTTTGTGTTCCATTTGAGTGCATCTCAACACCTTTAATGGGTGGGTTATCATTCGCAGTGGTTCACAAATCCTGAACATATTATGTTAAACTATATGACACCATGGTTCAATCTATGTGAACATAAATTGCAGAAATCACATGACCTCACCATATGAAATTAAACTATGCATTCAACATCCATACTTCTATACATTTAACTACATTAACTCTTTCCACATCTCACAATGTAAAACAATGAAGTATCTTAGGCCCTCACCTAAGAGGAAATTTTCCTCCTTCACTGATGGTATCCTACCACACCACTTGAGTTATTTAAACATCACTTGGTAACCCAGACAACATTCCCATTGGAAAGTGAGTCTGGAATTTACTTAGATTGATACACCCACCCAATGTGATTAAAACCATGGTGGCATAATCTAGAGAGTGTTGAAATCCATCAGAATGTTCCCTCAATCCACCTCTAATATTCACATATCTCTTGATTTGGATCCCCATTATCTTCCAAGTATGAATGGTACCCCTAACAGTTATGGTTCTTGGAAACAATAGCTCACCTCCCATCCTAGGCACACACATAAAAGGAATTTCAAAAATAATTTGACAGGTCATGTGTTTCAAATATAGTCAATGGTTGACCGTCATTTTTATTTTCTCACTCTTGGTGCTACAATCGTGGAATATACATTTAAAACAAGGTAAAAAATCTTCCTCTATCACACTATCACCCCCTTATGTTTATAATCCTAGACAAATCAATTCATGTACTTTAACCTGCCCCTTTATCCTGGAAGAATCCAACACCCCTGGAGTTACCCTGCTTGTGCACCTGTGCATGTTGGGAAAACAAGTTGGCTGTGTGGAGTGTCATTTTATAGCTATGAATTTTCTATTCTGGGAATCCTTGGTGGTCACGAATCATTCAGACCCTTACCCTTTATTTCCCAAATGAAAATCGTTTATAAATAAATAGTCTTTTGTTTTCCTCTTTCTTCTCACTCCGAGAATGAATCAAATGTTCCAGCGACTTATATTTGATTGGTTCATTGATATGATTGAGGTTCATAAAAAAAGTAAATGAATTGAAACTTTTATTACATAAAAAAATGGGTGATGGAGGGAAGGGTGATCCACAAATTTAAGACTATTATTTATTATGAACTATAAAAAAAGAGAGGGGAGTGCTCCCTAATGATCTACCTTAGCAACCTAGAACTCTAAACCAGCCAAAATTCTTCAAGTAGCCTACATGGCATGGTACCACCTAACAATATTTCCAGTTAATCCTTATATATAGGGTGTACCTCATTACCATGAATCCACACTCAAACTAGATCAAATTAGCACTCAGCCACCAGATATTCCACCCCTGCTACCTCAACCTTGTCCACCACCAACTACAACCCTAGTTGGCTGATGATCTATGCTTGAGTATAGAAAATAATTTCATGATTTTTTGCCAAATCCTCTAGACAAGTGAGTAATTTTTCAGCTTCCTAGACCTACTTGGTATCTTCAGACATATTCTTCTACTAGGAAGGGTTGAACTCCCAATTTTCTACACACACTCTCAGAAATATAGTCACATGACAATGCATATAGGGAACACATATCCACCCCTCTAGTACCTAGGTTCAGAAACTAGTTGTAGTGGGAACCCATATGGATCACTAGGTATTTCTTTAAGGTGCATTAATTTAAAGTATACACACTTATGGTTTATGAAAATGGAGTAGTGTTGTACAACTCCTTTTTGGTTGACACAAACTAGTAGTTTCTTCACATAAAATACATTGGGTAACAAAAGGACACAAGTGAATGTTGCGACTTAGAGTTCGAGAGTTCACATAAAGGTTAAGAGTTCCACACATGATAGGTATCATATCATGTGAAAATTTTTGAGACCATACAAGGACCCCCTTTACCAATTTATAAGAATGGGACCCCCATTTTTGAAATCACACTATAGGTTTTCCTGACCTAAACAAAAGTTTGTAGGATAAGGTAGAGAACTTCCCTACATTCAGTGTTTTCCTCATAACTTGACCTATTAGTTACCCTTCAGTTTCAATTATGAGGGGGGGGGGATTTTTAGGTGTTTAAAATATGTCCCCACTCCAATATGGTAGTTTTTCAATAAAAAAATACAAAACCTAGCCCAAGGGACCATTTTAGAGCTAAGGAAGAAATAACACACCACATTTTGGAATTGTATTCAACTATTTGTTTTTGAGTGGAACCTAATTGTTCATGAAAGATGAAATCAGAAGAATAGGTTGCAGAGTCCCACTAAGAATCCTACATGTATTGGTGAAGATGGTGGAATGAAACATTTGTATTGTGTTCACAAACTTGAAATTGTCACAGAACCACTATGCATGATAAAGTAACCATTGTAGTATTACCTGAAGCAACCACATCTAATAGGAAAAGGCATGAGGTTCGTGCTCCTACAATGCATGAAAAAACTAGATTTTTTCACCCAATGACTCATATTTTATGCATAAATAGAGTATCACCCCCCCCCCCCATCCGAGGATGGGCCTCTAGAAGTTGAAGTTCCTACTCTACTTTCATATTCCACTGTTCCTCAATATCATGATACTCTAAACATTCATGGACCCCCAAATATGGAGAACATATGTGAATGACCTCACATGGGCCACAAATTATCTTGTCTCATGTTTGAAACATCCTCGTGTATCATCCTCTAAATTCTAGGTGGGTGTGTGAAATATGTGTTTCCTTCACCCAACCCCAAGCATAGTGTGATTACAAAAATTGCCTGAACCTACACCCCAAATATGTATGGATAGTCCTTATTCTAGAGCCTATGGTTTGTGAAACCCCATTTTCATGTGCAACTATTGAGTTCTGTGAAAAAACATCCAGGTCCCAAACCCAATGCCTCCTTCTATCGACCATAGTTGTGAAAAAGTTGAGTGCTCATGTTCCCCACAACTACATTGACTGGGTTCACACACACCTCAATCACCCACATAACCCATATCATCGACCCTCGTGTCGGAATTCATTACTTCAAGCTTGACCTGGATGGCTGTACTGCCACTTGATCCTATGGATATGCAACCTAATCTTAGGATACATGGTTTCCACTTGACCGAAAAAGTGATTATGCCATGTGCTACCTAGAGGTTTATACAGAGTGGAAACTTAGTCCCTGAAGGTGGAATCATCAAGGGAAACTTCCCACCTTCCCTTATTAGGAGAGGAAGTGTTATAACCATATCCCAAACATTTAATGGTATCTTTGGGTGTAGGACCCTATAATGTCTAAGTTGCATGAAATAAAACAATATTGCCTAACATATTAGTCCCATGATGTTAAACCATGTGAAAAAAATCCAAAATTCATGACATTATACTATTATCCTACCCTATCTGGTGAACACAAGATTCCCCATGTATGAATTTATTGGGATGATACCACACCTCCTACCCTATGCGAGGAACACCTCAGTCCCCATGTATGATAATCATGGGATGAGACCTCTCCCATTACCAAGGGATGAGACACCTGAAATGGTAAACCCACATTTATAAGACCCAAAACATCCTCCACCACAATGGGATGATCCACTTTCAATGGGTAGTCTCTATGTGTAAGCCCTATTCTATCCATTGTTTTTTGTTTTTGTGTGATGTCAGTGTCCTTACTGAATAATATTAAACTGCAAGGACCAATCATTTCACACGAACTTAAACTGTCATGTCAAACTACATGAGTTTTAATCCCTATATCCTAACAGGGTATATAGGATGCCTCCTTGAGGTTAAATACTGACACACTTTGGATACCTCTCTGGGTTTCATTCCCAACCCATCAACATCACTATTAATTCTACTTGTATTCCCCTTGGTAGGTTACAACTCCAAAGTGTGATCATCTCCCAGAGGGTCAAAATCAACCCCACCAACCTGTCACCACAATAAGTTAAATATGTGACCAACCTATCCCAAAAAGATGTTAAATTTGAGACCAAAATAACCCCAAAAGATGTTAAATTTGTGGACAACATGTCTTGATAAGACCCTAAACCTTTGACCCCCATCAGATGTGTTAGAACCCCAAACTCATTTGATGAGAATGGGATGCCTGAGGTGAATAGGCTCATACACTTTATTACCCTAGAACAAACAATCCTTTGACCGATATGGGATGCCTTGTGTTCTACACCTAATATGCCTCATACCTGAGATTCCCATGACATAGAAATAAGAATACATTATAATTTACCAATACACCCAATGTACAGAGATTTTCAAATGTGTCCAGTTCCACAGTCAGCTGTGACCATAGGTATTTGATCTATTATGATATAAGTATTGTAATTAAAAATCTTGCACCTTGAGATGTTACCTAGTTTGAGCTTCACAAACAAGAATGAAATCTACGAAGGATACCCAAACAAGAAAATGAGCTCCAAGGAGGAATCCATGGAAGGAAGGGCCAACATTTTATCATCCTGTTTTAATCAAGGATCCGACATCACAAACAATTTTAGTAGAGGCCTCACACCTTTAGAAAGAGGGAATGTCAAGAAACCAACCCGAAACCCTGAAGGAGGTGTGACCATTCCAGGAATGAAAACCACTATAGGATAGGAGATAATGGACAAAATCATGTCACAAAACCTGGTGTGTGACCCCGATGGAAAGCATCAGTATAAAATCTCATCAATATCCACAACATAAAACAAAGATTTATCCATGAAAATTTAGATCTAATGATTCTTGGTAGAGGAGATGAGTGGATATAAATATAACAATAGGAAACAAAGTGTTATTGATGATTATGGAGATCCAATCCACATTGATTCATAAAAATCACCTTCTCGAAAAAAGGGAATCTCCAAGTGAGTCTATGAGAGGAGAAGAGTTTGAGTTTATGGGACAAAAGGAAACAATTAAGGGTTTTGGGGTCTTAATTCAAGTTAAAACAAATTTTTACAAGAATTAACTTTAATTCAAACAATTAATTTTCATATTTTGTAAAATCATATTCTAACCATGTTCATGTTACTAGACATCTCTTGAGTCACCACACATTTATTCCTCATGGTTTGAAAAACCATTTCTAATCATGTAAGGCTATTTTCTTAAGGTCATCCATTCACACGGTTGACTTGAATAGTTTTGAAAAAATGTGTGCAACTGTTCTTTTACCCATTGTATCCATTCATAAAAAGTCTTTGGGCATGTTCATGATTTGGCCAAATTGTTCCCCAACCATGTTCATATCTATTGATTCCCAAAACCATCTTGCATTTTTTCCTAGAGATAGTTCATTGTATCCCCTAACTATTCTCTAGACATGAACATCTAGAAAGGATTTGAAAACACTCCAAAACACACCCAAAACACTCAAAACTCAACCTAAGAATTAGATGACTTAAAAAATACACAATACAAGAGTAAATTTTCTAAAAATAGATGTGTTACATTCAAGGAATTTCTATAAAAATTATACATATCATATGTAAAACCCTCATTTTTGGACACATCCATGGTGTTGAAATTTTCCTTGGGGACTCCATTTTTGTGTTATTAAATGTTAACTCAAATAAGTCTAAAAATAATTTATTAAACATATTTTATATTTATCTTAAGTCCATGATGAAAAAATAGGAGAACCAGATTCATGACCGCCCTAAGAAATGTTATTAAAAAATTTCAATGGTTTTTATAGAAAGACTATGTCAAATACACTTGTATATAAAATCTAGTCACAAAACAAGATCACATGAAGAGAAAAGAAACATTAGGTGATATTTTTTATAACAAACATTTATAGAGTATGGGGGATAGAGGTGGAATTTTTAAATGTGATAGTGAAGGTACTGTGATTCTGTTTTGTTAAGGTAAATTGGGTTAATTCATAATGTCATTGGTGGAGGAGATTGTAGAGACCTGGTTTCTATGTTGTAAAACTTTTGAATATTTATACTTATATTTCCAGAACCAGGCATTGAGACGACATGAGATTCTGAGGCCTGAAGTGCTCAGAATAAATTATAAAAAAATATTATGTTTTTTATACTATATACGTGATGGAAATATGATATCTCTTAAATGGTATATTGGATCAGATATCAAAGGCCATGGTTAAGTTATTAGCATGCCGTTTACCCTAGGAGGGACTTAAATTTTTTTGGCATGGACATTCTGCAGAAAACTCCATGGAGGGAATTTATGTAAATAAAATAATCAAAATTAAATTATTTTATCACAAATTCCAAATCAAATAACTTTTGAAAAGGGACTCAGATTGGAAATCCGAGACATCCGTTGAGTTCAGAATTTTGTGTTTTACCAAAGTATAGAATAAAATGAGAGGGCATGGGAGGTTAAGATTCTATGACTAATGGAACTCTCCTATAAATAGTAATTAAGAGAAATGAGCAAGAGTTATCTCATTTCTCTTGTTGATGACAGAGCTCTCGCTGAGGACGATTCGAAGTACGAACTTCACCAGATCATGAAAAAATTCATGCTCTAGTAGATCAGAGCACAACGCACATAATGGTGGATCCAAAAGCTAGGTAGGATTTCTAGTATGGATTCTCCTACTACCCATTATAATTTTTGTTTTTTAAGTGCACTTCTGATCATCTTCACTGGTTTGAAAACCTTCATCGATGGCCAAACTAACAATGACAAGCTATTGTTTATTTTCTCAATCATCCGTTCTTCACTGTTATTCATGTTTCTCACCGGAATTTTTTTTCCATACTGATTCAAAATCCAAATGTTGAGAGGAGCATAGATTGGGGAATGGTGTGATCCAAAGATTCTGGATCTATGACAGTTTTGCATTTCGGGCACTGGAAGAAGTGTAGTGGAGAGCAAAAGTGGTTGTTACTTTTCACCACATCAAAACTTCGACGATCATTGAGGAGAGGTAGGCATTGTGAAGGCTTCATCCTAGGGAGTACAGATATAGTCTTGGATTAAAATATGGGAAACCAGGGTTTTCCTTCTAGTCCACAGAAGGACCACTGGAACGACACTAGCACGACGGTGGTGGCAGCGGAAGCGGCACTGCTTGGAGGAGGCTGCGGCTGGCGTGCCGCATCGGAAGAGTGTCAGTGCGTGGGGGGTGCTCTAGAATATTTGAAGCTAGCATATACTATGGGACGGAATAGGCCAGATGGTGTGGGCTGGCCCAGGCAGGGTAGACCAGCTGGACTGGGCCGGTCTAGCCAGTTTGATCCCAGTTGGGCCGGACAGACTTCAAGTGCTCCTATCTCATAAACGGAGAGTCTGTTTTGTGTGACATCTGCGACCACATGTTACTCTTAATAAGATAGAAATTTTAAGGCAAGTTTGGGAACTTTTTGATTTGGGATTGATGCTCAAGGGCATGAAACGTCCGATTTTAATAATAATATAATAATAATTATTATTCAGGAAAATTGCATCAGACCATATGTCTATATACGACATTCGATTGATCCACCGTCAGAGGTGTTGGGACCCTGGATTTGAGGTGGACTTTTCCAGACTAATTTCGGGCTCATAAACCAAATTTTGAGGTGTGGCCCGAACAATCCCCATTTTGTGCGTTTATGGTGAAATATCACATTTTCACTGGGTGTCCATTTTGGAAAAATGAATAGCTGATACCGTGTGTTTTCTTCGAGGGGAACAGAATGGTGTGATCCATTTGATGTGTTTTGGTATTGAGGCATGGGCTACACGGGTCACTATTTGTAAACAACATAGTGGAATGTAGTTTCTTTATTAGGAGTCTATTTCATGTGAATGATTAGTTGATCCTATGCTTTTTTCCACAAGAATCATGACGGAGTGTTTCTTTTGGTTACCCAAGGAAATTTAAGGAGGCATTTTGGTGGAAATGATTTTTTCCCTTTGGACCAGTGGAGAGAATCAAGTGATCATCATACCTTTTTGGGCCAGAGATTCCATGTACTCTTGGAGCACATGGGCATGCCTAAGGGTACTTGTGCCACAGTTTTGTACCTGAGAAATCCTACATACACGATTAGATGTTGAGGAGGGTCCATATGTCATGTAGGCCCAAAAATATCCTTATACCATGCTAAAAATTTTATGCCTCTCATATCTCCATCATTTGGACTCTTATTTTGGCCTGCAAGTAGCATATCCTAAGGGGTTTTCCACGTAGAATGTGATTTTCACTCCGTAGTGCTTTTGAGGTATGATGCAAGAGGTTTTGAGTGCGATGCCTATCCATGGAGACACTTGATGGTACAAGTGTGATGAATATCTGTGATGATGCTCGATGATGGCAGTGATGTTTTCAGAATCACCAGAGCAGTACAAGCTTACCCTCCAATGGGGCTGGGTAGTGGTGTTCGCTGATGACTCTTCAGGGCTTACTATCCAGTGGGGCTGGGTAGTGACATTCACCGTTTACTCTATTAGGATTACCCTCCATCTAGGATGGGTAGTGGAATTCACTGATGAATCTTCATGGCTTACCCTCCAGTGAGGCTGGGACATGGTGTTCACATATAAAAGTTTTCAGCATACCCTTCAGTGGGGCTGGGCAGTGGGTTTTTGAATTTTTGACATGATCTCTCGACTGTGTGGTATTGTGACAAGACGTTCTTTGACGTGACATTAGAATCTCAAGAAATAGGGGTGTTTTTTCCACCAAGATACATCCTTGTGATGTGACTTAAAAACTTTCAGTTGAGACAAACCTACTCAATGTGGATAGTATCAAGGTGTGGTGATTGATCCCCTTTGAATTGTAGTTCAGATAAGATGTATGGGATGATAGGATTTGATTGTTACTTCTGGAACTGTTTGTGGCTCTCTTTTCCTAGGCTGAGCTTGTGAGATGAAGATCCCCTTACTCTCTCATTTGGGTTTCTTTGACTGAGAATATATATATATATATATATTCTATTTCTTGTTCCCACTCCTTGGGATTTGTCGATTCTCCTTCTAGGAGAGGCGAATATGTGCAGAGTATGCCACATTCTTTCTGTGTCTATCCTCTCATGGTTGGACAATTCTACTCTGATACTATCGATAGTGAAGAATCAATAAGAAGTTCACCTTCTCATTGTTTCAAGCTCCTTTCATTCAGATGATCTTACTTTACTACTTTGTTTGGTTGAGTTGTACTTCTTTTATTGTACCTTATTCTATCAACTATATCCCTCTTCAGTACTTCTCTTGGTTCTCCCTTGATCCTTTGGGGAATCCTACTGAGTATTTTTTACTCACTCATGCTTGGGATTTTACTGCACTTGGCGGGCCCTTGAAGATGATTTACATGTTGATCAAGACTTTATGGGATCTAGGGACATAGAGTGCATGGACCGTGCATGGGGGTTGTGACTTGGGATTTAGGGGTAGGACTCTCCCAGCTATTTTATTTTTCCACCCATTTCTGAGTTGTGGAACATTTCTAGTTGTGTGTGTATCTTTCCCCCTTTTCCTTTCTGCTTTATTTTCTGTACTTAATCTGTTTAGAGGTTGATACAAATTTGTGGTTTATATATATAATTGTGTTGTATCTTATTTTTCTTTTCCCTCTTCACTTTTGAAGTGAGTTGGCTAAGTGTGTGTGCATGTACATGTACTTATAAAAAGGCCTTCCTGAGTTTTTTTATGCCTTTAGCGCTGGTCTCCAACCCCTAGCCTATGAGTCAGGCTTGAGGTAGCATCGGCTCGAGCCTCGACACAAGTCGTGTCATGTTAAAGTTGTATCAGAGGTGTTTCTTTCTTTGGGGTGTTGTTAGATTGTTCTATAAGAATGAATTTTTTGGGTTTTATGGAAATAGTGTCCACATGTCTTGAGAGTGGATCTTAGGCCAGGGAGTCCAGTGATGGTGCAACGACTGACGTAACAATTCACCAGGACCATGTTTACCCATTTGTAAAATCATCATGCTGAGACACATGTTTCAAGGAATTTTGGTACATGAATCATATATGATTGAGTCTTTGACTGTCCTTCTTAACTTATCTTCCCATAGTTGTTGATATATATAATCTCTTGACCATGGTACACTTCGATAATTTTTATGATAGCTCTATAATGAAATTTATCCAGGATATCAGCTCTGGTTCATGATGTTGAATTTATGTGTGATGAGGCCTCAGTTTAGGATCCATCCTACGATCCACCTTCTTCCTGGTGGATAGGTAGCAACACCTCCACCTATGGAGAAATAATTATTAGCGGAAGCACATGTCGAGGATGAGCGCAGGCTGAGTGCACTTTGTTATTTCCAACTTCAAAGTCCTATAAGGTTCTATAGTGATCCATATCCTCAGACAACAAAATATTTTCTAGAGTCAGTGGTCCACCTCTCAAGGCTTGTAAGGACACCGAAAGATTAGATGGTGGATTTGAAAACCAGTCTTTTCCATGGAGCAGATGGATGTTGGTCGAGGCTGGTTACTCAGATATATAATGTGTCGGTAGTCTGATGGTATGAATTCTAGTAGGTGTTCCATGAGGAGTACTACCCCTCCTTCTTATACTCCATCGAGATTCGGGATCTCCTTCAAATTTCACAAGGTGGGATGATGATGGTTGAGTGTGCAACTAGGTTCACTGACCTTGCATGCTGCTCTTTGGACATGATCCATGATTTTTATTTTTAGACAGATAATTTTGAGTGTGGTCTCTGTAGAGGATATTCACACTAGTGTAGAGCCCTTGTGCATCCTTACCTTTTCTAAGGTGCAGAACCGAGAACTAGAGACAAAGGGATTTCTTCTAGAGGAGTTCCAGATGGATGGTTTTGGTAGTGGGTGCGACAAATCTAGGACGTATGCCACGGCTAGAAGATGTTAGTTAGAAGGCCCTTGACCTAGGAGGCATTCCCTTGATAGGACTCAGAAACTTGTTCGGGGACATTGTAGAGCACTGGGGAAACCCTGGATGGTCCGGTGCTATGTTTGTGATGGGCGGGATCATGTGGCATGAGACTACCTTTCTAGATGTGTTTTGTTTCCTTTGTAGTTGGTAGATACACCTCCATATCAAAGGGGGTACCATGATCAGGGATCTGCCAAGACTGGGTGGTCCCCAAGTAGGCGCTTCTATTAGGGGAGTAGTAAGAACTGTGATTGGTGGATGATGCTCTAAGATCCTTCCAGCACCACCAGGCGGCTCACGTCAGGCTTAGGGAGCTTACGATTGTGGCCACAGGCAGCTTCATGTTATGTATTTATATAATCCTACAGTGTAGGAGATAATAAAAGATATTCTCTATGTATTTTCTACCTTTTTTTTCAGTATATCTTGTTAGACACTGGGTGAGGTACTATTTTCTCCCTTCTTCTTGCTTAATGTTTTACCAAGGTGACGTGGGGAGTCGGTGTAACCATGCATCGGTGTTGTTCGACGTAGATTTGAATTCATGAGGAAGAGGTTTCCTTCCCCCACTGAGATGAATTTTTGTGATGTGATCAGAACCGAGAGGGCGAGTCAGTGCTGCCCAAAGTGGATAGTATCTCATGGGAGGGGTTGGGTAGTGGAGTTTCAGAACATGTCCTAGCTTTTCTAATGGAGTTTTTCTAATAGACCTCCCTTTTATTGAGGTTCCACTAGTGGGTTCATTAGAGCTCTTTTTTTAGGGATTACTCTCCTTAAAAGTGGGGAAAAGATGCACGGGGTATTTCACATGATTTCAATGTCTAGACTCTTGAAGTTGGATGAGTTTACTCTCCTACCCTATTCATGGGTACCTTGCATGCTCAACATCCATCTTGAGACTGTAGTTACCAAGTACAGGTTGAGGTGATGGACACCCCATAAGAAGAACTATGAAACTAACTATATGGTGCTGGTAGTAGTAGTACTTACCCTGAGGATGTATATGTGATATCTTCTTGGAGCGTGCTTGTGGTTTTCTCACACCACCTAAGTCTCAGGTATGTCTTCACTGAGAGAGACCTAGACCTGAGGCGGTGAAGCTAGTTGAAATTCAAACAGAAATTCAAAATCAAGATAGTCTATACTCCGAGAAAGGGAAAAATTATAGTATATTACCATAATAGGAAGTCCTAATCTCCCCAAATGTGGAAAGTTTAAGAGCATTTAGTTTCCCAGTAGCTGACCTTGGTAGAGAAGGAGGGTACAATTTTTCTTCAGGTGATGGTGTTGGCTCCTTTTCTTCTTGAACGTGTGAGGGAGTCCCTGCTATAAGACATTATTTGAAAGGTCTTTCATGACTCATATATCTAGAGGAAACACACCATATAGTTTTTATGAAAGAGGGAATCATGAGACCTTATTCAAGGGATAATCAGTGGTTCCAGTTGCAATGCAGGGGAAGGTAGTGCACAGAGTTTCGGTGGGTTATTGCAGCCTATTGAAATCCCACAGTGGAAATGGGATGGAATATCCAGGAACTTTGTCACAGGGCGTCTGTACCCAGTGAAAGGGAATGAAACGAACTTGGTTATAGTAGACCGACTCACGAAGTCATTTCACTTCCTTTTTATCACTTAGTAGAGTTTGGTGGTGTGTTTGGGGGAAGTTGTATGTACAGGAGATCATTCAACTTCACGAGGTACCCTTGAAAATTATCTCTGATCATGACACGTGGTTTATTTCACGATTGTGGAGAGGCCTGTTGAGGGAATTCAGGACCCAAATATAGGTGAGTAATACCTTTTTACCCCAAAACCAATGGAAAAAACGAGTACACTATCTAGGTGCTGGAGGATATGCTAAGGGAATGCATGTTACTTTTCAGTCAGGGAGACAAGATATCCCCCAAGTTCATCAGGTTGTTAGATATCATGTATAGGCTAATGTGGTTTCTTACCTCTTTACCTGGCCCTCGAGCTGGAGCTGGTGCACAACATTTTCCATGGGTCCCAACTGAGGAGATGCGTGCACATTTTCTTTGCACGTCATCGATAGGAGTGTACCTTATAATGATATACCATCCCCTTGGTTTGTGTGCTATGGAAGTATAGAAACATGCAAGAGGGAGTTCCTGGTAGTGGTAGAACCAAGAGAGGGATCAGTGTCTCGATTTACTTCCCAAGTTTTTCTTTTCAAGGAAGAAAATATCAGAGAAGGAAATGATGTAGAGTCCCTGTTTTTGAATTGTAAGATTTTAGAATATTTCAACATATATTTCCCTTGATAGGTGCTAAGACTGCATTAAATTCTGAGGCCTATAGTGCCCAGAATAAATTATACAAAAAAAAGTTTTGTCATACTATTCAGGCAATGGAAACGAGATATCTTTTAAATGGTAGCTCAGATTAGAAATCCAATTTGACAGTTGAGTCTGTAGAAGTTCGTTTACCCTAAGGGAGAATTTACTTTTGTCGGAGCATGCCTTCTGTAGAAAATGCCTTGTAGGTAATTTCTGTAAACAAAATAATTAAAATGTAATTATTTTATCTCAAACACCGAATCAAATAAATTTCAAACGAGGAATCAGATTTGGAATCTAAGACTGCCGTTGAGTTCGGAAAGGGTTTTTTTTACCTAAGAACGATAAAAAATGAGAGGGCACGAGGGGTTTAGATTTCACGGCTACTATAAGTATCATATAAATAGGAGTTAAGAGAAATGAGACAGAGTTAGATCATTTCTCTTGCAGATGACAGATCTATGAACGACGGTGATTCGAAGTCCGAATTTCATCAGATCGCTAAGAAAATGCATGGGCTAGTAGATCAGAGCGCAACATACATAACGGTGGATCCAAAAGCCAAGTAGGATTTCTATTTTGGATTTTGTAGCTCCTTGTTTTAATTTTCATTATAGAAAATCCATTCTAATCATCTTCGTTGCTTTGAAAACCTTCATCAACGGCCAAACTAATAATGACCATCAATTTTTTAATTTCTGAATCTTCCATTCTACACTGTTATTATCATTTCCCATCAGTCAAATTTTTACCGCGCTGAATCAACCTCCAAACATTGAGCAGAGCATAGATCTATGAAGTTCATGATCTAAGGATTCAAGATCTATGTTGGGTTTGTGTTTGAAGTGACAGAAGAAGTGCAATAGCGAGAAGAAGTGGCAGTTACTTTTCTCCATGCCAAAACATCTGCGGATCATCAAGTAAAGGCTAACACTGTGACTTTCTCATCTTGGTAAAAACAGACAGGATCGACTAATCATTAACTCGAAACGGTCACCCAATGAAGAAATTACATTCCACCATGTTGTGAAAAAAATAGTGTCCCATGGGGCACATAACTTTATTTTAAAACACATCGAATGGATCTCACCATTATTATCCCCTCATAAAAACACACGGGATCAGCTTTTCATTTATCCAAAATGGGAAATCGGTGAAAAGGTGACATTGCACAGCAAACACCAAAAACGGGGCTCACGGAGCCAAAATCTCAAAATTCAGTTTAAGCACCCAAAAATAGTCTGGAAAAATACACCTCAACTCCAATGTCGCAACACCTCAGATGGTGTATCAATCATACATCAAATGCAGACGTACGGTCCAATGCAAGTTCCCTGAATAATAATAATTATATTAATATTATTAAAATTAGACTTTTCATTCCCCCAAGCATAAAGCCCAAAAAAGTTCTTGAACCTGCCTCAAAAGTTCTGTCTCATTAAGAGGAACATGTATCTGTAGATGGAAATCAAAATAGACACTCTTCTTAGGAGATAGCATCATTCAAAGTCCTCCTCACCCGACCATGCCAAAACTCATTGGACTGCTCCACCCCGCCAAGGCCAGCCCACACTGGCCGGCCCGAATTGGCCCACCGACATACCCTACATGCATTGAAACTCTTCCTCTGTGGCCTCCTCCTTGTAGAGTCACTTCTTCCACCATTGTTGCACTAATGGTCCTTACATGGACCACCAGGAACACTTCAGTTACCAATATTTTGATATGAGACCAGATCTGTACTTCAGGAGTATATGGGAAGGACTTAGGGTACTTGTGTAGTAGTTTAGTACCCGAGTATGGATAGATACACGACCAGGCGTTGATTCGGGGACACACTTCATGTGGGCCCCACACGCTCTATGTACCACACAACAAATCTTCTACCTCTTGTATATGCTTTATTTGGACTCAGATTATGGCATGTGAGTAGCATATCTTGAGTGTTTTTCCACATAGAACATGATGGTGCCCTTCATAGTGCTTTTGAGGTTCAATGCGAGAGG
Source organism: Viscum album (assembly GCA_963277665.1). Lineage (NCBI taxonomy): Eukaryota > Viridiplantae > Streptophyta > Magnoliopsida > Santalales > Viscaceae > Viscum > Viscum album. Next base: position 1,180,858,911 of record OY728152.1, on the reverse strand, counting down.
TTCCAATTGCAATGCCTATCTGAGGTGATGCTCAATGTTCTGAGTGTGATTCCTATCTGAGGCAATGCTTTATGTCCTGAGTGAGATTCCTATATAAGGAGAAACTCAATGTTCTAAGTGTGATGCCTATCTGAGGTAACAATCGATGTTCCGGGTGCATTGCTAATCTAAGGAGATGCTCAATGAATAAAGTCATGGTAGTGATGTTTTCATAATCAAAAGAGTAGTACCAGATTATCCTTCAGTGGGGCTGAGCAGTGGAGTTCTCTAATGACTATTCAGTGATTACCCTCCAGCTGGGCTGGGAAGTGGTTTTCACCATTTACTCTTTCGGAATTTCCCTCTAGCCGGGCTGGGTAGTGGCATTCACCGATGAATCTTTAGGGATTACCCTCCAGTGAGGTTGGGCAGTGTAATTCACCTATGAAACTTCTCAGTATACCCTCTAGTGGGGCTGGGTAGTGGGTTCTCAACTTTGTGACACAATCTCTTGACTATGTGGTACATTGAAGAGATGTGCTTTGATGTAAATTTTGACTCTCAAGAAATAGGGGTGATTTTACCACAAAGATGAATCCTTATGAATCGAATTTATACCATGTGGGTGAGACAGAACCACCAATAGTGGATAGTATTAAGGTACGATGATTGATACCCTTTGAATTTCTGTTTAGAACAGACGTGTGGGAAGCTAGGCATTGATGGTTACTTCTGGAATTGTTAGACACTCTATTTTCCCAGGCTGTTCTTGTGGGATGGAGATCCCATAACTCTATCGTTTGTGTTTCTTTGAATAAGAATATATATATATATATATATATTCTATTTCTAGTTCCCACTCCTTGGGATTTGGATACTCTCCTTCTAGGTGAGGTGGATATAATTGGGGTATTCCTTATGCTTTCCATGTCTAGCTTCTCATGGTTGGACGAGTTTACTCTCCCACTATTGGTATTGAAGAATCAATGTGAAGTTTACCTAATCACATTTTCTAGATCCTTGCATTTAGATGAGCTTACTTTACTCTTTTTTTGGGTTGAGCAGAACTTCTTTTACCATACCTTGTCATACCAATTAATTCCCTCTTCAATAATTCTCTTGTTGCTCCATTGAGCCTTCGAGGCATCGTATTGATTATTTTAATACTCACCCATGCTTGGGATTTTCCTAAACTTGGTGTGTGCTTGAGGATGACAGACAAGTTGATTGTGACTTCATAGGAGCTAGGGATACCGAGTGCTTTGACCACGTGCAGTGGTCGTGACTTGGGATTCAGGAGTGAGGCTCTCCTAGCTATTTTACTTTTTCACATGTTTCTAAGTTATGAAACTTTTCTTGTTGGGCGTGTATCCTTACCCTTTTTACTTTCCTCTTAATTTTCTATAATTGTAATATTTAAAGGTCGATGCATATTTTTGGTTTATATATATATAGCAGTATTGTATCTTGTTTTCCTTTACCTCTGCACTTTTTCATTTAGTTGGATGTGTATGTGTGTGTACTGGTACTTAGAAAAAGGCCTCCCTGATTTTGTTATGCCTTCAACACTGGTCGCTAGCCCCTGGCCTATAGAGGTAGGATTAGGGTAGTTGCAGGTTGATCCAGGGCACATGTAAGGCCGTGATAGAGACACACCCATAGAGAAAAAATATTTGGTGACATAGTTCATCATCAAGGATCTGTATATATGAATAAGATTGTGTTCCATGTGGGAGGGTGATAACTTTAAATTGATGGTGACTATGCATTTTCAAACATGGAATGACTAACAATAGTGATAGTTTTAGTAGAGGGGGAGGTATTTAGAGAGTATTAAGGCTAGGGATGACATGAATAAATCAACTAATACCCGACCTAGACTGACATTAAGTCAAATATTCCATCCCAATCCCACCTTTAATAGGCTAGGGGATGACGACAATAATTTATAAGATATATCTCATATGTTTTTCCTTATCCTATAAAATTTTATATCACCACACATATCCAATTAAATGTATGTAACATTGAAAAACAATGTATATATAAATCAATGGTAGTAATTCATGTTTTTTTACAATGATAAATATCTCAAAAATTTAATATAATACAAACACTTAAACATGATAAGTTATAAAGACCAACATCCCTAGATAAATACAAACCTTGAAAAAAAAGATGGGTGAAATCCACATCAATTCAACACTATCACAAGCACCACCAGCAACAGACTCCACCAAGATCATTTATACACCTGCTCCATTGACACCATGTACCCTTAAATGACAATCAAACTGTGCGTTATCTAAATAGATACAACACATATAGGTACATGCCCCATGTAGGGGTTAGTATGGACATACCTAGAAGGATGCCCAAAAAACACCTAAAGAAATAAAAACATTTTATGAAGTTAACTCAATAGAAAACAACTATATATGTTTTAAATTAATAGGTAACTAAGGTCAGATTGGTTATCATATTACTCATTTATCTTCATATATGTATAATAGGAAAATAACCTAAAATATCTTGAGAACCATAGAACCTAAATCACTTGAACATCCTCATACTTTCCACTTCCACATCATCCCTTTATAATATTAATAATTTGGGACCACTAATTATTGAAGAGGGTTTTTGTCGAGGGAGTAATGCCTCCTATAGAGGATCCATATATCATCATGTATAATGTGCATTATCCCTCCAAATATAAAATGACCCACATAGATTTCATAAAGGCAAGAGTATCTAGAGAATGAATGGTTTGTCTTTAAAAATGATTACGGTCTCGAAATACATGTGGTCAAATCCAATATTATGGTGAAAATTAATATGTAAAAGGAATATAATAAGTTGGAATGGAGATTCATTCTGAAATTTATTAGAAGGTGTTTATTTTATTAGTGGGTTTATGCCTTTATTTTTTATTCTTTTCCCTCAACTTGGTTCACAATATCTCTTATGAGGAAAATATTTGGCTTCTTCAGGTCGGCGAGGGGACTACATCTACATGATCCTAAATATTTGAGTCTTCTTGTTTTATCTCTAGATGTTCTCAGTTAAAACCTCAACAATTATTTTATAAAAGCCTCGGTTCACTCATTTAGAGGGTGATATAACTTCATATGAATTTCTTTTTTATTTTTCACTAATTCGATGTTATTATTTATCAATACAAGAGTTACCCAATTCAAAATTTTAAGTTAATCTTGAATGAATATAGTAGTACGAGAATCTAATGCATGAATTTGAGTTAAATAAGAATTTATGTAATGACCAAAAGTTTAATCAATAGAAATTCCCTTCTGATAATTATGCCATATAGTATAATCACCTAAAATTACAAAATAATGCTAATCATGCATAATTGAACTACTAAATACGACTTGACATTTAAACATAATTTTTCCACTTTCGTGGTTTGAATTTTGAAAATTTGACATACAGAGTTGTGATCAATAGGATGTATTGAGTCCGATAGGAAACATAATTTTTAGTGAATAGTAACTTACACTTATAAATAGTAATGTTACCCTTATTAATAGTAATATGAACCTTATAAATATTAAATTTTACAATTTAATAGTAACATTACCAATGAATGTATAAATAAAATTTATCCATCTTATAAATGACAACATGATAGTGTTGGTATTTTTGGTAAGTCATAAATATTTAATTACAATTTTATGATTAAGTTAATACTTTAAATGAAAATTTATTTTCATAAAATGCATTCCTAATATAATATTTTGATGTCTTGTGATTATAATATAATTTTATGAGACCTTAATTAATTCTTCATAGTGTTTAAAAAATATGTTTTAATTTCAAAATTTGTATTTTTCATGTATATTATGATTTTAATTAAAAATTAAAATTTTCATATTTAGAAAATTATTTTCATAAAATCAAGTTCATTTTTGAATTCTACATGTTAATAAATTATAAGGGTAAAGTTTTGGGATTTTTCTAAAATACAAGAATTTTTGTGTATAGTGAAATTCAATAATTTAAGAAATATGCTAAATAAATGAATTTATGCATAATGATTGAGTCATAGATGATGAAAATGGCCATTGGTTTGAACTCACATGAACTTATTACTATTTTTGTTCATAATAATCCACACTATTTCTTTTCTTGAGAAAAATAACAAACTAATGAATTAAATATTGAGAAAACTCCCCTCTCCTCCACTATAAAAACCACCACTCACCACCTCTTATCCTCACACCTGTGAATCCTTATACCTTGTCCAAATTCAGATCAAATATCTCCCTATGCCTCAATCCCATGTCCTGGAGATTTCTTTCTTAACTAAATACCAAAAACCATTCCATTAAGGAGGCTCTAAAGAGGAAATAATTAAGAGGTAAAACCCTCTTCCATTTTCTTTCAATTTATTTTAAAGTTCCTTTTTATTCTTTTACTTTATCACATATCCTCATCCAAATGGTGTGATAATTGTTGTACCATACATGTACTAGAATTATGTTATACTAATTTAATAATTCATCATCATGTCTCCTTTCTCCTCCTTTTAAACTCGAAAATGGAAACACAATCCGAGATTTGTTAATTTATCACATTCAAGGACAACGAGTTTTCATTTTCAATTACCATATTCGATTCTAGTAATGAAAACATTTTTATGGTTGAACCATGTTATTATGAATTTAATATATCCTATTTAATTTTCATGAATAATTTTGTACAAATGGTATTTCTAAAATAAAATGAGTTTGTTGTGATAAAAAACCACCAATTAACACACACAGTTATCATTAATGTTTTATATAATGATTCATCCTCAATCAAAATAACAAAATGAATTTTATAAAAATCTAATCTTATAGATGTTATCTAAAAACATATGACTTTAATTCTATAAAACCGTCCTCATCTTACATTATTATTCATACTTTTATATTAGTAAACTGATCAAGAAAACCAAGGAAACAAACGATCCCAAACAATGAAATTGGATCTCTTAACCCATGAAAAGGCCATGAATGAACTTGAAAAGGTTATAATAAATCAATTAAATATAGAATAAATTATGTAATTACTAATTAATGAATCTAATTTTATTATCTAGGACATTGAGATCAAGTGATGAACCCCTTCAGGCTTAAGGTAAGTGATTCTACCCAAACCTCCATTATTACTCCGGGTTGCTCTATTGTTATTTTTATCCAAATAAATTTATCTTTTAATTTTTATGTGATTATTATAAATGTTTTTTAAAATGTTACAAAATCATGTATCAAGATCCATTCATCATTATCTTTTAGGGATCTACATATTTTTAAGTATTTATCTCCTCAATTCTTTCCAATAAGTTAGCCCGTTTTAAGGGAACTTTTCGATTCTTTACCAAATTTCATGTTCACTATATCATATGTTTTAAGACACCATTGTTTTTATAAAATCATTATTTTTATTATTAAAAACTTATTGGTTCACTTATGGTTTTAAATAAAATATTATTCCCTTTTCTATATTAAATCCTCTTTAGTATTTTCCTTAAAACTGCAAAAGAAATTTTTAAAGATAAAATTTATTAAATATTCTTTTTACATGTTATAAATTTTGTTCGGAATAAATTAACATGATATATGGATATTTTTTTTATGAATATACATGTATGTTCTAATTCCATTCTTTCATAGACACTAGTATGATACACCCATTTATTATGATTTATGACATGATTATGATAGCCATTTCTTTCTATGGGTACGCTTATGTTTATGTATGATTGATTATGTATAATTATTCATGTGGAAAACATATTCATGAACATGTTAATATGGGTGCATCTAGATAGTTCTCCAATAAATTGGGTAGTGTTTAGTCTCATTAAATGTTATGTGCAATGATCATTGCAGTTAACCTTGACTCGTGCTCCATGTGTAATGGTCTTGGTGGTTAGCCTTAACTTGTGATACTCTGTGTGCAATGAGACTTGACTCATGATAAATTCATGTTTTATATTACCTCTACATTGAAATTATTTCATGATTATATGATCCCATGTTCTAAATTTTATGATTTCATATGTTTAATGATGTACCGTGCCTCTTTATATCATTATGTTATGCCTTCTAACCCATGTACTAAGATTTATTGTTATGTTTATTACTTTATTTGGATTTTATCTCTTCCCTTTGTTTATGTTATCCCTAGGTTATCCTATGCCGATTTATGAGCACAAATGAAGTAAGGATATCAATAGAGAGATTAAATAAAAATTTCTTTTATGATGTTTAATTATATACCTAGTATTCCAAAGACACTAGACTTTATGATCCTTGGATTGTAATTTGATTCTTATTTATGATTAAAATCATGTAATGATATATGTTAAAGTATAGGGTCATTATAGTTGGTATTAGAAGATGGTTTAATTATTTTTGGCGATTAGGAATAGATCACTTTAATAAGAATCTTATGTATAAAACTAAGTATAAGAAAACATCCCTATTTTTTGGTTATTATAGAGTAAGTTGTTTATCATGAAAATACATACCATTCTAGATAAAAAAGTGGACGTGGTTCTATCATATATGTACCTAGGAGTAACAACTCTGAAAATGTGTTTTGGGCTTGACTTGGTGTATCCTGGTGCACAACAATGGGCCATAATGCACACCGGTTTTGACACTCACGGGGTATATTCTTTGGTATGTTCCTAATCTCATGAAGAACCATTATTAAGGGAACAAAAAAAAGATCCCATAAGAGTATAAGATAAAAAACAAATCAAGGATAACCTATATTTAATCCTAGGGAATCACGATTTAGGATATAATTTTCCTTTACAAGTTTATCCTTTTATGTTCAAAGTTTCCTTTTACGCTTATTAGTTATGTATTAATGACCCATAATTACAATTTATTTTCTTAATTAATGGCTGAAAATAGAATAACACGTTCCACAAATCAATGTGATAGGTAATAAGAATATTTACGTCATGATATTCCAAATATGATGGGAATGGGGGATCACAACTTCATGACAATACTTGTTCAGCTGGATGAAGTTATGAATAACAACTTGAGTAATGTGGATAACCCTCCTCCTATAAGGAAGGATAAAAATACCATAAAATCCTTCATATGACAAAGGCCTACCATGTTTAGTGGATATTCTGATCCCCTCATCACAGAACAATGGATTAACTCCATTTAAAAGATATTATCTGTCCTCTAGTGCTTTGAAGAAGATAAAGTCATGTTGTCTGTCTATTGTTTTGATGGGGAAGCTGATCAGTGGTGGAAACTGATCAAGAACATGAAATATTTTGAGGAAATGGATTCCATGGAATGGTGGGAATTCATGAAAATGTTTTTCAATAAATATTTTCCCCAAACCATCCATATGAAGAGGAAAAGAGAGTTGCTCAGACTTAATTAGAAGGGAGATATGTCTATCAGGGCATATGAAGAAAACTTTACAAGTATTTCAAGAAACACTTTTGGATTTTTCATGAACACCAAAAGAAAGTTGGATCGCTTCTTTATGAGAATAATGAGGATCCTACAAATAGAATTGGTGATTCGTGACTTCAATAGTTATGTTGAGATTGTCTGTTATACCCTCAAGGTTGAAATGGAGATCAATACTCTCAATGGACTTATTGGAATAGTTAAAAAAGCAGAAAATGTTGTATAATATGTGAGGTTTGGAAAATAAATCCCATGATGGAAAGAAGACTGAACATTCCATGTGTAAATTTTTTGGAGGAAGCGTCATGGGAACTCTCTAAAGGGAACAACGTATTTATTCAAATGTGGTAGAATGCGACATATGGCTAAGAACTGCTAGATGGATATGCTTAATTACACTAATGTGGAAGAATAAAGGAAGGTTTAGATCAAATCTCATCCTATAATGAATTGTTAAAACTTCAAGGAACATGGAAATTATGTGAAAAGTTTCCCAAAATAAGGGGTTATTGTAGGAAATAAAGAACAACCTCCACGGAAAAAAGAAAGGGATTATGCTATCACTACTACTGAGGTGGATTTAGGCAATGATGTGGTGACAAGTATGCTATTTATTCATTCAAGAATAGAGAATGTACTATTTGATTCTAGTTCTACGCAATATTTCACATCTTTCAAGTTTATTAGTATTATTCAAACACCACATCAATATTTAGAGGTTGAGTTATCTGGGAGAATAGTGAATGGGGAAATTATTGTATCCATAGTTTATAACTCCTCCCTGGTAAATGTTTTTGGAATGAACCTACCAGAAAATCTTTTTATACCACCTATGGTGGACTTTGATGCTATTTTGGGCAAGGATTAGCTATCTTTATACAAAGCCAACAACAACTATAGGGAAATGTAGATCACTCTTCACATCCCAAAGTATCCTAAAATCCTATTAAAGTGTTAGGGGGAGGATGAATATCTTTCATAATCATCATCTAAAGTGTGGATAATGTTGCCTTTTGAGAAAGATTATATTTCTCAGACGATGAGACAAAAGAGATGATACTTCTCAAAGATATTTCCATCATGTTGGACTACAATGATATATGATATGAAGAATTTCATGGTCTTAATCTTGACTGTGAGGTTTATTTCTTAATTAAACTTATTCTTGGATCCCGAAATATATCAAAAACACCTTATAGAATGTCCACCATTGAGGTGGAAGAGCTGAAGAAGTAGTTACATAAGAATCTGGATAAGGGTTTTATACACCTGGGTGATTCACCTTGGGGTGCACCAGTCCCATTTTTTAAGAATAATTCTGGGTCAATGAACCTATGAATTTATTATCATGAGATGAATAAAATCATGATAAAGAAAAAGTATCCCCTTCCTCAGATAGATGACTTGTTCGATCAGCTATGTGGGGCCAGTTATTTCTCTAGGGTGGAACTTCGTTTGGGATATCACCAATTAAAGGTGAGGAAGGAAGATATTCCCAAGACTACCTTTTAAATGAGGTATCTAAACTCACTAATACTCTATAAATATCCATTTATTTAGTGAATAGAGTCCTTAGGTATTACCTCAACAAATTTTTGGTAGTCTTTATCGATGATATTCAGATATACTCCGAGAGAAAGGAGGAACTTGACACACATTTGAATACTATGCTGATTAATTTATTGATGGAGAAACATTATGAAAATTATAATAAGTGTGAGTTCTGGATAAAGGAAGTATCATTCTTGGGGGATATTATCACTAGTAAAGAAATATATATGGACCCTTCTAAGACAAAGGAAATCAAAGAGTCACCCATGCCAATATCTGTAATGGAGATTGGTAGCTTTCTCGGTCTCGCCGGGTATTATCAACAATTTTCAAAGAACTTATCTGGATTTTAAAACCATAGGATGAAACTGACTTGAAAGGGAGTGAAGTTTTTATGAACTCAATAATGTGATGAAAGTTTTAAGGAGCTCAAAATGAGGCTTTTTATTGTGCCAGTACTCAGAATCTTGATAAGTGGAAAACTCTTTGTGGTATATAGTGATAATTCAAAGAAGGGATTATGCTACGTTTTGATGAAAAATGATAATGTGTTAGCCTACACGTTAAGGAAACCTAAATCCATGAGAAAAACAATCCCATGAAATATTTGGAGTTGGAGGCTATGATCTTTGCATTGAAAATCTGGCGACATTATCTCTATTTGAAGATGTTTGATATATATACTGATATCAAGAGTCTCAAATATATATTCACATAGAAAGAGATTAATATGAGCCAACTAAGTTGGTTATATCTTATCAAGGATTATGATCACTCAATCCACTACTTTCTAGGTAAGGAAAATAAGGTGGAAAATGCTCTAAGTAGAAAGGATCCTTCATTTTATCAATGATGGTAATTGAAAAGAATCCAATATTCATATATTTTTATAATATAGACTTGGGAATATTTAAGGGAGGAAAAGAATCGATCATATCTCAAATTATTTCTTAACCATACCTTATGGATAAAATAAAGGATTCTCAAATAAATGTTGTTGAAATTCAGAAAAGAGTAGAAGAAATTAGAAACGGGAAGTCTTAAGAGTTCAAGATTGACAAGGCATGAGTCATAAGATTGGGTTACGATTATGTGTACCATCCAATACAGAGATATAAAAGGATCTTCTGAATGATACACATAGAACAACCTTCTATATTCACCTAGGGAGCACAAATATGTATCGAGATCTCTGGGAGAATTATTGGTGGAACAATATGAAGAATAAGATTACTGAGTATACATCAAAGTGCCTGGTATGTCAGAATGTGAAGGTTGAAGGGAAAATGACTAATGGGATGATGCAACCACTACCCATACCAACATGTAAGTGGGTGAACATCACTATGGATTTTATCCCTAGACATCCAAGGAAATCTAGAGGAAACAATGCTATATGGGTCATTGTGTATCGTCTTACAAAGACAACTCACTTTATCACAGTTTTAGAGGATGTATCATTTGACCAAATTTCATGGATAAATATCAAAGAGGTGGTAAGGATGAAAGAGTTCCACTATCTATTATATCAGATAGAGATTCATGATCCACCTAGAAGTTCTGGAAAAGTCTCTAACATGCTCTAAGCACTGAACTGAACTTCAGTACAACCTATCATCTTTAAAATGATGGACAATCTGAGCGAACTATTCAAACACTGAAAGAAATATTGAGAGCATGTTATATAGAATTAAAAGGAGGATGGGACCAACATATTACATTGGTCGAATTATCCTATAACAACAGTTTCCACTCTAGCATCCAAATGACACCATATGAAGCCCTTTATGGGAAAAGGTGCAGAACACCAACATACTGGGATGAAGTTGGTGAGCGTAAGATGATAAGACCATAAATGTTCAAAGAAATGGTTGATAAGGTGAAAACCATTAATTAACACATCATGGAAACCCAATGCTGATAAAAGATCTATGCAGAAAATCATTAAAGAGACATTGAGTTTAAAGTTGGATAAATGGCATTCCTCTACATATCTCCATGGAAGAAGGTCATGATATTTGAGACAAAATGAAAGCTATGTTCTAGGTAAATCAACCCCTATAAGATTCTTGATCGTGTTGGAGATGTGTCTTTTAGACTAGCACTTTCAATACCATGTCTAATGTATACAATTTATTCCATGTATCCCTCTTAAAAAAGTGCATACTATATCCTTCCCATATTCTGTCTTCATAGGTGGTACCGTTGAAAAATTATATTTCTTATGAGGAGAAACCATTGAAGATTGTGGATTGTAGAGATAAAGTTTTACGTAACAATACTACTCACCTGGTTAAAGTACTATAGTAAAACCATATGTACAAGGAGGAAACATGGGAACTGGAGGAAGTGATAAAGGAAAAGTACCCACACATGTCTTGATCTTAGAATGTAAAAAAAATTCAATGGAGAAATTTTATAAGGGGGGAAGAATATAATGACCCAAAGTTTAATCATTAGAAATTCCCTTATTATAGTTATGTCATATAGTATAATAATATAAAATCACAACACAATGCCACATCATTCATAAATTAACTACTAAATACTATGTGACCTTTATACATAATTCTTCTACTTCTATGGTTTGAATTTTGAAAATCTTACATACATAGTTGTGATCAGTATGATTTTTGGAGCCCAATAGGACAAATAGAATTTTTAGGGAATAGTAACGTACCCTTATGAATACTAATGTTACCCTTTTGAATAGTAATATGAACCTTATGAATATTAAATCATCTAAGTGAATAGTTACCTTATTGATGAAAGTATAAATAAATTTTATCCATTTTATAAGTGACAATATGATAGTGTTGGTATTTTTGGTAAGTCATAAATATTTAAATATAAATTTATGATTAATTAAAGAATTTAAATAAAACTTTATTTTCATAAAATTTATTATCAATTAATTTTTTAATTTCTTATGATGATAATATAATTTTTTGAGATTGTAATTATTTTCTCAAAGTGTTTAAAAAAGTAGTTTTAATTTTTAAATTTGTATTTTTCAAGTAAATTATGAATTTAATTGAAAATTAAATCTCTCATACTTAGAAAATTATTTTCCTAAAATGGAGTTAATTTTTCTATTATAAAGGTCCAAAAATGGTTATGGTCAATTTTTTTGTTTTTTCGGAAATCCATGATTTTTTTGGTGAGTAGTGAAATTCGATAACTAATGAAATATGCTAAATAATTGAATTTATGCATCATACTTGAGTTATGGATTATATAAATGGAAATTGGTTCAAACTCAAATGAAATTATTACTTTTTTGGGTCACAATAATAATCCCTATTTATTTTCTTGATAAAAATAATAATCTAATGATTTAAATATTGAGAAAACTCCCCTCTCCTCTACTATAAAAACCACCCTCACCACCTCTTATCCTCACACCTATCAAGCCTTGTTCCTTTTCCAAATTCTACTCAAATATCTCCCTTAGCCGCTATCCCACGTCCATGATATTTTTCTCTTAACAGAATACCAAAAACCAATCCCTTAAGGAGGCTCTCAAGAGGAAGTAATCAAGAGGTAAAACCCTCTTTCATTTTCTTTCAATTTATTTTCATGTTCTAATGTATTATTTTCTATCCTCAACTATCCTCCTCAAAATGGAGTGATTACTCCTTTAACTTACATGTATTCAATTTTTTTTATTCTAATAGAATAATTCATCATCGTGCCTCCATTACCCTCTTTTTATACTATGAAATGGAAACACCATCTGAGATGTGTTAATTTATCACATTAAAGGATGATGGGTTTTCAATTTCTATTACCGTCTTTGAATCTGGTTATGAAACCATTTTTATGGATGAACCAGGTTATTATGTATGTAATATATCCTATGTAATGTTATGGAATCATATTTTACAAAAGTTATTAATTTTTAAAACAAAATGAGTTCATTGTGATCATAAAACCACAAATTAACCCAAATAGTTATCATTAAAGTTTTATATAATGATTCATCCTCACTCAAAATTACCAAATGAATTTTATAACCATTTTATTGTATTTTTTCTATAATAATATATAACTTCAATTTTGTAAAACCATCCTCCTCTTATATGATTATCTGTAAATGTATACAAGTAAACTGATCATGAAAACCAAGGAAACAAATGCTCCCAAACAACGAAATTGAACCTCTTAACCCATCAAAAGGCCATGAATGATTTTAATATAGATATAATAAATCAATTTAAAATAGAATAGGTTTTGGTATTATTAATTAAATAATCTAATTTGATTATCCAGGACATTAAGATCAAGTGAAGAACTCCTTCGATCTTAACGTAAGTGATTCTACACGAACATCCAATATTCCTTCGGATTTCTCTATCGTTCTTTTAACCCATATGAAGTTATATTTTATTTTTTATGTATATATTATAAATTATCTTTATATATTCCAAAATCATGTATAAATATCCCCTAATCATTCTCTATCAGATATATACATATTTTTAGTGGTTACCTTCTCAATTATTCCCAATAAGCATGCCTGTTTTTAGTGAACTTCCCAAATTCTAACCCAATTTAAAGTGAACTATATAATCTGTTTTAATCCCCCATTTTTTTTATAAAATAAGTATTTTTTATGAAAATATACTTGGTTCACATTTTTTATATAAAATATTATTCCCTTTTCTATTTTAAATGATCTTTATTGTTTTCTTTAAAACTGCATGAAAATGTTTTAATGCTAAAATTTCTTAAATAATCTTTTTACGTGTTACAACTTCTATTTAACATCACATAACATGATATATTCCTATTTTCCATTACTAATTTCCACGTATTTTCTAATTCCTTTCTTTTATGGATATTTTCGTGATACGCCCATTTATTATGCTTTATGACATGATTATGATACCCATTTCTTTACATGGGTACCCTTATGTTTATGTATGATTGATTATGTATGATTTTTTATGTGTAAAACATATTCATGTACATGTTAAGATGGGTGAACTGATATAGATCTCTAATTCATTGGGTAAAGTTTAGTCTCATCATAGGTTATGTGCAATAGTCTTGGCGGTTAGCTTTAACTCATGCTCTATGTGCAACAGTTTTGGTGGTTAGCCGTGACTCATGCTACTCTATAAAATGAGACTTGACTCTTAATAAAGTCAAGTTTTATATTTCTTCCACATTATCAAGATTCCATGATTATATTATCCCATGTTCTAAATGTTATGATTACTTATGTTTAATCATGTACCATGCCTCTTTGTATCTTTATGCTATGACTTCTAACCCATGTGCTAAGCTTTATTATTATGTTTATTCCCTTAATAGGCCTAAAGATCCTACTTTGTTCATGTTATACCTAGGTTATTCTATGAATATGTATGATCACATTATAAGTTAGGATCTCAATATTGATATCAAATAAAAGTCTCTTTTATGATGTTTAATTATATTCCTAGAATTCCAAAGACACTAGACTGTACGATCCTTGGTTTTTAATTTGATGTTTATTTATGATTAAAATCATGTAATGATATGTGTAAAAGACTAGGGTCAGTATAATTTATATATCCAATAAATTCACAAGAAGGTTCACTAAAATAATCCAAGATAGGCTTGATATCCCATATTGTAATTTATTTATCGAATATTTGATTTCCCTACTTTCAAATGGGAGAATATATATTCATAATTTTTATTGCATTGTGAAACAAATCTTGTGAAGGATATTTAATTGGAAATAGAATTTCCCCTAATTTGGAGGAAGGATCAATCTAGCTATAACATTATTTATTCCATTTAGATTCATGTTTTTTATATATGTAAGGACCACAAGTTAATGATTAGGAATATTTTTATCTCTCTTAATAAATTCATTTAGGATTCTTATTAAGAGGGTAGGTATCAGTTGGTCAGTTGGGTTAGGATGGAAAATCAATTATTGAAGGAGATATCAATCCTAAAATAATAGATGAAACAATGAAGAGTATGAAATATATGTTACATTGGAAGGTCATTTAGGGGAACTCTTTGGGATAAATTCATCAATTATAGATACACTACAAAAAAATTAAGGTTAGTGGCTGTTTATTCATGGCAGTTTTTGTAACCGCTGAAAAATAAATCTGGTTAAAAAAATAGTATATAGGTGGTTTTATAAAACCATTGGAATATTTTTCTTTTGTTTTTAATTATCGTAAGTTTCAATTAAACCTCTACTAGATATTTTAAGAAAACCCTAATCCCTCCCCTCCTCCACTTTCTCTAAGTGACCCCAACCCATTCCTCCCCCACCTCCCCCGACCCCTCCTCTCCCCTCCCAAGATGTGACCCTATTATTATGACCCCCTTTTACCCCACCCCTATACCTCTCCTCTCCCCGAAGATGACCCCCATCCCCCATGACCTCCCTTACCACGAGCTCATGACCTCGGACCCCCATGAACCTCCACCATCCGACCTCTTCTCTGGGTAGATCGCCGGTGAAACAAACCCCCCCTCCAACATCCCCCATCCAGCTCGGTTCCCCTCTTTGGAAATAAAATGGAACCCCCTATGAACTCACTCTACATGGTCTAGATCATCACCTTGGTGGAAATGAAGACCCACCAAAATGATTCATCAACCTCTATCTAATTTAATTATTGGGTAGCATTAGATGGAAAATCATGGGTGATAATAACAATATAGAATTTGTTTTTTATTCATTCGAGATTAATTATATATTTAATTTTTGGTTTATAATGTATTGTTTGTATTTTTTTTAGTTTTTTGGATTTATAATAACCATCAATTTTGGTAATGTTGTATTAAATTAAAAAGATAAATTAATTAATGATATATGTTGGTTATGGAATCTAGATCGTTTATAATTTCTTAGTTTGTATTTTATATTATTGAATTAGAGTTTTTTTATATATGTTAATGACTAAAGTTTTTGACATATACATAATTGAGGCTATTTTCCATCTCTTGACCAATTGGTGGTAGGTTTTGTGGTAACACATGGTTTGATCACTATCACACCTAGGTTTTTGATTCCACCCTTTGTTCTGGATTGGGTTTGGTTCTCTATTATTTTCTCAAGAACTAGGTGTGTTAGGTTTGAATTTTTGAGGTCATTCCTTTGGTTGTTCTTAGTTTAGTGTTTCAATATGAGTTTACCAATGATTTTTTAAGAAAAATATAAGTTTATGGTGGTTAGTGTGTGGAGCACGGTTGGCACATTGTTTGTAGAGACCATGCACCTCGGCCTTGGTAACAATGCAATAGGTTGAGGCCAGAAACAACCACACAAATATTTCATGGAGAGTCAGAATATGTGGATTAATCATCTGATAGGTACCTTCTTAGACAGAGGGGTGTGCATGGTATCCGTAAGATTTAAAAATCTATGCGGACTAACCATAGGGACTAACCGTGCGACCTATCTAGTTGATCAAAATTGGTTTCCCCCTTTTTCTATCTCCATGATTTTTGGAACTAAATCCCATTTTATTAATAACCTCGGCCTCCTAAGCCCTAGGCACACCTCCCTCATTCTTGTCCTCTACCCTTGTCTCATTTTGGTGGTGGTTTTGGCTCATATTCCTTAATATCTCTCAAGTAAGTCCCCTCCTCTCTTGTTTTCCTCCTCTATCCTAGGGGTTTCTTCACTATTATTTGGGGATTCACTTCTCTATTGGGTAGAGTATCCTTTTTATGGTTATATATTTATATTCTAGGTTTGATATTGATGTTTTAGGTTTTATATTTCTTCCCTAAGGTGCATTTGAGGTGCGATTAATGTTTTTCACCGGATTCCAGAAGTTTCTTCACCCAAGGTTGGTCGTTCCATGATTAAGTATTGGGTGGTGAATTTGACATTATTGTTTTGTTTTATATTCATGTTTTATGGATTATATAAAATGTCTTGAAAGATTCAATGTGTTTTTTAATGATTAATGAATTTTTAATGAAAATGGGCTATGTTCCATGTGTGTTTCGTATGTTCCCTTTTGATTTATGCCTTGAATGTGTTAGATAAAAATATGTAGATGATGATAAACCCATATTGAAATAGATTTGATGTGTATATGGATAGAAATGGTTTTATAATGTTAATTTGGTGTTTTTCAAGTTTCAATCCTTGTTGTGAATGTGGAATGTGTTTTATAAATTTTGTAGTATGTTCACCAAATTGTGCTAGTGGTACAATATAGGTTTTGAAATAGTTTTGGTGTGCATTTGGTTTCAAAAGAGGTTTATGGTCGTGAATGTGGTGGGATATCTTTTGTGTTGAATTGTTTGACTTGTGTATGCATGTGTGGTGGTTTATGTGACATGTTAAATGGGATTGAGTATAAGGGAATCCTGTGTATCTAGGTGGGATGAAGAGTTCTAGTATGCTAGTGTTTTGAAAGTGGAAAAGTCCTGGTTTCACTTAGCTAGATTGGTGTTTACAACATTCAATAAATTATGGTGACGATTGGAGACCACTACTCCCATGGGGTTTCCCAACCCAGTGGCTTGTGCATGATAATTTTGTGATTGTGGTTTCCATAACCCCTATACTTAGGTGAAAAGTTTTAGTGTCCCACTCGAGCTATATTAGCCTTAGGGATTTAACCATGGTGCTCTATTATAGAATGATTCTTATATGGTGTGGTTCCAACCATCATTATGTAGTGGACATTGAGATTATCATTATAAAATTACTTTTTAATCAAGTTGTTGTGAAATGGTTTTTCCTAGGAAGTGTTCCCTTTGATAATGGTTTTCTATAAAATGTTTTCTAATAAATGTTTTAAAAGCCTTTATATAAATGTTCCTATTAAATTTCCTTCTAATTTTGTAGTGTGGAATATTTTTATTTAGGTGGCATCCTACTATGCTTTGTCTCACACCCTATACACACTCTTGGGTGTATGTAGACCTTGTTGGTTAGAAGGGAAAGGCACAATATGCTATGTTGGTACTTTGGGTTGTTAGAGTTTCTCTTGTTTAGATGGAATGAGCATGTGAATTTTATTTTAATATTGATATTCTTAGGTCAATTGGTGTTTTCCTATCCCTTTTAGTTTTTTGGTCTTTTTTTGAAATTATAAATCCTTGATTCTGAAAATTATTTATATTTTGTTTGGTGTATAGTCTTAGTTGGGTTTATTTATAATTGTTGGTTGTTTTTGTTTATAGAATTGGGTAAAAGTGTTCCCAAGGTACGTTATTGATAAACAATAACTAGTTACCAGCCTGTGGAGATTAGGAATACCCTTCAGGACATGACACGGACCAGGTTGGGTATCAGGTTAGATAGTGTCTTGGTTTGATTTGTGACAATCACTAACTCTGGGAAGGTCACTAAGGATAAAGGCTTTGAAAATGAGATATTAAACCCTTTTTAAATTTATGATAATGATTCATGTTTTATGAATGTGTGGGGAATAATTTAGTTTAACAAAATTTATTGAATAATGATAGATTAGTTAGGGTTAAGTTGTATATTCATGATAATAAATTATTGATTATGGTAACCATATTACCCAACATAGTTTCATTGATTTTATTTTAAAAAACATTATTTTTAATAAAAATAATTATTATAAGTATATTGTTTTTTGTGGAGTAAAATGTGTAATTTTTTTTATCATTTTGTTTGAAAATAACAATATACATTATTCAAATTTATGTTAACACCATGTTTTTTATGTTTATCTCAAATTTAAGGAACATATGATTTGATGTTATGTGAAAAGAGTTGATTTATATAATTCATGGAACAACATGAAGTCACAATAAACTAATTAAAAATAATATATACATATATATTTGAATATTTTGGGTATGCATGAGATATCATGATATCCATATAATTTATACCTTACATTCATATTTTTAAGGGGGTGCTCTTTGTATTAGTTATATCATGGGAAATGGTTCAGACACTGATCAATGTAGATATATTTTCAATGGAATTAACCCACTCTAGTTACAACATAAGGGTTGAATGCACCATTATCTTTTATTTGATTCATACCATTCATTTATGGTTTAGAGAAATAATAATTTATTTGATTCATGTTTTTATATTAGAATTTAGTAAAAAAAAGTTCATATTTGATTCATCCCATTTTCCTTTATTTTTGTTATGAAAGAGTCAATGGAGATGTTTGGTGATATTTAATTTTAATTTTAATTTTTTGATTAAACATTTATATATTTATATCTAAATATATAGGGAGAATACAATCTAATACATATGGATAAAATACTGATTAATTTACCTCGAAACACACGTCGATATGTCAAGGGTTTGGAAGATTCTTTAGCTTATGCAGTTGAAAACCAATCAGTAGATGGTAGAATAAAATGTCCATTTCATGATTGTAAATTTAAGAAATGGTTGAATAGAAACGAATTAATTCAACTATATTTTTTGAATTAATGAAAAGGAAACGAACATGATTTTAGATTGATTCATGATGCATTTAGTGGATCCAACATCCCTACATAATTCTATGAGATGAAGAGAGTCATCAACAAACTTAGACTTCATTATAAAAAGATACATGCATTTCCTCATGATTTCATTCTTTAATGGGGAGAAGAGTGTAATAAATAAAAATGTACAAGATATTGTACAAGAAGATGGGATTCAATGAAAAATAGTGAGAGTATAAATCAATGTAACCCCTAGAAGAAATAGAAGAAGAAAATCCCTATAAGGATATTATGTTTCTTTCCTATGTAAACATACTTAAAAAAGTTATTCATGTCATCTACGACAACATACGACATGAAGTGGAATGCTCAGGATAGTTATAATTTCTTAATGATACATCCAAAAGATTCAACATCCTGGAAGATGTTTGATTCAGTATATCCATATTTATCATCAGATCTTAGGAATGTATATTTGGGATTGGATTCTGATGGATTTAACCCGTTTGATACATTAAGTACTAATTATAGAAATTTGAAAGTTGTTTTAATTGCCTATAATCTACCTACATGGATGTGTATGAAGAATATTTCTTTCATTATTTTGAAGATTATTCCTAGAAACAATTTCCTGGAAATGACATTGATGTATACCTTCATCCTCTAATAAAAGAATTGTGAGAATTAAGGGATAATGATATTGAAACATAGGTTTCTAAAAGCGGATAACTATTAAAAATGAATTATTATTTAATGCAGATAATTAGTGACTTTACCAGACTAGGAAATTTATGTGGTTGGAACACTCATACTCTTTCAGCTTGCCCAATTTATAATTTTGATTTTGAACCTCAGTGATTACCTCATAGCAAGAAATGGTGTTTTACATTTCATCATCAATTTATTGACGCTTCTTATAAATTTAAGATAAACAAGTCATGATTAAATAGAGATAATGATACGATAAAGTCATCGAAGCTGTTATCTAATTAATAATTCTTGGGAAAATTAAAGAATGTCATTGAAGAATTTGAAAAATGTCACCATTTTAAAGACGGGGGGGGGGGGGCAGGGTATGTGGTACAATATCCGGAGAATGTGGAACAAAAAAATGGAATAAAAAGGGTATTTTTTCTAAAACTTCGTTATTGGGAGTTTAGTTTGATACTTCATAATCTTGATGTAATGGATATTGAGAAGAATGTTTGTGACAATGTAATTTTTATAGTGCTTAATGATGAGGGTAAATAAAAAGATTACCATAATGATCCTAAGGATTTTGAGTAAATGAATATAAAGTATGGTGTTTGGGAAAATGATAATTGAATGTATCGTTCGCCTATTTTGACAATGAAAAATCATGATAAATACATATTATTTTAAGATTTAAAGAATGTAAAATTACCATATGTTTATTAAAGTTACATATCACGGTGAATTTACTTGAAACATTGAATTTTACATGGATTTAAAATTCATAAATCGCATATTTTGATAGAACAGTTTTTGTTGTAGGATTTTTGTAATACTTTGCCGGAAAAAGTAACTGTGGATCTAGTTTAGTTTTTTACTTTTTTAAAGAGATTTGTGGAAAAATTATAAATCCAACCGAGTTTAATATTTTTTCATTAGTGAATTCAATTTTATCAAATAATTTCATTTTTTTTAATGTGTTTCTTATTTTTTTCATCAGGTACTTATGTCATTTGAAATTATCTAATTCGAGTTATAAAAATTAGTTATCGGTATTTCCATCTATTGGATGACCGATTGTAAATGGGTCAAAATTCACACTAACTAAATTGGGGTTTCTATAATATCATAAATATGTGTTACTCAATAGTGTTATTGTAGATCCATTTATTGAATAATTGCGACTGCAAACAAAGAGGAAACTAAAGGACCTAGCTCAAAATGAGTTGGAATTAACCAAACTTCTTAATAAGGAGCTTGTCGAATGGCTCACCTTTAGTGTAAGTATATACTCATATTCATATTATTGACATGTAGTTGTTTTGTATTTGTCAAAAGTAATTGCTTATATCTTTTTTTCTAGATAATTATTGTTGAAAATCAATTTAAAATATCGAATGATTTGAAGTTCTTCGATCGAGGTCCTCTAAGTTTGGCTGGAAGATTTAGTGCCTACAATATTCATGACTCTGTGTTTCAAAATATTTATAATTAAGAAGACTTGAAAACTAAAAATAGTGGTGTATTTACATTTTCAGAGTCAGGATACTATGGGAAGCTAATTAATATAATTGAATTAAAATATCAAGGGAAATTTTTAGTTGTCTTATTCAAATGAAAGTCGGTCAATAATAATATAGGTATAGTGAATGATTCATTAAATTTTACTTCTATCGACTTCTCTCTCTTGATGGATTCCGATGAGCGTACAGAGCATGATCCATTTATCTTGAAATCACAAGAAAATATTATTTATTTTGTGGTTGATGAAATACATGAAGGTTTGAGTGTTTTTTTACACTTAATGTAGAGATACTTATATGATATAGACATTGAAGATCAATTGGTGCTTTGTGATAGTGAACATCATCAACCATAAAATATTGAACAATTTTTTCTTGAAAATATCAAAATGGTAGAACTTTAAAGAGAGAGTGAAAATGAAGGACTCTTCACAATAGAGGTCGATAATAATTAAAATAATGAAGATAAAGATAATTGAATGTATATATTGTTAATGAAATTATATTAAAATTTCTCATTGATAAGTTCTTCATACATATATGTTGTTCTAGTTTTTAATTTTTTTGTAAAATATTATAGTGTTGAATCTTTTATATATTTAATATACCTTAACCATTTGAAAGGTAGGAATATATAGGAAAAAAATTGGGATCCTAGATGATCAGTATTTCAGAGCACGCTATGACTACCTTCATCTTCTATAGATCCTACTGATTCCGTTATACCCGACACTGCTAGTGATCCAACAGTTTCCCCAAATATCATTGGTAGCCCACTGCCTGATTCACCTCCAACAATGGTGCAATTTTTCACCCTTATATCTAGGGAATATTGGAGGGTTACTTTTACGAGTATGTACGTCATTTTCGAATAAAACTTATATTTTATTAATTGTTTAATTTATTTTTCAAACAGTTAATGAAAATCATAGAGGGGATAAAAATATCTACAGAACAGATGCATGAGACCTAAAGGACTTTATGTTTACCATTCCATTTGATGAGTTCGGGGTGCCTACCGGTGACACTTCTAGAATATATGGGCATATTCTTGGGAAATATTATTATGAGACAGTGAGATTTACCATTAATTATAAAGATTGGAGGCATATTCCTACAATATGGATAAATGTGGTCTTTAATACTCAAGTAAAGGCAATATTAATTAAATATTCCTTGATAACTAATTTAAAATAAATGAGTAAATTAATTAATATACTTATAAAGTGTTATATTTAATATTTATATTTGTTTTTTCATTTTGTTTTCCCTCACTCTATTTTACGCCCATGAACTTTGCAAAGAACACATACAACATCCATAAAAATAACTAAAATGACACTTTTATATAGAAAACATAAATTTCAAGTTATACCAACCACATCTAGTGCCAGATTGATGTGTTCTTCATTCATACACATAATTAATAAATTATGGATCACTATTCATAAGTTTTAAAATAATTCGAGATTATTTTATTGCTTTTGACTCTGTATGTAACATCCCAGGTAAATAAAGAATAAAGAATTTTCATATTTATTAATATTTACGAATTAAATATTAATTTTATTTTAAAGGGGTTGCTATGTTCGATAGCGTACCCGATACGCAACGATGAGTTTCTTTGAAACTTACGTAGCACACTAGTAATAAAATAATATTATTTTAAATGTTAGTTAACAAGTAGCCGTTGTACTGGTGGTAATGGATATAAATAACTAAAATATGATTAGATATGTTTTTAAATGTTTATACATTTACCCAATAAAAGATAAAGGCTTAAAATACGGAAAGAGTTCAATTTTAGGGCATATATACTCTAATTTTCACTAAAGGTTCACTTATCACCTTTTAATGGTGAACCGTCATTAAATATAGTTTTGATCACTCTTATACTTTATTTTGGACCAAATATAACTCTTCTTTAGAATCGGGACATCAAAATTTACTTTGTGTAAAGTTTTGGTACCTTTCTGATAAAGTTCATTTTTTTATGAATAGTGTAACATGTTGTATTTTAATTCAAAACCTCTTTTTAATCTAAATTATTTATATGATTAGATTATTATTTTATTTGGTTTTAAAGTGAAATTAGAAAATATTTTTACCATTAAATCCAATAGTGGTCGTTGGAATTAATTTCACTTTGAAATCGGACTTAAACTAGTGTCAATCTTTTGATACTTATTGTTTCATAAAAACACGCTATTTGCTCTGACAGCGGGAATTAATTATTAAATTAATTAATGTGACTTATATGTTTTGAATTTTGTAAAATGGTCTTCATTTTTGAATTCGTAATATCAAATATAGCTTAGGGTGAATTTTTGGTAATTTTCTGAAAAACTTCAATTTTTGATGAATAGTGAAACCACTAAGTGGTACTTATAAAGACTGATTTTCCGTTTAAATGAAATTTTGCCATCATTGTGTTTTGAATTTCTAAAATCCGATATACATGGTTGTCATTAAGAAGTAAAATGTGGTTCAATGAGATTATAATAATTTTTTGGTGAATAGTAACTTATTAAGTTTTTAATCGCGATTAGAGGTAATTAGTGTAGTTTAAGGTAAAAATGGTATTATAAGAATGTGAAAACACCATGACACTTGTCCTACACCTATTGGGTGAGTCATGGCCGACCAAGAAAAGCCATGGTACAACTTGGGGACCCCATGGAGCCACTTTAGTTGGAAAATGACATTAATATATTTTTATTTAATGTTAAAGTGAAAATAACACTAACATAAATTGTTTTACTAAAATAATTTTTGAGTGGGGTTATACAAGTCCGCATTTTGATTATAAATAGTCATTAGAAAGATAAAAATATTTCCTACATCATAGTATTTTTTTATAATTTTTTGACATTAAATAAATTAAATTATATATGACATAATAATGATGTAGCGATGACATCATTATTTGACGATTTAAATAAAATGGAAAGATAATGAAAAATATAAAACCTACACATGTCCAAAACCAATTGGATGAGTGGATTTCGAACCCTTTTCACCTTATCCACGAATTATATCAATGTGGGACCTTTTAAAACCGAAACACATTTTCAAATAAAGTAATATTTCTTTACTTTCCAAAAGTGCCCCTCCTCTCCTCTTATAAAAGGCCCCCACCTCTACCTCATTTCACACACTCCTAAAGCCTTTGGCTCGGCCAACCCCTGCCCAATTACTCTCTCCACATACCTATCCTCATCCTAGAGGATTCCCTTTGGGCAGAATCCTTTCAAAGGAAGCCTTTAGGCTCAAATCAAAAGGGAGTTACACTTTTAAAGGAAATTCATTCTCTCTTGTTCATTTGTTTTATTTTGCTTCTCAAACCCTCTAAACTCTTTTTATTTACTTCTTTTGTAACAACAACAGTATCTTCAATATACTAGGATGTTGTTATAATATTTATTTGAGCTACACTCTCACACAACTACATCAAATGGTTAAAGAACATACGGTTTCCGTGGATGGCAAAACTCTGCCTCCCGAAACGATGATTGTTCAATACTCATTTAACACCTTCAAGGGTGGCCATTATGATGTCACTATTTTTATATATGATATATAATATGTTTATTTTTTCTTTGAGCTTCTGCATTTTTCATTTTTGGAATACTTTTATGGTTTCCATTATGGGTAAACACGATATTTTCATTTAAGGAAGTGCGGACTACCGCCCCCTAAAAGTGATGTGATTCGTTAATGCCATATGTGGGACGTGTAAAGGATGGATTTAAAGTTATTATATATGATGTTATACTGGAATTATAATATACCTCTATATCATTATTATTTCTTTCCATTAAAGTATGAGATAGAAATGAAAGTAGCGTTCATGCGTACGTACGGCTTACCGTCTCCATGAACGGTGCATTTCATTTCTTATCCCCAAATGTAATGTACTATTAAAATTACATGTATATAATGTATATATATAATTAATGATATATCTAAATTATGAATATAATTCTGGAATTAAAATATACATACCTCTCATTTAGTTTTAATTCCACTAATATGACAAAGAAATGAAAGTAGCGTTCATGCGTACGTACGGCTTACCGTCTCCATGAATGGTGCATTTCATTTATTACCTATAAATGATTATGTAATATTATAAATACATGTATATGCTGGATATATATGATACATATTATATCCAAATCGGTAATTTCATTCTGGATATAAAGAACTTTTGACCAGATGAACAACATGTAATTGTAAGTAGTAAACTTTCTACTTAAGAACCAAATATTGACAAAACAAACATTATTAACTTAAATGGTTACATAATGTTTATAACAAGGAAATAAGTGATATAAAAGGAATAATGAACTCTAAAAAGGTTCTTAATCAAGTAGAAATTAACTCAAGTTTATTATTCAGGACGTTAAAGAACGATCGAGTCAAGTCGGACCCGAGGTAAGGGACTTCGTCTCAATCTCCTTTCATTGAGGAATATTTCGTTTTATACACAACTTTCTTTTATACGGTGTATAAAATCCTTTGACTTTTACTTTTATACAAAAGGAATCTTTTTCTACGAAGCGTTTTACTAAATGACAAAAAGGATTGTTTTTTTAACGTACGTGGTGACAACGACTTTTTCTGCCGCCGCGAGTATTATTTGGTCTTTGGCTTCCTCAAAAAGCCGTAATGTTTTTAAAATAAAATAAATACCATATACTCTTTTATGTATTTTGGTATTGAAAATGGTTTTGATAAAGGATTCTATTATGTCAATATATTTATGTTATATTATGATTGAAATGTGGAAATGTTATCATTCCTTTATATTGGTTTTATGTTTTATGATTTAATATTGGTACTTGGACATTTTAACGGGTGGTTACGTTATAAACCATATGACGGGTGGTGCCGTGAATACCAGGATGGGTGGTTACGTTATAACCTCCAATGCATTGGGTATGGAAGTCGGCCGTATGGATATTCCATTAAGTATGTATGGAAATTGGCCGTATGGCTATTCCATTAAGTGATATGTGTGGAAGTCAACTGTATGGTTATTCCACTTAAGTATGTTTATGTCCCAAGTTACCTTTATATATTCTATGTGTTCTTTATATGGGTTTTATGGTAATATTTTGGTTACAAAAAGGTAAGTAATGATACTTTATTCAGTGAAGATTTTTTTTACTACTTCATGAAGGTGAAGGTATTACTTTGATATAGTATACATGGTTTACTTGATGTTTGAAAAACTAACAGTTTTCATTCTTTTTGTATCCCTTACTGAGCTATTTATGCTCACCCCAAGTTTTTCGAAATGTTTTTCACAGGACTTAAAGTGGAATAAGGTCAAGGATGGGATCAAGGGAATTTCATGCTATCTAAAACATGGAATCTAGAAATCTTTCTTTTTAAGAGTTTTTATTTTATGGAGACTTAGTAGAAGTGTCTACTTTGTAATCTTTTAAGATGTAATAGTTATGTTCTAATTCTCTAAAACTCTAAACCTGAAAAGATCCTCAATGTGAATTATTCATTTAATTCAATATTAAGTAAGTTTTAAGGCCGAGGCCTTATAGTTGGTATCAAAGGACGGTTTAGACAACTTTAGGAGTTAGAAAAGTGTTAAATTATAATATGATTGAAATGATATAGCATTTACAGATTACCATGTTGCTTCGCCTAAGATATTTCTGTGTTCAGAATGGTTTTCTGTAGAGGAAACAATGCAGCTATGTTGGGACGACATCAGGAGGAAGATAACCTTCCAAATCAGCAACCTGAGATGGTCGGAATCGGAACTGAATAGTTTGTTGCAGTAATGGCACAGTTGACTCAGGCTATAAATGGTGGTGGTATCCATGCACGAGATCAGCCAGATCAACCGCAGAGGAACATGTCAGTGGTGGAACATTTCATGAGGCAACATCCCCCATCATTTAGAGGATCATCTGACCCTGTGCAAGCTGAAGGGTGGATTAAAGCACTAGAGAAGATTTTTGATGTCATGGGGTGTTCAGAACATCAAAAGGTTAGTCTTTCTGTTTACCGTTTTGAAGGTGAAGCTGATCAGTGGTGGTCGATGGTGAAAAATATAAGGGATAATGATGAGATTGAGGATCTTCACTGGGACGAATTCAAAGGTATGTTTCTTGAGAAATATTTTCCTAAGGTGGTTCATCTTAGGATGGAAAAACAGTTCCTAGAATTGAGGCAGGAGGATGATTCAGTGGCTACTTATGAAGAAAAGTTCACTCGATTGGCAAGGTATGCTCCAAACTTCATACGAGATCTTGATAGTAAAATAAACCGTTTTTACTCAGGGTTAAAGCCAAAGTATCGAAGGGCTTTAGCTTCTCGTGAGTTCAAAAGTTATGAAAAACTTGTTCGATGTGCCGAGAAGGTAGAAATGGAGTTTGCCGATGATCCGGTGTTCTTTGACAAACAACAGAATAAGAGGTCTAGTTGGCAGGAAAAGGGGAATAATTCATCAAAGAAGCAAGGAGGTAAGAAAACCAAATATCCATCCTGTGAGAAGTGTGGTAAAATGCATCCCGGAGAATGTTTATCCAAGTCTGGTAAGTGCTTTCGGTGTGGTAAGTCTGGTCATATTGCTCGTAACTGTAAGGAAGATGATCAAGCAGGAAATGAAAATCCAACGGTAAGATGTTTTAAGTGTAATGAAATGGGTCATTATGCAAACGAGTGTCCAACGAAGAACTCAACTGGGGGAATGCAGCCAGACTACAAGCAGAAAGGGGTGGTGAAATCCTTTGCAACAACTTCAGCAGATGTTGGGCCATCGAATGAAGTGGTATCAGCTCCAGGGAGCTCAGTATTTTTCGAAGATTGACTTGAGGTCGGGGTACCATCAGTTGAAAGTAAAAGAAGAAGACGTTCCGAAGACTGCGTTCTGTACTAGATATGGCCATTATGAATTTGTAGTTATGCCTTTTGGGTTAACCAATTCACCTGCTGTATTCATGGACCTTATGAATAAAATTTTCCATGAGTTCTTGGATAAGTTTGTGTTTGTGTTTTGAGGTTTGTGAAGAGGTTATGTGTGCCTTGTGATTCACAGTTGAAGAATGAGTTGTTATGTGAGGCTCATAGTTCTCTGTTTTCAGTTCATCCTGGCAGTACTAAGACGTACAGAGATCTGCGGGAGTATTACTGGTGGGATGAAATGAAACGAGATATTGCTGTTTTTACTATAAAGTGTTTGTCATGTCAACAGGTTAAAGCGGAGCAGCAGTTACCGAAAGGGATGCTTCAGCCTTTACCAGTGCCAGAGTGGAAATGAGAAAACATATCCATGGACTTAGTTGTGGGATTACCGTAGACATCTCGAGGTAATAATGCAATCTGGGTTATTGTTGATCGCTTGACCAAATCTTCTCATTTCCTTTCTATACGAGATACTTTCTCTCTTGATCAACTTTCCCGTTTGTATCTTAATGAGATATTCAGGTTACATGGAGTTCCTCTCTCCATTATATCTGATCGTGATCCCAGGTTCACATCCAATTTTTGGAAAGGCCTTCAGAAGTTGTTGGGTACTGAATTAAATTTTAGTACAGCTTTTCATCCTCAATCAGATGGGCAGTCAGAACGAACAATTCAGACTTTGGAGGATATGCTACGAGCTTGTTCTATGGATTATCAGGGAAGTTGGGACCAACATCTTTCTTTGGTTTAATTTTCATATAATAAAAGCTTTCATTCCAGTATACAGATGGCACTATTTGAGGCATTATATGGGAAGCGGTGTCGAACTCCAGCATTTTGGAATGAAGTGGGTGAAAGGAAGCTGATGGGACCAAAATTGGTAGAAGAGATGGCAGAAAACGATCAGTTGATTCAGAACCACATGAGAACAGCTCAGAGCAGGAAGAAGAGTTATGCGGATAACCGGAGGAAGGATCTATCTTTCGAGGTAGGTGATCATTTTTTTCTCAAGGTTTCTCATTGGAAAAGTGTGATGAGATTTGGTAAGAAAGGAAAGCTGAGTCCAAGGTTTATTGGACCATATGAAATTCTGGAAATAGTTGGATCAGTTGCATACCGAGTGGCTTTACCTCCGAGTTTATCTCAGGTACACAAAGTTTTTCTTATTTCAATGTTGAGGAAGTATATGCCAGATCCATCTCATGTTTTGAGTCCAGAGGTAGTTCAGCTGGAAGAGAACCTATCTTATGAAGAACAACCAGTCCAGATTCTTGACCACAGGGAGCAAGTGTTACGGAATAAGGTGATTCATCAGGTAAATGTTTTGTGGAAAAACCATGTGATTTAAGAGGCAACGTGGGAATCTGAAAATGCTATGAGGGATAAATACCCCCACTTATTTTGATAAGTGAATAAAATTGTGAGGACGCAATTCCCAAAAGGGGGGAAGGATGTAACATCCCAGGTAAATAAAGAATAAAGAATTTTCATATTTATTAATATTTACGAATTAAATATTAATTTTATTTTAAAGGGGTTGCTATGTTCGATAGCGTACCAGATACGCAATGATGAGTTTCTTTGAAACTTACGTAGCACACTAGTAATAAAATAATATTATTTTAAATGTTAGTTAACAAGTAGCCGTTGTACTGGCAGGAATGGATATAAATAACTAAAATATGATTAGATATGTTTTTAAATGTTTATACATTTACCCAATAAAAGATAAAGGCTTAAAATACGGAAAGAGTTCAATTTTAGGGCATATATACTCTAATTTTCACTAAATGTTCACTTATCACCTTTTAATGGTGAACCGTCATTAAATATAGTTTTGATCACTCTTATACTTTATTTTGGAGCAAATATAACTCTTCTTTAGAATTGTGACATCAAAATTTACTTTGTGTAAATTTTTAGTACCTTTCTGATAAAGTTCATTTTTTATGAATAATGTCAAATGTTGTATTTTAATTCAAAACCTCTTTTTAATCTAAATTATTTATATGATTAGATTATTATTTTATTTGGTTTTAAAGTGAAATTAGAAAATATTTTTACCATTAAATCCAATAGTGGTCGTTGGAATTAATTTCACTTTGAAATCGGACTTAAACTAGTGTCAATCTTTTGATACTTATTGTTTCATAAAAACACGCTATTTGTTCTGACAGCAGGAATTAATTATTAAATTAATTAATGTGACTTATATGTTTTGAATTTTGTAAAATAGTCTTCATTTTTGAATTCGTAATATCAAATATAGCTTAGGGTGAATTTTTGGTAATTTTCTGAAAAACTTCAATTTTTGATGAATAGTGAAACCACTAAGTGGTACTTATAAAGACTGATTTTCCGTTTAAATGAAATTTTGCCATCATTGTGTTTTGAATTTCAAAAATACGACATACATGGTTGTCATTAAGAAGTAAAATGTGGTTCAATGAGATTATAATAATTTTTTGGTGAATAGTAACTTATTAAGTTTTTAATCGCGATTAGAGGTAATTAGTGTAGTTTAAGGTAAAAATGGTATTATAAGAATGTGAAAACACCATGAAACTTGTTCTAAACCTATTGGGTGAGTCATGTCCGACCACGACAAGCCATGGGCCAACTTGGGGACCCCATGGAGACACTTTAGTTGGAAACTGACATTAATATATTTTTATTTAATGTTAAAGTGAAAATAACACTAACATAAATTGTTTTACTAAAATAATTTTTGAGTGGGGTTATACAAGTCAAAATTTTGATTATAAATAGTCATTGGAAAGATAAAAATATTTCCTACATCATAGTATTTTTTTATAATTTTTATACATTAAATAAATTAAATTATATATGACATAATAATGATGAAGCGATGACATCATTATTTGACGATTTAAATAAAATGGAAAGATAATGAAACATCTAAAACCTACACATGTCCAAAACCAATTGGATGAGTGGATTTCGAACCCTTATCACCTTATCCACGAATTATATCAATGTGGGACCTTTTAAAACCGAAAAACATTTTCAAATAAAGTAATATTTCTTTACTTTCCAAAAGTGCCCCTCCTCTCCTCTTATAAAAGGCCCCCACCTCTACCTCATTTCACACACTTCTCAAGCCTTTGGCTCAGCCAACCCCTGCCCAATTACTCTCTACACATCCCTATACTCATCCTAGAGGATTCCCTTTGGGCAGAATCCTTTCAAAGGAAGCCTTTAGGCTCAAATCAAAAGGGAGTTACACTTTTAAAGGTAATTCATTCTCTCTTGTTCATTTGTTTTATTTTGCTTCTCCAACCCTCTAAACTCTTTTTATTTACTTCTTTTGTAACAACACCAGTATCTTAAATATACTAGGATGTTTTTATAATATTTATTTGAGCTACACTTTCACACAACTACATCAAATGGTTAAATAACATACGGTTTCCGTGGATGGCGAAATTCTGTCTCCCGAAACGATGATTGTTCAATACTCATTTAACACCTTCAAGGGTGGCCATTATGATGTCACTATTTTTATATATGATATATAATATGTTTATGTTTTCTTTAAGCTTATGTATTTTTCATTTTTGGCATACTTTTATGGTTTCCATTATGGGTAAACACGATATCTTCATTTAAGGAAGTGCGGACTACCGCCCCCTAAAAGTGATGTGATTCGTTAATGCCATATGTGGGACGTGTAAAGGATGTATTTAAAGTTATTATATATGATGTTATACTGGAATTATAATATACCTCTATATCATTATTATTTCTTTCCATTAAAGTATGAGATAGAAATGAAAGTAGCGTTCATGCGTACGTACGGCTTACCGTCTCCATGAACGGTGCATTTCATTTCTTATCCCCAAATGTAATGTACTATTAAAATTACATGTATATAATGTATATATATAATTAATGATATATCTAAATGATGAATATAATTCTGGAATTAAAATATACATACCTCTCATTTAGTTTTAATTCCACTAATATGACAAAGAAATGAAAGTAGCGTTCATGCGTACGTACGGCTTACCGTCTCCATGAACGGTGCATTTCATTTCTTACCTCTAAATGATTATGTAATATTATAAATACATGTATATGCTGGATATATATGATACATATTATATACAAATCGGTAATTTCATTCTGGATATAAAGAACTTTTGACCACATGAACAACATGTAATTGTAAGAAGTCAACTTTCGACTTACGAACCAAATATTGACAAAACAAACATTATTAACTTAAATGGTTATATAATGTTTATAACATGGAAATAAGTGATATAAAAGGAATAATGAACTCTAAAAAGGTTCTTAATCAATTATAAATTAACTCAAGTTTATTATTCAGGACGTTAAAGAACGATCTAGTCAAGTCGGACCCGAGGTAAGGGACTTCGTCTCAATCTCCTTTCATTGAGGTATATTTCGTTTTATACAAAACTTTCTTTTATACGGTGTATAAAATCCTTTGACTTTTACTTTTATACAAAAGGAATCTTTTTCTACGAAGCGTTTTACTAAATGACAAAAAGGAATGTTTTTTTAACGTACGCGGTGACAATGACTTTTTCCGCCGCCGCGAGTATTATTTGGTTTTTGGCTTCCTCAACAAGCTGTAATGTTTTTAAAATAAAATAAATACCATATACTCATTTATGTATTTTGGTATTGAAAATGGTTTTGATAAAGGATTCTATTATGTCAATATATTTATGTTATATTATGATTGAAATGTGGAAATGTTATCATTCCTTTATATTGGTTTTATGTTTTATGATTTTATATTGGTACTTGGACATTTTAACGGGTGGTTACGTTATAAACCATATGACGGGTGGTGCCGTGAATACCAGGATGGGTGGTTACGTTATAACCTCCAATTCATTGGGTATGGAAGTCGGCTGTATGGCTATTCCATTAAGTATGTATTGAAATTGTCCGTATGGCTATTCCATTAAGTGATATGTGTGGAAGTCAACCGTATGGTTATTCCACTTAAGTATGTTTATGTCCCAAGTTACCTTTATATATTCTATGTGTTCTTTATATGGGTTTTATGGTAATATTTTGGTTACAAAAAGGTAAGTAATGATACTTTATTCAGTGAATATTTTTTTACTACATCATGAAGGTGAAGGTATTACTTTGATATAGTATACATGGTTTACTTGATGTTTGAAAAACGAACAGTTTTCATTCTTTTTGTATCCCTTACTGAGCTTTTTATGCTCACCCCAAGTTTTTCGAAATGTTTTTCACAGGACTTAAAGTGGAATAAGGTAAAGGATGGGATCAAGGGAATTTCATGCTATCTAAAACATGGAATCTAGAAATCTTTCTTTTTAAGAGTTTTTATTTTATGGAGACTTAGTAGAAGTGTCTACTTTGTAATATTTTAAGATGTAATAGTTATGTTCTAATTCTCTAAAACTCTAAACCTGAAAAGATCCTCAATGTGAATTATTCATTTAATTCAATATTAAGTAAGGTTTAAGGCCGAGGCCTTATACTGTAAACACTTATTAAAGGTAACCAAGCCTTTAAAAACTAGTTTCAAGGGGGGGGGGTGTCAAAACTTTGAAAATGACATAAAATTTCCTTAAAATAATGGGAAAATGACCATAGATATAATTTTTAAATGTAGGAACCTACAAAAAATCATTTCAAAGGATGGTTTTACCCTTATGTATTTAAATGTGTTTTAGTTTTTTAAAAGAGTAAAACGCATGTGGAATATTAAAAACCAAGAAAACCATATCGGATTTTCTTGAAATAAGTGTACAATGATCACAAATTTAATTATAAAATATAGGAATTGACGACACATCATTCCGAATGACAGTTTTCTTGTTATGGTTGTACATGCATTTTTAGTGTTTTAAAACACTTAATCATGCGTAGAAAGTTAAAAATCAGAAAAAAGATGTCTTATTGTCCTAAAATGAGTGGAAAACCACTATATTTAAATTGTGAAATGAAAGAACTGACAACACATCATTCTTAATGATGGTTTGACCATTATGGACATAAATACATTTTTAGTAATTTAAAACACTAAAACGTGTGTGGAATTTCAAAACTAGAAAAATGAATTTGAATTATCTTAAAATATACATAAAAGTATTGTATATTAATTTTTGAAATATAATAACAAGTGACATGTCATTCTGATTGACGGTTATCCCATTATGGATGTAAATGCATTTTTAATGTTTTAAAACACTAAACCATGCATGGAATGGTCAAAACTAGAAAAAAGGCATTGGATTGTCTTGAAATCAGGGGATAATGACCATATATTTAATTTTGAAATATAGGAACTGAAAACAAATCATTTTGAATGAAAGTTTTCCATTTATGGCTATAAAAGCATTTTTAGTGTTTTAAAACACTAAAATGTGCATGGAACTATCAAAGCTAAGAAAAAGAACTCATATTGATGAGAAATAATCAAAAAATACCTTATATTTAATTTTTAAATATTGTAACTAATGACACGTCGTTCCAAAGGAATATTTTCTTGTTACAGCTGTAAACACGTTTTTAGTGTTTTAAAACCCTAAAACGTGCACAGAACAATCAAAACTTGGAAAACAACATCAGATACTTCCGAAATCAAAGGAAAACAACCATATATTTAATTGTAAAATGTTTGAACTGACTACACATCATTCCAAATGACGGTTTTCCCATTATGTCTATCAACTCTTTTTTAGTGTTTTAAAACACTAAAACGTGCATGGAATAATTAAAATAAGAAAAAATATATAGGATTTTTCTAAAATATAGAGAAAAACATCATATATTTAATTGTAAAATTTAGGAACCTATGACATGTCATTTTGAATGACTGTTTTCCCATTATTTCTACAAACACGTTTTTAGTGTTTTAAAAAACTAGAACATGCATGGAACGGTAAAAATCAGAGTAATAAGTTCAAATTGTACTAAAATCAGGGGAAACCACCATAGATTAATATTTTAAATGTATGAACTGACTACACGTCATTACGAATGAATTTTTTCCTGTTATGACTTTAAAAATATTTTTAGTATTTTAAAACACAAAAACATGTGTGGAAGGATCAAAACAAGGAAAAATACACCAGATTGTTTTTAATTTAGGGGAAAATGATAGTAGATTTAATTGTGAAATCTAGGAACTGACATGATGTAATTTTTAATGAAAGTTTCCCATTATGAATATAAATATAATTTTGGTGTTTTAAATTAGTAAAACATGTCTGGAATGGTCAAAACCAGGAAACAAACCTCAAATTGATGTGAAATCATGGGAAAACCACCGTAGATTTAGTTTTGAAATGTAAGAACTAACAACACATCATTCTAAATGACGATTTTACCATTATTGATTTAAAATCATTTTTAGTGTTTTAAAACACTAAAACACGGGTGGAATAGTGAAACCTAGAAAATGATGTGAGATTGTCTAGAAATTAGGGGAAAACCGCCTTAGATTTAATTGAGTAATTTTGGAAACAACGACACGCCATTCCAAGGGATGGTTTTCCTGTTATTGTCAGAAACATGTTTTTGGTGTTTTAAAACACTAAAACATGCACAGAATGTTCAAAACCAAACAAATGATGCTATATTTTCCTAAAATCAATGGAAAATGATAGTAGTTTTTTTTAAAATGTAGTAACATATGAAACATCATTCTGAATGATGGTTTTCCCGTTATGTTGGTAAATGTGCTTTTAATTTTTTAAAATAGTAAAACATGTGTGGAATGGTCAAGTCCAAAGAAAACAACCTTATATTAATGTGAAATCATGGGGAAATCACCACTTATGTTTTTTGAATTATAGGACATGCTCTAATATCGGAATCATTATTTTTTTATTAAATAAATTTCAAGAACACCTCAACCCGCTTTAATAATAAATTCGAATATTTAGTTAACCCTTTTCAGTTTCAAGTGTTGAGTATTATCTTAAATATGTATTTTTATGTTTTCAAATTGTTTTTAATTATAAATTATTTTTTTACGATAAAATTTATTATGTTTTTTTGAAAAAATAACAATTTTTTTGTGCAATATTATGAATATATTCGATGTCTTATATCCTTTTAATTTCTTTTCCTAATTTTATTTTTTTTATAGGTGGTAAATTCCAGCAATAGGAAGGGGGTTGACCATTTCAATCCATGAAATTTTTTAGAAGGCAGTCATGACGTTTTATAGTTTCCATGGTATGTTAAAATTTTACCAATTATTCTTTTATAATTCTGATTTATTATGTTTAGTTTTATTTTTTGTTTCATTTTTGGTTATGACTAATGAAATTATGTGGTTGGTTTCTATTGATGAGATGATGTGAAGGTAGAAAGATGCATTAGAGGTTATTACATGGATATATGTTGGGCCTGAGTTGTTGTTAGACATATTTTATATGTATATATTGATGATCGTAGTAGAGGTTGAGGCATGGGGTGATTGAGACTTAGGTTATGATGACTGTGGCTGTTTTTATGACTATGGATGTGTGATGTATGAATGATGGGTTTATCATATATTTATATTTGAGTTAATATCATGTTATTTATTATATATTTATAGTTTTTTAATAAATATTTTTTTTCAAAATCCAAACAGATTTAGTGGTAGTTTGTTATAATTTCCACTAAACATATATTATTGAATGTATTTAGTGGCTGTTCAGAATAATCTTCACTAAAAATAACCACCGATAAATGATTTTTTGTGGTTAATTTAATTTTTCTATATTCCCAGTGAATATTTTATTATTAAAGAACCATCAATAATTAAACAATAAATTTCCACTAAAATATCAGAAAACAACACTTAAAAAAACACCACAAAAAAATAAAATAAACCACTGTTAATCGAGTAGAGACCGGTCAATACGTGACAGTTTTAAGAACCTTAGTTGAAAAATTTGGTAGGGGTTTAAACCAATTCTAGACCACTTTTAGACCACTGCTAACCATCACTTTTTTTGTAGTGATTCTAATTCTCACAATTAGCTGGATATAGAGATGTTATGTTTTTTAGTTGGGACTAGACTTCAGGGACCCATCTCCAATATCTATAATAGGTCTCAATAGATTTTTGGTAGAGGTGACCATGATCCCTATATTGAAAATTATACGGGTTCCTCTCCCATACATTTTCTTTAGGTATGCCAATGCACATCCTCAGTTTATAGAAGTTGTTCTTAATCAGGAACAAAAGGTTTTTTTAGTAGTATCCAATTCATCAATGAAATAGATATCCATGTCTTTGAGGGTTCTGATACAAACTTAAAAATCTATTGGTCCTAGGATTTTAATGTTTTTCATCGTTGGCATGATGATACTGGTCATCTCTAATGATCCGAACCCCAGTACGGTCTGAGGATCTCGTGTAAATTAAATAGAGCACAAAACATAAACCTAAAACATTTACTTTTCAATCTGAATCCACACTCAACATATGCTTTCCATTGATGATTGATTCTTGGAGGATCCAAAGTAATATCCCTCTAGATTATCCAAACACATTTAAATAATCTATAGGGGCATCGATCATCAAATCCCTAGTACTAGCATAGAGATCCGATGAAACCTTCTATGTCCCAACAATAACCGCATAGACGTGCCTTTAATGCATATATATGAACTCAATACGATCACATGGATTGATAGATTTTCTCTTTAAATGTTGGGAGTGCTGAGAGAGGATTTGTAAATCTCACAATGAATAGTCCTATTGCTAAAACCTCTCTCTTATATTTATTGTGAATTTTTAATATACTAGGAAGGGTTCCCCAACCCCCATTTATTTAAAGACCACTAAATAAATAATTATGAAGTACTAAACTAAATCATTAATATTTTTTATATTTTATCACATACCTATAATATATTAAATATATTACCTGATAAAACTAAGTCATTTAACTCAACTCAAAATTCCCGCCTAATATTACACAAACATGGAGTTTTAAAATAATATTTGTTTGATTAATATTATTCCTCATATTTACTTAAATTTTAATTAATTATAATAAAAAAATTCAACCCAATTATTCTTTACTTGAATAATAATAAATTTATTCATTTATCAGTGATCGATAACATGGAAAACACTCAGACCCCATGGTGGGGCCCACCATTCCCAATTTACCTATTCAACTGAATAGGTAGAATTATTGGAAATGTTATTATATGTGACCGTCTAGGAAATTATATTGATAGAATTGCAAAATATTCACAAACCATGAGCACAGTCTAACATCCCATCAAGGCCCCTAAAGAGATAAGGATAGTCATTGCAATGAAAACTAACCTATAAAGAAGCACTGTGTATGATAATCTCTTTATCTTTAAATATCTCATAACAAATAATGCACACTTATGTCATCTCCCTTTTCCTACATTATTATTCATTGATATATCTAGATGTATTTACCCTCGACTACCTTGGCCAAGGACTTATGAAGGTACTACCATCCTAATCAACAAGGCCCAATATATTTTACTTCCTCAACCCAAAAGTGACAAATGCGTTATTTCCCATTCAACCAATGCCATACCACTAATTATTCACCCAACACAAGATACCTTTCAATGAATTCATTATCTTGGTTTTTTTCCTTTTATCAAAGTATGGAATCTAATGGCACACATTGATAATTATCACAAATTAGGTGACCAATACACATGTTTGTAGATAGGAACAAGCAGTGAAACCTGAAAAATTTTGTTTTCCTATTGGTGGGCCTATCCTCATGATCTCATTACTATAGATAACTAAGTGAGAAATTCATGAGAAGAAGTCTCTATTCTTATGATCCCCCAACACCAGATAGTCAGACATATATTGTATCTAGTTAGTAAGATGTATTGTGAATATACAACCTTTATTTTTGATTGATGTAACAATATATCTAGGTTCTCATTATAGTATAGGATCTTCTATGATATTTTTATATGACCATTAATCCATAGACATTAATGGTAGAAATACATCATGTATATCTATCTATATACATGACATGGTAATCAAAAGTAAAAGTTTTGTTGGGTCTAGGGAAGCTACTATTACAATGGTCTTCACTCTCATGTATTTTTAAATATTTCAAATCACTAAATATAAAAATTTAATTAATGTTCACTAGACAATCGATGTTGGTGATTTTAATTTTTTGTGAAAATATCTTCCAATCATGTTCAAATTTCACATCGATGAAATAAAAATAATTCTATCCAAACTAATGTCGAGGTGAACAAGAGTGGAGTTAAAATTTCTTCTAAATGCATGTGATGAGTGATTTCTAATCTAGAATCATTTCTTCACCTATTTTTTAAAGGATTTTGGAAACATTTTATTTGGGTTTTTCTTAGGGGAAATATGGGGATACCAATTGGATCAATTCCACGAACCTCTTCTTAGAAGAGTGATTTAATGATAAAAAAGCTGTGGAGATATCCTAAAAAAACCCAACATATTATTATTTATGTATAATTTTGGGTGATATAAGAAACTCTCAATTCTCTTCACCAACAATTCCTAAAGCATATCTTAAAATAAATTTTCATTCCCAAGTGGTTTCTCTTATCTCTCTATGCATGGGAGTTGTGTTTCCTCATTCCATTAGGACCCAAATACCTTATTCTATATTAGTTGATCCTATTAGAGGGGATTAGGGGAATTGAGTGTGATGTAAAGCATTGAAGATGGGGTTGAAGCTTAATTATGATGGATCTTATGCCAATGGTATTATAAGATGTGGAGGTGTTGTCCATGATTACCACGAATTATTCTTATTGAGTTTATCATCCTTTTATTGGGAGGAAAGTTCTATTCATGATGAAGCTCATTCTATGTTAAATGGCCTCTATATTTGACCATATAATAATATTTTCCACTCTGAAGTCAGTCCTAATCCATAAATGGTTGTTGATGATCTTTTGGGACTCTCTCTGATTCACTAGAGCACCAGCTACACTATCATAGCATATAGAATCATGATTCATTAGGATGTGAATATTTTTCAAACCAAGAATGAGGGAAATCAGGCGGCCGATTACATGGATTAAATTGGAAACTAGGAATATTTTTTGATGTCATATTCTCGTATTGGTAATTTTTAATTGGAATGTATTGAAATTTTAAAGGGTATGTTCTAGGTATTCACTACTTTTATCCTACCTAGTTTTTTTACATTATCCTTGGATTTCAAAACAATAATCTCCAATTTTTAGTCAGTGTAATTGGCATTGGGAAATGGTTTTACCAACCCATTAAGTGGAAGAACCATTTCCCATCACTATAAGGGGTTAAATACCCAATTATGTTTATATAGTTCGTGTCCCTTGGGGATGGTATGACGTTGGGGCGGGGGGGGGGGGACTTACCGACCCTGTGTTTTCTCTATCATCTACCTACACATATCATTATATCTACAAGGATACAAAACTCCAATTTCTAAAATTTATATAAAATCACCCCAAATGAAAAATAGATATGCAGTATCATGTTGTATGTGAAAAACATTTATAGAATCAGCTACTCATACATCCAAATCTGACTCCCGAGTTTGATAAAATTAATAATATGAGAATATGTCTAGTAAGAGTGTTGTTCCCTTCATAGAAACCATGTGTAGGACTTGTCTAATAGTTTTTCATGTGTTTTAGTGGTATTATTCATGTGTAAATGATATACAAAATGTTTTTCAGTAGGTTACATGACATTAAACACCCTTGGGTAAGTCTCTTCATGTACTTCCATGAAAATCCATGTTTTATATCATAGTACGCGGTAGTTATTGTATGAACACGATGTGTGGGGATAATCGACTTAGACGATGTGCACTTTGGATACACTGCAAGTTATCACACAAGTTAAACATGGAATATTTTCAAAATAAATTAATTCTAGGTAAATGTTTCTTCTTGGCGTGTAAAACATGTACACACTATGTTTTTCCTTTTGATGTACACAATGTGTGTGAAAATAGTACACAACATGTGGTTCCACTGATTGACTTGGTATATACATGGATACACACTGAGGTATGTAGTGTTGTGATTAATAATGTGTAACCTTTTATCACACGAAATATGGTATTTATAAAACCATATATCCCTAGCATCTGTCATCCCCACTATGTTAAATACTTTGAGAGGGTAGGCGGGATGAATCAAGTTCGAATATATTAAACACATCCCCCCTTGGAATTTTTTTTGTCATTAAACAAAAATCTCATATCTCCTTAATTTAAAATGTATAAAATAAAATTAAAACATGCACAAGACCCAATAAATAGTCTTAGTTCACGCTTAACTAAGATTTTCTACAGAGAATAAAAAGGTAATGTACTAATGTATCAAATACATTATAGTGCATAGTTTTTAAAAAGTACGGAGTAGACTCACTGTCACTATTGGGTTACATTCGTTCACAAATTAATTGCCCACTACTCTCTATATTTATGTTAATGAAATTATCCTGAATTATAACACCCAAAAAATTTATAATTGTAAGATCTATATACTAATTAAAATGCAACCCCGAGCTTTAAGGGAACTGTAATATACTATGCATATATTAATATTTAAATGTTATAATTATAACCTACCAGTTAAATTAGCGGAATAAATATGAATAAAAAATTGTGAAAAATATGTATAAGAGTTTTAAATAGTTTAAATTTGTTTATTAATTCATAATAAATAATTACTCAATTTTTATTGAAGTCATTTTATGCTTCAAAAACATGTTTTCTTCAAAAATGGATGTTATTAAATTTTTTGCATGGAAATTATAATTAATATCTACAATTTTTATATTTTATTTTATGAATTGAATAAAATTTTTTAAATCAACATTTCAATATTATCATATGGTGAATTTTTGATATTTTCTTGAAAAGATATATTTTTATGTGAATAGTGAATAGTACTGATTATTGTAAAAAAATTATCTATTTTCATTAAATTATGTATTTAAAAAGTATAATTTTAATTTGGATTTTATATTAAAGTATAGAAAAATATTCTTTAATTATAAATAATCTAATTAATTAAATAGAAACAGGTATTATACTTTATTTTCACATAATTTCAATTTTGGGATTAAAAACATACTTTTTTAAAAGATGTTTTTTCATTGCTTTTTATACATTTATGTTTAAAAATATTTTCACCACTTATATAAGTTAAAGCTTGAAAAAATTATTCCATATTTGTAATTAAGAGATTTATATTTGTTAAATAACTCCCAATTATTATTTTTTCATTATGAATAGTAGTCATGGAAAATATTTGTCACCTCCGTAAGAATAAAACGGGTAAAATGGGGTTAAAACCATGAGATAAGGCCAAAAAATAACCTCAAAACTTCCATTTATCATATTTTATGATTTTATTTTGACCCAAAACATCATATATATTGAAATATTGAAATTTAATTCCGCTTTAATATGATTATAACATTTATATTATTTTAAGAAAAGGATAAATATAAAATTTCACTTTTTTTATTATAATTTATTTTAATTGTTTTCATATGAATAAAAATAATTTATGAATGAAAATAATTATTTTTAAAAGTAAATAAATTATTTTTTTTATATGAATTTATTTTTAATTTTTAGTACTGATTTAGATACCTTAAATCCTTTTGCAACGCTAATACACAGCTTGTGAAAGAAGAAGAAAAATCATGGAAAATGATTTAAAAAACATTACAATTATTATGTTTTTGATGAACTGTGAAATAGAATTAATTTAATAAGTAATTATAAATTATAAATCATGTTGAATATTTTTATATTATAATTCTATTATTTTCTTGATATCTTTTATGTCAAATTAAATGAACAGAAATGATTTTACTAGTATTTTTTTACTTTAATGATTTTTTATAATAAAAAAATATTTTTATGAACTGGTTTCAAAAAAATTGTTAAAGAGGAAAAGTGGTATGGGAAATGGTCTAAAATGTCATGCATGGATGATTTTTGAGCAACTTATCACCTTAGAAGTAAATTTATGACCCTTTAATGCTAAAAAATGTGTTCCCACATTTAAGGTTAAAACAAGTTTATGAGGGAGTTAATCCTAATAGTAAGGATTGAAATGAAATTTAAACATTTATAAATTTTATTTTTTATGTTTTTTGAACTTATAATTTCTTACCTTTTAAGACATTTCCATTTTGTACCACTTGATATGATTTTGATATATATTATATTTAAATATTTTATGTAATTCCAAGCGTGTCATTTCCCTCACTTTTAAAAGGGAACCCCATTTTATCATTTATTAATAATGTTTTTGAACTCTATAGTGACCAATAAATTCCCTAACACCTTTATAGATTAATTTAATTCATCATATAGATTTTTTTCGTTCCCCTAAGACCATCCTAAGAATGCTTAAGGTGTAAGCCAAAGGAGGTCTCTCAAAGAAGATGTAATCATCTTACCTGACACACTCAAAGTTCATGTATTCACGTAATTCATATAAATATGTTGTATCAATTCTAAAATAGTTAATAATTATCATAAAAATTACAATATTTAATTATCATTATGCTATAACCATTTCTACCTTATTTTTGTTTAATGATAACGGAAAGGATCGCTTGTGTGTACATATGAACTACCATCTCCCTGAAGAAATGTATTTAATTTTCCATCACCACATTTCATGGTTAGTTATTATGATGGATTTAATGTTTATATATTATATTAATTACATAATTACTCTTCAAAATATATTATATTTTATCTAATTTCTCACTTTACCATCCATTAGAAAATGATAACATCACAAGTGCGTACGTGCGGACTGCCCCCTCCACAAAGGGATGTGATTATTTTTTCATTTCCATGTTACATGTATGAATATAAGGTTATATTTAATGAATATATATATATATATATATATATATAATATTATATAATAATTATTCTATAAATCTGAATAATTATTTACTTATCTTTTTC
The DNA here is from genome assembly GCA_963277665.1 of Viscum album. NCBI lineage: Eukaryota > Viridiplantae > Streptophyta > Magnoliopsida > Santalales > Viscaceae > Viscum > Viscum album. The sequence continues at coordinate 1,180,814,370 of OY728152.1, read as the reverse complement.
CCCATCTATCGAAAAATTAAAACATCACTCAAGCTTTTGTACGGAGTACCATCACCATGAAATAATGTATTTATTTTTTCATGTCCATTTAATGGATGGTTATAAATATTATATTGATTGTATAATAATAATAATAACAACATTTTTAATATTCTAGAGATTATGTAATGATGAAAAATGTGAAATGGTCGAAACTACCAAACTGAAACAAGCCTGAAAAATGAAAATTTTATCATCTAGAAAAGTTAATTTAATAAATAATTATTAATTAATGAGTGATAAAATTCTATAAGTGGATCATATATAGTATTATAATAATTAATATATTATTGGTTTAGATGTTTAATAAATTTAAATTTATTTTACAAGAGGTTAAAGACACTTACAAGGAAAGTCGAACTTGAGGTAAGAGTTTATTTCACAATATCATCCTTAGTATGGATTTTCTATGTTTAAGTTTTTTATGGAGGAATTAATTAACTTTTCTATCATAATAAAATTTATTTTCTTCTCATCCATTAATTTTTTAATACTACATGTTTTCCTTTCATTTTCTCCCTTTATGTTCTCAAAATATCTAAGTAATGTTTTTATGAAAAATTTATTTTGTTTTTCTATTTTCCTAATAAAAGTTTTCTTCCGTTTCAATATTTTCTTTAAATATTTTTCAAGAATGTTTTTAATATTCTACAATGATTTATTAAGTTTATTTTTAAAAATGTTTTTCTTTTTTTATATAATTTTAAAATGAATATTCTTATCATTTTTCGAATGAGGTACTTTTTAGAAAAGGTTTAAACAAGATATTTAGTTTAGCATCCATCGCATAAGAAACTTTTCCCTACCACCATAACTATTATTTACTTTGAATATTTCTTTATAGGGTTCCATGGTTCTTTTAATGTAATTTTTTTCTAATAATTTGAAAAAATTTAGACTTTAAATAAGTGATTTCGAAATAATAATGGGTTTTTCCATCAAGAAATGCTCCAATAATATTTTAAAAGTATTTTTATCTATGTCAATATCATGTCATGAATATTATAGTTGTTAGGGGATATAAACTAATGAGAACGCACAATATATTATTATATATAACTTATTATCATGTTGTTACATTTATTAACTTGGGATAATATTAACATTTCGTATGATTTTTTTCAGTACAAATGTTTATACTGATTATGTATATAATTTCTATTCTCTTCTTTCATTTGATGAATGAATTATAATTAATAATGATTGGAGGGTCCTATTATATCCCATAAATGCATTGGTAGATCTCGCGAGACATAATATCCTCGTTATTTTGTGTATTACGACCCAATTATTTATGATTTATTAGAAAGATGCCTTGTTGTTACTTTTTTGATGTTATGGTACAAGGCCTTTATGGTATGATTATGATGTATGATATATGCATTCCATTATTTTGAAACTAGTTATTATTATCCAAGTGCTTATTTATGTTTTTATTTAATTTATGGATATATTCCCATTTTATGATGTAATTTATATTTTCATGACCCCCTCCCAACACAAATACCGTAATGAGGGGAAAGAGATAGTGAGTACCCGCATCTAACCTCTGACAGTCCCATAGTTAGTGACTGGCATCAAGGGTATAATAAGCATACATATGGGAGAGATTACCCTCTAAGAGAATAATAATAAAATTTTGATAAGATAGATAAACCAATCAACAACTTCTAGAAAATATATATAAAGAAAACCCAAGTGAAAACATGAAATGGAATAGAGTACTAAACAACTAAAAGGAAAACTGCATTACCAAAAATGTAAAGATGATAGCAACCATGAAGCCCAACCAACTATTGAAAACCCATGAGCTAGTAATATCAAGGACGATATTCATCCAGATACCATCTAACTAAAAAAAAATTTATATATACATAGGGTTAACATAATTGTATACTCAGTAGGATCCTCCCAAAGCCTCTCATTTAAAAGATAAAGAAAGAATGCTATAACACAGTGGACAACAATGAAACGTAACTTTTCACCAAAGTAAGTATACTAAGTTTCCAACCACACTATGAATAAATCTTAGCAAGTATCACATACAATATAAAATATAATATAGAAATGAAACATCAAGGAAACCCCTCTACCGCCTCCCTACTCGATTTCTACTCTACCCTAATTTCTCACGTCAAGAAGCATCTCTTTCCAAAATAGGCTATCCTGAAGACACCTGGGGAAAACATCCAAACACGAACCTCATGCATCATATCAACACATAATCCCATATCACATCACCATATATATTAACAAAGTTGTTTCTAGGATCCACCATAACCCATATGACATATATCATACATCTGGTATTATACCTCAATACATTACAACCCATACACCGAGTAAGGTACCACAATCCATTACAACCTATACACGTCATACCTATGATAATAATTGGGATACTATATCTAGTACTACATGTGTGTGAAATAACTACAAGACAACACATTACTCAACACACTTATATGGGAAAACTAACCTCTTTTCGTGCCAACACAAGTAACTACCAAGAGAAGAGAGTAGAGTAAGAGGGGGTAGTCATCAATTTATCCTCCCACTGGGGTGTTATGGAAAACACCCTCCCTAATTCCACTAGGTGTCGGTCTCCCAAACCAACTTGGGTGGGGTATCATATGAAATCATATAATATAAATTATATAATATAACTCCCAACCACACTATGGGTATAACATAGTTGTAGACTCAACTGTAGATAATGTCTCTCAAACTCTTGGATGCCATTGCTAAGACTAGATATCGTATAAGCAATCAGGAATTTAGAGAGATAGATTAATTGATTATTTAATTTTTATCATTTATTTCTGATAATTAATTAATCATCCAATATTTTACCATTATCATCATTCCATATTACCTTACATTAATTATCAGAGTAAATTCCATGCCCTCAAAGTATAATCCAAACCGAGTCCATGGGTTCTCAAGAGGATCATCTCATTGAATTATAGCATCAACTAACCCCAAAAGTTAAGAATTATTTATTCATTATTATAATCATTCCATATGTAGGTGCTCAAGGAAAACCATCCTAAGCTACCTCCAAGAGAAAAAATGTGACCAAGTACACTCAGATTCCTCAAGCTATAGGGAAAGGAATGCAGATAAAACAAGCAAACTGACCATCAATAATTAAATAAGTTCATAAGAAAGCATCCCAGCTCTCAACATAAAATTTATTGATAAGCTCCTCTTTTTCCCATTCCATCATCTCTAGTGTTATACTTGACACCCACATGCATACCCTAATTCATATCTCTATCACATGCATCAAATCCTACAACATCATCTATGACTCCCCTCCCACATATCACATCAGTCTTCCCTAGACTAGCCATCCTTTGATTATATTGAATCCATGACTCCCCTCCCCATAAAAAATATTATAGATAATCTCACATCCATAGAACATCACAAAAGTAGTAGGAAACAAGGAATCCATCCTTTTCATATAAATAGTCTCTCATGGCTCCAAAATTAAGGCACTCATCCTTCTCAAGAAAACAAGAAACTCAAAACCTAAAAATTATTTTTATAACACCATAGGTTCTTATTTTGTCTTGAGTTAACTGATTCATTAATCACATGTTCCAAATATGGGAAACCTAAGGAAAAAGCAACAATAGGTTATCAAAAGAGTAAACAAGCATTCTAGCATCAAAACAAGTTTCATCAAACTGTAGGATAAACGATTCTCTATTAACATGACCTTTTATTATTATCATAAACAAGAATTATCATTCTTCACATTCTTTATTAATTCCATTAACACATGAATTATCACATTTAATTAATCATTCACATTTCATCAATTTTATCACCTTCAAATTAAAATAAATAATAGATTTATATCAACATTCCTCCTCTTTAATTCTTAAGATAATTAATCCATTAATTTTAGATTTACATTCTTTACCAATTTTCATCACGAAAGAAATTATAATACATATCATAATAATAAAATATGATAATAATTTCATAGATCTCACAATATCTAGCAAATTAAGATCCAAACCACAGTTACAGTATATGGCATATCAACATGTGATATCTAACCACTTCTTTACTTATCTGGTTAAATAAATATTAGGTTAATTCCATTTACATCCAAAGGGATAAACCGTGAAAATGTTTTGATTTCACATAAATAAATAGATAATCCATAAAACCCCTACCTAAATGGTTTCAACATTATTTTCATTTAATAAACAAACATTCTAGATCTCTGATAACTTAAACCATGATAAAACTATTATCTACCAAATAAATAATGCCACAAATTCACTAAAAACAAAAAATAATCCTCATTAGAATAGTATAGAACAAGACCCATAGCCTCGAGTGAAGAAACCAAAGAAAAGAGTCCTATCAGGGTTAACCTGCTAGAAAACTTAGAAACAACACACCTTAGATCATCATAGATCAGATAAGGAAGGCCGGGAAACAATCCCCATTGAAGGAATATCCAAATACCTGAAAGAAGGTCCATCAGTCACTTAGAAATTGAGAGGGAGGTCCATTGGACATAGGGTTTGAGGAAAACCCATGCACTACTGACCTTATTTTCACATTGCACAATAAATTTACACGATGTTTAAAGTTGAAAAATCATGTAAATGTTGAATTTTTTAAATTCCACCAAAAAATGCATCACCTTGAAGAATTTAATCTCAAATTAGTACAAATTGTGAAAATCATCACAAAAACCGTGAAACTATCTTACACAGTGTGTAAATATTATAGATCATGTAATCTCCCTATTTCCAGGTTTTTAGCTGTCGAACCCCTCCAAACTCGCTCTAGGTGTCCTCCATGCACCACAAGACTTGGAAAAATAATAAGTGTTGGACTATAAGGATACATGCCCTTAAAATAGGTACTTATCAAACAATTATTTTACTAGAGAATTAAAAACCCAACCAAGAGAGAACATGGAAAGGGGATTTCCAAATAGTCACCCCGTGAGATAGCTCTCAAGGATCTCACTATCTCAAGAGTTCAACCATCTGATCATAGGAAATAATCACAATGGAAGATGAAACAAAAAACTAAATCCTAAACACTCTCCCAGAGGAGATAAGTCCTAAATAAGAGTAAAGACACAATAAAAAACAAGGGGAAGCCATATCATAAACAATAAAGGACGACATCCATAAGATAATAATGTTACCAGAGAATAAATATACATCAAACCGATTAGGGTACTGAGTGTGCATCTTGAAATCACATTCATAGGTACCTTCCTCCATTACATAATGTCAAAAAAAGACTCTAACCAAGGGAATATCATGCCTACACAACACCTTTCCCCAATGGCCCTATATATCCAAAGGTTTCTCATCAAAGGTCCCATCATCATTAACATCGATCTCACCCAAATCGAAGAACTGAGAGTCATCGTGAAGATAACAATAGATCTATGACACATGAAAAACATCATGCATTCTTATCCTCTATTGGGGAAGTGGTATATGATATTCTATAGCTTCAACATGAGACAAAAATTTGAAAGTTCCAAAAAAATTGTTATAAATATTAATCCCATGACCACCCCTTCACTACCCATGATGAGGAGTCACCTTCTAGAAAAAAGGATCTCTAATGTTGAACTCTAGAGGTATCCACCTATCGATAGAATAGGTTTTCTGAAAATCCTGTGTTTCCTTCATCCAATGATGAATTACCTAAAACATATCTATCATATTCTATACCAGTTTCATCCCCATAATTGCTGCCTCTTCAACCCTAGTCCAATATAATGGAGAATGGAAAGGTCACTATACGAAGCTTCAAATGGTGCCATACCATCGATGGAGTGGAAACTATCATAGTAAGAAAAATTGACTAAGGGAAGTTGCCTCATCAAAAAACTTTTAAAATATATGGAATAAGAGCAGAACATGTCTTCAAGAGTCTTGATGGTCTACTTTTTTTCGTCATCTGTTTGTGGATGAAAATAAATGAGAAGGAATAATTGATATCCAAAAGCCTGCTGCAGAAATATTTACACCACTGAGATAAAATGAGGATCCCAATCTGAGACTATCAACCTCAAGAATCCGTGGAGTCACACAAAATCTTCTAGATACTGACTCGAAAAAACCTCCACTGATATCGACACTGTGATTGCTATAAAGTGGATTGATTTAATAAAATGATCTACTATCAGCCATATAGCATCATAATCTCCCAATTTTTAAGGTAAAATAAAAAAAGTCCATAAAAATTCCTTCCCACTTATATTAGAAAATATAATGGATTGATCAAACCACTAGGAAAAGGGTGCTCGACCTTCACCTTATGAAAGACCAAACATCAAGAAAAATACTCTAAAACTGCACGCTTCAACCCAAGCCATAAATAATGGTCTATCAAATATCAGTACATCTTTTCCCCACTGAGATATACCAGAAAAGTTGAACTATATAACTCATGGAGAACTATATCACACATTGCCGATGGAACCAAAATGATTCCATCACACAACACTCGATGCTACCCATCCTCTGAACAACCATAAAGGGAATTTCCAGAAACAACACTTTTTCTCTAGACCCCCCTCAGAATCCTCAAAATGGGAATCCTCAACTAATGCACTAAAGGAGAATAAACTATCATCAGGAATAGACAAACTTGGATCTCCCATATCTAGATGACTTATTTGTATTTCTTCCATCACTCTCAAGGAATCTCTAGATTCTTGCATGACATCACTATGGGACTTCCTACTCAGCACATCATATAGATCATTTCACTTGATTGTATTATATGAAATCTACAATCCATAATCTTGTAATAATTCCATCCACAAATGCAGCTGGGAGTACAAGTCATGTTGGTAGAAGACATAACTCATGCACTTATGGTTGGTAAAAACCACAAAAAACTCACCGATGAGGCAATGTTTCTACAATTTCAATGAACAAGAAACTGCCACTAACTCAAGATCATGGGTTGCGTATTTAAATTTATAGGGATAGGAATTCCAAGACCGATAAGAAACAACCAATATCTACTACAATATATAAAAACCCTAGAGAAGAAGATCAATCATGTGAATCAACATGAGGTGTGAATCCAAATACATGGATCAAAAATTAAAGAGAAGAGTGGACATGGCAAGTATTGCGCGGCGCCGTCGCGCCGCGCCGTGGAAAGAAATTCAAGGACGCGACGCCGTCGCGCCACGTCGAAGAAAACCGAAGACGCCGCGGCCAGAGCGAGGCCGCGACGGAGGGCCACGGTGCCGTCGCACCGCGCCGGATGACAAGAGACGCGGCCGGTTCTGGGCCGCAGCGGAGCAAGGTGACCGGCGGCCAACCGGGCCGCCGGTGTCGGAGCCGGAAGGGGACCGGCCTCTGCCGGTCCTGTTGAGAAGGAGCCGGCCGGCCAGGTCGGGCCGACCGGAAAGGGGAGGGGCCGGGGGAAATAAAATCCCCCGATCGGTTCAAACGGACCCCATTATTTTGGGGGGGCCGCAGTTACATAGGGGGGCAGGCGCCCCCCCTTTGCCGAATGGCTCGGCTAAAGCCGAGCCAGACAGCGCGCTGGGCGCGCTGTCCCTAGCCGGTCTGCCCGGCCGGGCTGCGCCGGGCCGGGCCGCGCCCAGCCGGGCCGGGCCGTTCCGGGCCGGGCCGACCCATTCCGGGGCGGGTCGACCCGGTACGACCCAACCGGGGGGTCTCGGGCCGGGTCGGTCTCGGGCCCGAAACCCCCGTTTTCGGACTGTTTGGGTTCAAATGACCATAACTAGGGCTACAGACCTCCAAACGACGCGCAGTCAGCGGCGATGCGATCCTTGGATCGAGACGGTCGTTTTGGTATATCGAAATCAAGGTTTCGGAATACTTTTAGTTCGGCCGGGTTGGTTCGTACATGAAACCAATTGGGCCCTCGGAGCGGAAACGCTCATATCTAGAGCTACGAACGTCCGATTGACGTGCCATCGAATTTGTTGAGTTCCTCTTAGTGAGACGGATCTTTTGGCATACTCTGCCCGAGGTTTGGACGCAGGTGGAGTACGGTCGGGTTGGTTTTGCCTTAAAAACCAACCGGGCCTCTAGGACGAAAAAGCCAATAACTCACAGACCGGGCGTCCGATTGACCCACCGTCTGTCTCGTTGTTTTCCTCTTGACGAGATGGAAATTTTGGAATACTTCGCCAGAGATTTGGATACAGTTGGAAAGTGGCTGGGTTGGATCACACCCGAAATCCAACCGGGCCCCTGGAACGGAAAAGCTGATATCTTTCAGACATGATGTCCGATTGACAAACCGTCAGTGGAATTGATGATCTCGTTGAGAAACGGTCGCTATGAGTGTACCCTATGAGAGTTCAGGGTACAATTGAGATACGGTCTGGATTGGTTCGCTCACGAAACCAACCGGGCCCCTGGGACGAAAAGTCTAGTAACTCACAGACCGGGCGTCCGATTGACGCACCGTCTGTTGCATTGAGACCCCTATGACGAGGCGGTCCTTTGAGATAATTCTTTGTGGGACTTTGAGATACTTGGAGTATCAACTTGTAGCTCGTGGAGTGGACCCTCCCAGAGATGAGCGTGTGGAGTACGGAGACCGTGGAGCCGACTGAGACCTGACGACTGCTTGACCAACTCGACTTGGAGTCAGTCGACTAGCACAGTGGACGGAGCACTACTTTGTGAGGTGCAGACCCATGGCGGACGGAGCACTACCTGTGTGACAGTGCAGACCCGTGGTACTCGTCTGGAGAGTACCTCAGCAGGCTACTAGGGGGTGTGCACTACTGTGTTTGGGTGACATACCTCGGCGGGAACCACTACTGTGTCTGGGTGGCTGACTCGCGGTACTCGACAGGAGGAGTACCTCAGCAGTCTTAGGTTAGTGAGCAGTACCTCGGAGTCGTGACAGGACCACTATACACTCTAGAGACGGATCTCTTCAGCAGTTACAGTTTCGATAATGAAAATCCTGGTTTGAGCTGAGACTTTCGACCTTTGTGTTTACCTCATGATTGAGATGGGTCACTTGATAACTTAGGTATATGTATGGGCATTTACCTGGGTAGTGGTTATCCGTTGATTTCATGATCCTTGTGTTTCCTCATGATTGAGATGGGTTACTTGATAACTTAGGTATATGTATGGGCATATACCTAAGTAGAGGTTATCTATTGAGATTTTCTTTGTGGTTATCCTTGTTGGTTTTAGAGAGACCTTGAGGGTATCAGGGTCCCTACTGAGTATCGTTATACTCACCCCTGCACGGGCTATGCCCGAACCTCGTTGTGTTGGTTGCAGACGACAGGCAGTGCTGACAGAGGCCGAGTGTTCGAGGACTGGACAGTACCCGGAGGTGGACCACATGACGAGTCAGTATCTGGAGGAGGACTTCACGGCGAGACGACACACAGAGGTGGTTGACGAGCGAGAGCGTTAAGGAGGCTATCTATACCTACCCTTCAGGTAGGATCCATGGCGGATGATCCAGGAGCTGTGCTATCTGAACCTACCCTTCAGGTAGGATCCGAGGAGGACGACCCAAGAGCTGCTTCCTTCTTCCAGCTGTTTCCTTTTTCTGTTGTACTTTAGTTCAGTTATAGTTGTACTTTTTTTGGGTTTGTATTCTGGCCCGTTTACTTTTCATCACTTCTCTTGTACTTAGTGTTTACCTTTTCCGCTTGCTTACTCTGTAGTGCTTCTTTTCTTTTATAAAGGCAATGCCTTCCCAGTTATCGGGATTTACGCCTTTGGTGCTAGTCGCCATCCCCTAGCCTATGGAAGGCGGGCTTGGGGTAGTCACGACACGGGCCCCAAGGATGGGTCGTGACAATTTAGTATCAGAGGAGTCGGTTCTACCGCAGAACTTATAACTCTGATATTTTCTTTCTGTGAAGCAATAGAGTTAAGATTACTGGGTGTGGTTTTCAGTTCAGGGAGTCCAGTGTTGGTGCGGGCGGCCAACGTATCCATACACCAGGACCCTGACAACTGATTTCTGACTTTGTGCACAAAAACATTGATTGCGTGTGTGTTTTCAATGGTTTTCCCTTAAAACATCTCAAACCAGGTCAGCTCACCAGGTATAATCGTTTGACCGTGTCACGTTGTTTCTTTCAGGATGCCTTTTCACGGACGACCATCTAGAGCCCAGAGGGACGTGCGTACTGACAGCTTGCCGAGCGACGAGGCTTCGGTACAGGGCCCTCTTGCAGTTGAGGCACCAGCGGAGGCACCAACGGTACTACCATATGTAGGGCCACCGATGCCACCAGCCCCAAAAGTAGGCGATGCACACCACTTGAGTGCGCTGCATGAGTTCTAGCGCCAGAGGCCACCCAGGTTCCCGGGAGAGACGGACCCGCAGGTGGCTGAGGATTGGCTGGAGGCTGTGGTGAGAGTCTTCAGGCTAGTGGGGACACCGGCAGACTTCATGGTGATCTTTGCTGTCAGCCTCCTTCAGGCAGCAGCAGGCAGATGGTGGAGACACTTGTTTCAGTTTTGCGACGGGATGAACTTCACATGGGAAGACTTCGAGACCTTCTTCAGGGTGGAGTTTGTGCCAGTAGCTCTACACCCCGAGTGTGTACATGAGCTTCTGACTTTGCCGCGTGTTTTTCAATCAGTAGCCGAGTCATCTGTGGGCATTAGACAGATGATGCAGAGGTCCAGGAGGACCAGACTAGCAGTTGGACGATCTCGGGTTTTAGGACAGGTGGTGTGGGGAACCCGGGGTGGGGTCAGATCTAGGCGTGCCAGAAACAGACAGTGTTACTCATTCAGCGGGAAGGGTCACCTGGCACGTGACTATCCGAATCCTCGTACAGTTGATCCGCAGGCATTGGAGGATCCACCAAGGTAGTAGAGCTCCGGGAGTAGGTGGATAGGAGTGGAACTAGTAGATACATCCCTTGTAATTGTAGTTCCATGTTGTTGTTGTATTCGTGTCTTTGTACTATGAGCTGCAATAATAAAAAGACACTTATCTTTGTTTGATTTCCTGTCCTTTTGTTTGGTTGATACTGAGTGGTCCCGGTTAAAACTGTTGACTTGACCCTCACTTTCGAGATTTCTACTGGAGGAGACCCAGTGACCTCACACTGATGCCGACAGTGTGACTCGACCCTTGGAGGCGAGAGTGACAGTTGGATCTTTTTGTAGCTACGTCGAGGCCTTACGACGTCATCCATGGCATGAATGCGTCATTCATGTCAGGATTGACTGTATTAGGCAATGGTCGTGGTTCATCCAGGGGATGAGACCGAGTTTCTATTTTCGGAAGAAGAGAAATTTTAGAAGCTCTTTCAGATCATAGGAAAAGCATGTGCAGATCATCCAGGAGCGGATGAAGACTGCACAGTGCAGTAAGAAACAGGAAACCGGCTCTAGTCTTAGAGACTCGAGTGTGTTAAATGTTAAAGAAGAGGAAGCTTAAAGGAGAGATGAGTCTACGAAGCAGTAGACATGGAGGCAGAGCTAGGAGAGCAGCATGAGGTGGTGTACATCTTAACATAGTACAACCACCCACATTATTTATTCCGGCCAGGCTCGGGGAGCTGGAGGGCGGAGGGAGAGTGCGGCTGCATTCGGTCAAGGAGTGTGACCCAATGGCTCTAGAAATGATTCAAGGGATAGTCTGTGTCCACTACTAGCTGCTGTAGTAACATACATCGATATGAATCATTCCTTGCTTTCACAAATCTTGTTCCAGACCTAGAGTTTCCGGTAAGTCGTGGACTTGACCCTCACGTCTGGAGATACCTTTGGAGGAGACTCGACAATCACACTTACACCGACGGTGTGGTCAGACCCTCGAGGTGAGAGTTCCGGTTGGAATCTCTTGGTGGCAGCGTCGAGGCCTTACGACGTTAGTTTGAGTATGGAATGGGAAATAACTGTTCATACTCAAATTGACGGTTTTAGGAAAACGTCGGGATGGGTTTTCCTTGGTCGGCCAAAAGGAAACCCTGGGCAGCACAAGTTAAACTCGTGCACGGGAGGGTGAGACCGATAACTCTTGAGTCGGCCAACCTTACCCTCGTGGAGGCAGTCGTTTTGAGTTCCAGTTCTAATAGGAATTGGAGACCTCTAGAGTTCGAGGATGACGATCAAATCCTTATACGGGTCTCACCTCGACGAAGTTTACGGAGTTGTGGCCAAGGCGGCAAGTAAACTCTGAGGTTCAACGGACCTTTCTAGGTCCACAGCTGGGTAGGCGAGGTGGTTTAACGCTGGACCCATCCACCTCAGTTGCACCAGGTGCACGATGACTTCCACGTATCTCAACTGAAGATATACGTGCTCGACCCTTCGCATATCATTGACCATGAGGAGCTGGACGATGGCGATGAGGTGTTTTCCACGGAGGTTCTAGTGGGGATCAAGGATCGACAGGAGAGGATCCTACGAGGATGATCAATTCCTCGGGTGCACTTCCTCTGGCAGTACGGAAACCTCCAGGTAAACACATGGGAGCGGAAGGCTCAGATGCGTGCTCTGTACCGCTTTTGTAACCTCAGTTTGTGTTAAAGATTTACGAGGATGTAAACCCATGAGGTGGGAGTAATATAAAGACCCGTAAAATTCAAGGGAAATTTTTTCTAAATTTTCTTTGGGATTTTACAAGAACGCAGTTTCTGACGACACCTGATTCCGAGGCCCGGTGTGCCCAGAATTAATTTCCGAAGTTTGGCTCGGGTACGTTCAGTGAACGAGCGAGCGGAAATTTCTAACATTTGAACCGGTGCTCGGAATCGAATTCCGAGGGCACCGATGAACTCGCAACGCCGGTAATCGCTTAAGGGGACCTTTACCGTAGTTGCGTTTGTGCGGGTGAAGAAGTTAATTTTTTGGGGTTTAATTAAAAAAGTAAATAAAATTGTTGAATCAATTTTATTTCATGTCATGTGGTTAACTTCTCCCATGGGAAGTTGGTGGTGGGCCCACATCCACCCAACTTCCCATGTGTGGATATTTGTAAGGTTGGGGCCCACACGAACCCCCCACCTTTTCAAATTCCTTAAACTCCCTAACCCTCTTAACCCCTCACTTTCCTAAACCCTCTAAACCCCCCATTTAAGTTTTGTTAACTTATCACCTCATTAATTTTATAACATCTTATGTTAATAACTTAAGTGAGTTAAATGTGGGTTTTGAATTTTCAAACTCTTGAAATTCAAATGGTTAGTTTGTGTTAATAAAATAAGACACTGTCTTATTTTATTATTGTTAGAGTTTTGCAACCTTGAGAGGATTGGGGAAGCGGTCTTCTTCTTCTTCAACCTCGACGAAGAATGCAAAGAACACCGTTATTCAACGAAGAACTTCTCCGCCGAAGAACACGGTTCTTATGCGACGCCGTATCCGCGACGCGACGTTCTTCTTCTGCGTCGTCTCTTCCGCGACGGTTTTCCGTGACGAAATCGCCGTCAACGACTTCGAATCCTCACTTCGCGACGTCGACGTTCTTTTCCCGCGACGCCCGACCTCCGCGACGCTCGTCTTCAGCGGCTCGTTGACGAACACCGTTCCTGAACCGAGGTAGGGGATTATTTTATTTACTTATTTCCATTCATGATTCTAGTTTATCGATTATCAAGTATTTTCGACTAGATGTTATCGATTAACGAGAGGGGGGCCAGACCGCACAAACACGGCGGAAACCCCCTCCTATGTTCATGTTTGATTCTTTTCGGATGGAACGGGATGGCGTGGTGCCGTCGAACCATGCGGGAATCACACATAAAGTATTGCGCGGCGCCGTCGCGCCGCGCCGTGGAAAGAAATTCAAGGACGCGACGCCATCGCGCCGCGTAGAAGAAAACCGAAGACGCCGCGGCCGGAGCGGGGCCGCGGCGGAGGGGCGCAGTGCCGTCGCACCGTGCCGGACGACAAGAGCTGTGGCCGGTTCCGGGCCGCGGCGGAGCAAGGTGACCGGCGGCCAACCAGGCCGCCGATGTCGGAGCCGGAAGGGGACCGCCCTTTGCCGGTCCCGTTGAGATGGAGCCGGCCGGCCAGGTCGGGCCGGCCGGAAAGTGGAGGGGCCGAGGGAAATAAAATCCCCCGGCCGGTTCAAACGGCCCCCATTATTTTGGGGGGGCCGCGTATATACAGGGGGGCAGGCGCCCCCCCTTTGCCGAAGGGTTCGGCTAAAGCCGAGCCAGACAGCGCGCAGGGCGCTCTGTCCCCAGCCGGACCGGCGCCCGGCCGGTCTGCCAGGCTGGGCCTCGCCGGGCCGGGCATGGCCGCGCCGGGACGGGCTGCGCCCAGCCGGGCCGGGCCGTTTCGGGCCGCTCCAACCTGGTCCGGGGCTGGTCGACCCGGTTCGGGCCAACCGGGGGGTCTCGGGCCGGGTCGGTCCGGGCCCGAAACCCCCATTTTCGGACTGTTTGGTTTCAAATGCCCATAACTCGGGCTACGGACCCCCAAACGACGCGCCGTCAGCGGCGATGCGATCCTTGGACCGGGACAGTCGTTTTGGTATATCGCATTCAAGGTTTCGGAATACTTTGAGTTCGGCCGGGTTGGTTCGTACACGAAACCAACCGGGCCCTCGGAGCGGAAACGCTTATATCTTGAGCTACGGACGTCCGATTCACGTGCCGTCGACTTTGTTGAGTTCCTCTTAGTGAGACGGATCTTTTGGCATACTCCGCCCGAGGTTTGGACGCAGGTGGAGTACGGTCAGGTTGGTTTTGCCTTAAAAACCAACCAGGCCCCTGGGACGAAAAAGCCAATAACTCACAGACCGGGCGTCCGATTGACGCACCGTCTGTCTCGTTGTTTTCCTCTTGACGAGACTGAACTTTTGGCATACTTCGCCCGAGATTTGGATACAGTTGGAAAGTGGCCAGGTTGGATCGCACCCGAAATCCAACCGGGCCCTTGGAACGGAAAAGCTGATATCTATCAGACAGGATGTCCGTTTGACGAACCGTCAGCGGCCTTGATGATATCGTTGAGAAACGGTCCCTATGAGTATACCCTATGAGAGTTCGGGGTACAATTTAGATACGGTCGGGATTGGTTTGCTCACGAAACCAACCGGGCCCCTGGGACGAAATGGCTAGTAACTCACAGACCAGGCGTCCGATTGACACGTCATCTGTTGCGTTGAGACCCCTATGACGAGGCGGTCCTTTGAGATACTTATTCATGGGACTTTGAGATACTTGGAGTATCGACTTGTAGCTCGTGGAGCAGACCCTCCCAGAGACGAGCGTGCCGAGTACGAAGACCGTGTAGCCGACTGAGACCTGACGACTGCTTGACCGACTCGACTTGGAGTGAGTCGACTAGCCCAGTGGACGGAGCACTACTTTGTGAGGTGCAGACCCATGGAGGACGAAGCACTACCTGTGTGACAGTGCAAACCCGTGGTACTCGTCCGAAGAGTACCTTAGCCGGCTACTAGGGGGTGTGCACTACTGTGTTTGGGTGACATACCTCGGCGGGAAGCACTACTATGTCTGGGTGGCTGACCCGTGGTACTCGACAGGAGGAGTACCTCAGCAGTCTTAGGTTAGTGAGCAGTACCTCGGAGTTGTGATAGGACCACTTTACACTCTAGAGACGGAGCTCTTCAGCAGTTACGGTTTCGATAATGAAAATCCTGGTTTGAGCTGAGACTTTTGACCTTTGTGTTTACCTCATGATTGAGATGGGTCACTTGATAACATAGGTATATGTATGGGCATATACGTGGGTAGTGGTTATCCGTTGATTTCATGATCCTTGTGTTTCCTCATGATTGAGATGGGTTACTTGATAACTTTGGTATATGTATGGGCATATACCTAAGTAGAGGTTCTCTATTGGGATCTTCTTTGTGGTTATCTTTGTTGGTTTTAGAGAGACCTTGATGGTCTCGGGGTCCCTAATGAGTATCGTTATACTCACCCCTACACGGGCTATGCCCACACCTCGTTGTGTTGGTTGTAGACGACGGGCAGTGCTGACAGAGGCCGAGTGTTCGAGGACTGGACGGTATCCGGAGGTGGACCACACGACGAGTCAGTATCTGGAGGAGGACTTCACGGAGAGACGACACACGGAGGTGGTTGACGGGCGAGAGCGTTGAGGAGGCTATCTGTACCTACCCTTCAGGTAGGATCCGTGGCGGACGATCCAGGAGCTGCGCTATCTATACCTACCCTTTAGGTAGGATCCGAGGAGGACGACCCATGAGCTGCTTCCTTCTTCCAGCTGTTGCCTTTTTCTGTTGTACTTTCGTTCAGTTATAGTTGTACTTTCTTTTGGGTTTGTATTCTGGCCCATTTACTTTTCATCACTTCTCTTGTACTTAGTGTTTACTTTTTCCGCTTTCTTACTCTGTTGTGCTTCTTTTCTTTTATAAAGGCAATGCCTTCCCAGTTATCGGGATTTACGCCTTTGGTGCTAGTCGCCAGCCCCTGGCCTATGGAAGGCGGGCTTGGGGTAGTCACGGCACGGGCCCCGAGGAGGGGTCGTGACAGTCTAAATATCTAGTTATCATAATCATGTTGATTAAAATATAATTAGAGTATAAGGAAATGTATAATTATATTCAATTATATTTATACAATATAAAATCATAATCACATTTATCGTATTGACAATGTATTGTGTAAATAATATATAATATCATAATCACAAAGATATTATTATTACATGAATATTATAATAAAAGAAACTATGATTTAAATAAAGTATAAAATTTGAAATAAAATATATCGAATTACAGTAATGTGTTTATCATATTCAAAGAATTATATTATAAAAAAATTTACAAATATGCACAGTGGAATTTAAAACTTGAAAAATACAAGTAAAATAATTTTAATATGGTTATTTTATCCTAAATAGAAGGGTATCAAATAAATTTGGATAAAGGACACTTTTTTATACTTACAAGCTTGTATGTGTTTCCTAGGTGAGGAAATCCTTTGATGTGATGATAGGTCTAGTCACACTATTGCCGTGTGACCTCAATATGATGATTGGATTTATCTTGATATCCCCACAATCCCTCGATCAATATAGTGATCATATCCTCTATTTTCCTGTATTTGGTATCCCTCAATCGTATTCACACAGTTGGACACAACAATTTCAAAAAAATACCCTAAAATATTACAATGACTAAGAAAAATATTTTCACACTTGAAATCTTCAAATCTGCCACAAAATAGAAATTTTGAAATGAAACTAATCTGCTAAATACTCTTTTAAAATCTCGGTATTTATAGGCATCACCCTATTGGTCATCTTGATCACCCAATGGTCATATTTTCTTTGAGTTTGTAGTAATGATCCTGAAACCTAGAAAATGACATCTTGGCATAATATAATTTGTGACGTCATATTTCTTTCATCATTACGTTGTAAAAATAATTCCTTACAATAGAAATCAGTTTTTCATATTCTAAATATAACGTAAGTCTGTCCAATGGAATTTCGTAAATATTTCATTACGATTGTTCTTTACAAGTATGGGAATGATATTTATCTATCCCACTATTATTCCAATTATAAAGACTTATTCATTATGAAAGTTAATACATAAAGTGTTATAATGTTTATGATAAGTGTGGATCTGATTTTTTGTCATATTCATACTCATTACGATAATCATAATGAATAAATCTTCTTGGTATTTGTAAAAACAAAAAAACTAGTTCTAAGTAGGCTAAAAGTTTATGTTTTCTAAAAAACATTTTAAAATACTTTGGAAATAGAAAATTAGTAATGCAATTATAGAGAAATTATTTATGATTTCCAAAACCAAAAATTAATAGAAAAGTTAGATGTAAAAGTGCTAACCCAAAAGTCTCCCCATTTTTGGAAGGCACAAGCCCTAATACTTAAAAGGAATAAAACTTAAAAAAAACTTATAGTACTTGACTTTAACAAACTTCATATTGAAAAATAAAACTTGATTTTAAAATCCCCTTTATTTTGTTGGTATTCTAGATATGATAGAGTGAATGATGAAAATGACTAAATTATTTAAAAGTGTCATATATTCTTAAGAAATAAATTCTTCCCCGTTCTATAATAACTGACCACTACTATAGAAAGTATCTATTTGTAGAAATATGTACCCATTTTTGATTTTCCAAAAATAATTTGGGAATTATTTGGAGTTTCCTGAAATGTTATAGAATATTAAATGTATTGTATGAAATAATGTAAAATTCTTTATTAACTAAACATCTATAAAAAATGTAAGAAATTTAACTAAAATATACTAGATGAAACATTAAATCATTTATGAAAAAAGATTTCAAAAGTTTAATTGTGTATGATAATAAAACAAAATCTCAAAGGAAACTCATTTATTATTCTTGAGATCCTTCAGAATTAACTTTATTTTCTTGAAATCATAGTGATGGTTCTTCATCTTCTTCATATGATATTTTAGGTTCTGGTTTTTGGATTTGTTATTTTTTGATTCTTCAAGATGTTGTTCAAATATTTGAAAATAATAACATCATATCCAAAAAATAATTCTCTTTCCATTTAATTATTCAAGTCACAAACTTTTAGTTTTAGAGAATCAACCTCTTCAATAAGATCATCAATCCAGTGTTTGAATTCTTCAAGAAACTTTTCTCTTTCACCCATTTCTTTTTATAATTGATTAAAGTATTTCACAAATTCAATCATGAGCTTCTTAATATCTTTAATTTGATCATCATGAGATCGAACATCAGAATCCATATCATGAATCCACTTCACCATTTAATTTCATGATTTTCTATTGGAATTATAAATTTCTTATAATGTTTCTAAATAAGCCTAAATATGAATGACTAACTCAGTTAGTATCTTGATTGTGTCTATTTTTTGATAAAGTATATCTTGTTTCAACTGACCACTTTCTTGTAAACTCAGAACATAGGAAATAATTCCTTCCTATATTTTCAAAAAATTACTGATATAATCAAAACCCTTTAAATAAATAGTTTTAGTAGAATATGATACAACTGGATTAGGATGAGGATGTTTTGTTAGGATTTTTCAAACAACATCTACTTTAATTTTTCTTTGATCAACCTTTGCAAATTTCTTTTTATCCTTTTCAACCTTCCTAGGAGTAACTTTTTCATTAGAAATTTTTAAAATATATATGTCATCTGTATGAGGATTTTTAGAAGGTTTTGTCTTTGAAAACTAATCATATTCACCCTTTTGTGATGAAGAATCTCCTTCTCCTAACAAGGATTCTTCTTTTGAACTTTTTATTTCTTTATCATTTTATTTTGAAGATGAGGTTAATGATTACAACATAAATGATTTTTCAAAATTAGTTAATTTCATACCACTATATTTTTCTTTTTGATCATAAAAGTTTTTATTAAACTTCTCACTAGGTTTAACTTGAGATTTTTCTTCAAAATCTCCACGTTATTTTACTTCTTTAACTCAGCAAGATATTTTTCTATAAACAAATTATCATCATTATTTTCTCAGATTTTTTTTGGTTTCCTTTAATAGGATCACTAAATTCATTATTCAGCTATTCTTCAAGTTGTCTAGCTATTCTAACTATTTATTTTCCTTGGGAAATCAGTGTTAATTATTCATATTAAAAATGTGAAACTGAAAGTTTTTCTAAAAGAGAAGGTACATTTTTTTTTTTCAAAAGAAATGGGTTCCGATTTATTTTCTAGTGCCACTTATGGAATCAATTTTTGACAAGTTTATTTTTATTTTCCATTATCTTTATAAGAGTTATGAATATCACAAGACAATGTATTTTTATCAACAACCAACCATGAATCTTGGTTTTGTTAATAAGAAGGTATTTTTTTCCTGATGTAATTTCTACAATTTTCAGAAAATTTCCACCCATAATAGATCCTCAGAGTATCGTCTTTTGTTTTTTCTTTTTAGATTATTTCTCAGCATATTCATCACAATGAATTATAATTCTCTTATCCTCATAAAGTTCTAATTCAATTTTAGGAAGACTAGGATTGTTGTTGGCTTTAAGTTCAATCCATTCATTAGAAACATCATCATTACCTTATTTTTCTTATTTTATTTCTTCAATTCTTTAGAAGGTGATGATTCAACATTTATTTTCTTTTCCTTATTATTTTTTATCTTATTTGAGATTTTTGGCTTATATTTAGTGGTGTTTTATTTTTTAACAAACTTCTTGGTTTTCTCATTGAATATGTACTTCATTCTTTTCACAATATCCTAACTTATAATAGAAACTTTCTCCCTCATGGCATGTGACTTGTTTTCAAATTTGATGAACTTAAACCATTCCAAAATCATATTACTTATGAAATATTAAAGAATTTTAATCTTGGACTTCAATTAATTGTTCTTAAAATTATAAGCAGTTAATAGAAAAAAATTTACGATACCAATCCTCCTCAGGTTGATCGAATAATACAAAAATTCCTGTGACTTTCATTGTGTCTTGGTCTCCTTTTCTTTGAATTGAAAAAACATTCATCCTAAAATCAATTAACAAATTGTATGTGGTAAGATTAGAAACATATATATTTTCTTCTTCATGAGAAAACAAAGATTATTCATCTTTAATTCTATCAAATGTCTCATGGGTATCAAGAATTTTATTAGATTGAAAATGAGTATCTCCTCCATATGAGACACCAACCAATTATGATAACTTCATTATTGAGAAAAGGTAACTTTTTCCATACATATTTAAGGAATAATTATCTTAATTTTTTTGAAATTCAAAGAATAATAAAACTCATGCACAAGTTCTGGATAATACTCATTAATCTCAATATATTCCTTTTATTTGAAAACGGATTCCCATATTTAAAATGTAATATCCCTTTTAAATGAACAATCATATTTGTTAAATAAATATCTTTGGACATCTATTTCTCAAAATAAAAAACAATTTTGGAAATCAGGTTCCTTAGCCATTGGATCAGTAGTGAAAATGTTCAATCAGTTGAAAAGAAACACTTCCAGAATGGGGAACTTGTGGGAAGAAACAGTTCAGTACAAGAAAATATCCAGAATCTATGGTGGGATAGGGGGTCCCTCATTTATATATGTTATCTAGATAATATTCAAACTTCCAAAAAAATCCCACAATTGATATAGTAGGTGTTTTGATCTAATAGTTGAAAATATTTTGAAGGGAAGTTTAAAGTATTTTTAACTATTTATATTTTTAAGAAATTTTATCTTATTGGACATTTATATGGAAAAAAATTTATAAAAACAAACAAAAGAAATAATAGAACTAATATTAACTAATTGTAATGTAATGATGGAAAAATTAAAAGATAGGATAAATAAATTTTTGATTAGAATGTTTATTTAGTAAGAATATATTTTTATTCTTGAAAATTTTAAATTTAATTACATTATAATAGTTTTTATATTATTGAATATTATAGTTTTAACACAAAAACTCAGTACATAGATTTTTAAAATAAAATTTTAACTAGTATTTATATTATATAACCTCTTTATCAAAACGTTTTGGATCTGAATTTTTTTTAGAAAACATGGATCCATAAAATTTGTGAGGTTTTCAGAGTCCAATTTTTGTTTTAGGAATAATAAGTATAAGATTTTTTTAAAACAAATGAGGTTGGAACACCATTATGAAACATTTTTAGGAAAATTAAAATTTTGAAAAGATAAATGTTTTGAAAATAAAAAAAAATGTATTCCCCCTATGAGAGGGATTAAATTAATGTTAGGATATGTGTAAACAATATGTATATGTGAATGATTAATTTATTTTGATCATTCCAAGACTCAGTTTTATGCATTCAAATCTATCAAAAGTTAAAGGTTTTGTAAAAATAACAATAAGTTATTATTACATTATGATAATTTGAAAAATAATATTTACTTTTAGTGTGTGATCCCTAATAAAGTGACACATAATATATACGTGTTCAGCATGATATTAATGCGCATGGTTTTTACTTTAGTAAATTTAACTAGTGTTATCACATAGTTTTTGAGTTTTTGTAAAACTTGTGCCATAATAAGTGATTTTGTGTTTCATCCCCAAAAATTTGGCACAACAACTTCTATCTGCCACATATTCAACTACAACAGTGGAAAATGCTATCGAGTGTTTTTTCTTACATGACTAAGAAACTAATGAGTCTCCTATGAAATGAAAAGTTCCTAAGGTAAATTTTGTATCTATTTTACAACCACCAAATTCTACATCTGAAAAAAAAAATTGTTCAAAAAAATCTCTAAAATAATAGAAATATACTAAATCCATAGTTCACTTAAGATAACAAAAAATTAATTTTGGATATTTAAGGTGGGATTGTTTTGTATTTTCTTGATATATTGCACATGAGAATACTGAAAACATTTTGTTTGGTTGAGTTGTTTTTAAGTATAATAAACTTCCTATCATACATCTAAAAATTGTTTGATCTATTGGTTTCCCAACCACATCAAGTTCATGTGTATTTGAATTATTGATGGGAGTACTAATAATTTTATTTTTATCTTATCCAATTTTTTTAACAAGATCTTATATATATTTATATTGTGATATAAATGTTCCTTCTATTTTTTGAAAAATTTGGAAACCTAAAAAGTATGTTAAGTCACCCATCATACTCATCTCAAATTCAGAAGTCATAAGATCAAAAAAGGAATCTATTAAAGATTGTTGATTTGATTTGAATATAATTTCATCATCATATATTTGTATAATTATAATATTTTTGTTAACTCTCTTTATTAAAATATTTAGATCATTGGTTCCCATAACATAATTTCTTTATAATAAAAAACATTTTAATCTATCATACAAGGATTTAGGGGCTCGTTTAAGTTTGTATAATGCTTTTTTATGGTTGAAAACATATTCACGATGTTTTGTATCCTCAAAATTTGGAGGCTGTTAAAAACACTACCTCTTGTACATAATCATTAAGGAAGCAACACATCACATCCGTGTTAAAATGTTAAAAATTGAATAATGCTATAAAGGATAATACAATACGAATAGTTTCAAGCCATGCTACCAGAGTATAGGTTTCTTTATAATCTATTCTTTGTAATTAGTTATAACCTTTAGCAACAAGTCTTACTTTATTTCCAATAATTACAACATTTGGATCACACTTATTCTGAAAAAATAATTTTACTTCAATTATTGAAGTTTCATTAGGTCATTCAGCCAGGGTCTAGAATTTATTTCTTTAAAATTCATTTAGTTCACCCTGCATGGCCTTTTTCCAATCTTCATCACCTTAATCCTTATCAGATTTTTTAGGTTCAAATTGAAAAAGAAAAGCAGCATGTTCCAATTAATTTATTAAGGAACTTATATTTATAACATGTTAATCAACATATCCAATGACACATCAAACAAGAGGATTCCTAAGAAAACATATCCGAGGATGTTAGTTGGGTTTTAAAAAAAACAACAGGATCAGTTTCATTAAAATTAATACATACTGTTTCCTGAACAGTACAAGAATTTTAATTAAAAACTCTATATGCCTCATATGTAGTGGAATAACCTAAAAATATTCCTTTGTCAGATTTGGGTATGAATTTATATAAAATATATTTTGTATTCATAATTAAAAATTTTCATCCAAATAATATGAAATAAGAAACTTTGGGTTTTAGGTTATTCTATAATTAATAAGCCATTTTATTAATAAAAGTTCATATTAAAACTCTATTTATAGTATAATTAGAAATACTAACTTATTCAGCCCAAAAATATTTATCAATTGAGTATTCAATCAACATGGTTCTTATTATTTCATGAATAATATGATTTCCTCTTTCAACAACACCATTTTTCTGAGGAGTTCTAGGGGATGAGAAGTTATGTGTGATGCCTTTATTACTATAAAATGTTTCAAAATCAGAATTTAAATTTTATCCACCATGATCACTATAAATAGTTATAAAGGGAAGTTTTTTCTAATTCTTAACTTTGGATAAAAAAGTTTTAAAATTAAAAAATTATTCAAATTTCCTTAGAAGAAAAATAGACCCATGTATATCTAGTGAAATAATCAACCAAAACAAATACATAATACCTTCCACCAATACTGCCAGTTTTTTGTAAGACTAAAAAGATCCATGTTCACTAACTATAAATAATAAAAAGTAGAGGCTTCACTAATATATTTAATGCTAGACTTTTTTGCCTAGTTTATTAACATTGGTCACAAGATTTTTAAGAATAAAACTTATATTTTGTTAATTCCTTAATAAGACTTTTATTCGTAAAATTACATAATATTTTAAGGTTACAATGTCCTAACCTTCTATGAAATAATAAATATTTGTTTCCATTACAATAATTCAAGGTAATTCTTGGCTCTTAAGGTCTTATAAGTTTAGAGTATAAACATTTTCATGATGATTGGAAGAAATAATGTATTCATCCTTGGAATTGGGTGCTAAAAATTTATCATTTCTAAAAATGACAAGGTAATATTCATCACATAATTGAATTATACTTATAAGGTTGTGATTAAGGCCTTTAACAAACATTACATTTGAAATTAAAGTTTTACCAAGAAGAACAATATTACCTATATCAATAATATCTCCTTGAACATTATCTATATAGGTAACTTTTCCACATTTCATATTCATAATTATTTCAATGAAATAATTGTTACCAATTATATATTGTGGAAAACCAATATCCATGTATGAGGTGTTCTTGTTGCTAGTACATAATTTGTTTTCCTGAAATCAAAATAATTGTACTTTAAGTAACAACAAATTATTAGGTTCGGAAATGTTATAAAACATAATTTTAGGAATCCACATTTATTTTGAAAATGGGATTTGGGAAATACTATAGATTGAATTTTATTAAGGGTGAAACTTTTATTCCATTTTCCACCACTTTGGTATTTTTTTACAAAAATGTGAACTTTTTAGAACAAAGTAATTGTTATTGAAAAATAGTTTTTATTAGTATACCCTATTCAATTACTAGTACCATGAGTATGAATTTTTTATACATTTTTCAAAACCTTTCTTACAAGAAGTAAAGTTTGATGAAATTTTTCTTAAATAAGAAATCTCAGAATTTAGTTTGAAAACTACATTTTTATCCTCACAAGTATTAATATTTGAAGAAGGTTCAGTTTCTAAAATATTTTTCTCAAAAAATACTTTTTCAAAATTTTTATAAAGTCTATATTTTTTTGAAATAACTTTTTTGAGATCCTTTGAAATAGTTTCAATTTTAAAAGTTTTCTTATGAGGATATTTAGAAAGATCTGATACATATTTTGTTAAATCATTTATCCTATTATTTTTCTTTTTATGTTTTTTACTAACCTTGATTTTTCATTTTCAAGGATTTTTGAAAATATAGGTAAATAGAATCCTTCTCATCTAGATAATTGATATTTATATACATATCAATTAAAGAATAAATAGTAAGTACCTTTAAAAAAATTATTTTAAATAGTAGTTATAGCAAGAAGAACAATATTTTTCTAATCTAGACTTTCATTATTTGAATAATTATCTAAATAATCACCTCCACCGGCACTGCAACAGTCAGCTGATTTAAGAAACTTTTTGATTTTTGACTTAAAAAACTTATTTTGAGGTATATCAGAACATATATCATTTATTTATTTTCTTTTTAACATGATATAGTTAGGTAGAATATGTCCAAATCTTTTTTATTCATAACAAGTAACTTTTGAATCTTTCTTTTCATTCACGTCCTTGTTAATTTTCTTGTAATGGTGTTAAAAATCATTTTTACCAAAAATATTATTAATTATTCCAGAAATATTTGAAAGTAGAGATTTAGAATGCTGAGAATCACCAGAATCATATTGAAAAACAACTTTCCTTTTCTTTATTGACTTAACAACATTTTCAGGAGTCTGAAATTTTATCCGATTTGAAGTACTAGTAAAAGAAACTCCTCCATTTTTTTCTTTCACCGCATCTATTTTCAGCCTACCCTCATATTACAAAGGGGTTTTAAATAAATCCTATAGATTTAGATTTTTTTTCTTTTTTATCTTATCAAAAGTTATTCTCTTAGATTACCATTCATTGGGCATGAAATTAATTTACTTTTCTAAAATGATTTCATCTTATAAACCTTTCTCTTCCCTTGATTATAGACTATTGGTAATTATTATAAACCTCTTTTATAAATTTTAAATTGTTTCATTATATGGAAATTCGAAATCTTGATAGTCATATATCAGAATTTCTCTTCTAGTTTCAACAACCTTTGAGGTTCCAAAAATGTAAAATCTCTAACTTCTTATAGATACAATTTGTGGCTTCAGAGGAAGAAATCTAACTTTAAATACTTCTTTTTAGGGAACATAATAAAGTGTTTCTAACTATGTAGTTTATTAGATAATATTTTTTATGATTTCAAAATATAGTAACCTCCTTGGAAAGGATCTTATAATATCTATTTATCATGAACAAATATTCAACTCTATTATTTATAATGATTTTTTTCATTATATCTCTCCAATACTCAAAATTAGCTCCTTTAAAAATAGGCAGTCTATTCAGATTAAGGTTATCTATTTAAACCACATGTAATCTTACCATATTTAAAATAACATAAAAATTATTCTCCACAAAAACAGGTGAGTAATACAAATGTTTATAAAAATAAGTTTATAACTAATCTTGAATAAACTTGTGAAAAAATATAAAGAAACTAGAGAGTATTACTACTAAATATAGTATCACCTACAATGATACGAATTGTAATATCAAATTATCTCTTATAGATTGATTTATTACAAGAGGTGGGGGAGAATTATATATTAAAAAATATTTCTTTTTATAAGAATTAAATAATCTTTAAAGAATTAAGCTAAATAAAATTCACAAAACTATTATGTAATTAATCAGACTTGGCCCTTGGTCCGAATATCATGTTATCATAATCTGGTTAATTACAATATTATCAGAGTACGGAAATAAAACATAATTAGATTTAATTCTATTTAGACAACATAAAAAAATAATCACATTTATCGTATTCACAATGTATTGTGTAAAAAAAATATAATATCATAATAAAAAATATATCTTAATTACATGAATATCATAATAAAATAATTTATGATTTAAATAGACTAAAAAAATTGAGAATCAATCGATCCAATTACAGTAAATTGTTTATTATATTCAATGAAATTTATGATAAAACAATTTAAAAATATTCAAAGTGGAATTTACAATATAAAAAATTCAAGTAAAATAATTGAAATAGGGTTATTTTATCCCAAACAGAAGGGTATAATATAACTTTGGATAAAGGTCCCTAGTTTTGTACTTACAACATGTTTGTATTTGGTAGTCGAGGATAGCCCTCTCTATGATGATTGATTCTGTCACACTATCCACATGTTCCCTCAATACAATGATCAACTCTGTCTTGATTTCCTCGTAACCCCTCAATCAATATGATGATCAGATATTCTTTCTTTATATCCCCGGAAGACCTTGATTGTATTCACATAATCGAACACAACAATTACAAAATAAAAGGATCTAAAATATTACAATGACTAAGAATAATATGTTCACGCTTGTTGTCTTTAGACCTCTCACAAAAG
The DNA here is from genome assembly GCA_963277665.1 of Viscum album. NCBI lineage: Eukaryota > Viridiplantae > Streptophyta > Magnoliopsida > Santalales > Viscaceae > Viscum > Viscum album. The sequence goes on along the minus strand of OY728152.1, from coordinate 1,180,786,766 downwards.
AGAAATTTGTAAATGAAATTGATAAGCTACAAACTCTTTGAAAAGCTTGGTATTTATAGGTGTCTCCACAACAATATTATTGATTGCCCAACGGTCATATATTATGTGAGTTTTTATTAACTAAATTGACACCTGGAAATTGAAAACTTGGTGTAACAAAATGTGTGACGTCATATTGTCATACATCATTATGATATAAAAAGAATTTATTACTTTAAAAATCATTTTTTTCATATTCAAAATATAAACTAAGTCTTTCCTATGTAATTTTTTTAAAATTACATTATGAATTTCATTTACAATTATGAGTATGATATTAATCTATCTCACTATCAGTATAATTATAAATACATTTTCATTAAGAAAGTTAAGACAAAAAGTCTTATAACTGTTCTGATAAGGGTGAATTTGATTTTTTATCATATTCATACTCATTACAGAATTCATAATGAATAAATCTATTTTGTATGCATGAAAACATCAAAACTAATTCTAAGTATGTTAAAAATGTATGTTTTTAACAAAAAATTTTAAAAATACTTTGGACATAAAAATAATGTAAAGTAAGTATGAAGAAAGTGTTTTTGATTTCCAAAACAAAAAGGAATAGAAATGTTATAAGTAAAACTTCAAACTAAAAAAATCATAGTATAAACTTTAAATAATTCTTGAAAACATTTTTATTAAATATTTATATAGAAGAAAAAATATTTTATACAGAAGAGAAAAATAATATAGATTTTCCTTAAAAATACCTTCTGATCTCTTAAATAATTTAAGTGGGGAAAATTAATGGAAAACATATTTTCTCAATGAATAACCGTATGGATGGAGCCTCATTCTCCTAGACACTCCTAAGTGTATCCTTGTGTTTCAGCTTTCCCCAGTAGAGATGTATGCACTGCTACTCTTAGTTTTCCCCAGCGGTGATGACTCCACACTGATATCTCTCAGTTTTTCTTTCTATCTCACTCGACTCTCCCTATTATATGATGGAATTATGGTTTTATCTACATCCACCTCTTTTATCTCTAGTCATGTGTTGGTTAGCTCCTCTCCAAGTCATATTTTGAACTTTGAATTTTCTGTGGTTTTGGGCTAGCGGTATGGTAGATAGGAGATCTCCAGGAAATACTTGAGTGGGCCCTTATTCCTAGGGTTTTAATCCAAAGTCCTATTCAGGTTTTTTCTTGCTATATTTTTTCTTGATATAGTTTTCTCTAGTTCTAGATTTACTCTATGTTTCCTTTCTTTTGGTTTTCTCCCTTGGATTTCAATCCCAAATTCTTTTTCGGGGTTTGTCTCACGTTCTTTCTCCTTTATTTCTTGTTCTTTATTGATGTTAGCTGTCAATGTTTATTTCTCAGCATTTTGTGTAGATCAATTATATGGGTGTTTTTCGATGGCATGGATATCATCGATGACGATGATACTCTATGACACGATGGTGATGATGATGGATTCTTTGGGTGACATCAGATGGTGTTTGTCTACAATGTCATTCTTCTTGGTTCAATAGTGGCATCTTGTGTTCCTAGGAGGTGATGATAAAGGTTCTCTTATTATTGATAGGGTCGATGCTGATGATTATAGTGGTGGTTCTCGATGTCAATAATGGTGTTTTTTTTCTCAACCATGATAGGGTATTCTATAGAAGATTCTTGAGGGTGGTCGATGTCTTCAGTGTTTGTTTCGAGGCGGTTTTGTTTTTGAGATGTGATGATGGTATGATGGAGTTTCTATTTTCAAATTATGAATTAGTTTTTTGTCTTTCCTTAGAAGTGATGTTATTGGAGTGTGTTTAATATGGTTTATCAATTTTGTTTTTTAGATGATTTCATGTATCAAAAATACTACAAGGAACTACTTCAGATGAGGATTCCACGCAGATAGCTTTCTCCAAGCATGTATTTTCAGATTTGGAAGATCGAGAGGGTATTTCACAACCATTGGTACCATTCCTGTGCATTTCTGAATGGGATAGTTTTTTGAGTAGTCGTGCGAAGGTAAAGGATCTCTATAATGATGTTGATATTAGGGAGGGGCATTTCCAAGTAGTCTTGTTCATGGATTATTGTGGCCTTGTGCTCTTAGGACCTTTGGGTTATGTTTTATGCCTCTATATCTTTGAAGTCATGTGATGTTTTCCCCTTTACCCTTAAATAGGGGATTATACAAAATAAATAAAAATTTAGTCCTTCAGGTTATTATTTCCTCAATTTAAATTCATTTATAAATAATAACGAATAAAATATAAATGAAACATAAATCCCATAACTAATGTATCAAATTTACTTGTTCATGTTCAATCCTTCTATATAATAAAAATCAATTTACTATAAATGTATTATAAACATATATTTATATCTATCATTCCAGGTATGATTTATTTATGACATCAGAAACGCACTGTCATGGGTACTCTCAACTGATATATAATTTTTTTACTTCTCAGCTGCAGTAGAGTGGTTGACCAAGGTTGTATCTCAAAGAGGTAGTAATTAAAATAACATATTTTAGGAATTTTTAAAATAAAATAATATGAAATAAACTCACTACTTAAAGGGATGGGTTTTTATCATTTATTAAAAAAGAAGAAGTATTCTAGGATAATATTGATTTTTTTCTTTTTTTTTTTCATCTTTCAAATGATATTTATAAAATTCAATAAGAATCTATTTTTTTAAATAAAAATTAGAAGTAATCGATCCAAATATACCTCTTCACTTAATTATCAATCATTTTCATACAAATTAAAATCCAATTAATTATGTTCGCCTAATTTTTTTAATCCATAAAATATATGATAATTTACCTCAACCACATAGATGTAATGAATTAAACCCTAGGCTATATTTGGAACATGCAATCATAACACCCTTATTTGACTATCATTTCATGGATATATTTTGTTAAAATGTGAATTAGGGACCATATACATTCTATAAGTGAAGATAATTCATGTTTAGGGATTAAATTTGATCTCTATAAATTGATCCCATATTGTTTTTTTTCACTAATTAAGATTGCGCTCCCACAATTCACACATCACTCGACCTTATCTTCTTTGTGTTAATTTTTCAATTAATTGATAATTTTATATTAATTTTAAAACTAAATTCTTGGATAATATTATGTGAATTATAGTAGTTCCTTGATTCAAAACATATAAGTGAATATGGGGATAATTAGATCAATTAATAATAAAAACTACTCTTCTGTGGGTGGTTTAGTCATCGTAGAAACATTTTTCATGTGATGAGTTTTAGAAATGGTATAACCAAAAAATTATTCTGATATTTATTTCCAACCCAAATAGGGTGATTATATAAGATGAAAATTGAACAAATTGAAGAATTTTAAGAGAAACTAATAATTTTATTATGAAAACACCATCATTACAACACGGATAAGGTGAAGAAGGCTTTAATGAAGGGATTCAACTACTATGGAACTCCAAAATTTCAGTACTTCAATTCTTGGTCAAAATTCTAAATAGGGTTCCCATGGTGCCATTTTATATCCAAAATGGGATATTGTTTTGGGAACCCAAATTTCGAGATACCACTTATCACCCAGTTTTTGGTTGGTAAATGGAATTATATCGACTTGGGAAAAAAGATAAGAGTTGTTTGACAGCATATTTAATATCACTATTTAAAAATTTGAAGCCACTGGAAGATACATCCCATGATTTTTCTAAAATACTTAACCAAAATTTTGGATTTGATCGGATTCTACTTCTTTGGAAGATCAGCTCAGCTTGGCCCCGTTTTAGATTAATTTGGTTTTTTATTCATAAGAGCTGGATCCCACTAATTTTTCGATCCTCTCATAGAATTCAATCTTGTATATATTAACAGATTAGTTGTAGTGGGCATTTGAGTTCACTTGTGTGCTTGAGAACCTACGCTGTTTGGGAGGATTTTCTCAAATTCCACCGTGGGATTTCCAAATCACCTCCACCTATAATAAAAACATAAAACAAGTGAGATTAAACTTTTTAATAGTGATAACAATAATCTAATTTAACCCAATATTAATTGAGAAGTTATATAAAATGTGTAATTTATAATTTAAAATTTGTTCAACACAACATTATAAAGGTGGAGAAAAATAGTGAATCATGTTTCGATCACACCCCCAAACCTAAACATTTTCACTCTTGGGAAAAACCTCATATAATTTCATCCAGAAAATTATGAAAAGATATGCATGTTCATATTTCTCAATCCATAGTGGCCATACTAGAAATGTAAGAGTCTCATAAAGATGTCAATATCAATAAATTTTAATGTCTTTATCTCATAAATTATATACAATAAAATTGAGTGAGATTAATGAAACTAACTATAAAGAAACAAGTTATGGGTATACCATGCCATTAATTTTTCATTTGTGTTTTTTCCAACCATTTTAAGCTTATATCTATGCCATTTATTTAGTATATTCAGGTAAAGTAAAAAATTTCTTCTTACCTAGTTCAATTCTACTAAACCTGTTCTATATTCATTTTTAATCAAATTCCAAGACCCAATAACTTATGAATTCCAAAAAGTAAAACCTTAATCTCCTGACCTAGATATAACCAAATGTTGTACATTTCATCACTCCACTATTTATTGAGATTTTTTTTTAATTTTTAATATTGTTTTTAGGGTATAAAACTATCAGATATCAGGTACACACACAAAGATCAATTATGTACAATAAAGAATCTGATCAAAAGTGAAACAAACTTATGGACCAATCATTTATATAAGATGAAAATTTTCTTCACCTAACTAGGATATAACTTTAGTTTAGAAGTTAAAATTTCAAAATTCATGGTTTTTTGAAAAGTTGTGTGGATAAATCAATGACACAATTTACCATAATCATATATAAAAAGAAATATTGTCAAAATATGAAAGGTTTTATAACTACATAAACAATCACATCATCAAGTAATTCTATTTTTATAAAAATGAAAAATTAATGATAAAATATTTCTCATGCTTATCATGATACCAATGAATTTAAAAACATGTATTTTCTGTATGTTCCATATGAAAAATGAGTGTGTTACATGATATGATTTTTTATTATTTTTTATATTTTAAAATAAGTTGGAAACACACTAAACAAAAAAAAATAAAAATCCTAAATAAGCTACCATAAAAGGTTTTCCCCTCCCCCACACATAAATTATTTAATTGTTCCAACTACGAACCCGTGAGATGATAAATGCACATTAAATGCAAAATTTAAAATAGAAAAAAAATTTAAAATTCAAAGTTTTAGGGACATCCTAATAAATTAATGTGTTGATGGGCTTATATAGTGTGATGGCATTAACTACATGTATTGGGAATCCCTCAATGTACTACTTCAACTTCATCCAATTTACTATAAAAATCCTTTATATATCCTCTTGAGTGATCTCCAAAATACCATAATGAAGAAAATTATATAACAGATATGGACCTACCTATCTAAAACAAAGCTTACTGGGCATCAAATTAATTTGTGAACTGTAGAAAGTGGCTTCCTCTCTTATATGAAATCTATTTTTTAGATCTTTTTATCATGAGATGATTTTTATCATTTCATCAAGAGCCTTGAGTTCTCATATGATTATAAGGGAATGTCCATAGGATCTTGAATTTGTAGCTTCCTTTGATCGTTGGATTAGGGTAAATACATGTTTCATTTCTTTATATCCCAATATGCCAGATGCTCAACCTCTATGGGATGATGACATGATTTTTAAAAAATGATCAAGACCGGGGACATACCAATGATATTTTTTAATGCAGTCCCTTATTCCCATGGAACACCATCCAAGAGCTTTATCTAATACTTCTTTTTAGATCCACAATTTCTTCAAAATTTGTTTCAACTCCCAATTTGAAACCTCATTCTGGCCATTGGTTTGGGGATGGTATAGCTAGATGTTTTATGTGTAACCCCGTAATTTCTAAGGAGATAAGAAAAATTTCACTTGCAAAAGTTCTCCCCCTAGTCAATCATTATTGCCTTTTGAATTCCAAACCAATAGAAAATTTGAGGCTTTAAAAAATTCACTACTACATGAGAATCATTAGTACAGGTGTCCTTGGTGTGCACCCATTTACCAACATAATCAACAATGACCAAAATATACAATAAAACAAATGAACATGAAATATTACCATTAAAATTAATTACCCATACATAAAAAATCTCCTAAATAATATGGGTTATTTGGGAATATCATGTCTCCTAAAGACGTTTCAAGTGTGTCAGCAATGAGATCACGACTTACAAAATACATGGGCATCATGAAACAAGGTAGGACAATATAATCTAGAGACTATGAACTTCCCTTCCATAATTTGGGGTCAAAAGTTCCCACCACATATAGGTGTATGAAAAAAATGAAAAATAGAATCAAATGCATGATCATACACACATATCCTAAGGGCCTAGTCACTACAATTGGTCCAATGGTAAGGATAATCCCACACATAAAACCTAGAGTCACTCTTTAATTTTTGGACATGATTTTTCTTTTAATTTTCATTAATTTAAGAGGAAACCAACTAATTCACTAAATATGCATACCAAAGATGTGTACCTAAGATGACCAAGAGATAACCATCAGGGAAAGTATACCAAAGTGTTACATGATTTGGGGTATCATTCTCCAAAATTTGAGTGATCCTACACATTTGTTTAGTGACAAAGTCCTCTGAACCCATATTATCCTTGATCTCAATAACAAATTTTTGAATAAGAAGCATCCATCCAATAAGTCTGGGCTTTGAATATGGCTTCTTCAAGAGGTGCCTTAGAGATACATGGTCAGAAAAAACAACCACTTTAGTAGTGAATAAAAATGAATGGAATTTATCTAAAGAAAATATAACGGTAAGAAACTTATTTTTCATTGTAGTGTAATTTTATTAGGACGAATTTGATGTCCTTGAGGCATAATAAATCACGTGGGACCACCCTTTCTCCCTCTAAGATATGGAATATTCAAATGGAAAGTTTGTCTCCTCACACATAAACTCGAAAGGAAGATCACACCATGGGGGATGTATCATCAGTGGTGTAGTAAGATGCTTCTTTATCTAAAAAAATGGTACGATTCATGAATCATCAAAAAATAATTTAATATCTTTTTTAAGAAATCGAGATAAGGGAAGATAAATCTTACAGAAATATCTGACGAATCATTGATAAAAACCAACATGTCCTAGGAATGATCAAACATCACACACACATAGAGGTTATGGAAAGGATGAAATAATGTCAAACCTAGATCTATCAACCTCAATTCCATTCTTTGATAGTACATGATCTGAGAATATTCTATTTTCTACCATGAAATGAAAATTCTCAAAGTTCAAAACCATATTTTTCTAAATTCAGTGATGAAACACATTACCTAAACTCAAGAGACACTCATAAAAAAAAAACTATACACTATAAAATCATAAATAAATACCTCGATGAAGTACTCATGTAAATAAGAAAATATAGTTACCATGCATCTTTGGAAGGTACTTGGGGCGTTACAAAGTCCAATGGCATCCTACAATAAGAAAATTTATAGAATGGGTAGGTAAATTTAATCCTCTCCTAGACCTTATACTATAATAGAAACTTAAAAATATATAGAGAAACCCTCCAAGAAGCAATAATGTATCCTACCTATAGGTATCTCAAGAATTTGGTCAGTTAATAAAAGGGGGAAATGGTCCTTGTGAGTATACTGATTTCCTTTCCTATAATATATTCACACTCTCCACCTATTTTTGTACAATCATAGGAACTAAATCATCATTTTCATTCTTTATAATAGAAAACCCAGTTTTCTTGGTTAAAACATGAAGAGGGATGTACCACTGGGCATCATAAATGGGGAAAATGATACCTACCCCAAGATACCTTTACTCCTATTTTTTCACAAATTCTAATAGTTTGGGGTTAAGTCTCCTTTGGGATTTCCTAATCATTTTACCCCCATCTAACAAAACAATCCTATAGATGAAAATGGGGTGGGGGGGGGGGGGTGGTTGATAATACCTAGTATATTTGCTAAGGTCCACAAATTTTTTAAAAATATTCTCCCTATAAAGATTTTAATGTTATGTTTCTTGTTTAGGTAGTAGATTCTTAGAAATTATTATAAGCAATTTTTTAACATTCAATAGGTATGAATATTTTAATATTGGTGGATATGGTTTGAGTTCCAGTTTTGGTGGGTTATGTATTTATGTAAATGATGAGGGAACTAATATATGTGCACAATTAATATTGGGGTCTGAATATACATCATCAACATTAGTAAACAATGCATCAAATCCATCTACAAAATTAGCATCCATGTCATAATCAGAAAGTATATTCCAGGAATTAGAATAAGATTCCACAACAAAATTATAAATATGTGTGGTTTGATGATGAGAAATAGGTGAGATAATATTTTTCAGTATAAAACCAGAACCAATTATCATTATCTCATGAATAATAGAATTATCACTATTTTAAAAATATTGAAAAACAAAATTTGGGAATTCTTAAAAAGATGGGTTAGAATGGGAGATGAAGAAAGCAGAACGGTCCCCTAAGGGGTACATCATGGAGTCTAAAATATTAAATCACACAATGTTATATCCAAAATACATTAGAAGTTTACACTTTTGGACATTTATGATTGTCTTGGAAGTTTTTAGGAAGGTACTAACAAGAATAATGGGAGCCTATGAACATACCTAATCATCCGCCATATTGAGGATGTATAAATCCACTGGAAAGATCATGCAACTTAATCGAACAATGAAATCCTCAATGACTCCCATTGAGTATGACATGAACATATTCACCTTTTTCACCACCACCATTATTGTATTTATCTCACCAACATGTCAGGTAGAGAAAATAGAGCAAGGAAAGATGTTAATGGAGGCAAACAAATAATATAAATCATTAGAGAAATGAAACTCCCCTATGGTTTATGGAATGGTTAATTTACCAGGGTCCTTGTACTTTGTAGGCATAACCTAGGTTGGTGTGATAAGTGTAGATACATTCCTTCTTTGGTTGATTCTATCGTTTCCCTTTAACCCTCTTCTATTTTTATATAGTTCTTTAAAAAACATGGAATAAATTTTATTTTTTTGATTTATTTAAGTATTGGTATGTTGATCTCAACATGCTTGATTATGTCTAAGACCTCCTTTCGCATCACCTCTTCATCCATCTTATTGGTTTTTATAACTCAATTTGGAAATGTAAGAGGTTTATGGGGAACATCATCAATAATTTTCTCAACTTTTCGTTTCTCCTTAGGTTTCTCATCAGTTATTCTTTAATGAGGATTTTCTGGGGTTGAGGTGAATCCTGGTGGAATGATAGGTGCATAGTTATCAATCATTTTATTCACACTTCTCAATCTGATGACACTAACATTCCCCTTGTTATTTGGAGTAGTTTGGGATGGAATATTTATAGAGTACTTATATAACAATTAATGGAGGGAAGTGCCAATATGGCTCATTTAAGTCTTCAACTACCATAACACCAAACCTTGAAACTCCATCTCGTTATTTTGATTGAGATCAGTTTGTATCAAAAGTTTATCAATATTCAAATATATATTTTATTGATAATTCCCTTTTTGGTTTTCTTGTCTATTATTTGGCTTAAAATCTCCTTTGGGGTTATTGAAAACCCTATTAGTAAGGTGAAGGCTATTGAAAGTTTTATTTAAAAGGGGGCCTTTGTAGGTGCCGAGAACCATACCTCATGTATGATTGATCATTCCACTCTTGGTTAGATGTTAGTGAAAAATATCATACATATTCTATTTATGTGGTTATTGCTGCTACTGATATGTTCTCCCAAGGAATATGGATGAAAAATCCTCTATCTCTTATTAGTGGGGGAAATAGTAAATTGCGTGGTCTATTTTAGTGAAAATTCCACAAGGACTTGTTAGAGTGGGTTGGGATGTCTTTTGAGTCAATGAAATCTATCTTACCATAGTGGTCAACTCATATAACTTAGTGTTAATAAAATTATTTTCAAGACAAGTTGGACTTACCTAATTCACTTCTATAACATGTGGTGGACCTTTTTGACCAAATTATTGGGAGTTTTGTGCTATATTTTCTATCAATGCATGTGCAACTGCTGGTGTTTTTTTACCAATGATCCTCTAGCTGTGGCATGCACGATGCTCGTCTACATAGTTGTGAAGCCTTCATAGAAGTATTTGATGAGGTTTTTATCACTAATTTAGTGATCTGGGAAACTTGTACATAACTTTTTGAGTCACTCCCAGTACTCATGAATTGAATCCCCTTGGAATTCCTTAATTCCTGATAATTTTTTTTGAATGGTAGTGGTGCTTGATGATCGAAAAAAAATCTTTAAGAAAAGACATTTTAAAATCTTTAAACAAGTTACATCTCTAGGTTTTAATTAATACATCTAATATTTTATAGTTCCATCAAGTGAGAATGGGAGTTCCCTATGTTTGATTTGTTCTTCAGAGAAATTTCTTGGTTTTAGGGTTGATAAAACCACATTAAATTCAATTAGATTTTTGTTGGGATCTTCACCACTGAGGCAATTAAATTTTGTATGAAGGTGCATCAATAAAATTCTAATTCAATGTATAATTCAATGGTTTGATATGAAAAACAATTTGGTTGGTAGTTAATGTCTAGTGGACAAAATTCTCTAATGGTACTATTAAGTTCATTATTTTTTTTTATCCATTGGTTCCAATTTTAAGTCTGATTCAAAGTTGTTTCGAAATTCAATGTTTCTAGAATGGAGGAATTCCACAATTGGTTTAATGTTGAAACATCCTGTAGATTGATATTGTCTAATTTGAGCCCTAAGGCTACGTTTAGTCTTAGGACCAATATATGACAAATATCCATGATTTTTGTCACATCATAAATCAAATAAAAATGACATGAATAAAAATGGAAGATAATAAAATGATAATAAGTTTGAGTTTATGGTCTAAAAAAAGTTAAAAAAAGAAAAAGAAAATATTGAGATATAGGAAAGAAGGATGAAAGAGGAGAAGAGGATAATGAAAGGAAAATTAAAAAATACATATAATTGGTTGAAATACATAATTTAATACCCAAAAAAGACACTAATTTAAAAGTCACTATCATGGGAACTCTCAATTGATGTCTAATTATCTTGTTCATAGGTGAAGTTGAGTGGATGTCCAAGGTCATATATTAAAGAGGTAGCAATTAAAACAACATATTAATGATACTTTTAAAATAAAATAAAATAAAATAAAAACATTACTTAAAAAGAATGGTGTTTTTGTAACTTATAAACCAAGAATAATTATGATTATTATACCATAATCTGTTAATCCCTGAACTCTTCAAGAATTTACCTTAACCAAAAAGATAAAATGAATTAAACCCTTAACTAGCTTCAGAACATGTAATCATAGAAACATTATTTGATTTTAGTTCCAAGATATATTATATTCAGTGGTGAATTGGGGATCATATACATTCATTAAGAGAGGATGAATTGAATTTAGGGATTAAATTTTAACTCTAAAAATTGATTCTGGGTTGTTTTGTTTCACCGATTAAGATCATGCTCTCACAATTCACACATCACTCGACATTGCATGTTTTGTGTCAATTGCTCAATTGATTTTATTGTTTATCATAATTTAAAAACAAAATTGATAGATGATATTATGGAATTAAATTATCTAATTAATTCAAAACAAATAATAGAATAAGTTGATAATTAGACTAATTACTAAGATAAACTACTCTTCCATGGGTAGTGTAGTCATCATAGAAACAATTTTCACATAAAAGGTTTAGAAAGGGAACAACCCGTTCACATTTATACTCTTTATTTCCAACAAAAATAGAATGAGTTTATAAAAATAAAATTGAACAAAAATGTAGAATTATAAGATAGACGAAGAAGTTTATTATGAAAATAGAAGTATTAAAATGTGAATAAGAAGAAGAAGGCTTCGATGAAGCTACACTTTCTTCAAGAGATCTCCCTATGAGTACAAGGAGTTCTAGAATCTACAAGGTGATAATACGAATAATATGGAACTCTAAAATTTAATCATTTCAAACCTTGGTCGAAATCCCAAATGAGGTGCTCATAGTTTCCTTTTATATCCAAAATGGGAAGCAATGTTGGGCACCCAAAATTTTTAGATTCCACTTGTGTATCAATTTTTGGATGTTAAGTGGAATTATCTCGACTTGGACAAAAGAGGAGAGTTTTTGGTAGATCTCTTGAAGATATCCATGTAAATGTTTTTGGCCACTGGAATAATACAGTTCGAGATATGGCCAAATTACAGAACCACGATTTTGACTTCAAATAGATTTGGTTTCTTGGATAGATCAGATTGGATAGGACCCTTTTTTGATGAATTGGGATTTTTATTATTAATATGAGTTTTATCCCACTAAATTATGGTTGAGGAAATGAAATTTATTCCCATTTGGATGCATAGATTAGATGTAGTGGGTATTTGAGTCAACTTGTTTGCTTGTGCTCATGTGTATTTCGGCCCGATTTTCATGAATTCCTACACAGTCTCTGCATATCACCTCCACCTGAAATGAAATCATCAAAAAAGTGATATCAACATTTTTAATAGTGATAAAAATAATCTAGTTGAACCAAATGTGAAGTGAAAATTGATATACAAGTTGTAATTTACAATTAAAAATTAGTTTAACACAGTAGAGAATGGTGAAATAAAATAGTGAATCCTGTTGTGATCAACACACTATCACCCATTTTTTATTAAAATCACTTTTCTGGGTGATAACTACTTCCTTTTCGAGACATATTTTAATTTGGAAATCTCGATCATTATACATTGATCACGATTCCATCATTACATGAATGATAATCATGATATAAACATTATATATATATATATATTCATTATATACATATTTATAATCTTTCATAAAAAGTAAATAGGTAAATTAATTACACTGTTCATGGAGATAGTAGTATGTACATATGCATGAAAATAGTTTTCATTTTGAAATGATTTAATAAAATAAATTTAAATTATAATTCACCTTTAAATGATCATTATTAAATCATATATGTCATATAAATTCATTATATCTATCCTTATTACCTTCCAAGTATAATGGAAATGAAAAACAAATCTAATCACTTCGTGGAGGTAGTAGTCCACATGTACACACAAGTGACATTATAATTTTCTAACAGTTTAGAATGTAAGAATTTAGATTTAATATTATGATTATAGAAGTATAATTATGTCTTAAATATCATATATAATATTTAAACCCATCTAAATAACCATTCAAACAATATGGTGATGGAAAATGAATGGTCTTGCTACGTGGGGACACCCAGATGTACGTATGCATGAGAGATACATTCCCTTCCAATTTGAGGAGAAATATGGTATATAATGGTTCATTAATAATCATAATAACATTTAATTATATTTATTATGGTTAATTTATTGTTTTTGGATAAATACCATGGATTTATATAAGGTAAAGAAGAAGTAAAAATAAAGTGATCAGTTAAGGATATTACCTATTCTCTGAAAGAACTCATTTAGATATCCTCTTAAGGATCATTTGGATAGTATTTTGATAATTCCATAACATATAGGATGTGTCTAAGGGATTTTATAAGTTATTTTTAGGGGATGGTCGAACTAGAAAGCACAAATCTTAGTAAAGAAGTGATGGAAGAGGTACACTTTTATAATTGAAGTGATGTGAACTTTTGGAATTTATTAAAATATTAAATTATATTATATTCTTTATCTAGACCAAATTTACCGAAAATCCTAGGTATTCAAATATAACATAGTACATGTTTTTAACCAATTTTATCCTTAATCATGATAGTGTATTTTTCACACTTAAAGTGTTATAATTTTATATATTTTGTGAAAATTGGCAGAGAATTGCTCAAGGGAAGACATTTTCGTGTATATATTATCTTCATTTACACATTTATATATTTTTATGATTTTTAAATAATTTAATAAAATATTATTTTGATAAAGTATTATTAATGTCTATTTGACACCTCATATGATTTGAATTAAAAGACATAAAAGAAAATATTAAATTTGAATATAATCCTTAAAAACAAAACTTATATGTCATATTCATCTATAAAATTCACAAAAAAAATTAAATATATCAAATTATATTAGATGTAAAATTATTAGCATCATTTATTTTTGTTTTTATATTAATTGAATAAATACAATTTCTGTGACGTCTTAGAATTTAATGTAATTATATAATACCTAAAATTTAAAAATAAATTATCATAGTGAATATAAATTTATTATACTCAATGATAAACTTTTTATTCATTAATAAATTACTTATGGACCTATGTTGACACATAATAGAAATTTAAAATAAAGAGAGTCCCATTTTGTAACTTTATTTGATTTAATTAATATGTTTTTAATTTTTATGGAAAAGTGTCCATTGTGAAAATATAATTAGATCCTAAGGTGATATGGTATGAATTAACTTCATCCAAAAATAATTAGGATGAATATTATAGACTTATCAATTTTTTAACCTATATTGACTTGATTTACCCTTTACTAAGGTGATAAATTTTACCACATTTACAATTCTTATTGACCAAAGATAAAAGGGGTCTATTTAATTATTCTTAACCTCGTGATTCTAAATACGAAATCCATTTTATCCAATTAAATACCTATATGTGGAATAATTTAATAATAATTGTGAAAACGTGATGAAAAATGATTTTTAGAACAAGATAGTTTTTAAGCATTACACTTGTGTTATTATTATCCCATTCCTATAAAAATATTAAATAAATGTTAATTTTTTTTATGGAATATATAATATATAAATTTCATTAAAATAATTCACCAATAGTGTTTAATTTAATTTGTTAGTATAAAAATACATTTTTCGCATAAAAAGTTTTTTTCCTAAAAATGTAAATAATATTTTCAAATAATTTTTATTTATAGTTCCTATAATTTTTGACCAATTAATTAATTTAATAAATGTATATGCCACATATTTTTCATAATTTAGTTAGTAATATTCATACATGATAATAAAATTACTAGGAAATAACCATCATATAATAATATTTCAATAGTTTACTATGGTTTGTTTAAACTCGATGTTGCATGTAACGAAAGCTTTCAAGGAAATAAAATAATTTAAAGGGAAATGTTTTAAAAAAAATCTAATGGTCTTAAAAACACACTCACAAACACTCTATCTTTATCTTTCTTCATTATTTATTTATGTCTTCCATGGAAGGTTGTAGAGGTAATTATATTTTTTTTGATGGATGATATGATACAGAATAACATGAAATATAATTTGATGTAGAATAACATGAAATAGGTTACTAGGATATAATTAATGATTTAATAGTCTTAAACTATAGTTATTTTATATTATAATAGCTTGAATCCTTTGAGGTATGAAATTTAAAAGATTTTATTATCTCTTCTGGAATTTATGCTGCTTCATATGCTATAAAAACCTTCTAATATATTTTTTTAACCATAAAGTCCTTAAATTTCCAAACCATTGAAAACAATGAAGTAAAATACCTTCTATTGTGACCCCTTTAAGAATAATGATTATAAATATCAACATTATTATTGAATAAAAACCTCCCATTAAATCCTAAAAGTTACAACTCCTTGCATCACTCCAACATTTGAAAAAAATCCCTCAGACAAACTCTGTATTATAAGGTAAGTTTATACAATGTCTTTAGTATCTATAGAGATGGTTTATCTAAGGGGATTAATTTATATTTAATTATATTTATAAAATCATATTCTTCTGTAGGGGTGGTATAGTTTTTTAGTCTAGAAGGGGTTATATTATATTTATTCTTTATTTAAATTCTTATTAGTTTAGATTTTTCATGTCCGGATTCATACAGTTATTTTATTATTTCATTTTATTTATTCTTAGAATAGTATTATATTAATTTCATGTTTATATGTTAATTATGGAATATATGTACGATATTTTTACTATGTGTCATCCCATGTGAAATAGGAAATATTTTGTAAACATAATTGAAAAAACAAATCTAGAACGATAATGAACAAAATGGAAAGATGGAAATGTCTAGCTAGCTACTTCTATATTATGTCATTATTTTTTAAATTATGATTTACTAAATAAAAATTTTAAGATTTTTATAATGAAATCAATGCAAAGAGAAAGAAAACAAGGAATGATGGGAGTGAAGAGTTCAGTTGGTTAGGAGTGGTGGTGTTTAAGGGTATCCCTTCAGACAATTCTAATAAAATATAGTGGTTAAGAGACAATGGAAAAATAGATAATCATACTTTACTCCTAATCACCTTTGGAATAAATAAGATCAACCTCTTTATCCCCCTACACCATGTGTTCCAGATCTTCACATGCTGATTCCACATGGCTCAATATATTCCGATTGTGTAAGAAATTATCCAATGGTTGGGTGAGGAACCAAACATACCTTTAACCCCCATGGATGTGTCTAATTTGACTTCAAAAATATTACTTTTATTTCAAGATAAAATACATTTACCACATTCCATTTCTAAATTATTTGTTTATATAGGAATCCCCTCCCAATAAAATATCGAGAATGACAAAATCGTATAACATCGATTTTAAATCCCCGACTGCAGTAACTTAGATTCTGTGGTAATTTTACTATAATGAAAAAACATAAAATAGATCACATCCTGAAGGTTTGAATAGTTTAGTATACTTTGGAGACAATATATATACATGATTCATACATTAGATTTGGAAACATGAAATACAACTTATGATCTAGTGAGAACATCATTATTCCTTCTAGTATATCCCGTGAATAATTTATAATTGCCTTGTGGGTATCCTAGGGAAGGAAAACATAATAAAGGGAGATATTATATTTTCAAAAAGGGAAATCATAAAATAGAATCTATGAATAAATAAACAAATAATAAATAATATGGAGAGGTAAAAAATAACCAATGATGCCATATTACTAAAACCATGAAAGGGGACTATTTCCATGGATCACACAGAAATATAAATAATCACATGGATAACAATAACTAGTTTCATAATAATGGAATGTATATTCTATAAAATATAATCATACCATCAATTCTTTATTCCATGACATCATAAACATACCTTCTTGTCCCCCTTCCAAGAAATCATAAGTAATTGGACAAGAATACACCAAATATCCTAGCTAGATTTTCTCATGAGACACAATGATCTATATAGGGGATATAAATCACTTCTTTAATCAGTTAATTTTTCTAATTAATTCAGCACATGAAATAAATGAATAATAATTCAATAAATAATCATCATAAACATTTTTTTTAAAAAAAGTATCATGTGGACTGTTAATAATTTTCCCAGTTAATAAATAGAATAACATGATCACAATCCATCCAGAGTAAAATGGTTGATGATTTCATTAGAGTATATCTCTAGTAAATCATAATATTCATCAAAGGATATTTACATATATAAAGATACTTTTAAATGATCATTGGAACATTTCTTGGGGAATATACTCTTTTAATTTTGAAATCAATTATTTAAAATCTAAAAACTTCCAGAATAATTGAAAAAAATATTTCAAAAAAACCTTGGAATCTTTCAAAGTAATATTCAATGAAAATTATACTTATGATGTTTATAAAATTCATTTGTGTGATAAGCATTAAAACAAGTATTCTATTCCCACATTTGGTAAAAAGTAAATTATTCAAAAAATGTCAAGAAGATTCATTTTAAACCTTTTTTAGAAAGTCAAACATGGAAAAAATGACTTAAATAAATCATTGGAAAATATTAAAAGATATATTCAAATCATTTTATTGAAAATATATACAAGGAAAAAATATTCTTGACAAAATAGAAAACCAAATTTGTCTTTCCTTATTAACATTCTTTAGGTATTTTGAGTATTTAAAGAGATAAAAATCAATGTAAAACATGTAGTCTCTAGAAATAAATAATGGAGAATAAAATATATGGTGTTTTCCAAATAAATATCATATAAATCACCCTGTAGAAAATTAAACATAAAAAACCCAAATTAGGATGAGATTGTGAAATAAACCCAGACCTCAAGTTTGAATTTCCTCTTAAGTGACTCTAATAACATGTATTTTCACAACCTAACCCGCTGGGGCATGCTTAGACAATGGAAATCCAAGCCATGACAACCCCAAGCCCACCTCAAATAAGCTAGGTACGTAAATAAGTTTTGAGAAGGCATAATATAATTTTGGATGCCTCAACCTAATGTACCTGTATGCACACACCCAACCGTCTCTATACAATAGTGTAGAGGAATAATAAAAAGAAAATAACATCTAATGTAAATCCATGAATGTAATAACCTCTAGGGAATACATCAATGTATAGTAGAATAAAGCCAAAATGTAGAGAAAAAAAATACATACACAACCATAAATGAAGTCACTACCTAAAAGAATATGGAATAATGGAAAACTCAGAGAGTGTATCTCTGGATATCTGAGTCCCAATTACCGTGTCTGGTAAATCCACCTAAATATACCTACGATCTACGAGATTAATTGGTGATCTTTCAATAATTTACCTTAAAAAACACATGTGGGAAAATATCATTCTTACGTGAGTGTATATATTCCTAGTAGAATTCTCTAAAAATAAAAAGGGATCATTAAAACAAACTAAAAGGTCATATCAACCCCTAAAAAGAGGGGAACAAAACCCATCATAGATATATACATAAAATAAACCTAGATGAGATAGAAAGGGGATCTCTATCTCATGGCCTTGTCGAAGTCGATGAGTCTACCTACAGTTCAAAAATTCCATCTTTGATTCCCACCATCAAACACAACCACACTAAAATATATATAAAGTGGACTACTCCTCACTACTACACTATATAGTTGATGGTTCCAAAACTCCTGTAGAGGACCCACACGCTGCTAAAGCTTGAATACTTCTCCATGGATAGAGGACCCATGAATATTGTATGGTATTTCTGAATCAACCTATATAAAGAGTATGGGGGACCCACACCCTAGTTTGACAATGGAGTTACAACCCTGAAATATCTCTGATGATCTTATCTTTATCACTACCATCATCAAGCATTTCCTGAAGAAGAATCATGCTTTGAAAACCTAACATATAATTTTTTATACATAATAAAGTCCACCATTGAATTATATGTGGGAAAATACTCATGATAGACTACTTGTGTGCCAACATCTGAGTCCTGAAGGGGGTAATATAATAGGAATAATTTATATAGGGAATACACCATGTTTATGGGGTTCTATATAGAATGTGAACCAACCTCATCACCCAATAAAATTCTCCTCTGGATAGGGATTTAGAAGCCATTTCATTCTACACGATGTGTCTTAGCCACCAAGGGTCTTCTCATGCTCTTTCAATTTGTGACCATGTACATCAACCCATGACAATATATATGGTTGTGTCCAGATATATTGGCCATTTCTAGGTACAAATTTTTGAATGTGTACTCTAGTAGTGCTCACGTGACTGGTCATGTCCATGACCATATACTCCTATAGATCACATCAATCCACCAACATAGGGTCACATGGCGTGTGGGGGTATACATGGAATTTGATATTTATCTTGTACGAAACCCTAGCCATCATATCATGGGGACTAAAAAATATTTGTTCTTTATAGTAAATGCGGTATAGTTTAGTTTTTCACATTAAACTTATTTCTTTAGTTGTTTTCTTGATCCATTTAGTCGAACATGAAATCTTCCATTTGACTACCCACAATTGTAGTAAAACACCTATAACAATCGTTTCCAAACCTCCTTTGTCCAGAAAATAGAATCTGATCATCCACTAGTGTGACATGACATGTACCATGGAACCTCCCATCACCATCACCACTCTGGATCTGAGATCCACAAATAATAACCGAAGGATCATCCCAATCCTTCCATAAATCACCATAATGGTCATCAATCTCCATTTTTATATGAATCTACCAGTTTGATTGCACTCGAACCAACCTGGAAATGTTGAACTATGACCCTATGTGCCAATAGTAAAGAATATGAATAATGATGGGGGAGAATTGGACAAAAAAGTTGGCGAATCCATAGTTTTCCAGTTTTTCTCAACCAACAATCTTATAATGGGTTTTACAGGGTGATATCATGGAATAACAAGAACAAATTGAAAAAAATTAATTAATTTAATCATTCTCAAGAAAAGGAACAAAAAATCATAGATCATGAAAAAGTTATTTAAACACATGATTATTAATAAAAATGAGGAAGGAAATCCAAAAACAACATGACCTATCTTGATTTGGACTGATAATTGGTGAATAATTCTTTTTCCATTGATGATGATGATCCGATGCATTCACTTTATCTCTATCCACCTTGATTTGATCATCTATCATTACCCAATATCAATCTACTAATGAAGAACATCAAAGGCTCCTACAAATTATCACATGGTTATGTGGATAACCCTATAAAATTGACATAGTATAAATTAAATTCAGTATTTTTAGGTTATGGGAATTTAAACTAAAATAAATAAATTTAATTATTTATTTTAATTAATTTCACCACTGATGTCTACCTCAACTAAACATCCAACACTAACCAACCTTAAGGATCATCTAGGGTATATCCAAAATTTTAGATTCAAACGTGGTCTTAGATTTTCCATCTGAATTCCTATAAAATGGGAAACACAAAAGAATGTGAACACATGATAAAAAATAATTAAAATTTTTAATATATAAATTTCATGCTTATATGGAACCAAAAATCTCATTCTTACCCAATTCCTGGCACCCAAAATATTCCTTAATATTTTCAAAATTCTTACAAATTAAAAAAAGAGAAACTATATTCTCCCCTCCTTCAAGGATTTTCACCCATTAAATCAAAAGATAAAGAAAATGGTTGGGATACTGAGGCTACATCCAGCTCTTTCACTTCCAGAATATCTTTTACATGCTCCCATGCTACCACCTGACATGAACCAAAGGTTTGGGTTATCCATGCAGGATCCTATCCTATCAATCATCGATTTCCAGTAGGTACACCATGAAGGTGGATCCATTATCAATGTAAAAATCACCCTATTTAATAACCTGAATAGGTTAATGCACATATATCCTTAACTAAGACACATAGAATTTGTCATGTCCCTGATGGAATTATGGGGAAAAGTCCAAATGATAAGAGAACTCACTAACTCTCTACAAGATCTTGAAGGAACCAATGAACATTAGAGATAACTTACCTCCCTGGATGAATCTCCATAATCCTCATCATGGGGAGACTCTCATCAGAACATGGTCTATCTTTTTAAATTTCAAAGGCCTATTACATTGATCCTTGTAATATTTCTATTAGCTCTGGGATGTCCTCATATGCCCACGATTCAGATGAACCTTCTCTATCATTAACTAGAGCATTTACGGACTAAAAAGACAATTCAAACCAATCTCAAACCAGTATAAGGGTGACCTATAGGGTCTCCCATATATGACCTCAATAGGTTCCATGATGAAATTAGAATGTTAATTGTTACTATAAGAAAAATATACTAATGGAAAGTGATCCTCCCATCACTAGATAAAGTCTGACAAATAAGTCCTCAGTGTATCCTCCGACACCTTGATAGTCCACTCAGTATTCCATTCCCTTAGGGGTGAAACACTATAATCATCCTCAGTTGGCCCCCAAATTCATCCTAAAAGACTATCCACAACCATGAAATAAGCCATATATCACAGTCAGAGACAATATTTGAGGGTACCCCATGGAGTCGAATGATCTCCCACACAGACAACTTCCCCAAACTATCTATAATACTTTTCTCCCTGAAAGAAAGTAAGTGAACCTAATTAGTAATTAATCCTAATAGTACCCACACGGAGTCATGGATTTGTTCTATCCATGGAATCTCAATCAGAGAGTTCATGGATATTTTGCATAATTTCCACTCTAGGATCTCAAGAGGATACATAAAACTTGGTTCCTAGCCTCCACCTTCTAAAATGTGAGACATCAATAGATGAATTCAGATACAATATTCCTCATGCTATTCCACCCAAAGTTCCACTAAAGGAACTTGTTCATATTTTTCATATCAGGATGTAAAAGAAAGGGGGAAGTGTGAATCTCCCTCATCGTCTCCACCGAAAACATTACAAGACCCACCATCCATCCTTGTAAAAGGATGGTATGCTCCCATCCTTCAGAAAATACTTCTTGTGAATTACTTTTGGATATATGGCCATGTAGAAAGTCACAGTCTATGTCTCCTAAATGTGCCTCTCTCACACACTTAAGGATAATAGGATTCACGACCATTGACTAAAGAAAATATTCTAACCTGTCCTCTACCAGGGCTATCTACAAAGAAGTAAACTGATCAGATGACTCCTCAACCATGTGAGAACGAGACTTCCTACTAAAGGAAACTACCTCCATATTGACCATAATGGGGGTATATACTACATTAATTTCATATTCATATAGAAACTCTAACCAATACCTCTATCTGTGGTTACAATCTCTCTGATTGAACATGTAAATGAAACTCTGGTTGTCAGAGTACACAACAAATCGGTCTCCCAGAAGATAGTTCCTCTTAATATTTATAGTGAATACTACCTCTTGAAACTCTAGGCCATGAGTATCCTACTAATGTTCATGGGGTCTCGATTTACTTGACCCATATGTGGTCACCGCCAAACTCTGCATCAATACCCAACCGATTCCTGCTCCCTATAAATTGCAATACACTACGTACTCCACTCCCTACCCTAATATTCTCTTATAGGATCAATAGTCAACCTCAGTATCAACTATTAGAAGGTTCACTAACACTATTCGGACCTTGTAAACAACATACCTTTCGACCTCATGGTGGTCAAATGGGCTGCTAATATGAAAATGTTAGGCACAAACTTTTAGTAGTACCCCACCAAGCCAATAAAGCTTCATACCTCTTTCACACTCTTGGGAAGATCCCAAGAAGGAACTTCATCACTATTCATTGTGTCTATATCCAAATCATGTTTAGAATGAAATTACCCAGAAACTGAACCTCATTGATACAAAATTGGCACTAGAAAATCTTAACATAAATATGGTTTTTCTTAGAGTATATTTAATATCATTTTCAAGTGCTCTATGTGCTCTTACTCTAACAATAAGTAAATGAGTATGTGATCAATAAAGACGACAAAAAATCATTCCATGTTTGGTAGTAATATTTTATTTATCAAATCCATAAACATAGTGGGGGGACTTTTTACCTCAAAAAGCCTCACTAGGAACTCAAAGTGTATAGTTACCTCATAATTCCATCTTTATAACAGAATCCTATAAAAACCTCAATTGGTGGTATCCAGACTAGGGATTGTTCATAGAAAGCCAACTTTCACCTCTCAAATAGTTGAAGAGGTTTTCCATCCTTGTATAATGTAATACTATGAATTGTTTCTCTCATACTCTAACACTAATTCTCCAGGTTAGAAATTTGTGTGATAATTAAACTAGATAATGATGGAATCAACCTGGGATGATGGAGCTTCTATGTAACATACCTTGAGGACATCTTGAGAAAACATATCACACTTTTTAAGATTTATTTAATGGAGGTATGTGTATGGTTTAGTTTTTATAGGTTTTTGGGTAAAATTAAATGTTATCTCTTTTTATTCTAGTTTTAGATTATAGGAATTTGGCTCGAGAGATTGACTATAATTTTGCACTGACCTCTGGTAAAGTGTTGGCCCCAATTTAGATGTTTCTTCAGCACCCAATGATTTATTTTACATTTTTTATTAATTTTATAAGTTTGTTTAGTAGTTTAATTTTTCTAATTAATTATAATTTTATTATAATTAATTATCAGTTTTTTGGTTTGGAGAGAGGGTAGATTGTCATTGAGTATCAGTCGTTAACCTAGGATGAGCTTGGATGGTGGATTGATGGGATACAAGTTAAAATGTAAAAGCTACATATTTAATGTTGTTGGTTCCAAAATTTACCCATATTCTTTCTTTCCCTTTTAGTACATGTGATGATGGTCCCATTAATTTCTGAGTGAAGACCATGGAAATTAAATTAATATTTTAATGATTAAATTTACAATGTGTTAGAATGGTATGACAGAGTATTATATACTCTATAATACCAAACTCAGGATCGAATACTTACAATGAGATACAAATACAAGAGGGGGGGGGGTGAATTGTATCTTTTAAAAATTCTGTTAGGAAATTTTGGATAACCAAAATTCACAACACCACTAAGTTCTAAAGACTTTCTTGATTCCTAAAAATTGATTCTGGAAGTGAAACTTAATAAAAGTTAACACCAACTAAGATTCTACCTTAAAGCGTAAAGAATCTAACTAAATCAGAGTACAAGTAAGGAAGTATAAGAAAGTTATACTATCCTTAAAAATAGAAAATGAGGAAAAAAACAAAGTAGTAAGACTACAAGTAACAAAAAATAACTCTTTTAACCCGAAGAGAAGGGTATCCAACAACCTTGGATAAGAGGTCCCTTGATTTATACTTTCAAGAAAGTAAATCTTATCCACACCACGGTAAGCCCTTGATACAAAGATTGTAGTCTATCTTGCTATCCCTATAAGACCTAAACTGTCAGGTAGTCGGCACCTCTGTCTTCCTTAGCAAGGAATCCCTCAACTTCAAGGTGTTGGAACATCTGTCTTCCTATACTCGGAAGCCCTCGATTGTAATCAGCAACAATCGGAGTCACTTGAAGGAAGTCTACATAAGGAAAAGTTTGAACAAGTTGTTCAAAATTTCTGCACGAATCTTTGAGAGTTGATAAGATCCCCTCTCTCTAGAAATCACTTTAGGAAGTTCTGATCACAAAAATTCCAAAAGCTATGAACACTTTCAAATGAGCTCCTATTTATAGGCGAAGCTCCAACGGTCGGATCCCCCCTCCAACGGTCATATTTCTCCTTGAATTTTGGAGGGACCTGTATACATGTCACTCAACCAACGATTAGTCAATAACTGAATGTAAGCCATCATTTTGTAATGAAAAAGTGTAAGAATAAGTAAAACTGAAGTTTAGAATTTAAGAAAATAAAAGTTCAGAGTCAAACCAAAATGGAATTCAGAGTCTATGATAAAGAGACATTCATATTCTGTTTTTTAGGAATTCGGAACCTGAATTCTATAGAAATATGGAGTCAGAATTTCAAGGAAATTCGGAGTTTGGTGTCATCAGAATTTGGAATCAGAACTTACAATGTTCAAAGTGAGAGTTCATGGGAATTCAGAGTCTGAACTCATAAGAGTTTGGAGTCTGAATTCAGAGAACTCGGAGGATGAACTTAGGTAAGTTCATAATCAGAATTCGGAGTCGAACTACATGAGAGTTCGTATGCATAATTCAGAGTGGAACTTCATGATAGTTCGTATTCAGAATTCGAAGTGGAACTTCAGGATAGTTCGTGTCCAGAATTCGGAGTGGAACTTCAATAGACTTTGTATCCCGAATTCGGAGTAGAACTTCATGAGAGTTCGTATCCAGAATTCGGAGTGGAACTTCATGAGAGTTCGTATCCAGAATTCGGATCCTAAAATAGAATGCTTAATATCTAAGTATTATACGCTTCCGAGATTTTTGATACAAATCCAATTTTTATACTTAAGAAAAATATTGATATGAACAATGAAAACATGGTAGGGGTAAATTCCTTTGGGATGGAAATTTTCCGTATATAAGTAAAATATAGATTTTCTTAAGTGTAAGGTGTTTGTGATTTTCAAAACAAGAAGGAATGGAAAAGTCATAAGGCGAACCTTATTGACTCAAAAATATACCCCTTTTTGGAAGGTACAAACAACCTTTCGAAAAAGAATATAAGAACTTAGAAAAATTTCTAGACTTTGAAATTAAATATTATCTCCCTTTGTTCATAGATGATGGTGAATACAACTAACTCCCACTTAGGCTTTGGAACTCTAAGGATTGTATTCTGGATTTCTAGAATGGAATTTTCATTATCATGAGAATGAAAAACTTCGTAATGAGAAACTCTCCCTTAGATAAGATCCCCCTTACTTAGGGATAATTCTTCTTTACTTAAACATTTTTCTTCTCCCTTTTAGATTTTTTCTTCTCCTCCTTTTGAGTAATTATTTTTCATTCTTCCCCTTTGTTATTTTCAAAAGGAATTGAGGGAATGGAAAAGCAATAAAGTACATGAAACATTAGTAAAGATATACAAACAACACAGGCAACCAAACTTTTCATTACGATTGGAAATATTTTTACAAGGAAATACATTACAACAAAAAATAGGATTGAACTATTTGCCTTCCTTTTCCTTGGGTATTAACTTCTTCAACAAGGTTTTCAGCTTCTTCATGTCTTTCTGGTCCTACTCAGCTTGCATTTATAAGGCTTTAATCCTTTCATCTTGAGGTTTTAGAGCCTCAAAATCTGACTTAAGAATTTCATCCTGCTTCACAAGCTTTTCTTCGGTCTCAATACAGATATCTCTTTCCCATTTCCAGCTTTGAGAAACCAAGTTAAGATTTCCATTCAGATACTTCACTTGTTGATTCTGAGTATTTTTCTCAAGGGTTAGCTTTTCCGGAAGATTCTTAATCTTGGAATCCTCATTATCAAAAGAATATTTTACATCATTCTGAAAACGATCAAACTAATTCATGTCATCATCAACTTTATTTTACCATAGAGTGATTTTGCTGCATGATTTTCTGTGAACATCATAATTAATAAGAAAATTTATATGCCCAGCCTCAATCTTCACACACTTATCCATGACCATGGATACAGATTATGATTTCTGATTTAGGCTGTGTTGAAGCATCTGGCACCTGGAGTCTATGGTGGGAAATATCAGAATTGTATCCACAAATTTCTTCAAAGACTCATTAACAAAATCATGACCCAGTGATGATGATTCCAAATCAGACACCATGCTCGAGGATTGTTCTTCTTCAATTTCCACCAACTTTCTTTTAGAAGATCCACCGACTTGCTTCTTCCTTATGATATCATTTGTTAGGGTGTCAATAAGCACTTGCTTACCCTTATCAACTTTCAGAATGGGTTCTTCATCAAGATATTCTTCCTCACTTTCGGATAGTTGAACAATCTTATCTTCATCTCGTTTCCCCTTCTCTACTACTTCTTCAAGAAAATGCTTCTCAAATATTTCTTCCTCAGAAAATTCATTTTCCTTCTCTTCTTCCTTGTCATCATCTTTTTTACCATCTTTCTCAACTCCCTTTCCCGGAGTGACAAGCTTTAAGGACTCGACCTTTTCTTGATAAACCTCAACTTGTTTAATTAAGTCATCTAGATCACCACTGACTTCTTCTACTTCTTCTTCTTCTTCTACTTCCTCCTCCTCTTCTACTCTTTCAAAAAATTATTTCTTTTTAAATTTTTTCGGAGTGATGTAGTTCTTTCCAGGGGTCTCTGATAATAGTTTTAAAACAAAAGTTTCCGGAATGGGAATCTTCTCAGAAGCAATTTCTATGTCTCTAAAAAGAGATTGTACAACCTTAGCTTTAGACATCTTCTTCTTCATCTTCTTCTCTTTTTCTAACTTCTCAAGGTATTTAGCTGTCTTCTCCCTTAAAGATTTAGCTTCAGCCGGGTCCAATCTGAATTGAGGTTCCCCTTCTTTCATTTTCTCCTTATCTTCCCTCTATTTAGAAACCAACTCATCTAGATATGCTTTCTATTTCTTCGTCTTGGGAGGTACGGATTGGGTTTCCATAGCTTTTTGGATCTTGTCCTCATCCACCACTTGCTTCAATTTCCTCTTCTTTCCAACCTTCTTCACTGGCTCATCCTTCTCCACATTTTCCGGAACAGCTTCTGCCTCCTCCTCTGGTAGATCGTAAAACTCACCTGATTCTTTTGAAAAACCAGATTTCATCCTCTTTAATGTGTCATCACTTATCAGCATCACCATACAATTTCTCAGCTTGGAGGTGAAAGAAACCTTGAAAGAATCAAGACACTGAATAATGAGATTGGAGGGAAGATCATGGTATATAATAATTTGAGCTTTCAAAGTGCCATACTTGATATTCTAAACTGTAACAAGAATGTGCTTCATCAGATTTATCTTTCTTAGATTTACCAAGAAATCCAAGATGTAAATATCACTCTTCTTCAAGTTATCCTTATCACCTCTTCTTGGAATGAAATACCCTTGAAACCACAACTTCAGAATACGGTTTTTGGTGGAGAGAAGAGAAATCTTAGCTGTTTTATCATCTTTGAGTCCGAGGAATTCCATTTCCTTCACCTTGCTGAAACTACCTTGTACATCCGGTTTCTTATGTGAACAAAATTCGGCTTCACTATCATTTGATAAGCCCACCAGGCTTACAACCTTGGTGTAAGAGAGCTTGTAAGTCTTACCATAGCTCTTAAAAGAAAATATTTCTCTACCATCTTCTTCATAGAAGGAAACAGACTCATAAAATTATACAATAAAATCCTTATAAACAGCATGCTGAATCCTTGGTTTCGATACGTAGAAATATTCCCATCCATTGAGTTTTATATTATTAGAAATTAGAGAATCATACTCACTGAAAATGTCCATATAGACTAACCTTTCCCTGTAGACTAACCAATTTTAGATTGGCTTCGTAGAAGACATATCTTGGGAAGTGGATTCTACAGAAATTCGGAATGGAGGAGCACTGAAAGATTCAGAACGGGCTTTAAGAACTGAGGCAGAGCTTCGACATGCGAGGGATTTGAAATCGATGTGGGACAACCATCGGGGGTCTCCTTTATATAGTATATGGTGGTGACTTTTGAACTTCCAAAACCAATCTAACGGTTGAAAAAATCTTTGATATGATCTGATGGTCGAAAAAATACCCGCAAGGAAATATTGAATCTGATCTTTTGAGGGATTAACAAAAACATTCCAATTTAAGAAGAAACAAATTCGAGAAAGTTCATATGCAAAAGAAACTACCAGAAACTAAAAACGATTATGAAAACTTAAGTAATGAAGTCATACCTTTCAGATTGGCTAGGAATTTTATTCGTAATAAGTGATATTCTTCTTTAAAAAAATTAACTATGAAAAAATTACTACGAAAAAATCACTTACGAAAAACTCAGAATGAAAATATTACTACGGGAAAAAAACTTAAAGTCAAAAAGATTATTGCAAAAGCTTTGAGTACCAAAACTCTAGTATGAAAAGTATTATTACAAAAATTCCCATTACAAAAATTCTCCTTACGAAAATTCTCATTATGAAAATTTCTAGTATGAGAACTTCATTTTGAAAATTTGAAAGGATAACAAAAAAATGTAGTCCCCCTTTGAAAATGAGTTTATTACTGTAAGGAGAATAGTTCAACAAAAATTTAATGAAGGAAGATTACCTTATGATTATCATTCCTAACTATTTTTTAACGTGTTCAAATCTATCGGAGGGTAAAGATTTTGGTAGAATGTCAGCAAGTTGATCTTGCGTTCCGATAAATTGAAGAATGATATCTCCTTTTAGTGTGTGATCCCTAAGAAAGTGATTCCTAATATCTATGTGCTTTGCACGAGAGTGATGTGCAAGGTTTTTACTAAGGGAAATGGCACTTGTGTTATCACACAAAATTTGAGTCTTAGTAAAACTCAAGCCATAGTCTATGAGTGTGTGTTGCATCCACAAGACTTGAGCACAACAAATTCCAGCTGCTACATATTCAGCTTCAGCAGTGGAGAGTGCCACAGAGTGTTTATTCTTGCAAGACCAAGAAACTAATGAATCTCATAAGAAATGACAAGTTCTAGATGTACTCTTTCTATCCATTTTACATCCACCAAAGTCATCATTTGAAAAGCTTTTAAAAAAATCATTTCCAGATGTATAAAAGAGTCATAAATCCATGGTTCCCTTTAAGTAGTGAAAAATTCTTTTCACAGACTTTAAATGAGAACCCTTAGGATTGGATTGATATCTTGCACATAAGAATACTGATAATATCAAGTCTGGATGACTTGCTGTTAAGTATAGTAAGCTTTCTATCATACCTCTAAAAGATGATTGATCCACTGGTTTCCTGGATTCATCAAGATCAACTGTGTTTGAGGTACCAACGAGAGTACTAATACTTTTATTGTTGTCATATCTATAATTTTTAAGAATATCTTTAATATACTTATGTTGGGATAAATATATTCCTTCTGGTTTTTGAGAAATTTGAAAACCAAGGAAAAATGTTAACTCACCCATCATACTCATTTCAAACTCAGATTTCATTAGATCTACAAAAGAATAAGTTAAATATTGCTGAGTTGAACCCAATATAATTTCATCAACATAAATTTTAACAATGAAAACATTTTTCTTATATTTTTTTTATAAAAAGGGTTTGATTTGCATTTCCCTTAACATAGTTGTTTTGAAGAAAAAATCCTGTAAGTCTATCATACCAAGCTCGTGGGGATTGTTTAAGGCTATACAAAGCTTTGGTAAGTCTAAAAACATGATCAAGATGTTTTGTGTCTTCAAAGCCAGGAGTTTGATCAACCAAAACTTTCTCTTGAGCATAACCATTAAGGAAATCACATTTCACATCCATTTGAAAAAGTTTGAAATTGAAGAATGCTGAAAAGGCAAGTAAAATACGAATAGATTCATGTCTAGCTACTAGAGAATATGTTTCTTCATAGTCTATTCCCTCTTGTTGATTATATCCTTTAGCAACTAATCTATCTTTATTTCTAACGATGATTTCATTTTCATCACACTTATTTCTGAAGACCCATTTTACTCCAATGACAGAATTTTCCGTAGGTATTTCAACCGAGGTCCAGACTTTATTCCTTTCGAATTCATTTAGTTCAACTTGCATGGCATTTATCCAATCATCATCACCTAAAGCATCAATATTTCTTTTCGGTTCTAATTGGGAAAGGAATGATAGATGTTCTACTTCATTTCTTAAAGAACCTCTAGTCCTTACAGGTTGATTCACATCACCAATGATACTATCAGTGGGATGATTCTTAAGAAACGACCGATTTCAGTTTTGAAGAACCCGTTCATCAACATAGGGTAGGAAATCTTCTAGGGTAAATGTTTTAGAAGTATCTTCTTGAACATTTTACTTATCAGAAGGGTTTTCTATTAAAGGTTGATAATCTGTTTTTGAAACATATCCGAAGATGTTGGTTGAGGTTTTTTGGAAACAAAGGGATTGGTTTCATCAAATTTCTCATGTAATGTCTCTTCAACAGTGCAAGTGTTTTTGTTGAAAACTCTATAAGCCTTAGAAGTTGTGGAGTAGCCTAAGAAAATTCCTTCATCAGATTTTGGTGTGAATTTGTGTAAATTATCTTTAGTATTCAGAATGAATACTTTGCAGCCACAAACCTTAAAGTAGGAAAGTCTAGGTTTTCTACCATTCTATAACTCATAAGGAGTTTTATTTAGAAAAGGTCTAATCAAAACTTGATTTATAGTATAACAAGCAGTACTTACAGCTTCAGCCCAAAAATGTTTGGCTACAGAATACTCACTCAACATGGTTCTAGTTATCTCTTGAAGAATTATATTTCTTATTTCAACAACTCCATTTTGTTGAGGTGTTTTGGGTGCTGAAAAGTTGTGAGTAATACCTTTTTACTAAAAAAAATTTAAAAATCTGAATTTTGAAATTCTCCTCCATGATCACTATGAATAGTTTTCAATGGAAGGTTTTTCTCATTTTTTACTTGGGCTCTAAAACTTTTAAAATAAGAAAAAGATTCAGATTTCTTTCCTAGAAAATAGACCCATGTAAATCTTGTGTAATCATCAACCAAAAGAAATACATAATACTTTCCCCCAATGCTTCCAGTTTGTGTTGGACCAAAAAGATCCATGTGCACCAACTGTAATGCATCAGTTTTTGCGACTTCACCGATTGATTTAAAACTTGATTTATGTTTCTTTCCATATTGACAAGGATCAAAAACTTCTGAAGAATCAAATCTACGCTCCGGTAGATCCTTAACTAAAACTTTCTTAGAAAGTTTACGTAGGTTCCTAAGGTAACAATGTCCTAACATTTTATGCCATAACCAATAATGATCTTCCATTGCACTAAGGCAAGGTATGTCTTGGCCTCTAAGGTCTTCTAAGTTTAGTGTGTAAACATTCTCTTGCCTATTGGCAGAAAGAATAAATTCCTCCTTGGAATTATGTACTAAGCACTTATCATTCTTAAAATTCACAAGGTAGCCTTCATCACATAATTGGATTATGCTGATGAGGTTGTACTTAAGACCTTTAACAAACAAAACATTTGAAATTAATGTTTTTCCAATAAGGACAATGTTACCTATACCAATAATTTTTCCTTGAGCATTATCTCCGAAAGTTACTTTTCTTCATTTCGTCTTGAAAATATTTTCAAAATAGTTTTTATTACCAGTCATATATCGAGAACATCCACTTTCCATGTACCATGTATTGTTGTTGGCACTTTCCCTATTTTCCTGAAAATAAGAAAAAGTTAGGTTTTTGGAATCCAGACTTTCTTGGATCCGGAAATTTCCAAAAGTAAAATTTTGGGTACCCACATCTTTTTAGAAAAATAAGCCTTATGAAATCCTAGAGATTGGGTTTTTTTAAAGAACAATTCTTTGCCCAGTGACCACCACATTGAAACTTTGTGCAAAATGGGGCACTTTGGGGAACAAAGTAGTTGTTACTAAAAATCGGTTTAGAACTAGTGTAACCAAAACCATAAGTATTCGTTCGAGGTCGGATTTGTGAATACATTTTATCAAAATTTTCCTTTCCACGGGTAATTTTTAACAAACACTTCCTCAAGGAAAATATTTCAGATTTGAGTTTGATAACTAAGTTCTTATCTTCAAAAACATTTTAACTAGATCAAGGCTCGAAAACATTTTTCTTAGAAATTTCGTTTTCAATATCTTTTGAATGTTTGTTCTTCTCAGAACTTACTTCCTGAAGATTTTTTGAAATTCTTTCAAAATCAGCATTTTTTCTATCAAGATTTTTAGAAAGATCTGATATTTCCTTAGTAATAATAATATCCATAGAGTTTTCCTTATCAAAATTTTTCATGAGTTTTGAGTTCTCAATCTCAAGAAGTTCAGTAAACCTATAAACTTATTCATAGGTAGGTAAAGTATTTTCTTCATCCGAAGAGGATTCTTCATCAAAAGAGTTATAATATTTACTATCATTAGCATTTAGAGTAACATTGGTCAAGGATTCAGAATTGTGTTCCTTAGCCATAAAGTATTGATTATCAATTGGTAATCAGGATATTAGACCAAGATTATTCTATCCAGAAGATTCATAATCAGAAGATTCATCTAAAGAGTCACCACCACTGGCACTCCATGTGTCATTAGATTTCAGAACTTTCTTAGCTTTGGACATGTAATTCTTCTTTCTGTTCCTTTCAAAATTCCCCTCTTTTCTTTCTTTTATTTTGAGCATAGGGCAATCGGGTCTTATATGTCCAGCTCTCTTGCATTCATAGCATGTTACCTCTAAATCTTTCTTATCTTTCCTTCCTTCTTCCCATACTTGGATTGGAAATTTCACTGTCCAACTATCTTGTTCATCCTTTGAGTAATATTAGCTAACTCATTTTCCGAGACTTCACTCTCACTAGATTCAGATTGAATAATAATCTTCTTGGATCTAGTAACTATTTCAGGAGTCTTAGATTTCTTGTGATTTGAAGTTGTAGTAAAAGAAAGACTACCATTCCCATTATTCTTCTTTATGTTGTCATCATCTCTCTTCATTCTAGTCTCATGTTGAAGAAGTGTTCCAAACAGTTCACCAAGAGAAATTTGAGTAACCTTTTTATTTTCATCAATAGCAGTTCTCTTTGATTCCCACTCATTGGGAATAATTTCTATTATCTTGTCAACAAGAGCTTTATCATATAGACCTTTCTCTCCCATAGACTGTAATCTATTCACTATATTCATGAATCTCTGTTGCACCTTACAAATTGGTTCTCCATAAGGAAAATTAAAACCATGATACTTAGCTCTGAGCATGGATCTTCTAGGCACAATCACTTTAGATGTACAAAAATGTGTAACTTCAAGTTTCTTCCATATATAATTAGCAATTTCACAAGAATAAATTTGGCTATATATGTTCCTAGTCATTAAACAAAGCAGATTATTGCGTACCTTATAGGTGATTTGGTATTCATGCTTTTCTTGATTAGTAAAAGCACTTACATCCTTGTCAGGAATTTTGTATCCTGCTGTAAGCATGACAAAGTTATGTACCCCATTATTGATAATGAAAGTCTTCATACAATCTCTCTAATACTCATAATCATTACCATAAAAATAGGTGGTGTAGTAGGATTAAAGTTTTCAATAGAACCAACATTTAAACTTGCCATCCTTAAGAAACACTTTGGCACACAAACTTGTTAGTAGTACGAGTTTGTAAACAAGAGAAATTATTCTAAGCAAGGAAAAATTGAATTGCTAACCAAAAAGTGAATCCGATCTATGATTCTGAAAAATAGATTCCGAAAAGTATGAATCTGGAAATATGATTCCGAATGATGAGTTCCGAATGTTAATAAAAAAACTTCTAAATCTAATCGCGAGATTAATTCAGATTGAACCAAATGCTCTGATACCAATTGTTAGAATTAGTATAGGGTATGAGGTTACCAAATTATGATACCAATTATTAGAATGGTATGACTGAGTATGATATACTCTATAATACCAAACTTCGGATCGAATAAGTACAATGAGATACAAATACAAGAGGGTGTTGAATTGTATCTTTTAAAAATTACCTTAGTAAATTTTGGATAACCAAAATTCACAATACCTGAAAGTTCTAAAGAATTTCTTGATTCCAGAAAAGTGATTCCGGAAGTGAAACTTAATAAAAGTTTTCACCAACAAAGATTCTACCTTAAATCATATAGAATCTAACTAAATCAGAGTACAAGTAAGGAAGTATAAGAAAGTTATACTTTCCTTAATAATACAAAATACAGCAGAATAACAAAGTAGTAAAACTACAAGTAACAAACAATAACTGTTTTTACCCAAAGAGAAGGGTGTCCAAAAACCCTGGATAAGAGGTCCCTTGATTTATACTTTCAAGAATGTCTGTCTTACCCACACTGGGGTAATCCCTCGATATGAAGATCAGAGTCTATCTAGCTATCCCCACAAGCCATCAACTATCAGGTAGTCGGCACCTCTGTCTTCCTCAGCAAGGAATACCTCAACTTCAAGGTGTTGGAAAATCTGCATTCCTATCCCTAGAAGCCCTCAATTGTAATCAACAACAATCAGAGTCACACGAAGGAAGTCTTCAGAAGGAAAAGTTTTAACAAGCTGTTCAAATTTTCTGCATGAAGTTTTGAGAGTTGATAAAATCCTCTCTCTCTAGAAATCACTTCAGGAAGTTCCGATCACTAAAATTCCAAAAGCTATGAACACTTTCAAATGTTATCCTATTTATAGGAGAATCTCCAATGGTCAGCTCCCTCCTCCAACGGTCATATTTCTCCTTGAATTTCGGAGGGACCTGTACACGTGTCACTCAACCAACGGTTAGTAAATAACTGAATGTACGACATAGTTTTGTAATGAAACAAGTGTAAGCATAAGTAAAACTGATGTTTGGAATGTAAGAAAATAAAAGTTTAGAGTCTAACCAAAATGGAATTTGGATTCTATGATAAAGAGATATTTGGATTCTGTTTTTAGGAAATTGGAACTGGAATTCTGTAGAAATCTGGAGTCTGAATTTCAAGGAAATTTGGAGTGTGGTTTCATCAGAATTCGGAACCAGAACTTACAAAGTTCGGAGTCCGAGTTCATGGGAATTCGGAGTCAGAACTCATAAGAGTTTGGAGTCTAAATTTAGAGAACTCGGAGTCTAAACTTATGTAAGTTCGTAATCAGAATTCGGATTCGAACTACATGGGAGTTCGTATCCATAATTAGGAGTGTAACTTCATGAGAGTTCATATTCAAAATTCAGAGTGGAACTTCATGAGAGTTCGAATCAAGAATTAGGAGTGGAACTTCATGAGAGTTCATATCCAGATGTTAGAGTGGAACTTCATGAGAGTTCGTATCCAGAATTCGGAGTGGAACTTCATTAGAGTTCATATCCAAAATTCGGATCCTAAAACAGAATGCTTCATATATAAGTATTATAAGATTCCAAGATTATAAATATGAATCTGATTTTCATACTTTAGAAAAATATTTATATGAACAATGAAAACATGGTAGGGGTAAATTTCTTTGAGAAGTAAATATTCCTTATATAAGTAAAATATAGATTTACTTAAGTATAAAGTGTTTGTGATTTTCAAAACAAGAAGGAATGGAAAAGTCATAAGGAGAACCTTATTGACTAAACAAAATGTTAGTACCCTTTTACATATCTAGATAGGTAGAAGAAGGTTGTTACAAGTAAAAAAAATGGTAAAAAAAATTTCCTTGGATTTTGGATAATTAAATTGTGTTTTTAATAGAAATGAAATTATTCATAAATTGGAAAATTTTTGGAAATGGAAAAGTTGAAATGGTATTGGTGACCCATGTTGAGTATTTTGTAGTCGATATTTTAAATGTTTATTGAAAATAGTATTTTGGAAATAGGTTTGGAAATGGTATTTGTCCTTGATTTTAATTTGGTAAATTAGAAATAAGGGGCATATTTTTTCCAATTAATTAATGTTTGTAAATGGAATGTTGTTAATTTAGAATATTATTAGGATGAATGTAAAAAAATCAATCAATATTTTAAATGGTATGAGTTTCATTATTGTTTTTAGTGATTTTAATGAATGCCTTTGAGAGATTCCATGAATCCCATGCTTACTTGATTGAAGTGTAATGTCACGAGTTCACCCTGGATTCAAATAGGTGGAAAATATGAATTTCATGGAGTGATGAAACCGTTAGTTTCATAGAGTGAAGATTCTTAGGAATTGTTGGTATGTGAATCCATTGTTAAGAGAATTGGAAGTTTAAAGAACCTAAATTT
The DNA here is from genome assembly GCA_963277665.1 of Viscum album. Lineage (NCBI taxonomy): Eukaryota > Viridiplantae > Streptophyta > Magnoliopsida > Santalales > Viscaceae > Viscum > Viscum album. The sequence goes on along the minus strand of OY728152.1, from coordinate 1,180,749,601 downwards.
AAATATTCCAAAAATTTTCTATTTGTAATTTCAGATTCCAATAGTTTTTTTGGACATTATTATTTAGAGACAATAGAAACATTCAAAATACAGGTCCGACTACTGGATGTTTTCATACTTTTATTGTATATTGTGAAATTTGGTTTTTGAGAATATTAAAGAGCATACTGGTTAATCCAGATATGTCAGTGAAAATCTCAAATAAATATAAAATTCTATTAATGGATTGAAAAAAATATAGGTTAGTTTTACTTATTTTAAAAGAAACAAACCTCCATAAAAACGATGGGATGAGATTTTACCTGTATGGATGGTGTACAATAATTTGATGTATAATAGTAATCCAAACGATAACAGTAATCTATATTTCAGAAAAGTGAAACACTGGATTTATAAGCCTAAATTTTTATGAAAATTATACCCATAATATTAAAAAAGAGATAACAATGAAATCTCATGAATGTAGGATGAAGTCTAGAACCTCATAAAACTGATGCTTTTTTCATTCCTATTATTTGTATACTTGTGAGTGTATGATTTGAATTTGGAGTGGTGATTAGGGTGATAAATGAATTTATAATTCTGGTGCTCTAAGCTATAGGTGTGATATTTGGTTGTATGTAATTACACAATGCTTTAACATTGGTGGATATTGACTTATTTAAAACTCAGTGATCTACTTTTTTGTTCTCTGTATCAAATTTTCTGGTGAAGGATTTCACCTTCCATAGAAAATAGTATTAGTTGGGTTCCTAGTTCAGAACACTCAACAAAATAGGTAACCTTATCAATTTCCTCAAAGTCATACTAAAATTAATTTGGTCATACTTTCATCAAAATATATATAAATGGATGAAGGAATGGTTTGGATTATCCAATTCAATGGAACAAACATTGGTTTCTAGAAGATCTAGATATGGGTCTATCTAATCTAGATGAATCTGAAACTTCCATTTTGTGAGGAACCTAAAATGATATAGAAATGTGAATGGGAAAATATTGATAGAAAATATTTAGGCTTCATTAATATGATTTTGGTATGGAATGTTTCCCTCAAAATTAGGGGAATGAAGACTACAACTACACTTATTGAGGCTCTACCAGAGATGCATTAAAAACTGATAACATTAAAAAATTTATTCCTGATGAGACATTTTCTTAGATTATGGCCATCATAAAGAAAATAAATGGTATATAATGTGAATTATTTTAAAATGATAATAATTCAATGTGATTCAGTGAAAAAAACTTTTGTATATTATCTATGTTCTATAATATTTTTTTCTTGTCAACTGGAGTCTTGGGATGGCATGGTTTCAATGGAAAGTAATTATTGTGTAAAAAATCATGTCTTTTTTGGATGACTATAATTTAATTCTCAGTGAGGATATCAAGATAATATAGGTATAAGAAGTTACCAGTAGTGTTTTGAATATTATGATAGAACACACTCACCTCATCAAAAAAGTCAATGAAAATATGAAGATTATATTAGAGAGAAGTTTCATAGAAAGGGGACTGGTATTGGGATTTCATACTAGTATTATGGTAAATGAGGCCATCTTTGGAGGAACTAAATTTTTTTAAAGGGAACTATTGGAGTATTAGACACCGGATGTTCAAAATATGTTAACAAAAGGAAATTTAGTTATGATATACTACTCACTTTTGAAAATATATTGGATTCATGGGGGGTTAAATCTAGTTTATTCTTGCACTCTTTGACTAATTAATGATGCATGAATTTTTTTTTATTTGGACATTTTTGGGGAATTTCAGATTATAGAAGATGAATATTTATAAGAAATTATAATGGGAGACGTAAATCTTTAAATTCAAAATGGGTGTATTATTCTGTTGAAGGAGTGAGACACATACATAGTCCCTTGATGAATCTCATTTTAGCAGGGAATTTAGTTGATGAAGGTTTTAGAACTAATTTCAACAATGGAGTCTAGGAATTGACACAAGGATCTCAGTTTAAGGCTTTAGGAGTAAAGGATAAGAGCCTTTATGTGAAAAGAAGTTTATATGTCAGTGAAATGGATGAAATTTTATCCTATGAGAATATGGATTTCTATAATTATAGGTTTTGCCACCCTAATAATAAGAACATGAAGGTATCAGTAGGAAAGGGAATTATGAGGTTTGATTATAATATTATCTTTATTTGTGAGATTTGTGTGATTATAATGAAAAAATGGGTCTCATTCAATATGAATGTCTAGAATCCCAGATATTAGAAACTGGATCTCATTCACATAGATTTTTGGGGACCAAATTCATTTCAATATCAAATTGGATTGTGTTACATTTTCAAATTCATTGAATATTCCACAAGGATGGTATGAGTTTAATTTCATAAAAATAAATTTGACGCATTTTATACCTTTATATAGTGGAAAACCATGGTGTAATTAGAAATTGTTTGGAAATTAAAGTGATTAAGATAAAATAATAGTGGTGAACATGGTGGTAGAAACTCCCATAATTTATTTCAAAAGAAGGGGATTAGGCTTGATAGAAATGTACCTAGAAATATAGAAAATAATGGAGGAGTATAAACATTGAATCTTACTTTGATTGAAAATTCTAGATGTATGTGAGTGAACTCTAGCATTCCAATTACCTTTTGGAGAGAAGAGATTAACATGGTCACATAGTTAGACAATAAAAGTCCGACCTCTATAGTGTAACAAAGTATACCTGAAAAAAATTTCTCTAATAAGATACCATAAGTTTCACTACTCTAGATCATAAATTTCATTTCTTATTATCTTGTTGATGGAAAGGGAAGAGATAAACAAAATTCATAGTACAAATCATATATCCTCATAGGAAATGAAAATAAAGAATTAAGATACTGACTATGGAGTGACGATATAGGAAATATCATTAGAAGTTTAGATGTAATATTCAATGAGAATATAGTATAAAATTATCATAATTTTAATAAATTATATATTTAGGAGAAGAGGTCGATAATTGAAGCACAATTTTGTCTAGGTGAAAACACTATAAATTCACAAATACCAATGATACATAATTTTAGAGGAAATGAATCAAATGTTCATACCATAGTTGATATGCCTAAATTATAGAGAAATATAGAAGCATTAGGAAAATATGTTTTAGTAGAACAATCACTAGTAGTAGAACCAAAAGTTTAGGCACTGGGAACTAAAGTTATGATTAATTCTCCAACTTATTTGAGAATATATTATAGAGTTAGAAGATATACCCATTAGATTTTTGCTGATATAAGATCCATAATTTTAGGGATGTTGGGGAAAATTATTATCATGACTAAGTAGTCAAATTTGGTTACTCAAAGAAGTGGGAGTTATCTATAGAGGTAGAGAATACATCCCTAATGTTCAATAGAACATGGGATCTTACTAAATAAAAGGATGGATTTTCATGTAAATTGAATAAAATTTTATATGGATTGAAACAAGAATATTGATAGTGGAATAAAATGGTTCATGCTTTCATAAACAAACAAGGTGAAACATGGGGTGACTTAGATCATTTTTTATATTGGAATTTTTCTAATGACGTAACTTACATTTTTATCCTACTTTATGTTGATGAAATACTGCTGGTGGAACCATAAATTTAATTGATTGGTGAGCTTAAGATGATGTTGCACAAAATATTTGAATAAAGAATCTTGGTAAAGATAATAATTTTTTTGGGAAAGAGGATTGATTGGGATAAAAAATATAGAGATCTTGTGTCATCCTAGAAAGATTTCATTTGGAATATCATTAAGCGTTTTAAAATTATAGGATAAAAAATAATTGGAAATCCCATTAAAAGAATTTTCATGTTAACCATGGAACATAAACATTCATTGAAAGATGTGGTCTAATACATAGTGAATGTACTATATAATTAATTTAGAAGAATTTGAATATTTTTAATGGTTTTTACTAGGATATAATTTATGTTTTCAGGGGGAGTGGTATGTTATTTCATGCATAAACCTGGGATAGAGCACTAGGAAGCTATGAAGTGGATCATATGATAATTTAATGGATTGAATGATATAGAATTATATTTTCGGGATGATGATCCAATTCAAGTATTTGTTAATATAGATCTTACTGGTGATTTTGAAACAAAGAAAAACATAAATTGTTTTTCATTTACCTTTTGGGGAATGATTATTAGGTCTATATCATGACTACAATGTAGAGACCTGGTTTTTTTCTTATAAGACTTTTAATATCTCTACATATAATTCCAAAGCTATGAGATGAGACGACGTGCGTTTCCGAGGCCCAGTGTGCCCGGAATAATTTTTTTTATAAAAATATTAAGTGTTTTTGTACTATGAATGTGGTGGGGTTGCGTTTTCTCCTAAACGGTAGCTTGGACTAGAAATATGAGGGCATGGTTGCGTCTGGAGGGTGCCGTTTACCCTAGATGGGGTGTAAAAGTTGCGGGCGTGGGCCTTCTGTGAGAGATGTCACCCAGGGGAAAAATTGTCATTTTGAAATAACGACTTAGTGATTTTAATCACTGACGTTCTTTAAAAATAAATTTCAGACGAAGGCTCGTAATGGAAATCCGAGACTTCCGTTGAATTTGAAATGGTTCCTTTTTCCTAGGCGTGATATAAAATGAGAGGGAACAACAATTTCAGAATCCGCGCTAAGCGGATTTTTCTATAAATAGAAAAATAGGAGTTTGGAGTTATTATTTTCCCTTCTATCCTCTCTCTCTCTCTCTCTATTCCTCTATCTCTCAACTGTTCTTCACCATTCTTCGTTGTTCTTATCCAGATCAAGGAGCGATCTTCATCGAAACCTTGGAGAATTGAAGCGGGAGCGTCATGGACGTGTCACCAATGACCAACGGGCGGATTTAGGTAAGAATTCTTCTATTTTTGAGCTCCGATTCAAGTTTTAATTTGAAAATCCATTATTTCCCCTTGTTTCTTTGTTTTGGTTAATATAATTAGTGGCCGTATGAACACATCCATCAACCCATGCTGCAAATCAAGTTTTTCTTCGTCATAATCTTCAACTGTTCTTTGGGGTCCTTGGACGCTTACAAATAAGTGCGTCAAATCTTCAACGATTTGCCAATCAGAGGCAAGAAAAGTGATGATCTCATTGCAGGGATGGCAAGAATGGGCTCAGAATAATTTGTTCGGGTTACCAAAGGAGCCGAGCAGGTCGACAGTCAGTGCGGTGTGGCGGCGTTCGGTGGGGGAGCAGAGGACCTGGGATCTCCCGGGGGCATAGGGTGGAGCGGAGGACCTGGGCTGTCCCGGTTGCAGAGCGTGGAGTCCAGCCGGCCGCAACATGGGTGGCCGGTCATGGAGGTTTTCTCGACCGGCGTGAGGGTGTTTCCCTTGGGCTGTCGCGGTCGGGAGGAACCCCGAGGCGCTGACCTCGGGGGATCCGCAGACAAGGACCCGCAACTCGCGGGTCCTCCTGTGCGGCACAGAAAAAACCGGCCAACTGGCCGATCTGTTTGAAGGAGACAAACCTGAGGGGTCCAACAGTTTTCGGATGGGGCACGGCCAGCGGGCCGCGGTGAGCTGGACCAGACCAATGGCTAGGCCGTGGGCCGACGGTCTAGACCATCCCAATTCTAGGCCCCTTGTGTTCAAGGGGCCGTAACTTTGAAACGGCACGTCCGTTTGACGTGTTGTCAGCGGCTGTGGGTTCATCTCTTTAAGACAGACATTTTGATTTGTGTTTTGTGGGTTTTGAGGGGCGGGTGACCCGAAATTCTTTAATTTAATAATATGAAATTATTATTAAAGCTTGCGACGGACGTGCTTCGCGAGCCGGACGTCCGTTTGACGTGCCGTTAGAGGCGCTGTGGCCCTGGAGGTGAGATAGTCCTTCCAAAGTTCGTTCGGAACCTTTGAGGTATGGTTTCGTTGCTCGGTGGCGCGAATTTCTTAATTTGCTTAATTAATTAATTACATAATTAATTAATTTTTTTTGCGTTGGACCTAACTCCTATTTGGGAAGTGCGATTAACGCACCGTCAGTGGTAGCGTGACCCCAGTCCTCGTGCGGAATGTTTGAGACAATTTTTGAAACATTCGGGTTGGATACAAGGTGCGGGCCCCAGAGGGCCTAGTTCACACGTTTTACGGTGAAACATAACTTTTTCACCTGACATCCATTTGGGGTGTTTGAGTACTCGTTTCTGAGTGTTCTTCCGAGGGAATTACGACGGTGCAATCCGCCCACCAAAATTCGGCCCTGAGGCGTGGGCCCCACGAGGCTGATTTACGACGTATGCTTCATTTTTATGAATTTTTCTTCATAAGTTTGTTCACAGAAAATTAATAGCCTATGCCTCATGGTTATCTGCAAGGAACACAATGGTATGATTTGCGTGATGTGTTTCGAGGTTTTGGTGTGGGCCTCATAGGGCCCTGTTTGCATAATGTGGGGAGTTACAACATCTACACCCGGAGTCCGTTTTAGACGCCATTAGAGGCAATGTGACCCTGGGATCGAGGCGTAGTTGACCAGGGTAGTTTCAGGCATTGAAGATGGAGTTGAGGCATAGGACCCCGAGCCGTCTTTTAAGCTTTGTGCCGTGTACAATAAATTTTTCATCAAACGTCCATTTGGGGCATATGAATAGTCAATTTGGCATGTTTTTCCGAGAGCATTGTGATGGCGTAGTTGGCCTGACCATTTTCGGGACCGAGGTGTGGTCCCCACGAGACACCGTATGGGCATAAAGTAGTGTTGATTAACTTTTCCATCGGGAGCCCATTTGCAGCGAGTAAATAGTCTATCTCCCATGTTTTCTGCATGAATTACAACAATGTAATCTGTTTGGGAATGAAGAGCCTCTTTTGAGATCTCATTAAATTTGGAAACATGAAAGGGCATCGGTTGGAGGTTCCATTGACGCACTCTGAACCTATGCACAGTAGTGGTGTTAGTGACACCTAGTGATGGCACAGGTAGTGCGGAGATATCAGACCAGTTCCAAGTTTACCCTCCCGCGAGGCTGGGCAGTTGGTTACCCATTGACGTTAGGTTTTACCCTCCAGCGAGGCTAGGTAGTGGGTTACCCATTGACCTTAGGGTTTACCCTCAAGTGAGGCTGGGCAGTGGGTTACCCATTGACCTCTTAGGGTTCACCATCCATCGAGGTTGGGCAGTGGGTTACCCGTTCGCCTTAGGGTTTAACCTCCAGCAGGGTTGGGCAGTGGGTTACCCATTACCCTTAGAGTTTACCCTCTAGTGGGGCTGAGCAGTGGGTTACCCGACAACCTCTGGGGGTTTACCCTCCTGTTGGACTGGGCAGTGGGTTACCCTATGACTTCTTTCAGACTCAGCCCTTTCTAATGAGGCTAGTCAGTGACTTCTCTCCGTGATTACTAGAGCGGGACCCTTGGTTGTATGGTCTAGTGATGAGATAGATTTTTCGTACAGGACTGTTGGGCATTAGTGATGGATATCCTTAGAACTATTGGAGACTTTCCCTGGGCTAAGCTTGGAGACGGAGATCCCCTTACACAATCGTTCAGGTTTCTTATTGATCATATATATATATATATATATATTTATACACCCTAATTTTGTTCCCACTCCTTGGCCTCAGTTACTCTCCTTCTAGAAGGGGCGAAGACACGCGGGGTATTCCATGTGCTTTCTGTGTTTAGCTCCTTTTCTGATTGGAGGGTTCTTCTTACTTTCTTTAATTGGGTTGAGCTGCACTCTATCTGTTGTACTCTTACACTGTTCTTTGTTCTGTCTACTAGTCACCATTTTAGTACCTCCTTTTTTTCTCCCTTGAGATTTCAGGGCACCCTACTGAGTATCTTTATACTCACCCCTCCTTGGGATTTCCCACAATTGGTGTGACCTTGATGACGATAGACAGGTTGATCGAGACTATTGAGGAGCGTAAAGGACACAGGAGCTTGAGCTTCATTTAGTGGTTGCAATTGGATTTTCAGGTGTGTGACTCACCAGCTGTTTACTTTTGTTTACCTGTTGATGGGTTGTGACACATTTCTAGTTGGGCGCGTGTTTTTTCCTTTTCTATTTAGTTTACTGTTCAGTCTACTTTTCAACATTTTACTTATTCTATTCTAGAAGTTGATGCATGACTGAGGTTGGGTTATAGTTGTTTGTACTTTGGTTTCTTTTTTTACTTTGCACTTATGAATTGAGTGGGACGTGTGTGTGTGTACAAGTACATTGGAAAAGGCCTTACCGAGATTGTTACGCCTTCGACACTTGTCTCCAGCCCCTGGCCTATGGAGGTGGGCTTGGGGTAGTTGCAGCTCGAGACGAGTAGGGTTAGGTTGAGACAATGTGGTATGAGAGGTGTTTCATTCCTTGGGGATTTGTTCGAATGTCCCTAAAAAAAGGAATTGGTTGAGTTTTAGGGAAATAGTGTCAATGTGTCTCGAGAGCAGCTCTCAGGCCAGGGAGTCCAGTGATGTTGCGTTAACCGACATATCCATTCACCAGGACCCTGATAACCTACTTGTAGACTCAGCACACTAAGACACCTGTTGCATGGAATTTGGTTCGTGAATCATATAGGATTGATTCTTTGACTGTCCTTCTTGAGTCATCTCCTCATCATTGTTGGTAGATATATGATCATTTGACCGTGGTACTCCTTGATTGGATTCAGGATGTCTCCGCGATGATAGCCATCCTGGATACTAACTTTGATTCGTGAAGATGACTCCGTTAGTGAAGAGGCCTTAGTTCAAGATCCATCATATGATTTCCCTTTCTCCAGGAGGACAAGCAATAGCACCTCCACCTATGGAGTAGCAGATAGTACCGGCAGGGAAGGCCGATGATGAGAAAAGTCTGGGTGCACTATGTGAGTTCTAGCATCAGAGACCACTGAGGTTCCACGGTGAGCCATACACTAAGACAGTGAAGGGTTGTCTAGAGTTGGTGGTTCGCCCCTTCCAGCTTGTTCGGACACTGACAGGTTAGATGGTGGGTTTGACAACCAGTCTTTTTCCACCAATCAGTTTGGAATTAGTGGAGCTAGGGTTACTCAGATGCAGGATGAGTTGGTACTCTCATGGGATGACTTCTAGTAGCTGTTTTGTGAGGAGTACTACTCCTCCAACTTATGCTTTATATGGTTTCAGAAGCTACTGGGGCTTCAACAGGGAGTGATGGAAGTGGCCGAGTACGCGACTAGGTTTACAAGCCTTACTCAGTACTCTTTGGATGTGGTCCATGACGGATACTTCCAAGCACAAAAGTTTGAGCGAGGTCTTTGTAGAGAAGATTCGTGCTAGCGTAGTGCCCTTGTGCATCCTCACCCTTCTCAGGGTGCTGGAGAAGGCACTAGTGACAGAGAAATTTTTTTCAGAGGGACGTCAATTGGTAGGGCCTCGGCACCGGATGTCTCCCCTTGATGAGACTCAGGCACATGGCCGGGGACAACATAGAGAACCGAGATAGCCCAAGGAGGACTAGTGCTATGATTGTGATGTGAGAGGTCATGTGGAATGGGACTACCTGGCCAAATGTGCTGAGTTTTCCAGATAGTTGGTAGATGCACTGCCATGACAGAGGTAGTGTCATTATCAGAGAAATCCCAGGTGAGGAAGATGTGGTCCCCAGGGAGGTGGTGTTGGCATAAGAGCAGGAAGAACTGTGGTTGGCAGATGATGTTTCGAGGTCCTTCCACCACCACTAGGTGGCCCATTTTAGGCTCAGGGAGCTGATGGACTAGGCCACGGGCGGCTGTGTACTATGGATGTCTACAATCCTGCATCGCATAAGATGATAAGAGGTACACTCTGTGTATTTTTCAACTTTTCTCAATAGAACTTTTTAGATGCTGTGTGAGGTACTATTTTCTTCTAACTCCTTGTTCGAGGGGTTACAGAGGGTGACGCAGGACATCGGTGTAGCCCTGGGTTGGTGTTGTTTGATGTAGCATTGAAAGCACGGGAAAGAGGGGTTCTTCCCCCACTAAGGCACATTTTTGTTATGTGATCAAAAACGTGAGAGAGAGTCAGTACCACCCAAAGAGGATAGTATTGAGGTGTGGTGGATGAGTCCCTCTAACATGTGCATTCATGGTGGGGTTGTGCAGTGGAGTGTCAGAGTAGATTTTGGATTTGCCATAGGGGATTTTTTGCTTGACCCCCCCTTTTGCTTGAGGTTCCACTAGTGGGTTTGGTAAAGTGCCTGTTTTGGGGATTACTCTCCTTCATAGAGGGGCAATGACACATGTGGTATGCCACATGGTTTCCGTGTCTAGCCTCTGGCAGTTGGATGATTTTGCTCCCCTGCCCTATTTATTGGTACCTTGCGTGCTCAACATCAATCTTGATACCGTTATCAAGTATAGGTAGAGGTGATGGAAAACCCATAAAACAAACTACACGCTTCACTATGTGGTGCTGGTGGTGGTGGTCCTTGTGCTGATAATGTGGAGACGCGGTCTTCTGGGAGAGTGCTTTGTGTTTTTCTCAGACCACCAGTGTCTCAGGTGCACCCTCACCCAGAGAGACTTGAACTTGAGACGACAGTGTTGGTTGAAATTTATGTAGGACTACGGTGTCGAGGTAGTCTATGTTCCAAAAAAATGGCAGTTTTGTATCAGGTTCCATTAGAAGAAAGTCCCAGACTCTTCAGGTGCATGAAGTTTCGTAGTAGTTAGCTTCCATACAGCTGTCCTTGGTGGAGTAGGCGGGTACGAATTTTCTTCAGTTGATGGTGTTGACTCATCCACTTTTTGAGCGTGTAAGAGAGTCTCGGTTGTGATGCACCAACTTTGAAAACTAGTTTGACCAGATATCCTTGGGTATTTCACCAGATTGGTATTCTGAAGGAGGGAATCACATGACCATTTTCCAGGGACAAATCGTGATTTCGGTCACGACGTGGAAAGTAGAGGTTCGGCCGAGGAAGTCCCCTGAGTTTCTTTGGGCCGTTCAGGAATCATGCAAGAGATGGCGAGGTTTCCTACCATCTTTCCCTACCCTACCAATTATAGGAGTGGGTACACAACGTCTTCCACGTATCGCAGCTGATGAGGTGCGTGCGTGTTCCTACGCTTTTCCTCAAAAGGAATAGACCTTATGAGTACGAACCATCCCTTTGGTTCACGTGTTGTTCCAGCATGGGGTTGTGCATGTTTTATTGGGAGTGGGAGAGCTAGGTGTGAGCTCTGTATCCCGAGTCGTTTTTTCTTGTTTTGATTTTCAGGGATGAAAATCTTGACGAGGGGAATGATGTAGAGACCTGGTTTTTGTCCGGTAAGACTTTGGAATATTTATACATATATTTCCAGAGCTAAGAGCTAAGACGACGTGTGATTCTGGGGCCCTGTGTGCCTGGAATAATGTTTTTATAAAAATATTAAGTGTTTTTATACTATACACATGGAGGGGTTACATTTTCTCCTAAATGGTATCTCGGAACGGAAATACGGGGGCATGGTTGCGTCCGGAGCATACCGTTTACCCTAGGCATGGTGTAAAAGTTGCGGGCGCAGGCCTGCTGTGAGAGATGTCACCGAGGGGAAAAATTGTCATTTTGAAGTAATGACTTAGTGATTTTAATCACTGACGTTCTTTTCAAATAACTTTCAGATGAAGGCTCAGAATGGAAATCCGAGACTTATGTTGAATTCTAAATGGGGCATTTGGCCTAGGCGCGATATAAAATGAGGGGGCACGGTAGTTTCAGATTCAGCGCTAAGCGGATTTTACTATAAATAGAAAAATAGGAGTTTGGAGCTAGTGTTTTACCTTCTCTCTTCTCTCTCTCTCTCTTCCCCTATCTCTCAACAGTTCTTCTCCATTATTCATTGTTCTATGATAGAACGAGTAGCGATCTTCACTGAAACCTTGGCGGATCGAAGCGGGAGCATCGTGGATGCGTCACCAACGACAAACAAGCGGAGTGAGGTAGGACTTCTTCTATTTTTGAGTTATGATTCAAGTTTTAATTTGAAAACCCATTGTTTCCCCTTGTATATTTGTTTTGTTTAATATCATCAGTGGCTTTATGAACATGACCATAAACCGCTAATACAAATCAAGTTTTCTTCGTCGTAATCTTCAACCGTTCTTCAGGTTCTTGGATGCTTACATTTAAGCGCATCAAAACTTCAACGATTTGTCAATCAGAGGTAGGAGAAGCGATGATCTTGTTGTAGGGATCACAAGAATGGGCTTGGAATAATTTTTTCGGGTAGCCGGAGGAGTTGGGTAGGTCGGCGGCCGGTGCGGTGTTGCGGCGTCTGGTGGGGGAGTGGAGGACCCGGGCTGTCCCAGTGGCAGAGCGGGGAGCGGAGGACCCGGGCTCTCCTGGCGGCGGAGCAGGGAGCCCAGGCGGACGGTCGATGCGGTGCGCTCGGCCAGTGTGAGGGAATCACCCTCGGGCTATCACGGTCGGGAGGAACCCCGAGGTGTTGACATCAGGGGAGCCGTAGACAAGGACCCGCAACTCGCGAGTCCTACTGTGCGGCGCAGAACAAAGACCGGCCAACTGGCCGGTCAGTTTGAAGGAGCCGGACCTGTGGGGTCTGGTAGTTTTCAGACGGGCCACATCCAGAAGGCCGCGGTGAGCTGGACCGGACCTGTGGTTGGGCTGTGGGATGGTGGTCAGGACCGGGTCGGCCGGTCTGGACCGGACCAATTTTGGGCCCCTTGTGTTCAAGGGGCCGTAACTTTTAAACGACGGTTCTGTTTGATTCACCGTCAGTGGTTGTGGGTTTGTCTCTTCGAGATAGACTTTTGGATTTGGGTTCAGTGGATTTTGAGTTCTTGACCAGAGGGCGGGTGACCCGAAATGCTTTAATTTAATAATATTAAATTATTATTAAAGCTCACGACAGACATGCTTTGCGAACTGAACGTCCTTTTGACATGCCGTCAGAAGCTCTGTGGCCTTGGAGTTGAGACGGTCCTTCCAAAGTTGGTTCAGAGCCTTTGAGGTTTGGTTTCGGTGATCGGTGGCATGAAATTCTTAATGTTAATAATTAATTAAAAACTTAATTAATTAATTATTCTTTGCGTTGGACCTAACTCCAGTTTGGGATGTCTGATTGATGCACCATCAGCGACAACGTAGCCCCAGTCCTCGTGCAGAATTTTTGAGACTCTTTCCGGAGAATTCTAGTTGGAGACAAGGTGCATGCCCCACAGGTTCTAGTTCACACATTTTATGTTAAAACGTCACTTTTTCACCCGACATCCATTTTGGGTGTTTGAGTACTCATTTCTGTGTGTTCTTCTGAGGGGATTGTGACGACACAATCCACCCGCCTAAATTCGGCCCTGAGGCATGGGCCCCACGAGGCAGCTTTCGGACATATGCTGCATTTTTACAACTTATGATTCATAATTTCGTTCAGGTAAAATGAATATCCTACGCCTCATGGTTATCTCTAAGGAATGAAATGTTATGATTTGTGTGACGTGTTTCAGGGTCGAGGTGTGGGCTCACAGGGCCCCGTTTTCATAATGCGGGGAGTTGCAGCTTCTATATACCGAGTCCATTTTAGGTGCCTTCAGTGGTGTCGTGACTCTGGCGTCGAGGTGATGTTGACAAGGGTGGTTTCAGGCATTGAAGCTGGAGTTGAGTCATGGGCCCCACGAGCCGTATTTTAAGCTGTGTGCAGCGTACGATGTATTTTTCATCAAACGTCCATTTGGGGCATATGAATAGTTGATTTGGCGTGTTTTTCTGAGAGCATCACGATGGAGAAGTTCGTCCGACCATATTTGGGACTGAGGTGCGGGTCCCATGAGACGCCGTATGCGCATAAAGTGGTGTTGAATAACTTTTCCATCCGGAGTCCGTTTCCACCGAGTAAATAGTCTATCTCGCGTGTTTTTCTACGAGGATTAAAACGATGTAATACGTTTGGGCGTGTGGAGCCTCTTTCGAGATATCATTAAATGTGGAAACATGAAAGGGAGTTGGTTGAAGGTTCCTTTGACGCACTCCAAACCTATGCACGGTAGCGGTGTTAGTGACACCCAGTGATGGCATGGGTAGTGCGGAGATATTAGACCAGTTCTGGGTTTACCCTCTAGTGAGGATAGGCAGTGGGTTACCCATTGACCTTAGGGTTTACCCTCCAGTGAGGTTGGGCAGTGGGTTACCCATTGACCTTAGGGTTTACCCTCCAACGAGGCTGGGCAATGGGTTACCCGTTGACCTTAGGGTTGACCCTCCAGTGAGGCTGGACAGTGGGTTACCCATTGACCTCTTAGGGTTCACCCTCCAGCGAGACTGGGTAGTGGGTTACCCGTTCGCCTTAGGGTTTACCCTCTAGTGGGGATGGTCAGTTTGTTACCCATTACCCTTAGAGTTTACGCTCCAGCGGGGCTGGGTAGTGGGTTACCCGACGACCTCTTGGGGTTTAACCTCCAGCTGGGCTCGGCAGTGGGTTACCTGATGACTTTTTTCAGACTGAGACCTTTATATGAGGCTAGTAAATGTCTTCTCTCCGTGATTACCAGAGTGGGACCCTTGGTTGTACGGTCTAGCTATGAGACAACTTTTTTCGTATGAGAATGTTGGGAATCAGGGATGGATATCCTTAAAACTCTTGGCGACTTTCCTTGGGCTGAGATTGGAGATGGAGATACCTTTACACACTCGTTCTGGTTTCTTGTTGAGAAGATATATATATATATATACACCCTACTTTTGTTCCCACTCATTGGGCTCAGTTACTCTTTTTCTAGGAGGGGCGAAGATGCGCGAGGTATGCCACGTGATTTCTGTGTTTAGCTACTATTTGATTGGATGAGTCTACTTCCTTTCTTTAATTGGGCTGAGCTGCACTCTCTCTATTGTACTCTTACAATGTTTGTTGTTCTATCTACTGATTACCATTTTAGTACCTCCTTTGTTTCTCTCTTGTGCTTTCGGGGCATCCTACTGAGTATTTTTATAGTCACCCCTGCTTGGGCTTTGCCCACACTTGGTGTGCCCTTGCAGACGATGTACAGGTTGATTGAGACTACAGAAGAGCATAGAGGACATATGAGCTTGGGCTGTGTTCAGTGGTCATAGTAATATTTTCAGTTGTGAGACTCACCAGCTATTTAATTTTTTTACCTGTTGCCGGGTTGTGGAACAATTCTAGTTGGGCACGTGTTTTTCCCTTTTCTATTCTGTTTTCTGGTCAGTCTACTTTTCAACAATTTACTTGTTATGTTCTAGAAGTTGATACATGACTGAGGTTGGGTTATAGTTGTTTATACATTGGTTTCATTTTTACTCTGCACTTCTGCATTCAGTGGGTCATGTGTGTGTGTATGTACATGTACATAGGCAAAGGCCTCCCCGAGATTGTCACATCTTCAGCACTTGTCGCTAGCCCCTGGCTTATGGAGGCGGGCCTGGGGTAGTTACGGCTCAAGACTGGTAGGGTCGGGTCGTGACAACAATACGAGGTGAATGTGTCTGTAATTGGTGAAAAGTATATTACGGAGACAAAAGATGGTAAGATGTTGATATGTGTAATTTTCTCATTTAAATATCTTGAAATATAATCAAAAGGAAGATATCTATTTTGTGAAATTATGATGCTATCCACCTTATCAAGATTTTGATATTTCATGCTGGAATGAAACACATTTACCAAAATTTCTATTTCCTTACGAATCTATTAGAGGAAAAAAAATTGAGCTGTGAAATATTTTAGAGAATAAAAAAATGGATGATATGCACAAAAAAGTGTTCGTCTAAGAATGTATAAGAAAGCACTGTGAATTATTGGGGCTTGACTAAATGTTTAGAATTTGTAGAAAATTGTAACAATTGAGAAGGAATAAGATGTCTGCCCAAAGAGTTAGAGGATGAAAAATAGGTTTCCTTGAAAAAGAATTTAATTGGTAAATTGTTATCATATAAATACCTTATTCAAATTATCAAAATTTGAAGGAATTTTATTTTTAAGATTCCATAATTTCTCTCTTATGATGTTAATATTCTATAATTTTACTCCATCCTTAATAAGACATTGGTAGTAAGAACCTTAATCATATGGGTCTAACCACTAGAATTTTTTATACTTGAAATGGATATTGTGTTGTTTGGTCTTTTGGAAAATTGAATCGTGTACCGGCTATTCTGATTGAGTTTGTGGAAACATCAAATACATGAAAAGTTTAATAAATATATGATTGTAAATTTCAGAGGTTATTATTACTTTTTTTTCCAACAACAAACCTTTATGAAAGGATGTGGGACCAGCTTCTCATAGTATGAATGATCTACATTAATCATAAGTACAAAAGTAAACTATATTTCATCAATGCGTGATGTTATATTTTTAAGATATTTTTTTAAAAAAATTACATTCAGGTTCTATGAAATATAAATAAGTTTACCTCCGTGAATTATGGATGAATGTTTGAACCAAGTATAATTGATATTTATTTCTTTCTAGTTATTTCTATACTTATGTGTGTGTGATTCATTTTTTTGTGGTTATTAGTGTTCTAATTGACTACCTAATATAACTTATCCAAGATAGAGGTGGTAGATGTGGTAGTATGAAATTCCACTATTTTGTACTATAGATAGATGTAAAATTTTTAGGGAACTCAAGTTCTAGTTTTTTGTTTTTTTATAATATTTTTGGTGGATGTGTTCATCTTCCCCAAAAAGAATTCATTAAGAAAACCATTAGACCACACTTAGATTCATCACTATTAATTCCTTAAGGTAGATCCCATGGATTATTGAAATTCCTTAATTATTGAATTACATAGATTATTACAATGGATTCATGTGGGGTTCCCCTATTGAATGGTGAGGGATGATCTACCTCGATTCATCTTGATCTTTTTGGGTGGAATTACCCATGTGAAAGCCTTAAACTAAATCAAGTCATGTTGCTTGATTTGTAGTATGGTTTCTTGAATTAACACTAGTATACTGGATTTAGAGGAATGAAAACGGTTACCCCCTGGGATTCCATATGGTATTTATTGTGAGGGAATTCCTTGTTGATCCATTTGGATTTCCTAAGATTATTACGACTAGGGTAGACTCAATTGTGCAACATTGAAAATGTAAATCCATGATGCTTACCATGATAATACAAACATCATATTGGGATGAAGCTGGTGTATACTGATGTCTGGTGCCATCATCGAGCCCAAGCATTAGTGTTTGTTTTTCTGCCCTAATAAGATAAACGAAAAATGATTATTTATTAAAATTATTCATGCACTTGGTTATTGAGTGGTTGTTTTAGAGAAACCATTTGTGGTGACATACTGAGTTATACTCACACCCTACTCAGGCATACATAGAACTTGAATATCCAAGTCTTTATTTCTATTACATTGTTGGGGTATGTTTGGGAAAGCACTTGATGTCATTTATTGTGTGGTTACTAGGAAGAAGAATGGGAGTTGAGATTGTGCCAAGAGTCAGGGACATTATTCAGAGTCTTCTCTATTTTATATTGATCCATTAAGTTGTGTTGTATGAATTCCTAACATTTATGGTATATAATTTATATTTTCTTTGATGATTAATTTTGGTTACTCTTGATATTTTCCTAGATTCCGCTCCATTTACAAATTTATCCAGATGTCATTTTTGATTGGTATTATTTCCACTTTTAATAACTCTTAAATGTGGTTATAGTATCCCCACTATATCACTGTTATGACCCGTCCCTCAGGGCCCATGGTGTGACTACCCCAAGCCCTTCTTCCATAGGCCAGGGGTTGGCAACTAGCACCGAAAAGGTGTATCCCTAAAACAGGAATACATTTCCTTTAAAACTGTACAAACACAAAGTCCAAGAACACAAAAAGATGAAACCACGAAGTAAAACTATAGTAGTAAATGTTTTTACTGGATGTAAAGGGGCCGGAATACAAGACCAACTAAAAGATAAAACTACAATAAGAAATAATAAACAACTCCTGGAATCATCCACTAATGTTACTTCCTTAAGGGTAGGTACATATCATCTCCACAGCTCTCCACGTCAACCATCAACGCCATCCACCATCTGGTCCTAGCTAACTGAGTCTCAGTCAAGGCTGTCCGTCATCTGCACAAGACACTACAAGGTGCGGGTGAAGCCTGTGCAAAAGTGAGTATACCAATACCCAGTAGAAACCCTGAGACCCCCGAAGGTCTCTCATAATTTCACAATGGAAAACTAAAAAGCATTATCTCAATAATAAATCATAAAGAAAAAGACTCAGCTCAAACTACGTATACACTTAGAGAAACAGGAAAAGTATGCTGATCCACACAGGGTCGCTATATCGTTGATCCACGACGACCCTCTCTAAGGATGGTCCATGTCGGGTCACTAGGATTTTAATCCACATATGGTGCTATGATGCATATCCACATAGGGTCGCTATGAATACTGATCCACAAAACTTCTCTATGATGATAATCCACACATGGTCTCTATGAATGCTGATCCACATAGGATGGCTATGAATTCGGATCAACGACAGGCCGCTCTAAAGATGCTCTTCATCGAATCTCTATGATTTTGAGGCACACATGGTCGCTATGATGCTGAGCCACATAGGGTCACTATGAATACTGATCCACACAGGGTTGCTATGATGCTGATCCACATAGGATCACTATGAATGATGATCCACACAGGGTCACTGTGAATGTTGATCCATGACAAGCTGCTCTAAGGCTAGTCCTCATCGGGTCGCTATGGTGCTGATACACAGGAGGCCGCTATGATGCTGATCCACACTGGGTTGCTATGAATGATGATCCACATAAGGTCGCTATGATGCTGATCCACATAGGGTCTCTATGAATTCTCATCCACATAGGGTCACTATGAATGCTGATCCACACAGGGTCACTATGAATGTTGATCAACACAAGGTCATTATGAATGCTGATCCAGAATGGGCCGCTCTAATGATGGTCCTATTTGGGTATCAATGAAGTGGAAACAAGAAACAAGACTCTACAATGGAGTAACCCAGAGTTCCACCATGTTTTAAGGATTCCAACATAATAGACGACGCATCAATCTGATTCCCGGTCTGCGAGTTATATGCATTTTATTACCGAGGTCCCGGTTGGATTCAGGTACGATCCAAACCGGATGTACAACAACTTTCTCCAAAAAATAGGTGTAGTATCTCAAAAGGTCCTTCTCGCTCCAAGGATCCATGCGCCATAGACTGTTCTTCAAACGGGCATCTGGTTCTCATGATAGGACCTTTTAGGCATATCTATGTCCGAAAGGGTCTTGGCCCAGTCCGACCTGGTCAGGACGACCTAGTCTGGGCCAACCCAAACAGGCTTGGGTCGACCCAACCCATCTCGAGTCCCACTTTTATCAGCCCAAACTGGTCTGGTCCGGCCCGATTGGGCTAGGCCACGATGGGCGGGGCCGAGGCGGGCTCAGGCCATTGGGTCGGGGACCGGCCTGACCTGCCTCGGTGGGGCCAAGCCACATCGGCTCGACTCCCCGGATGGCATGACCTGCATGAGGGTTGTGAAGTACACCTCTTGAATTTCTCAATGATCCATTCTCCTCTTAATTGGCAGTGCCAGGTGGCACCGCCTGGCTGTGCATGGGACCCACAGGGAGCGGGTCCCATCCCTTCGCCGGAGCTTCGAAGCCGCAACCTACCTCACCACGACGCATGACTGTGCCCCGCCTCTCCGTCATCACAGTTGGACCACACTTACTTCCCCTTAGGTCCGCTGTGCTGCCTCTATTCCATGGACGGTGAGCGCTGGCCACTACCTTCACCGTTGGTGCTGGTCGTCAGTGCCGCTGTGCCGGTGCCATGCCGGCGGAGCTTCCGCCGACTACCAAGTGAGCTCCAGTTGTCCGTTTCCCTTTTGTTTTCACCTATGTGACTCCTAGGATGTTTCTATAGCTGAGTTCCTCCCAGATTCAGGATTTAGTCAAGTTGTATGTTCGTCACCTAAGAACGATACAAAAACTGAAGCGGCGAAGGGTCTGAGCCATGTTTGTTTTGCCCGCACCCTCTGCATTAGAATCATAACAAACGGTTAATAAATAAAAATATCACATAGATATTGTTTAAACCCATTCAAATCCCCTTCAAAAAACACACACAAAATTAAGAATGAGGAAATGTATTGTGGGGATTTCTTGATTTAAATAACAACCCCTATATCATAAATGGAGGTGATGTCGTAGTCGTGGATGTAGAAGAGTCCTCGCTTGATGAAGCTACAGACGTTCGTCGATCCCAGATCGTTTCCTCCACGGGAACTGTCAAGACCTATGTTCTTCATTGGAAGGGTTGAGTGTCAGCACTTCATTGTAGTTCTCCCGCAACATCCACCAAAAACACCCTTTGCCCACCATTTTAATTAAACAAACAATCCTCTAGAGAAATAATTTTCCTCTAAATTAAAGGTCCCTCAATTGATGTAATTAATGAACCACATTAATTACACGAGAGGTGGTTACACAACTTATGTGTAACTGGGAATTTAATACCCCTTATGAAAAGTATGACTATCTCCGTGGTCCTCACCACCACTGCTCAAGAGGTTTTAAGAAAATTTAAATAACATTTTAGGTTATTTTAATTTTCTTTATAAATTTCCACCACCACATTTACTGAACCTACTTAAAAAAAGTTCAAAATTCCGTTCTGGGCACACTGGGCCTTGGAATCAAGCACCTTCATTTTTCCAGACTCATAATAATAGTAAATAATTTTAAAAAAATTTACATGGAATTTATTGATCTTTACATTCTACCCACCTTAGGTATTTTCATCCCCGAAAGTTACAACAAAACTAGGGGAAAAAATTGGGGTACTAGGCATGTATCTAATCCTCACGCTCCCATGAGCTCTCTTAGAGATTCTCGTGCTGTCAACGAAATCACAACAGAGGAATCGACTGCCCAAAAATAACCCGCTGTTGTTGATACTCTATCTCCACTAAGAAGTTCTTAAATATTTCCACTTCGTCGATTTCCATCTCTCCGTAGTCGATAACGTGCGATGGATCATGCACGTACCTCCTCAGATGCGAAACATGGATAACATTATGCACCCGATGCATTTTTTGGGGGAGAGCTAGATGGTACGCCACCTTGCCTACTCATCTTAGGATCTAGGAAGGTCCAATGAACCTCAAAGATAGCTTGCCACCCCTGCCAAACCTTCATAATCCTCATATGGGTGATACCCATAGGAAGACATGATCTTCCCATTCAAACTCCAAGGTTCTCCATCTCCTATCAACATACGACTTCTGCTAGCTCTATGCAATCTTCATCTTCTCCTGGATAATATGAACCTTCTCAATGGTAGCCTATACCAACTCTGGACCCATAAGAGCAGACTCCCTTAGGTATGTCCTGCATTGTGGTGATTTGAAAGGTCACCAGTACAAGGCCTCAAATAGAGCCCTGTCGTTGGTGGAGTGATAGATATTGTGGTAAGTGACTCCACCTGTGGTAGGTGGTCCTCCCATCTATGGCCAAATTCAAGGACACAATAATGAAGCATATCCTCATCTGTTTTAATGGTCCGCTCAGTCTGACCATCTGTCTTAGAGTGAAAGGAGGTGATCAAGAGTAGCTGAGTCACGAACACCTCCTACAATCCCTTCCACAAGCGGGATATAAAATGTGTGTCACGATCTAAGACGATTTTTGACGTCACACCATGAAGTCGAACAATCTCTTGCACATAGAGGAATCCAAATCCCTCTACTGATACCTACTCTGTAATGGGTAGGAAGTAGGACCAAATGGCGAGTCAGTCAATGATCACCTAGATGGAATCCTGGCCCCTAGACATACATGATATCCCGATCACGAAGTCCAAGGAGATACCATACCACTTCCACTCCGGTATATCAAGTGGCTGAGCTGATCCTCCTGGTACATAATGATTGGCCTTCACTAGCTGAAAAGTAAGGCATCAGGATACAAATTATTTCACTTCTCTCTTCATCCCTGGCCACCAGTACTAACACCGGAGGTCCTGGTATATCTTCACCTCTCCAAGATTTACCGCTAAAGGGGATGTTTGGAACTCACTCAACACATTCTCTCGTACAATCTCTGGAACCAAGGTACATCCTCTAAAAAGAATGACATGCTCCCCATGTTCCGAAAATCTTTCCGGAGCTTGTCCTGAGGATATCTAAGCTTGTCGGGATTCATAGTCTATGTCTCTAAGTTGTGCCTCCCTGACTCTATAAAGGAGTGGGGGCTAACTATCATAGACTATAGATAAGATACTCCATCTCTATCCTCAAGGAATATCTTCAATGTGGCTAACTGATCTGTGTCCTCACTCAGCAATTGTAAACCAGACCTCTTGCTGAGTGCGTCTGCTACTTCGTTACCCTTCACAGGAGTGTAGATTATCTCAAAGTCATAGTCTTGGAGGAACTCTAGCCATCGTCGCTGTCTCAGGTTCATGTCCTTTTGTGAGAATATATATTTAAGACTTTTGTGATCAGATTAAATAGTAAATCATTCACTCATCAAGTAGGGCCGCCACATCTTCAGTACAAAGACCACTGCTGCTAACCTCAGGTCAAGGGTAGCGTCACTCTGCTCGTGCTGTCTTAACTACCGTGAGACGTAGGCGATCACTACTCTCTCCTATATCCAGACACAACCTAGTACGACCCCTGATGCATCAAAGTTTACTACATACCCAACTACCTCTTCAAGTAGCCTCAAGATAGGTGCACTCGTCAATCTATGACTCAGCTCGTGAAAGTTCTGCTGGAACTTATCCATCCACAAGAAAGGTTTTACCTTCTTCGTCAAATATGGAAAGGGTTCCATTACCCTAGAGACCTTAGGTACGAACCTCAAGTAGTATCCAGCCAATCCTAGGAAACTCTGTACCTCAGTCCCACTCCTGGGTGGCTCCCAAGAAAGCACTACCTCTATATCTGCCGGATCAACTAAAACTCCAACCTCCTAGATAGCGTGCCCCAGGAAGTGGACTTCCCGTATCTAGAACTGGCACTTTGAGAGCTTACCATAAATATAGTTCTCTCAGAGTGTGTCCAATACTATCTATAGGCGCGTGGCATGCTCCTCCTCTAACGCCGAGTATATCAAGATGTCTTCAATGAATTCTACCATGAAGAGATTGTGGTACGGCTAGACGATCCCACTCTTAAGCCCTTTTAACACTTCTGGAGTGTTGGTCATGCCTAAGGGCATCACCAGGAACTCGTAATGGCTACACCGACATCTGTAGGCTATCTTCATTATGTCCTCACCCCGTACCCCGAGCTGCTGATAGCTTGATCTTATGTCTATCTTCAAAAACCATCGATCTCAATTCAGCTGGTCGAAGAGATCATAAATCCTCTGGAGTGGATAATTGTTCTTCATAGTCGCCTGGTTCAGGAGCCAATAGTCCACGCAAATCCTCAGACTCCCATATGCCTTCTTGGCAAACAAAATCAGGGATGCCCATAGAGAATCACTGGTCATTATGAACCCCTTCCCCTACAAGTCCTCTAACTATACCCGAAACTCATGAAGCTCCATAGGAGCCATCTAATATAACAGTTTAGATATCGGTTCCGTCCTGGGGTACAAGTTGATGTAGAAGTCTACCTCTCTGAGAGGAGGTTGTCCTGGTACATCATTTGGAAAGACATCGGTATACTATTCCACCACTATAGGATAACTTCGAATCCTCATGTCAACTGTTATGAGGGTAACGCTGGCCAACTGATGTGTGATAGGCTATAACCTCCTCCGAGTAAGTCAATCCTATGCTGCAAAGGTTCCCTTCTCATCGGTGAAGGTAAAACTAACCCCATCCTCACGGACAAACCAAACATTGCGCCTAAAACAGTCAATATGAACATGGACTGTGGATAGCCAGTCCAAACCCAATACGACATTGTACGGCCTCGACACTGCTACTAGGAGATCCCAACCGAATCTGTCACCTCCTAGAGTGATCTCACACTACTTGTACCAGTGTGTAGTTGTCGAATCTTCTCCCATAGGAGTCTTTAATTGCAAGGATCCTGCGAACTTCTCTATCGGAACCTCTGAGCTCCGAACGAGTGTTGTGGAAATAAAAGAGTGACTAGAACCTTTGTCTATAAGAACTGCAGCTAGGGTGGTATAAACACATATCTCACCTCTACTCATCTCGGGAGCACCGTGATCGTAGGCCTCTACCGCCTGAAGTTGATCTCATCCCTATCCACTTTCTCCCTATGGTCGGGGTGGACCACATGGGGGTGGTGGTGGTAGAACCTCAAACTGTCATCCACCACCTTCTACACAACCTGCTCCCCTACGATATCCGCTGCCCTGCGGACCCCCTCGCTCAAACCATAACTACTACCTCAGTGGTCCCTCGATCCTCTAAAGATCTTTGGTATGAAAGGTCGGGAAATCGCGATCCATGTGGCCCTACACACCACACGTGAAGCACAACCTGCTTCCCTACTGACCCCCTCTGCCTCATGAGCTTCGCACCTCCGACCCTACAGCATGTGGTCACCCTCCAAAAAGATTGGCCTTCTTATACCTCTACGTCATCTTCCTACTGTCTCCTACTGATGTCTAGAATACTTGTCATTAAATGGTGATTTTCACCATCAGTTCCATCTCTGTTAATAATCTCTCCATCAATAAAGCTCACTCGAGCACTCCAGCCTGCGTCGGGATATTGAGCGATATCATCAATGCTATGATATCCCATCAGCTACCCTGCTCAACGGTTTGGGCCCTGAAGAAAGGGTCTCGTACCATGTCGGTGGAGTAGCACGAGAGGTAAGTGAATATCACTGAGTACTGGGCCATGGACAGGCTGCTATTGTATAAGTGCAATAGCACCTGGATACGCATTGAGCATAAAGTCGTTGGTATGGGCTCTGCCCTGAAGAGTGTCCCGAAGTCCATCTTGGAGAGTGTCACCTCCTCATGCATCTAGAGCATCAGACTCCACCACCTCCCTATTGTTCCATGGAATAGGCTAGCAGCTTGGATCACCATTTTCTCTGCTAGTGTCTCAACTAGGAGGAAAACCCGTGTCATGGCCTCCAGCAAGTCCTCAACTACCTGTGGATCTATCTCAACTCAAAACCTTAGAGGCCTCTATCTATAAAACTCGTGAAACATGCTCAGTAGGTGTGCATGGTATGCTAGTGGGGCTGGTGGGAACTGTTGGCCTCCGAGTGGTGTATAACCGGTACACCACCCAAAGGTGGAAACACAGTTAGAGGGCCCTGCACCGAATCCTCGTCGCACGGTGGGCCATCACCATGAACTCTCTCAGGAATCCTGGATGGCTGTCTATGTGGTGGTATACTGAAAATAAATATGTGCTCCATAGTCAAAAAGTTATACCTGGTAAGATGACTCAAAAGTGATCAAAATTAATACATTTCGAAGACACACACAATTAGTGTTTTCGTGCGTCAAGTCGGAAATCCGAATTCCGGGTCCTGGTGTATGGATACTTTAGTTTTCGCACCAAAACTGGACTCCCCGAACTGAAAATCACACTCAAAACACTTAACACTATTGCTTCATTGGAAAGATCAAAGTCATAGTTCTTCGGTAGAACTGAATCCACCGATACCACTTTGTCACGACTCATCCCCCAGAGCCCGTGCCGTGACTACCCCAATCCTGCCTTCCATAGGCCAGAGGTTGGCGACTAGAACCGGAAGGGCATATCCCTAAAATGGGAAGGCATTTCCTTTAAACCTATAAAAAAACACAGTTTAAGAACAGAACATGATGCAACCACGAAGTAAAATTGTAGTGCTAAAAGTGTGTACTTTTAGTATAGGGGCCAGAATACAGGACCAACTAAAAGATACAACTACAAAAGAAAATAGTAAACAAATCCTAGAATCATCCATTATGGTTCCTACCAGAAGGGTAGGTATAAATCATCTCAATAGTTCTCCATGTCAACTGTCACCGCTATCCACCACTATGTTATAGCTACCAAAGTCCCAGTCAAGGCAGCCCATCATCTGTACAAGACACAACAAGGTGTGGGCGATGCCCATGCAGGGGTGAGTATAACAATACCCAGTAGGGACTTCAAGACCCCTGAAGGTCTCTCAGAATTCCATAAAGGAAAACACCAAAGCATGATCTCAGTCAAAAATCAAAAAGAAAAAGGCTTAACTCAAACCAGCTATTCAACTCAAAAATATAGGAAAAAGATGTTGCTCTACATAGGGTCACTATGTTGATGATCCACAATAGGCCGCTCTAAGGCTGGTCATTGTCAGGTTTCTATGATTCTGATCCACACATGGTCTCTATGATGCTGATCCACACAGGGTCATTATGAATGCTGATCCACAAAGGGTCCCTATGATGCTGATGCACACAGGGTCGCTATGAATGAAAATCCACATAGGGTCTCTATGAATGTTGATCCACAATGGGCCGCTCTAAGGCTAGTCCTCATCGGGTCGCTATGATGATGATCCACATAGGGTTGCTATGATGCCGATCCAAACATGGTCTCTATGATGCTGATCCACATAGTGTCTCTATGAATGCTGATCCACACTGGGTCATTATGAATGCCGATCCATGATGGTTCTCTCTAAGGCTGGTCCTCATCTGGTCACTGTGATGCTGATCCAAACAGGGTCTCTATGACGATGATCCACATAGGGTCGCTATGAACGATCATCCACACAGGGTTGATATGATGTTGATCCACAAAGGGTCTCTATGAATGATGATCCACACATGGTCTCTATGAATGTTGATCCACACAGGGTCGGTATGAATGATGATCGACTACGGTCTGCTCTATGGTTGGTCCTCGTAGGGTTGTTATGAAGTGACATCCAACCACAAGATTCCACAATGGAGTAACACAAAGGTCAAAAATTCCATAAGGATCCCAACACAACATATGACACATCAATCAGACGCCTTCTCTACGAGTTATTGGCATTTTAGTACCAAGGGCCATGTTAGATTCAGGTACGATCCAACACGGCCGTAATCCAACTTTCTCCAAAGCTCAGGTGGAGTATCTGAAAAGGATTGTCTCATTCCAAGGACCCCACCACCATAAACAGTTCTTCAAATAGACGTCTGGTTCCCATGATACGACCTTTTAAGCATATATGTGCCCCAAAGGGTCTGGCCCCGGTCCGGCTCGGTCTAGGCCGAGCCAAACTGGTTCAGGACTGACCCGACTCAGTTTTCACCGGCCTGGGCCAGCCCGGTTGGGCTGGGCTATAGCGGGATCAGCCCGCTGACTAGCGTCACCCGCACAAGGGTCACATTGTCCACCTCCCGAATGGATCAAAGAGCCGTTAGAATCTAAATTGGTGGTGGCTGGTGGCACCGCCTAGCTGTCCATGGGGCCCGTAGGGAGTGGGTCCCCTCCATTCTGCATGGCTTCGAAGCTGCTACCTGCCTCACCATGTCATGCGACAGCGCGCTGCCTCGCCGTCACCGCGGTCGGCCCACGCCGGCTGACCCTTCGGTCCACCACTGTGCCTTCAAGAATTTCCACTCTTCCACGATAGGAGAGAGCCAACCATCAACACCGACGCCAGTTCCAGTCACCGGTCACAGGTGCCGCCGCACTGGTGTGATGCCAGCTGAGCTTCTGCGGGCCCCCGGGTGAGCTTTGGTGGTCTGTTTTCCCTTCCATTCACACCTACGTGTCTTTCGAGATGCCTCCATCGATGCGCACCTCCTGGATTTAGGATTTATTCAAGTTGGAAGTTCGTCACCAAAGAAGGGGACAAAAATAGAAATAGAGGAGGGTCCGTGCCTTGTTAGTTTGGCCCGCACCCTCCGCGTTAGCATCATAACAAATAGGTAATAAATAAAAACATCACATAGATATTTTTCAAACCTTCTTAAAATACCCCACAACAATAAACCACAAAATAAAAAATAAGGAAAAGTATTTTGGGTATTTCTTGAGTTAAATAAAAACTCCTACGTCGTAAATAGAGGTGACGTCTTAGTCATGGAGGGAGAAGAGTCATCGCTTAATGAAGCCACCTTCATTCATCGATCCCTAATTTCTTCCTCAGTGAGTGTCGTCAAGACCTACATTCTTCATTGGAAGGGTTGATAATCTGCATTTTGTCATAGTTCTCCGAAAAATCCCCCAAAAACTCCCTTTTCACACCATTTTAATTAAACAAAGGCTCTACCAGAGAAATAATCCTCCTCTCAATTAAAGGTCCATTAATTGACGTAATTAGTGATCCATATTAGTTAAACAAGAGGTGGTTACACAAATTATGTGTAAATGAGCATTTAATACCCCATATTAAAAGTCTAACCACCTCTATGGTCCCCACCACCGCTGCTCAAGAGGTGGTAGGAAAATTTATATAACATTTTCTGTTATTTTAATTTTCTTTCAGAAGCTGCGAAAACTAAATTTTCACCCGACCTACTGTAGTCAAAGTTAAAGATCCCTTAAGAAAATCCCAGGGCTATGGATTCAGTGGTGCACTCAAATTTTAAATACGAGAACATGTTCAAAAGATAGATAATGTCTCCCATGTGTTTGCAGAACATACTTAAAAATGTTCAAAATTCTGTTCTTAGCACACCAGGCCTCTGAATAAGGCGTTCCAATTTTCAAAGAATCATAATAATCCCAAATAATTTTAAAAAACTTTTTATGGAATTTCAGGGACTTTTCAATCAACTTGGAATGGAAATTCTAGTTGGAATCCTTTGGCATAGGGGGAGGCACACTTGAGACACAATAGAGATCATCAGTCAATGCACCATTAGTGGCCATGGGAGGCAGTGTTACAAAATTTTATCAGTAAATTTTTCTTTCTTTTACTATTTTGTCTTGTTAGATATAATAATAAGAGTGTGTCAAGACATTGTAAAAAGATTGTTCTCGGGACTAGACACCCCAAGTATGAGGAAATTTCCTGTTGCAAGGGATGAAATTACTCTTCATGGTATTTGTTTTTATGAATTATATAATTTGACCTCAGGTGATGAATTTTATTATGAGGTGATGTTTTATAGGTTTTTTATCTTGGTATGGTATGGTAAGATATGGTGTGTTCATGCATCACATTAGGCACAAATTATTCACATGTCGTTTTCATGATGACATATGATCTATTTTTTAGTTACGAGTACAATGATATTAATCAATTTTATAAAGTGTCCGCAACCATTTATATGGTGTTTCCATATAATTGAAATGTGGAATATTAATTAAAAAATACCTCTAAAGAGGTAAATGTTTGTTTTTTTGGTTATTTTGGATTGATTTTTTTGAGGAAAAAGTTAATTTAATAAAAAATTAAAACATAAAGAGTGTTTCCCCTATAACTTGTAATTGTAATCTTATATAACTAAAAATCATCAATGAGAACTTCTGAAAAAATTAAATGGTTAAAATTAAATACAGGAATGTGTTTTTTTTGGGTTTTTCATGGAATCAGATAAATAAATTCCACTTATAAATAAAAGAGTGTTTCCTTGTATAGCTTGTTATTGAAATTTCTTTTATCTGTTCCCTTAATGTAGAAATTTCTTGTTGATAAAAAATGGAAATGTGAAATTAAAATGGTTATAGATCCTATAATTATATGGTTCAGACCTAGTTAGTAACATATTTGAACCAGTGTATGATTTGTTGGTTTAGTTTAGGTTACCCTAGTTATGTGTTATTTCTATGAAATTTTATTCCTTTTTTTATGATGGAAACGTCATCTCGTGTAGGTCTTAGTGGGTTCAACCTAACCTTGAGGTAGGTTTGTGGGTATAGAAAGAGAGATATTAAGTTTTGAGTCCTTAAGTTAAGTGTTTGGAATGGAGGATACCATTTAAACTTGAGATGAGGTTTCGTTTTACCCAATGGTGTGATCTATGTGAGGATTGATGTGTATTATAGGTGGGAGATCCTAGTTACCTTCTATGGCATGAATTTATTTTTGGGAGTTGGGGACTTGTTACTTATCCGGGTTGCTCGAGTGAGGTGTTACCCCTTTTTTTAGTTATCTTAGGTATACGAGTAGGAGGTATAATTTTTGGATTAACAAATTTTTATACAAAGGGAATTATTAGGGGTATGTTTTTGGTAGATTTAATTCCCTTTTTTAATTCTAGGATAAGCAGTTGAGTGCTAGTTATATCAGTTTTGAGGGTAGTTTCATGACATGGAGGGTTTTTTTGACACATATGCTTAATAATTTCCCTAATGTGGGTTTCAATGGTTGGATTGGTGAGGATCATTGTGGGTTTCTCTAGAACCAATGTGGTGTGGAAAAATTTCTTGTTAGACATTGAAGAACAAGAGGTGGTCGAAGATGTGTGGTTTTAGGCATATGAGATTATTTTGGGATAAAATTACATGTTATATTATCCTGGTTTATACATGGGGGTTTGAATGTGTGGTGACAATTAAAAGAACACCCTCAAAAGGAGTTTTGGGTTAGAAATGGGGAAAATCCTTGTACTCTTAATTGTAAAGTCTCTTAGATGAAGGTGCATTTTTTGTACATAATTGTTTCAAGGGAATGACAAGCTACTTTCATGGACCTCATAGTTTAGGGTTCAAATTTAACAGAGAGGTGATTGTGTAAAAACCCCCAATGAAACTCTTGAATGAAAATCAAGTTCTAGTGGTCATTTTAGTGGTTATTCTTGATGAGTTTATATAGTTTGAAATGAAATGAGGGTAATCCTCCCTTGATAGAATGACATGTAAGAGATGTGTGTCTAGTGTATTAGACACATGATTCATATTTTTGTGAGATGTGACTTCATGGAGTTGATTTAGTTCATTGTGTTTGTTTTTTAAGAGAATTAAACTATTGAGATTCGATGAAACCATGGAGGAAAGTATATGTTAAAGATTTATTGTTTTTGGGGTGGAATTTTAGAATATTTAAATTATACATAAATAGGAAAACAATTATGTATTGTGGATAAAGAACAAATAGGTTCCGATGAGAGGCTTGCATGATTATAATCTTGGGGCCACCAAATATGAATAGAGACATTACAATAGTGCGAATTGTACTATGAAGGGATTCGATTATGTGAAATAGCTGACCTAGGGTGAACCACATTGAGACAATCTAAGGGTAATATGATAGGTATGAGAGCATGGATTGATAGGAGATAAATACATGTGGTTTCTATGAGACCAACGTTAGTTGGTGCTCTTGGAGGAGTATGTATGATCTGGATTGTGTAGATTACTCCATCATACATTTTAAGGTGTGGCTCTTATTGCCAGTGAGTTTTCAATGAAGATATTGAGTAATGTGTCCTTATTTGTGGTGTTCATGGTCGAGTGGTATCAACACAATCTACCCATCATGTTCAATGATATACGAAGTTAGGAATGTAGATATTATAAAATTCATCTGTGATGCGATGACATGGAATCTCCTATAGTGGAGAACGAGATTAAGATCATAGTAGTGTAGCCATTTTATGGGTCAGATTGTGGATATGTGAGATCATTCAATGGGAAATCCTTGTTTCATATTTCTAATAGAGGATAAACGTGGTTAGGATCACTGGAATACTTAGTGAATCCATGATAATTATTTGGATAGTCATGAGATTCCTTTAGTTTTGATGATATTGTGATCAGGTGGGTTAGTTGTGCATCCATAGCTGGAGCCTTGTGTTTTTGGTAAAATTTATTCATGGAAGTCCAACTTGTTTTTTTATCTATGTTTGAATACTGTGGGTTATAAACCATAGTGGGTGCATTGTTTTGGGTTCTATGGATATGTTTTGGTGGTTGCCTATGGATTTTTGGGAAAATGACAACTTATTGGATAAATTCTTAGATGATAGAGGGGTTTCAAGTTATTTTTGTGTTTACGAATGATGACTGGTACATAAGTTAAACTGATGGTTTAATGAATTTTAGGGAATTATGTATTTGAATTAAATCAGAGGCATTGTTGGAATTACTGGATTAGGCTCAGATAGACAATTATAATAGTGGAGGTATCATGTCTTTTAATTGGCCTATTTTATATATCTATTCTATTTGGTAGCGTTGAAGGATGGGTGAGATTTTTGGGAGAGACACCTTAGGTGTCTCTACGTTAATGGGTGTAAGAGAGGAAATCACAAAATTTTGGTAGTAATGTCAAGTGGTGTCTTACGTTTCAGTGAATTAAGTACTTTGAATTAAAATTTGTTCCTTAAGAGCGTATTGAGTATCTGGAGTTTGATCATGGTCATTTAGCAGAAATTGATTATCAATATAGGATTAGAAAAATAATTAGTTTACCATAGGGACTTCTCATGGATGAGAAGTGTAGTGTTGGAGATCTTTTAATACATAATGTGTTGTTATGAATTTATTTTTTTAGGAATTATGAATGTTTATTTAGTGTAGGGGATGGGTTTTAAATAAGGATTTAGAATGGAATTTTAAATTATTTTAAATAATTAAATTGTTTCTGTATTTTTTTGGCATAATGGTTTCTCTGGTATTCAAATAAATGTCACGAGCATTAGGACGTGGTTTGGATATTTTTTGAGTTTTCTATATATGGTTCATAGTTTAGGAGAAATTATGAAACACCCTAAGTGTGAGGATCTTCCATATTCTATTTTTATAGTGAATAGTTGAGTTTCATGGTTAGTTCATGGTTTCGTTAACTCTATGTGAGCTTTTGGGGAAATTTTATAAGGTGTCTTGGATATGGGGCTTGAATAATGGTTGAATTTGGTTTTAGAAAAACCATTTATCCTGTTATAGAAGGTTCCAAAGATGATTCACATAGTTCACATAGGATTAGTAAACTATACAGACCAAATGTGCAATTTGGGGTGTTAGGGAATGTTCTATCTATACGGTTGACAAATAGTTTAGAAAATCATGCTACCAAACTATTAAAACAAAAAAATAGGGATTTTAATAATTTTCTATTATGATTTTATCACCCAACCCCCTTCATTTATCCTCTGCATCGACCTAACAACACCTGAGCACTCCTCCCTCCCCCTTCTCTCTATCATGAGGTATCTCCACTATCTCTCATTTATTTCATCATCTATTACATGAGATCGAGATACTAAGTCAATACTAACAAATTTTTTTCTCTTTTTCCATGATCACTATATTTGGTTTTTAGAATTGGGGATTTGGGTGGAGATTCCACAAGAGAATAGTTGAATTATCTTGGGATCAGGGGTATTAAATGTATCCTAGCTTAAGGAAATCCTAAGAAAATTTCTAAACGTCAACACCTATTGTTTTGATGGGGGTATGTGGTCAGGTGAGTTTTCATGGTTTTTTGGTTTAATTAAATATCACCATTATTGGTTTCTATTTTGGTTCAAAAGTATTTTTTCTTAGGGAGCACCCATTAATTATCAGTAACCTTCGGTGGAGGGTTGGTCCCATTTTATGTTTGTCAGGAGCACCCAATGGGTGATTTTACCTTTTTTACTAAGCTATTTATATTAGTTAATTAGTCGTAAGTTATTAATTAATTTTAATTTTATTATAATTAATTAGTTTTTAGTTCCTTTATATTTTATGATATATTTATTGTTAAATAAGTTTATTGCCTTTTATATCTTTCTTTACACGTAACACAGAGTTTAAATAAAAAACATTATACTATTAAAATATTATTATTTAATGTGACTATTCTCAACTAGTCTTTGTATTTTTGAGTATGAATATAATTAATTAAATAATGAAAAAAATTGATAAAGGTTTTATTCTATACAAATTTATTGATAAGTTATTAAATATTAAATAATCCATTTTTAACAGTCATTTTATGCATAAAACATTATTTATTGAAAAAATGATTTTCACTAAATTTTGTGTGAAAATATAATAGTTACATTATTCCACTGTCAGAAATTGAAATTTATAAAAATGATATCATTTTTATTAAAATATCATAGGGATATGTTTTGTGAATTTCTGAAAAATTTGATTTTTGGGTGAATATTGTAAGTACCATTTTTTATAGAAAACACTATTTTAGTTTCTAGTACATTTCAAAGACCCATTAAAATTTCTGTTGGTTTTAAAGTTTATTATTTTTTGTTGAAACTAATTCAATTTATACCTTTTTAAACAATTTTATAGTTGATCTTGGTAAATAATACCTTTTTACATAAAATGGAATTTTTCAAAAAATAGTTTTTAAACAGCTTTTCGATTTTATTAAAAATAAATTTATTCCACTTATTAAAATTTAATTTTTTAAAATGGATTACACATTTTGAGTTAGAATATTTAATATTGTGTAATAAGTTCAACTTAATATTTGGTCACCATGATTAATAAAAAGACTAAAAATTTATCACCATGATAAAAGAGTAAATTGGGTCAATCAAGGTTAAATATAAGTTATATAATTTTTTTTTCATATTTATTATTATTATATAATGTTATTATGACACCTAACACATTATTATTGAGATTTAATTTTTTATGAGACACTTTTCCTTGAAATGACTTAATAAAATTTTAATCCTTTAAAAAATTCAAGGTGTGTCCTTCCCCCCCACAAATAAATGGACACACTCCTCTATTTTCATTACACAAAATTGAGACACCTAGGTCCACCAAAACTAATCTAATTATCTGATCAACTTGCCTCTACATAAATTAGATGTTCCATACATCTTAAGAGGCCACTATAGTGGCCCTAAAGAATGCATCTAATGGAGGGCTATTGAAGAAGAGGTTATCATTTTATTCTATTTTTAAAATTTATATTTTCTTATAAATTATCTAAATATATTGTACAAATTTAAAATAACGAATTAAATGTCATGAATACAATTATATGTTACTATGAATTTGAGGAAACCATTTTTACCTCTTTTATGTCATACAGAAATAGAAAACATTTGTAATGCATACGTACATCTTACTTTCTACACGTAGTGGTGTGATTCATTTTCCTCACAATTTTACTTAGATGGTAATAGAGGAAAAACTTATAAATATATATGATATTTATAACATAATTTTGGTCTTGTAAATAAAGTATATAATTTACCTATTTACCCTTACACTATTTAAAAAATGATAATGTCTCTTATGCATACTTGTGGACAACCACGTCCACAAAGAGATGTGATAAAATTTTCAAATATATATTTTTTAATTATTCTAAATATAATATGATTAATATTTGTGATATTTATAAATTTTTTAAAATTATGGATATGATGGAATCATTATTAATATTTAGGTACAAAAACTACCAAACAAAAAATTAAATAAAAACAAAACAATTAACACTCATAAATGATGATTTTAATAAAGAGTTATTAATAAATGGGTGATGGAATGTTGTAGTTTGATCATTTATGATATTATAAGTATTTATATGGTTATATTATAGAATTATAATAAATCTAAATTTTTTATATTGGAGATTAAAATCACTTATGAGGCAAGTCAATATTGAGGTAAGGTATTTCCTTTACAATATCATTTTATTTTGGGAGGGGTTATGTTTTGGTTTTATTTTGGAATATTTAATGATCCTAATATATAAAACCCCATTTATTTAATTTCCTCTAGTGATGTTTGTGGTTTACTTGTTTATTTTCCATTTCTTATCATTTTTTATTCGGAATAAACATGTTAGTCATATGTAATATACCTTCTTATAAAAATCTTGTTTTGATAAATTCTTTACAACCATTTTTATTCCACATTTTTATTTTATTTAAAATACTTTCAAGTTTGTTTTTTATTTTTTAAAAATATTAAATAATATTTTTTTTAAAATGTTTTAATTTACATAAAATTGTTAAAATTAGTCTTCTTTTCATTTTCTGAATTAAGTATTTTTTAACAAAAGTATGAAAAAAATATTTGTTTTAACATACACCGCACAATTTTTTTTTTATTCCATCATGACTACACTTTTCTAGGGTTCTTCTTTTACAAGTTTTTATAGTTATTTCCAAAGGTAAATTGTTTTCAAAAATTATGGCTATGTTTTATATTTTAAGTTCGTTACATCAAAATGAAAAATGTATTTTAGTCATCAAATTTTCCAGAGATCTTTGAAAGGTATTTTCATCCACGTTGGAACCCGTTGATGTTATGAAAGATATGATCTAATGATACCATCTTTATTATTTAGTTTCATGGTTTATGATAACTAAATATAGATTTTATATATTATGGATTCAATATGTATAATTTGTGACTTGTAATAAATTTTGAGAATGAATTTTAGTGATCATTCAATTTATAAGGAATGAATTAGATATGTAGTGATGATTGGGGAATAGTTATAGACATCCACTTAATAAATCAACAGGACTCAGGAGAAAAATATTATGAATTACATATTAGATGAGTATTTGGTTTACACATACCCATTTATTAATAATTATTCCTTGGTTGGGAGGACATGATAGTATGATTCATGATATATTGGTTTAAAGGCATTGATCATGAATGTCCAGAGTTTTGAATTTACATTATTAATAATTCAATTTTTATTATGAATGTGTTTTCTATCATGATATTAGCCATGGAATTACATTGATCTCATGTTTCTGAATGATTGTAATGTGTTTTGATTATCAAATTTTCCATATTGATTATGCCTTATGTACTCATGATAACAAACACTACATGTAAGCCTTGTTGGGCATCTTAACATAAAACTTATTTATTTTCCATTTTCTAGAATATAAAGAAGAATATTATGAATGATATAAAGGATGATATAATGATTCTTATGCTATTTTATTATATTTCCAATGTTATTTAGGAATTATATATGTATCCAGTTTTCCGTGATAGCTAAATAGGTCGATCCAACTTGGCGATATCCCTTGATTCGTGTACCAATGTAAAAAAGTTAACACCTGATCTTGGTTACTAGTGTCATGTTATTACACTGTTGGTTATTTGGTGTTGATATTGGGATTTGGTTCACTGATTTTATTTCATTGACCTTGGATGAGATTTGGAGGTGGGTTGCTATTCTAAGAGTTAAAATATAAAATCTTCGTATTGGATGTAGGTTATCCCTATATTCTCTCATAGGCTTGTCTACACTTTTAGTGCTTGTGATGGTGGTTTCACTAGTTTTTGAGTGATTTATATGGAAACTAATTAAATTTTTTAATGTTTTAATTTCTTAAGTTAGTAACATTTACCATTTCTAGATCCTTATAGGAAGGTAGTTCCTAGTATAAGATCTTGGTAAAAATTTTACATTGATTTTTAGGGAATATAATGGTTTTTTTGAAGGGAAATTGTACTATTGTTTAATTATGTTGGTTTTTAAAATTGAAAAGATGAAATGGTATTGATGGCCTATCTTGGGTATTTTGGAGTGTGTATTTGAAAAGTCTATTTTATTTTTTTGGAAATGGAATTTTCTAATAGTTTTGGAAATGGTACCTTTCCTTGATTTTATGTTGGTAAATGGGAACTAAGGGACTTTGCTCTTCTAATGAAAAAATTGTAGATATGGAATATTTTAAATTAATAAGATTATTATATGATAAATAAATAATTTATTAATATTTTAAATGGATTGAGTTTCTTTCTTTTTTATAGGTGATTTCTAGTGACCTTGGATATTTTACATGGATTCTATTTTGACTTTAAAGGTGTGTAATTCCATGAGTGAGCCCTTTATTCCAATAGGGGGATTAGATGAATGTTGTGGTGTGATGAAACCCTGAAATTTAATGAAGACGGATGATATGGAATTTCTCGAGCAATAAAGTGGATTCAACTTAGACTTATTAATGAAAATAATGTAGTGTGTATCCCAATAAACATCTCTAACAACTTACTTATCGAATGGTATGAATTAATGTTGTGGAATTTTGGAAGCTACCTGTATTGAAAGACAAGGGATATACTCCCTAGATTTGGAATAATATATTTCGGTGTAATTCCTCAGATGTAAGAAATTTATTACAATCAAGATATTGTTTTTAATGTTACGAATTGTTCCTTGATTTTAGACTGGTATACTAGATTTTGTGGAATGAAATGGGTAACCGACTTGGGTTCCCTATGGTATATATTGAGATAGAATGCCTAGTTGAACCATGTGGATTCTTATAGATTATTATGATAAGGTTTTCCTCAAATTTTTACATTGGAACCATTATCACCATGTTGCTTACCATGATTAGACACTCACTGTCTTAGGCCTAACCATGTATAAATCAATATCACGTGTCATCATAGAGTCCAAGCACCAGTGGTTATTTTAGTACCTTTTATGGATATTGTTTAACTTTTAATTGCTAATCTAGTAAATATTAAATATTTATTTACATCAAATACCTAGGAATTTGGTAATTTATTAGATATTTTAGGAATGTTATTAGTGAGGATCAACATAGGTATACTCACACCTAGCTTGAGTCACCATCAAACTTATATAACTAAGATTCTATTACAAATGAATTACATGGGTAGATTTTGTAAATCATGTGATATCATTTATTATATGCTTTCTATTATAAATCATGTGATTTAGGGTCAGGATAGAACCACGTACCATAATTTAGAGTCTTCCCTATTTTATATTTGGCCATAAGGCCATGTTGTATGACTTTTTTAATTTTATTGAATTTAGTTTATATTTTTTTGCGTGATTAATTTTGGTTGTTATCAGTGTTTTTATGGATGTCATGCCATTTACATATTTATCTGGTTTACATATATGATCTGTATTATTTCCTCCATTATTTACTCTAACATGTGGGTATAGTCACCCCATTTTATCACCATATACCCACACTGCTAGTCGGTAGCCTCTATAATTCTTAGAGACATGCTTGAGGTACAATAATGACTAATGATCTAGGAACCAATCAGTGTTCTGGGGTAGTGGGGTGTTATAAGTGGGTTCTATCTTAATAAGATAATAACATAAAATTATAAGGTTGGTAGAAGGAGTATCATAATATATCATGTATTTTAAAATATTGAAAATTAAAAGAAGAATAAAAATATAATAATTGTGAATTATAAATTCTTCTATAATCTAGAAATCACATGAAAATTTTAATTATTATCATTTAATAATCTCTAAATTATCTTTGGTGAGAGTAAATACTATAAAATATAGTTTCAATGATTATTTCATAGAATAGAGTAAAATAATTAGAAGTTAAATAATTTGGAATGTGTGATGTCCTGGGTTTTATGATATGTTTAAGTTACCTCATGATTTACTAGATTTTGTGGTATTTATTGGATGTGTTGTTATAGTTGTGAAGCTTGAAAAATGTGCATGTAAATCAATAAACTACATAAATATAGAAAGATAAAATTTAAAATGAAATAGGAAAAATAAAATTAATTAGTTTTTTATTGGAAAATATTTAATTTAGTAGGGATGCTTAAAATATGTTCACAGTTTATTCTAGCTATTAATTTTTTTTGCAGGAAATATTTGAATAAAATATTAGTTAATTACATATGGAAATAAAGTGGTTGTTTTCGGAAAAATATATTTTTGGGGGTTGATTTAGACAATATATATTTATTTATGGATAAGATGCCTTCGTTATATAACTACATTTTAACCATGAAATTGTGTAAAGAAAATATTATTTCCATGTGTGAATGATTAATGGTGATTAGATGCTTGTTATTTTTGATTGTGGACCAGAAATGGTTAGTATATTGTTGAATAATCAATGGGTATTCCTACAACTATAGTGGTGATGATTCTATATTGAGAAGATTGATTATATCATACACAATGATTTTGGATATGACATCGATGTAGTTCAAATGAATTGGAATCTGAGATTGATTGATTAGTTATTTCTTGGTGATTTCCTTATGGTTTAACTGGATGAAGGATGATGGTCAGGGTTACCAACTTTTGGATGCTGTTTGATGGTATGAATGAGTGTGAATTATCTATGTGGTTTATTAGGATTAGTTGTAGAGTACTCCAAAATTATGAATGGTAAATGAATTAATAAGAGGATGGGAATGATTCTTGATAATTATAGATGATGATGATATACTTGAGACTAATC
Organism: Viscum album; assembly: GCA_963277665.1. Lineage (NCBI taxonomy): Eukaryota > Viridiplantae > Streptophyta > Magnoliopsida > Santalales > Viscaceae > Viscum > Viscum album. Next base: position 1,180,709,638 of record OY728152.1, on the reverse strand, counting down.
ATAATTATTATTTTAAAGGAAGTTGTCTTAGAATGTCAAAGTATTATTTTTTCAAAAGAATAAAAAAATAATTAATATTGATTCTTAATTCTTGTGTGCATGTTTGTGATCTGGACTTGAATAGTGGCAACTGGGGTGTCTCATGAGATGATAGTTGTAGATGAGACTATGGCTAGGTAGTTATGCGTTGTGTGTATATTGTGTGATATACCTTATATTTTATGATTTCATATGCATCACCACTTGAGTCGGTAGGGAAACCTATACAAAAATGATTCTGGGAGTGTTTTCCCAAACATCTTGGTTGGTGATGGAACAAATGATTAGATTGTTCCTCTACCCACACTCTATTTTTCAATTATATATTACATGGGAATATCAAGTCCATGTTGGATTAATGTATAGGGTATTGAATCATAATAACTATGATAGGTCATAGTTTACTATAAATTTATGTGAAGAATCTGATGGGTTATGGTTAAAATACATATTTATATCAGACTGTTGTGAATTTGGTACCCCAGTAATGTACGTCCATGGGATATAATTAATTCAAGTGTAATGAATGATGGGCATGTTATAGTGTATTTCATAATTACACTAGGTTATTGTCAATGGTGATGATTGGATAGCTATGAGATGCATGGGATACAAGATATGATAGTAATATGATAACATGGTTGTTATATAGTTTCCTAGAGTTGGGTAGGACTTTTCCTAGGATAGATTCAAATAGGACGTGATTTGTTAGGGCGTGAGAGTGAAAAACCAATGGGGAAGTGTATGTAGGGTACCCTTTATCTGTAGATATATATGTATATATATTTAAATACATATTTTTAACCTCTATGCTTTTATTGGTTAGAGATCCATGGTTATGGTGGTAATAATGATTTCTTATCTTGGTGATGACTTGGTTTCATTCATTTATACATTATACACTAGCATGATTCTTTTTATTTTTTGGTGAAAGTTTTCAAAGAGGATCGTATTTAATATACATGTTATGATCACCCCATATATATATATATATATAAGTTTTTTAGTTTTGTGGGAGTATTTTGGTGATTAAGAGGGACATTATTATCTTAGAGGAGTTGATTGATGGTTATCAGAGTTGCTGGTGTTCATGGTCACTACCAAGGATTAGTTCGGTATTATTTCAAGGTGTTCAGTTTTGCATGAGATTAAATGCATGCACTGGTATTTTTATTGACTTATGTTTTGAAGTTTTTTTGGTTTCATATTATCTCTTTTAATTAAATTCATATTATAGGATAATGACTCCCATTTGTGAGTGATACCCCATCGGAGCTAGTCTGCACCCTGTTGCTTATTGGATGAGAGCTTCGAGCAGTCATCTGCTTCTCTTCATTCTCGACTCTAGAGGGGTACTAGTTTTGGGGGGAGGGGCCATGAAATCCCTAATCCATAAACATAATAATAGATTATCCTCTTAAAAAGTATCAATACTACTCAATATATAAAGTGATTTTTCATGATCTCCATCAAACACATATATATCTATACCCATGTCCACTAAGTGTATCGTATGTAGTTTTTCATAGTCATATAAAATAATTTTGCATGACATTAATTTTCATGAGAAAAATAATATGCCAATATAAAATATCCAAGTCATATAATATTTACCCCCTATGTTTAAATTAACTAGATAGATGAACACATCACATGTCATTCTCCATGATAGATGATCACATTACACGCCCCTTGTAACGTCTCAGATCCGGGTGCCACTCAATGGGTTCCCCGAACCCGGTTGGTCACATGACCTCAAGTGCATTTCCCCAAATGCCAGAGGCTGCTGACTAGCAGCGAGGGCCTAGGTCTGAAATTGGGGAAACTATTCCCTCATTTGTCAAAGTGTAGTGCAGCGGAATTTCTAAATAAAACATATGATAATAGCAGAAGCAATAAACCATACACATCTAATATAACAACTGCATTAAAAGATAACCAATCCATTATATAGATATTATGAAACATGTCACAAGTTCTAAGAAAACATCCAGAACATGTTACATAGCAGTACAATGATACAGAGTACAAAAAACAAAACAAAACAGCCAGTAGCATCACGAGACTAAGCCCGATCCCATGCTCCCCTACTCCTCAGCAGAAATCAAGTACCTGTATAGGGACCCTTTCCCTTATCCACGCCTGCAAAAATGTAATCTGTTTGGGCTGAAGACATGACCCAAACAGGGTGTGAGAAATAAATCCCAGTAGGCACCCACCAAAGGCCCATTCCCAACTGTGTGTAAACATGCAACAACAGTGTGCAAAAGTAAATGCAATAAACTATGTAGTACACAAAAGTAATTAATTTACCAGTTATATTTCCATTTTATTATTCATTTAAGAATTTAATATAAGTAAACACCACTGTGAATTTCTAAGTGAAAAATCAGTGTCCTCAAACACGCAAACCCTTACCCTCAGGTAATAAAAAATGTAACCCGAAGGTATTTCCCACAGGCAGAACATATATTTCCCTCAGGCGTTCAATGTGTCTCCCTCAGGCATAGAGTCTATCGCCCATAGACCTAGAAGAAGTTTCCCTCAGGCTAAAAGATGCACTGCCCTCAGTCTAATTAAAACACCACCCATGAGCTAAATAAGTAACCGGGACATGCCCAATATATAAACAAGAAATTCACAAAAAATTCATCTCAAGGCAAAAGTAATGCACAAAATAAACATGGAATACCCTCGGGTATCCGAGCGAAACAGGTAAACAGAGGAACACACCCCCGGGGTGGTCCTGGATCCAAGTAATGATCCCAAACAACAGTTTTACAATTTCAGTAAGTTACCTATATAATTATAGGTAGTTAAATTAGACAAGGCCTCAGCCACATGACACCCCAACATGGGTTCGTGGCACAAAATACAGAAAACACACAGCAGTTGGAAAATTTAACACCAAGCCACCTACCTTAAACACCCCTGATTAGTATACTCGAACGTCGCTTCTAGGAACTCCCAAGAATGACGTAGATCTGATGTAGAAGAAAACACGTTCAAATTAAATTAACTTCCCTTAGAGGAAGAATTGGTAAGAACTATGCAAGGAGAAGGGAGGGCTTACCGTGAGGATCCAACGTGATCGACAGAAGCAGGATCGGATTCCTGACGCTCGATTTGAAGATCCTCGAAGGTCTAACCTCCTCTCCTGACTCCTTCCTCTGGTTCTAAGGCTTTCCTGTGAAGAGGGGAGGCTAATGCCCATTTAACTGAAAATACAAACTACACGGCATATACTATTGACAATACGGCGTGTACTTCTCTCATTTAACTGTTCCTCTGGAAGCACCGCAAAACTGTTCATCCGTTGACATGAGTACACGACATGTATTCCTGATTACACGGCGTGTACAGTTCCGCAACTGGCGGCTACTTCCACGGCCTTACTATTTTCCTGCTGACTGGCTACACGGCGTGTACATACCCACCACATGGCGTGTAGTCAGTTTTTATACCCTTCTTTGCCGACATGGCTATACACCCTGTGTACTCATCCCACACGGACAATGTACACGGCGTGTGGAAAAGTACACGGCGTGTAGTCCCAAAATTTAGGATTTTCCCCATTTTCCTTATTTTCTCGAAAACACTTAAGTAAAAGAGAAAAGAAGAAACTCGTACCTCAAAATTAAGAACCGTGTTCTTACAAACTTCCCCCTTAAAGTAATTCTTCCCTGAAATTCCCTTCTAAGGGTGGTGAAGATAAAGCTCAGAACGGCTCTGGCCACTGAGCACGTGCGTCGGTCTCCTGCTCACAGGTTTCGTCCTGCACTCGGCCATGCTGCCGTAGCACTCATACGAGAGGAACTGACTAGCCTCAGAGAAACTTCTTCCTCCTATCAATAATACGAATCAGATGCTTCTTAAAGGATGCATCTACCTATAGCTCAACCTCCTTGGGTTGAAAGACGAGAGATAGGTATGAATGATAGCGGTGCAATTGAGATACATGGAAGACGTCGTGCATGGCCCGATACCTCTGTGGTAACTGGAACCGATAGGCCACCAGCCAGACTCTCTCCAGAATCTCAAATGACCCCACATACCTCGGTGAAAGTTTACCCTATCTCCTTATTCATCTGTGTCCCAGCCTCAGTGAAACACGCAAGAAAACCTGATCCCCGACCATGAACTCCAAAGGTTGTCTGCGGCGATCAGCATAAAATATTTGCTGAGACTGTGCGGTAGTCATCTTCTTCTGAATCAACTAGACCTACTCAGAAGTCTCCGACATGAGACGTGGTCCCAGTAAAGCTGCCTCACCTGCCTCTAACCAGCACAAAGGTGATTGACATGACCTACCATATAAATCCTCGTAAGGTTCCACCTCAATGGTTTCCTGAAAACTATTATTATAAGAAAACTCGACTAGGGGTATATGCTTCTCCCTAGAGCCCCCAAAGTCTTGGATGCATGTATGCAGCATGTCCTCAAGCACCTGTATCATATGCTATGACGGGCCATCGGTCTAAGGGTGGTAAGCTGTGCTCAGAAGCACCTGTGTACCTAGTGCCCTCTGAAAACTCTGCTAGAAATGAGATGTAAAATGGGCATCCCTATCTGAAATGATAGAATGAGGGAACCATGAAGACGTATGACCTCTAGGATATACAACTTTCCAAGCTCGTCAACATCGAAGGTCTCCTTGATCGGAAAAAAGTGAGCTACCTTCGTGATTCTGTCCACAACAACCCACATGATATCATTGCCCCGAGGTGACCTTGGAAACCTCGTCACGAAGTCCATCATGACATCATCCCATTTCCACTCCAGAATGGGTAACTTTTGTAACAGTCCAGCTGGTCTCTGGTGCTCCGCCTTCACCTGCTGACAGGTGGAACATCTTGTAACAAAACCAGCTACTCCCCTCTTCATACCCAGCCACCAGTACTAATGCCTCAAGTCATGGTACATCTTGGTAACTCCGGGATGAACTGCCCAAGATGAAGCATGAAACTCTCGCATTCGCTCCTCGCGTATATCCCCTAGAACCCATAATTGTCCATGTAAACATAGTATTTCTTCATCACCTATCGTCCATCCAGGATGAGGGTCCTCATTGGCCACCGACTCACGTAGAACTAGGCCTTCTAAATCAGATAGCTGTCTCATCCTCACTCTATCCAGGAGGGTAGAAGTCACAACTAAAGATGAAAGATAGGTCTTCCCCTAACTGGCATGCACCGCCAAATTCATCCCAGAGAACAAATTTATGAGCTGCCACTCGTCATTGGCCTCCTACACCGCTTGTATCTGAGTCCTCCTACTCAGTGCATCAGCTACTGCATTACCTTTACCAGGCGTATATGTAAGCTCAAAATCGAAGGATTGTAGGTATTCGACCCACCTTCGCTGTCACAAGTTCAAGTCATGATAAGTAAAAATATACTTGAGACTTTTGTGGTCGGTGAAAACCACAAAATGTTCTCCCAAGAGATAAGGTGACCAACAGTGAAACACATGCACAACTGCAGCCAACTCAAGATCATGCGTCGGGTAATTCCTCTCATGTGGACTCAACTGCTGAGAACTATACAAAAAAACTCGATCGACCTGCATCAAAACATCTCCCATCCCAATACTTGATGCATCACAGTAGACTGTATAGCTCTTTCCCTGCTCTGGAAGTATCAGGATTGGTGCTGATGTCAACCATCCTTTCAGGTCCTGAAAGGATGTCTCGCAAGCTTCCGAACAAACGAACTTCACAACCTTCTTAGTAAGACCCGTCAACAGTGCTTCTAAGCGGGAGAAGTCATGTATGAAGCGTCTGTAGTAACCATCCAGCCTCAAGAAACTCCATATCTCAAACATGTTCTTAGACTGCTCCCAGGAAACAATTGCTCTCACCTTCTCTGGGTCTGCTACAACTCCTACTTCTGAGATGATATGACCCAGGAAGTGAATCTGGTCCTTCCAAAAGTGTCACTTTGATCCCTTAGCATATAGCCAATGCTCTCTCAGTGTACTCAATACGATCTCAAGATGGGTGGCATAGTCGTGTCGAGTGTGAGAGTACACCAAGATATCGTCCAGAAATACTACGGCGAAAGAATCTATATAAGGATGGAAAACACAATTCATCAGAGCCATGAAAATTGTTGGCACGTTCATGAGTCCGAACGGCATAACCAAGTACTCGTACAGACCAAATCTACTCTGAAAAGATGTAAGCGGTATATCTCATGGTCTCGTGCGCAGCTAATGATATCCAGATCTCAAGTCAATCTTCGAGAACACTCGTGCTCCATGAAGTTGATCAAAAAGAACATCAATCCTCAACAAGGGATATTGGTTCTTAACCGCTAACTGGTTCATCTTCTGATAATCCACACAGAGTCTGAGGGTACCGTCCGCCTTCTTCTTAAAGAGGACCGGCGAACCCCAAGGAGATGTACTCGGTCGGATGAAACCCTTTAATTGTAACTCCTCTAACTGCCTCTTGAGCTCCTAAAACTCTGGTGTAGCCATCCTATAAGGAGGAATGGACACTGGTGCTTATCCTGGCACAAGATCAATAGAGAAATCCACCTCATGCTCTGGAGGTAGAGCTGGAAATTCGTCCAAGAAGACATCCCTGAAATGATCAACCACTGGAGGGAAATCCATCTAACAAGTTCCCTGATCATCCATATATAAACTTGCAATCTGAGCTGTGACTCCACCTCACCCATGATACTCTGGTCCTACTCGACTCACCTGAACATCCCATTCACCCTTGTATAGAAACTCTTAGCCCTCTGTTTACGTAAAACGCACCCTGCGATGGTAGAAATCTACAAAGGCTCGGATGGGAACCAACTAGTCCATCATGAGAATGACATCATAACCAGTCATCTCTAAGTCATAGAGGTCCCAAAGAAAGTGACACCCATCAACCTCAAGGGGGCACTCCTTGCACTGACGCACACATGTCGTTCTTGTTCCCAATGGAGTGTCTTGTGTCATAACAACAGATGAAGAAGAAACACAGAGCCCAAGGCCCTCCACAATGGGCACAAATATAAAACTATGTGTAGCACCTGTATCAAAAAGTACTGCGGATAAGACAGAAGCTACTAGAATAGTACCTTTGACTATAGAAGGTCCGAGATCTTGCTCCTGCTGGGTCAGTTGCATTGCATATGCCTGCCCAGTGTCGCGACCCTGCGACACAGCCCGACTACCCTGAGCTGTCCCGCCCTGATGCCTCTGGGATCCTGGTGTCTGGCTACCATGGCCACGACCACCATCTATGCTTATACGCCCTGATGTATTCCAGTTTCCTGACTGGTAAGAATTTGCTGGTCCTACTCCCGCACATAGAGTCTGCACAAAACCCCTCTCACTAGCCATTTGTGGAAACACCCTGCAAAAGCGTTGCAGATGACCCATCTTTCCGCAAGAACGACACTCCACTGGATCACGTGGACACTAGGGTCTCTTGTGCCCTTCTTTACCACATTGGTAGCACCTAACCTGACCACCTGAAACATCCTTCTGGCTGGTACTGCCACCCTGAGAGAAGTCCATCTGTCTCTTCCTCTTTCCAGTAAAAATAGTGGTAGAAACTATTACTGAACCACCCTGTCTTGCACCACTAGATTCCTGCAGGTTCCTCTATGTAATCAGCGCCTAGTTTACAATATAATATACTAAATGAAACCTGAAAACATACACCAGTGATCAAATGTAATATTAAAGACCATCCTCAAAGCGTCTGGCTCTCAACATCTCATCACCCTCCAGTACGAGTGCAAAATGATGAAGCTCAGTGAAATGAGACGAATAGTCCATCACTGACATAGCACCCTACTGCATATTCATGAACTATCGAGCTCTATCTACTCTCAATGTCTTTGTAAAGAATAAGTCATAGAAGACAGCTTTAAAATCTTCCCACTCCATGTCCCTGTGATGCTCTGACTGGGTGGTAACATCCCACCACCTCTTGGAGGAATCAGGAAGCATATACGTCACGAGCTTGACCCTCTGCCCTGGAGGCATCTCAAGATGCTCGAAAATAGTCTGAATAGACCCCAACCAAGACTCCGCATCCTGTTGTCCACCATCCCCTGAGAACGTAGGTGGATGCTGCTATTCGAAGATACGAGTCAGCTCAGCCATAGATGTGGCAGCCGGCGGTGCTCCTTGAAAGGTCTGCATGAACCGCATAAAGCCTTCACGGAACTGTGACTCCATGCCTGTGTCCGGTATAACAGTTGGTGCCGCATCTGGCTTTGCTGGAAGATCCACTAGTAGCCCATGGCCCACCATCTTTGGAGTATAATCGTTTCCGATCTACTGGAGAACAACGCGTGTTCGTCTCAGCGACATGACACTAAAAGGTCAAACACACACCTTAGATCCACATTTATCACAGTTTGAAAACAACGGGGGGACAAAAATGTGAAACAGGAGGAAAAAGGCATCTCAAGATTTGCAAAACAATACTACACGACATGTATACTGACTACAGGGTGTGTACCTGACTTCTCTTCCCCTGCCCGAGTCCTTCTACACGGCCTAGCCATACAGCTCCTGCTGAAAAAAACTACACGGCGTGTATATAATCTACACGACGTGTATGGTGTAAATTTATAACTCCCCGTGTCGCTCGTGACACGGCCGACTACTCGTCTTGATAATACACGGCGTGTTACACCCGCACACAACATGCACACTACTCCTTTTTCTCTAGCCACATGGCTAACACCACATGGGCTGTCCTCGGACAAGACTACATGGCGTGTCCCGGAGGATCACGACGTGTACTAGATGAGCTCTGCCGACCCGTGTTATTAGTTACACGGCCAGATACATGGCTCAAACTACATGGTGTGTTGCATATACACACGGCGTGTACACGAAAGGATTACCCCAACCCGTGTTGTTAGTTACACAGCCGGGTCCCCAGGTCACACTACACGACATGTTCTTCATTGACATGTCGTGTTCAAGAAAAGATCACACCGGCCTGTGTTTGTTGGTTACACGGCCAGGTCTCCGGGTCAACACTACACGGCGTGTACATAATGTACATGGCGTGATCTCCCCAAACGTTTCCCTTCCTCGTGTCCCCACCCACACGGTCTCTGACACAGAAAGCGACTACATGGCGTGTACTTAAAATTTTTCTTTTCTTCCTGAAAAGAAGAACATACACGACATGTTCAAAGAACTACACGGCGTGTATACTGGGTTTTCCAGACAGTATGCCTCAGAAACTTTTCCAGAACCCCGAAAATACCGAAAAAAACACCCTAGTGCCAAATTCCGATCCGTGAGGGCCCATACTCCCCACGAATCAAAGTTTGGAATCTTATCTATGTTATAAGAAAATAAACTGTCAATGATTCGCCAAATTCCGGTAAATGGGGACCTATACTCCCCAAAAACCAATTTTTGGCGTTTATTCTAATAACCGGATCACAAAAAAATACCCTATCACCTAGCAGGTATTTATCAAAGTGGCTATCACAACAACATGATTTTCTAGCATGACAACTATCACAAAAACATTCAATTTCTAATGCACCTATGTGGCAAGGAACTATGCATGGAATGTGATTCCTAGCATGTGCCTAAATGATGAATGAGATGGAATACCCTCATCTCATTAGGTTGCAACTAAATAGAACCCATGGATAAAATATAACAGCACAATCACAAGTGCATCACCCAATGGTGAAAATCAAATCAACTGTAAAATTTGAAAAATCAGAAGAATTGCAAAAAAAATATATGAGGTAGACTGGCTTTTACCTGTACATGGGTTAGCTACTCCAAGGCACAACTTATTACCAACTACCGTTCTCATCCTATCCCTATCTAAGGCTCCAAACAGTAAGTTAAAGAAAAGAACTCCTCTGATACCACTTTGAAACGTCTCGGATCTGGGTGCCACTCAACGGGTGCCCCGAACCTGGTTGGTCACCTGACCTCAAGCGCATTTTTCCAAATGCCAGAGGCTGTCGACTAGTAGTGAGGGCCTAGGTCTGATAGTGGGGAAACTATGACCTCATTTGTCAAAGTGTATCACAATGGAATTTCTAAATAAAACATACGATAATAGTGGAAGCAATAAACCATACACATCTAATATAACAACTGCAGTAAAAGATAACCAATCTGTTATATAGATATGATGCAACATGTCACATGTTCTAAGAAAACAGCCAGAACATGTTACATAGTAGTACAACGATACATAGTACAACAAAAAAACAAAACAACCAGTAGGATCGCGAGCCTAAGCTCGGTCCCATGCTCTCCTACTCCGCAGTAGTAATCAAGTAACTGTATATTGACCCTTGACTTTATGCACACCTGCAAAAACGTAATCTGTTTTGGCTGAAGACATGACCCAAACAGGGTGTGATAAATAAATCCCAGTAGGCACCCACCAAAGGCCCGTGCCCAACTATGTGTAAACATGGAACAACAGTGTGTAAAAGTAAATACAATAAACTAAGCAGTAATAAAAAGTAATTAACTTACGAGTTATATTGACATTTTATTATTCATTTAAGCATTTAATATAAGAAAACACCACAGTGAATTTCTAAGTAAAGAGTCAGTGTCCTCAGACACGCAAACCCTTACCCTCAGGTAATCAGAATTGTAACCCACAGGTAATTGCCCAAAGGCAGAACAGATATTGCCCCCAGGCATACAAAGTGTCACCCTCAGGCACAGAGTCTATCGCCCATAGGCAGGAAAGAAGTTTCCCTCAGGCTAAAAGATGCACTGCGCTCAGGCTAAGTAAAACACTTCCCTCGGGCTAAACAAGTAACCCGGCCATTCCCAACATATAAACAAGAAATTCACATACAATTCCTCTCAAGGAAAAAGTAATGCACAAAATAAACATGGCATATCCTTGGGTATCCGGGCCAAACAGCTAAACAGAGGGACACACCCCCGGGGTGGTCCTGGATCCAAGCAACGATCCCAAAAAATAGTTTTACAATTTCAGTAAGATACCTATACAATTATAGGTAGTTAAATTAGCCAAGGCTTTAGCCAAATGACACCCCAACATGGGTTCGTGGCACAAAATACACAAAACACATAGCAGTTGGAAAATTTAACACCAAGCCACCTACCTTAAACGCTCCTGATCAGTATACTCGAACGTTGCTACCAGAAACGCCCAAGAACGACGTAGATCTGACGTAGAAGAAAACCCGTTCAAACTCAATTAACTTCCCTTAGAGTATGAATTGGTAAGAACTACGCAAGGAGAAGGGAGGGATTACCCATGCGGTTCCAACGTGATCGACGGAAGAAGGATCAGATTCCTGACGCTCGATCTGGAGATCCTCGAAGGTCCGGACTCCTCTCCTGACTCCTTCCTCTGGTTCTAAGCCTTCCCTATGGACAGGGGAGGAAACTACCCATTTAGGTGAAAAAAACTACATGGCGTGTACTGTTGACTACATGGAGTGTACTTATCTCATTTAAATATTCATCTGGCGGCACCACCAAACTGTTCATCCGTCGACATGAGTACAAGGCGTGTATTACTGATTACACGGTGTGTACTGTCATGCAGATGGTAGCTACTTCCACTGCCTTAATATTAGCCTTCTGACTGACTACACAATGTGTACATACCCACTACATGGCGTGTAGTCAGTTTTCACACCCTTCGTCGCTAACATGGCTACACACCCTGTGTACTCATCCGACACGGCCAAAGTACACAGACTGTGGAATAGTACATGACGTGTAGTCCCAAAATTTAGGATCTTCCCCCATTTTCCTTATTTTCTCAAAAACACTTAAGGAAAAGTGAAAATAGTAAACCTGTACCTCAAAAATAACAACCAAGTTCTTACACCCCTCACCTAAATAGAAAAGAACACAATATATCACTTATCTATATATGGCAATAAATCTCTTCAATCTATCTCAATCAAGCCTATATATATGATACTCTTAAAATGAGAGGAAAAATACCATCTTGGTTAAACCTAAATTGATAATATGACTTATAAAAAACACAACCACTCCTAATTAACTTAGTGTTATGGGTGTATTAACAATGAAATCGAAGTATAGAGTTTAATTTACCAGGTATATTATCATCCTTAGGTATAGGGGTTCAATATGTTACATGAATCCTTGATATACACCATACATAGTGCATTATAGTTCATGTGGTATACATCATGGGTCATTCAATATTGACAATTATTTTCGTGCTTCCGGAAAGAATCCTATATCTCTATATGAAACCAAACCCATGGTAGTATTCACATGATATCACAAGTAATAATATTGATGATGAATATTGATATTAGATATCTAAAATTCACACTATTATAAATTAATTATCTTTTCACTTCATGTAATATATTCATCCAATGGGAAAAATAATTCAGTAGAGATTGTTTTACATATAACCTGACACATTTTATATTCTTAAACTTTTTTAATAATACTAAAAAAACCATATATAGGAACCCAACTAATCACATCCCACATGATGGATCAGTAGAGAAGATATATATCTATTGAATTTATATGTATTTTTTAAAATCGTCATAACTCTATATAATTTATACCACATCTCTTTATGATCATATGATAAATATTTCCACTAAAATTATCCAATGTATAACATCTATGAAGAAATAATTTTGAAGAAAAATTAAGTTATTATTTATAATTTTAGCATTCAAATTCTTGAAAATATTATTAATTCATATTTACTTAAAAAAATACAATGTATTCATGATAGAAACTTATGTTTTCTTATTAAAACTCTTTCTAAGACTATGTTCATCATTTTTAGAAAATTTCCACTATTTGTTTTGATAATTTAGTAACTATAACAAATGAAACACTATATATTTAGATAATTATTTACCAATATTTCTTAAAATACATTAGTATATAAAGTGTCTTTCACTTTGAACTTGACTGGTATAATCAATAATTTATTACAAGTTGAATTTATCTAACTCTAATATTAATTCTACCTGCTTCATAGAAACTATATTTTATGCAAACGGTATTTTTAACTCTCAAACTCATTTATGTTAAGAAATAATTGTTATTTTTTTCATAGGAATATTTTACAAATAAAATATTAGAACCGATATATTATATGATTTTTTCATATGTTTATAATGTTATTGAAGAATATTTTATTCTTTAAATTATTCGATTTATGGGTGGTGGGATCATATCCTTAATATTATAAAAATATCATGGATAAACTCTTTTATGATGGTTAAATCATTTTTATCGTTTTCTTATGTTAAAACCATGCAATAAAATTTTATCAATAATAACCATTTGTATCAAGAAAATCATCACATATTATTCATAATAACCATTTTTAGAAATAATTTTTCTTATAATGTAAGAGAAACCCAATATTAAGATAAAAAATCATTACTCCATTCAACAATATCGATGAAGTAGTCCTCTGTATTCAACTCCCTGAAGAAAAAACTCTTTCTTCATCACTATAATAAATATTTCAAGCTCTACCCACCAATTCATATTCATTTTTTAACTCATGGGCATATTAATGACATTTGGATAATACATAATAGGTATAATATAGTATTCAAAATAAAAAAAATTTATTTTTATAACATTAATACATAACATATAATCTCCAATTATTTTCTTGTTTCTATTAAGTTATTCTAGTAAATTACTTATACAATGAATTGAATCACCATTGTGAAAGAACCCCCCCTCCTTCCTAAAACATCCCTTAGGTTTCAGTGTCTATGAAAATTATTAAACCCTATATTATTATTTTTATTGCATAAAATTTTAATATTTTATACTATCATCAAAATATTAGATCAGAAAAATCCCAAGTATTACTCAATTATCCTTAATATATTTTGGAGATCAAGTAATTTCTTATTGAACCCATCAATATTATTGTTTAAAATGAAACATCAATTATTTTTAAAGGAAATAGTAGAATGATGTCCACTTCAAAATCATGAATTAAATGAGAACCCAATAATTTGAAGTCATTACCTTTTGTAATCATATTGAGTATATGAATGGATGCTGAAACTACTTCATTAATCATGAATATATTAAATTCATTTAGAAGGTAATTCTTCTCATGATAAGCCAATTAATGATAAAAAAAATTATTTTAAATATCCTCATGAACATGTCCACATTTTAATGTTTATTTTTTAGCACACAATCTATGGATACAAGCTTAATAATAGAGACATTTAGGTAATCCTTAAAATACATATCACAAAGAACTTGTTCAACTTATCAAAAAATTTCACCAGTCAGATACTTCAAAAAGATATTCTATAACCTATATGTTAAGTCAATAAGGTTTTCCTTATGGATTTTTCCATTCCTTCTTATTTTCAAAATCACAAACACCCTATACTTAAGCAAATATACATTTTACTTATATAAGGAAATTTTCCTTCTCTAAGGAAATTTATACTTACCATATTTTCATTGATCATATTTTTACTAAGTATAAAATTAGGATTCATATTTGTAACCTTGGAATCCTATAAATACTTATATATGAAGCATTCTGTTTTAGGATCCGAATTCTGGATGTGAACTATAATGAAGTTCCACTCCGAATTCTGGATGTGAATTGTAATGAAGTTCCACTCCGAATTCTGGATATGAACTGTAATGAAGTTCCACTCCGAATTCTTGATGTGAACTGTAATGAAGTTACACTCCGAATTCTGGATATAAAATGTAATGAAGTTCCAATCTGAATTCTGGATATGAACTGTAATAAAGTTCCACTCCAAATTCTGGATACAAACTCTCATGAAGTTCCATTCTGAATTATGGATACGAACTCTCATGTAGTTCAACTCTGAATTTTGATTACGAACTTATCTAAGTTCGGACTCCATGTTTTCTGAATTCAGACTCCGAACTCTTATGAGTTCTGACTCTGAATTCCTATAAACACTGACTCTGAACCTTGTAAGTTCGGGTCTCAAATTCTAGTGAAACCAGACTCCGAATTTCCTTAGAAATTCAGTTTCTGAATTTCTACAGAATTCAGGTTCCGAATTCCTATAAAACAGAATCCGAATATCGTTTTATTATAGACTCATAATTCCATTTTGGATAGACTCTAGACTTTTATTTGCTTACATTCTGAACTTTTTACTTACACTCCGATTTGTTAAGATTTTTATAAAACGATGTCGTGATTTCAGTTACACATGTTTTGTTATAAAATGATGTCTTCCATTCTATTTTTAACTAACCGTTGGTTGAGTGACACATGCACAGGTCCCTCTGATATTAAAGTAAAATATGACCGTTGGAGGTGGGGGCCGACTGTTGGAGCTTTACCTATAAATAAGAGCTCATTTGAAAAGCCCCATATACAACTTAGACATAACTTTGACACTGATCTTCGACTAAGTTCTGTTGAAGTGATTTCTAGATAGAGAGGATCTTATTAACTCTCAAATCTTCGTGCATAAAGCTTGAACAACTTGTTCAAACTTTTCCCTGTGCAGACTTGCTTCGTGGGACTCCGAATGTTGGTGATTACATTCAAGGGCTTCCGGGGATAGGAAGATAGCGGTTCCAACACCTTGAAGTTGAGGGCTTCCTTGCTGAGGAAGATAGAGGTTCCAACTACCTTGAAGTTGAGGGCTTGCAGGGATATCAAGACAGAGACTCTGAACTTTGTATCGAGGGCTTACCCGGGTGTGGGTAATACAGACTTTCTTGAAAGTATAAATCAAGGGGCCTTTATCCAAGGTTGTTGGATACCCTTCTCTTTGGGTTAAAAGATCTATATATTGTTACTTTTTTTGTTACAAGTTTTTCTGCTGTATTTTGTATTGTAAGGAAAGTATAACATTCTTATATTTTCTTACAGTTGTACTCTTATTCATTTAGATTCTATACAGTTTAAGTTAGAATCTCATATTGTAAACTTTTTTTAAGTTTATATTTCCGGATCCATATTTCCGGAATCTGTTTTTCAGAATCACATTCTAGATTTAAGCAAGTGTGTAGAACTAGAAGTTTATAACATCATACCTTGTTCCAATTCTCCAATTGGTTAGAGGTGTAGTAAATTTTCTTAGTTTAACTTTGTTAAACTTAGATATTTCCTTGTTTAAGGAAAATTTTAAAGTGTACAATTCAGCCACCCTCTTGTATATTGAGCATCTATATCGTTATTTCGATCCTACAATTGGTATCAAAGGATGTCTCTGGAATACTTATATTCACATATAAGTTTTTCTTGCTCAGTTTTTCATTGTCCTATATTTTTTCTTGCATAGGAATATTCTACTTGAATCAGAACTTTTTTTATTAACAAGTTTTTGTGTAGAAATATTTTTAAGATGGCAGGAATGAATGTTGGTTCCATCAACAACCTAAATCCTACGAGACCACCAATTTTTGATGGTAATGATTATGAGTATTGGAGAGATCGAATGAATACTTTCGTTATCAATACTGGAGTAGAAATGTTTGTTATGCTTACTCAAGGTTATCAAATTCCTGATAAAGAAGTTACTACTTTCACCAACCAAGAGAAGCATGATTATCAATTAAACTACAAGGTATGCAATAATTTACTATGTTCAATGACCAGGAACATATATAGAAAAATTTCATCTTGTGAAGCAGCTAACTGTATCTAGAAGAAACTTGATGTAACTAATTTTGGTACATCTAAAGTCATTGAGACTAAGAGAGCTATGCTGAAGACTGAGTATCGTGGTTTCAATTTTCCTTATGGAGAACCCATATAAAAAGTGCAACAAAGATTCATGACAATCATGAACAGTTTACAATCCATGGGTGAGAAAGGTCTGGATGATAATGATCTTATTGATAAAATCATTGATATTATGCCCAATGAGTGGGAATCCAAGAGAACTGATATTGATGAGAATAAGACGGTTTCTCAGATTACTCTTGATGAATTATTTGGAACTCTTCTTCAAATGAGATAAGGATGAAGAGATATGGTGACGAAATCAAAAAGAAGAATGGGAATAGTACTGTTGCTTTTACTACAACATCAAATCACATGAAAGCTAAGAATCATGATAGAGTAACTAGATCTAAATCTAAGATGGTTATTATTCAATCCAAATATAGTGAGAGTGAAGTCTCATAGAATGAGTTAGAAAATATTTCTTGAAGGATGAACAAGATATTTGGACAAAGAAATTTCCAATTCAAGTATAAGAAGAAGGAAAGGAAAGATATGAATGATTCAGAAGTCACATGCTATGAATTCAAGGGATCTGGACACATATGACCTGATTTCCCTATGCTCAAGAAGAAAGAAAGAAAATAAGTTCATTATGAAAGAATAGAAAGAAGTATTAAAATTACAAATCCAAGAAATTTCTGAAAGCTAATGATACTTAGAGTGATAGTGGTGGTGACCATTCAGATGAATCTTCTGATTATGAATCTTCAGGATAGAAGAATCTTGGTCTTATAGCTAGATTACCCATTAACAATCATTGCTTTATGGATAAGGTACACAATGCTGAATCATTGACCAATGTTTCTTTGAATTCTAATGATAGTAAATATTATAGCACTTCTGATGAATAATCTTCTGATGAAGATAATTATTTTCCTACGTATGAAGAAGTTTCTAGGTTTGCTGAACTTCTTGAGATTGAGAATTCAAAACTCAATAAAAAACTTGATAAGGCAAACACTAGAAATATTATTCTCACTAAATAAATATCATATCTTTCTAAATATCTTGATAAGAAAATTATTATTTTATAACTATTTCAAAAATATCTTGAGGAAGTAAATTCTGAGAAGAATAAACTTTCTAAAGATTTAGAAAAAGTAATTTCTAAGAAAAGTGTTTTTGAGCCTAGAACTAGTTCCAAATATAATGATTTTTAAGATACAAACTTGGTTATGAAACTCAAGTCCAAAATATTTTCCTTAAAGAAGTGTCTGTCAAACTTTACCTTAGGTAATGATAATTTTGATAAGATGTATTCACAAATACGACCTTTAAGAAACAAATCTGGATTTTATTATACCCATGCAAAACCAACTTTTAGTATCAATTATTTTGTTCCTCAAAGTGCCCCATTTTGTAACAAGTGTCAATGTAGGGGTCACTAGACAAATAATTGTTCTTTAAACAAAACCCAATATTTAGGTTTTCATATGGCATACTTCTCTAAGAAGATGTGGGTACCCAAAATTCTGTTATCTGAAAATCTCGGATCCAGACAAGTTTGGATTCCGAAAGTCTAATTCTTTTCTTATTTTCAGAAAGATAAAGAAAGTACCAACAAAAATACATGGTACATGGATAGTGTATGTTCTTGACATATGACTGGTAACAAAAACTATTTTGAAAAGATTTTCAAGACGAAAGGAGGAAAAGTAACTTTCAGAGATAATGCTCAGGGAGAAATTGTTGGTATAGGTAATATTGTTCTTCTTGGTAAAACTTTGATTTCAAACGTTTTGTTTGTTAAGGGTCTTAAGAACAACCTTATAATTATAAATCAATTTTGTGATGAGGGATACCTGGTGATTTTTTGGAATGATAAATCCTTAGTACACAATTTCAAGGAAGAGTTTATTCTCTCTGCCAATAGGTCTGAGAATGTTTAGACATTAAACTTAGAAGACATTAGGAGCCAAGAATTACCTTGCCTAAGTGAAATGTAATATCAATCTTGGTTATGGAATAAAAGACTAGGTCACTGTAACCTTAGAAACAGATGTAAAATCTCTAAGAAGAAACTAGTTAAGGATCTACCAAATCTTAGATTTGATTATTCTAATGTTTGTGATCCTTGTCAATATGGAAAGCAACAGAAATCTTGTTTTAAATCAATCAGTGAAGTCTCAACAACTAATGCGTTACAGTTGGTGCACATGGATCTTTTTGGTCCAACAAAAACTGGAAACATTGGAGGCAAATACTATGTGTTTGTTCTAGTTGATGATTACACTAGATTTACATGAGTCTATTTCCTAGCAAAGAAGTATGAAGCTTTTTATTATTTAAAAAGTTTTAGAGCCCAAGTTAAAAATTAGAGACACCTTCCATTGAAAAATATTCATAGTGATCATGGAGGAGAATTTCAAAATTCTGATTTTGAAACTTTTTAGAGTAGAAAAGGTATTACTCACAACTTTTCAGCACCCAGAACACCTCAAAAAAATGGAGTTATTGAAAGAAGAAATAGAATTATTCAAGAGATAACTAGAACCGTGTTGAGTGAGTATTCTGTAGCCAAACATTTTTGGGCTGAAGCCGTAAGTATTCCTTGTTATACTATAAATCAAGTTTTGATTAGACCTTTTTCTTAATAAAACTCTTTATGAGTTATGGAATGGTAGAAAACCTAGACATTCATACTTTAAGGGTTTTGGATGCAAAGTATTCATTTTGACCACCAAAGATAATTTACACAAATTCGCACCAAAATCTGATGAAGGAATCTTCTTAGGCTACTGCACAACTTCTAAGGCATATAGAGTTTTCAACAAAAACACTTGTACTGTGGAAGAAACCGTACATGTAAAATTTGATGAAACTGATCCTTTTATTTTCAAACAACCCCAACCTACATTTTTAGATGTGTTTTCAAAAATTGATTATCATCCTTTGATATAAAATCTTTCTGATAAGGAAAATGTTCGAGAAGTTACTTCTGAAACATTTACCCGAGAAGATTTCCTACCCTATGTTGATGAACAAGTTTTACAAAACCCAAACCAGTCATTTCTTAAGAATCATCCTAGTGATAACATCATTGGTGATTTCAATCAACCTGTAAGGACGATAAGTTCCTTAAGAAATTAAGTAGAACATTTAGCATTTATTTCCCAATTAGAACCAAAAGGCACTGATGAAGCTTTAGGTGATGATGATTGGATAAAATCCATGCAAGATGAACTAAAGGAATTAGAAAGGAATAAAGTATGGACCTTGGTTGAAAGGCCTTAGGAAACTTCTGTTATTGGAGTGAAATGGGTCTTCATAAATAAGTGTGATGAAAATGGAGTCATTGTTAGAAATAAAGCTAGAATAGTTGCTAAAGGCTATAATCAGCAAGAGGGAATAGACTATGAAGAAACCTATGCTCCGGTAGCTAGACTTGAATCTATTCAGATTTTACATGCCTTTGCTGCATTCTTTAATTTTAAAATTTTTCAAATGGATGTGAAATGTGCTTTTCTTAACGGTTATGTTTGAGAGGATGTTTTTGTTGAACAACCTCCTGGCTTTGAAGACACAAAATATCCTGATCATGTTTTTAGACGTACCAAAGCTTTTTATGGCCTTAAACAATCCCCTCGAGCTTGGTACGATAGACTTACAATATTTTTTCATCAAAATAACTATGTTAAGGGAAATTTAGATCCAACAATTTTTATAAAGAAAGATAAGAAAAATGTTTTGATTGTTCAAATTTATGTTGATGACATAATATTTGGTTCAACTCAGCAATCATTAACTGATTCCTTTGCAAGTGTAATGAAATATGGGTTCGAAATGAGTATAATGGGTGAGTTAACATTTTTTCTTGGTTTTAAAATTTCTCAAAAACCATAAGGAACTTATATATCTCAACATAAGTATATTAAAGATCTTCTTAAAAGTATGGATTTGACAACACTAAAAGTATTAGTACTCCCATAGATACCTCAAACACACTAGATCTTGATGATGCTGGGAAACCAGTAGGTCAAACATCTTTTAGAGGTATGATAGGAAGCCTACTATACTTGACAGCTAGTCGTCCAAACTTAATGTTCTCAGTATTCTTATGTGCCAGATATCAATCCAATCCTAAGGAATCTCATTTAATGGCAGAGAAAATAATTTTTTTCTACTTAAAGGGAACCATGGATCGAGGATTATTCTATACTTCTGGAAATGATTTTGTTTTAAAGAGTATT
This sequence comes from Viscum album, assembly GCA_963277665.1. Lineage (NCBI taxonomy): Eukaryota > Viridiplantae > Streptophyta > Magnoliopsida > Santalales > Viscaceae > Viscum > Viscum album. The sequence goes on along the minus strand of OY728152.1, from coordinate 1,180,688,683 downwards.
TCAGATACTGACTTTTGTGGATGTAGAATGGATAGATAAAGTACATCAAGAACTTGTCATTTCATAGGAGATTCATTAGTTTCTTGGTCCAGCAAGAAGCAACATTGTGTATCTCTCTCCACAGCTGAAGCTAAATATGTAGCAGTTGGAATTTGTTGTGATCAAGTGTTGTGGATGAAACACACACTCACAGACTATGGCTTGAGTTTTTCTAAGACTCAAATTTTTTGTGATAACACAAGTTCCATTGCCCTTAGTAAAAATCCAGCACACCACTCTCGTGGAAAGCACATAGATATTAGGAATCACTTTCTTAGGGATTACACACTAAAAGGAGATATTATTCTTCAATTTATCGGAACGCAAGATCAACTAACTGACATTTTCACAAAATCTTTACCCTCCGATAGATTTTTATACATTAAACAGAAGTTAGGAATGATAACTGTGAGGTAATCATTCTTCATTAACTTCTTGTTGAACAATTCTCCTTACGGTAATAAACTCCTTTTCATAGGGGGAGTACATTTTCTTGTTAGCATAATCAAATTTTTTTTCGTAGTAAGTTTTTTTGGCTTTTGTAATCAAAATTTTCATAATCAATTTTTCAAACTTTTTCAACTAAAATTTCTCATAATGAGTTTTTCGAAATTTTCGTACTGAAATTTTCATAATGAAAATTTCAAACTAGAAATTTTCGTAATGAAGTTTTCCGAACTGAAAATTTCGTAATGAAAATTTCTGAACTGAAAATTTCATAATGGAATTTTCATAATGGAACTTTCGTAATGAAATTTTCTTACTGGAACTTTCTTAAGAAAATTTTCGTACTGGAACTTTCATAATGAGATGTTCGTACTGGAACTTTCGTAATGAAAATTTTGGTACTCAGAATTTTCGTAATGAATTTTTTTTCGTACTTATACTTTTAATACGGGAACTTTCTTAATGATAATTTTTCATACTGGAGTTTTGGTACTCAAAGTCTTTTCAACTTTCAGTTTTTTATAGTAAGGTTTTTCGTAGTTAAGTTTTCTTCAAGAAGAATATCACCTATTACGAATAAACTTCCTAGCCAATCTGAAAGGTATGAATTTCTTACTTAAGTATTCGTAACCACTTTTACTTCCTGGTAGTTTTTTTAAAAAAGTTTTTCATACTCAAGTTTCCATAAATTTTGACTTTTTTATTAAAACCACAAAAGATCGGATTCAAGAGTTCCCTACGGGTATGTTTCTAACTGTCAGGTCAGATCAAAGGTTTTTTCAACCGTTAGATGGTTTTTTGAAGTTCAAAGGTCAACTCCATCACCTACATAAAGGGGACCCCTATTTGTGTCCCACATCGATTTCAAAGCTCTCGCGTGCCGAAGCCTTGACTCAGTTTTTAAAGCCATTCCGAATCTCTCAGAGCTCGTCTTATCTGAATGTCTGTAGAAGCAACTTCCCAAGATATGTCTACCACAAAGACAATTTCAAAATGGAAAGTTTACAGAGAAAGGTTGGTCCATCCGAACTTTTACAAGTACGATTCCATCATTTCTAAGAATATCAAGCTGAATGGTTGGGAAGATGTCTGTTTATCTAAGCCTGGTGATCAAGATGTGGTCTATCCAAAGTTACTTGTAGAATTATATAAATCATCAAGCTTCTATGAAGAAGAGGGAAGAGAAATTTTTTCTTTCAAGTCTTATGGGAGGACTTAAAATCTTACCTACACTAAGGCATCAATCTTGGTGGGGCTCGCATATGATGGAGAGGCTGAATTCTGCTCACACAAACTTCCTGATGTTCAGGGCAGTTTTGTTAAGGTAAAGGCCGTGGAGTGTCTTGGGCTTGCTGATGTAAAAAAATCCAATATTTTTCACCTTTCCTCTAATAATCGGATCCTTTAGTTATGGGTACAAGGTTTTTTGGTTCCGAGAATGGGTAAAAAAGATACCTTGAAGAAAAGTGACATATATTTCTTAGACTTCTTGGTGAATCTAAGAAAAATATATCAGATCAGGGATGTTCTCGTGACAATCAAGAACATCAAGGAAGGAAATCTGAGAACTCAAATCATTATGTTCCCTGCCTTACTATCAAAGATGATAGTTCGGTGTCTGGATTCATTCAAGATTGCATGTAAATCTAAAGCACAGAATTGCAAGGTTATGCTTGTTAGCGATGATACCTTGAAGAGGATGAATATGGCCTATTCCAATGAAACTAGATAATTCTATTGTTTTCCAGAGGAAGAGGCTGAAGCCAATTCAGAAATCATGGAGAAGGACGAGCTAGTGAAGAAGGTTGCTAAGAAGAGAAAGTTAAAAGAAGTGGTGGCTAAAGACAAGTCTCATAAAGCTAATGAAACCCAATCCGCACCTCCCACGCCAAAAAAACAAAAAGTTTTCCAGATGAGGTGGCTGCTAAGTGGAGGGAAGATAAAGAGAAAATAAAAGAAGGGGATCCACAGTTCGGATTAGACCCTGTTGAGGCAAAGGCCTTAAGAGAAAAATCTACTGATGAGTTACAGAGGCAAGAAAAAGAAAAGAAGTTGAAGAATAAGATGTTAGAGGAAGAGATTGTTCAATCTCTTTTAAATGCAACAGAGATAGCTTCTGAGCAGTTTCAAGTTCTGGAATCTTTTGATGTTCAATCATTAATGGAGACCCCAGAAAAGAAGTACTTCACTCCGGAAAAATACAAAGGGAAAGAGGTTGTTAAAGAAGTAAAGAAAACAGCTGGTGAAGAAGAAGAAGAAGTTGAATAAGGACGTGATGATCTGGATGACTTGATCAAACAAGTAGAAGATTATCAAGAAAAGGCTGAATCTGCAAAACTTTTCACTCCAGGAAAGGGAGTTTAGAGAGAAGGTAACAAAGATGATGATAAGGAAGAGGAAGAGAAAGAGTATGAATTGTCTGAGGAAGAGACCTATGAGAATAATTTTCTTGAGGAAGGAGCAGAAAAGGAGAAAATTGATAAATATAAGATTTTTTAACTATTAGAGAGTGAGGAAGAGTCTCTAAATGATCAACCCATTCCAAAAACGGATAAAGGTAAGAAAGTGATCATGTATACACCAATAAAATATATCATCAGGAAGAAAGAAGTTTTTGGTTCCTCTAGAAGGAAGTTGGTGCAGAATCAAGAAGAACAATCTCCAAGAAAATTGTCTGATTCGAAATCATCAGCACACGACCATGATTTTTTTGTCGAGTCTTAAAAAAAAATGGTGGACACCATTATGATATTTCCCACTATAGACTCCAGATTCCAGATACTGCAACATTTTCTGAATCAGAAGTTGGAATCCTTATCTATGGTGATGGAAAAGTGTGTGAATATTGAAGCTGATCAAAGAAATTTTGTCATCAATTATGATGTTCATAGAAAATCATGCATCAAAATCACCCTTTGGGAAAAGAAGGTGGATTTTGACTTATTTGAGTTTGATAATTTTAAAAATGAGGTAAAAGATTCCTTTGATAACGAGGATGAAAAGATAAGGAATCTTCAGGAGAAGCTAATCCTTGAGAAAAATTCTCGGAATCAACAAGTGAAGGACTTTAATGATAAGGTTAACTCTCTTTCTCTAAATTTTAAAAGGGATAGAGATCTCCAGATTGAGTTTCAAGAGAAGATTTTAATGAAATATGAGTTAGTGAAGATACAGGAAGAGGCTATAAAGGCTCAGACAGAGGTGTTGAAAGCTCAACAAGAAAGGATCACAGCTTTGGAGAAGCAAGCTGAGGAGGATCAAAAAGATTTTAAGAAGCTGAAAACCTTGTTGAAGAAGATAATCCCGAAGGAAGAGGAAGACAAATAGATTCAATCCGACCTTTTGTTTCATTTGTCTTTCCTTATAATTTTTTTCCAACCCTAATGAAATTTTTGGTTGGTTGTATCTTGTGTTATTATTTACTAATGTTTCAGGTACATTATTTCTTTTCCATTCCCTTAAATTATTTTTGAAAATCACAATAGGGGAGAAGGAAAAAGAATTACTCAAAAGAGGGAGAAGGAAAAATTTCTAAGTCCAGAATTATATCTAAGTAAAGGGGGCTTATCTAAGGGGGATTTCCTCATTATGAAGTTTTTTCATTTCAAATGATAATGAAAACTCTCTTCTGGAAATTCAGAATACAATCCTTAGAGTTCCTAAGCTTAAGGGGGAGTTAGTTGTATTCACTATCATCCATAAACAAAGGGAGATAAGCTTTAATTTCAAAGTCTAGAAATTTATTCTAAGATTTTATATATTATTTTTCGAAAGGTTGTTTGTGCTTTCTAGAAAAGGGGAGATTTTTAATTCAATAAGGTTTTCCTTATGAATTTTTCCATTCCTTCTTATTTTGAAAATCACAAACACCCTATACTTAAGAAAATCTACATTTTACTTATATAAGGAAAATTTCCTTCTCTATGGAAATTTATCCTTACCATATTTTTATTGATCATTTTTTGACTAAGTATAAAATTTGGATTCATATTTCTAACCTTGGAATCCTATAAATACTTAGATACGAAGAATTCTGATTTAGGATCGGAATTCTGGATGTGAACTGTAATGAAGTTCCACTCCGAATTCTGGATGTGAACTGTAATGAAGTTCCACTATGACTTCTGGATATGAATTTTAGTGAAGTTCCACTCTGAATTATAGATATGAACTATAACAAAGTTCCAATCTGAATTCTGGATATGAACTCTTATGAAGTTCCATTCCTAATTATGGATACGAACTCTCATGTAGTTCGACTCCGAATTCTGATTACGAACATATCTAAGTTCTGACTCCGAGTTTTCTGAATTCAGACTCTAAACTATTATGAGTTCTGACTCTGAATTCCTATAAACTCTAACTCTGAACCTTGTATGTTCTAGTTCCGAATTCTAGTGAAACCAGACTCCAAATTTATATAGAAATTCAGATTTCAGATTTCTACAGAATTCATGTTCCGAATTCCTATAAAACAGAATCCGAATATCTTTTTATTATAGACTCTGAATTCCATTTTGGTTAGACTCCGAACTTTTATTTTCTTACATTCCGTACTTTTTACTTACACTCCAATTTTTTATGTTTGTTATAAAATGATGTCGTGCTTTCAGTTACACATGTTTTGTTATAAAATGATGTTGTCAATTCTGTTTTTAACTAACCATTTGTTGAGTGACACATGCACAGGTCCCTCTGATATTAAAGAAAATATGACCGTTGGAGGAGGGAGCCGAACGTTGGAGCTTCGCCTATAAATATGAGCTCATTTGAAAAGCTCCATATACAACTTAGACACAACTTTGACACTGATCTTGGACTAAGTTCTTTTGAAGTGATTTCTAGACAGAGAGGCTCTTATTATGTAATGCCCCGACCCTAGTTACCTATAGTCGGTGCATTATTACATAACATTGGCATGATCACGAGAAAGATCAAGTCTCTAAAGACCGATTAGTTTAGTATCCTTGGAATAACTAGATACATCCATATATTTTTACATTACACCATAAAAAAAACATCTTGTATTCATATCCCCTCATACTATCCCTGCAGGTCATTCATAAATTACTTCTTCATAATCCTGGGAAAAATAAAACATTGAAAGGGGTGATCTCAGATGCACAGTAAGGATAACATTATAGCAGAACCTTTTATAAATATGCATACACACTTAAGGCAGTTTATAACTAAAACAAAAGCCTTTTAAACTTGAACTTCAGTATAAAATGGCAACGATAAAATAAAATAATGCCATTTACTTACTCACATGGATATTCTACTAGTCGAGCAATCCCATGCATTATCAATAACCACTTTCATAATGATGGAATGCATAATGCCAGACTATCATAACCACATAGCCAATGCCTCGTGCCAAGACTACAAATAAGATTTTGCCAAGGCCTTGTGCCAAGACACTAATTTGTCTCATGAGACCTACTGATGCATCGAGGAGCTATAGCGGGCTCCACCCGTCACTTATTAAGTCCAATGAATTCCTCATATGAACAGGTTTAAACATAACAGAAACATTCGTATTAAAACTAGCATACGAAATGTCAATACTTTAACCACAAACCATGAATGGTATAAAAATAACACATCCACAGTCAAAAATAACTAATTAGATACAATATGAAATATTGTATTGTATCACATTATCCTCAATTAATAATAATGAAGGATGTTGACATAGATGAAAATAATCATCAAAACTATTTGAGAGAAATATCCCCCTTTTTCTTGAAATCAATTAAAAGTCACACTATTTCTCAAGAAGCCATTTAAAAATAGATTTTTGAATCAAAGTGTCCCATACCACTTTGAAACTTTTAAAAGGATTTTTAATTTTAAAACTTTAATGTCCATATAAATAAATCCTTAAAACCATTTTTAAAACATAGACATTAATGAGCAAGATTTATATGAATAAGTCTTTAAAACATTTAAAAAATGGTATTTTAGTTAGAGATTCTAACCAAAAGAGAGACACTTGAATAAAAATAATTGAGGTAAAAAAAACTTTGTAATATCATGAGAATAAAGGGATTCATGATATAATATGTCAAAGTACAATATATACACCATATAAGAGTGATTTGGTGTATAACAACAAAGAAGTCTCAATGGAATGTAAATTGAGATGAATTCTCTTATAAAGACCATATCCTTAGGTTAAGGATAAATCAATGACATAATTATGTTTGAAAAATATAAATACACTCAATATGATTGGATATTTAGTGTAAATCAATCAGATGACATTCACACATATTCTTATAAAAACAACACCAATGAATTGGATATTTAACTCAACAAATGGAGGTTGAGTTAAAATTACACTTATCAAGTTTATACCGATAACTTGAGAATTTATCAATGGAGTGATTATGTGTATCAAAAGTATATCCATAGAAAGGGGAGTGGAAAATATGACATAAGAAAATGAATAGTAATTCCACACATAATCTTGGAGTAAAATAATCAATGAAGTATGCGTAAAGCCGAATGAGTGGAAATTGAAATTTCAAATTCCCATATCGATTAGGTAACATACGAAACATAAACCCATGAAATAAGGGTCATTCAATTATGATGTATATACCCATGAATTAAAGTATAATACACAGTGAATACAATTACGGGTAGTACACATACACCACATGTAATAAATAAGTGGTGAACAATGGAATTCTCACAAAATTAAGAGTGAGATAAGAAACCCCTTACCACGTTAATCAACTGAGTCGTATGGCCAAAAGTTAATAACCACCAAATGATTTATAGAATAACATGAATATAAAGATAATCATGATAATATATATCAAATGGCAGTACACAATACACCACTTTCAATAATTTAGTGGCGAACAATGGAAATCTCACGGAATTGAAAGTGAGATAAGAAAAATCCCTTACCTTGTACTTTTTTCTTGGTCGACGGTAGGTTTACCTCCTGTATAATGGTGAAATAATTGTTATTGAATTATACAAGAATCATTTACTTTAATATGATATCATATATGATCTTTTGACATTGATTTTTTAATAATATCTTAGAATTATCGTCATTTCGGGTGTTAACGGGTTCATTTTACTTTATATTCTTTGTTATGTGAGCCATATTCGTTATTAATGGGATGTATATTATTCATATCCAGAATGATATCAAGTCCTTAGATACTATTTTTAAATCATCAAATTATAATTATACTTGAATTGATATGATGGACAATGAATCTCATCGCGTTCGTGGAGACGGTAGTCCATACATACGCACGAGCGACAATATCATTGTTTTGATATTAAAATAATATATAATTGGATTTTATATCATATATACAGAATCATTATCATGTTATATTTATTATTTACATGAGTTACACATCATTATTATACCCATCCAAATAATAATATATTGAATAACAATTACACCACGACGTGGAGACGGTAAGCCGTACGTACGCACGTATGGTGACATGTTATTCAAAGGATGGATAGAATACTGAATATGGTTGTAACATATTTATAATAACATCACAGTATATATATTATACTGGATTTATTATTTTATAATGGAAATAACAAAGAAAGAGGAAGTGGAAGAAGAAAGGAACTTGAAAAGGGGTGGTGAAAACATTACCTCTTCTTCGGGTTCTTCCTTTTGATTTGATCAAAAGGGCTCCTTAGGTTGTCTTTCTGATCTAACTAAGGCCTCTAGGTTGTAGTGAGGGAAGTTGAGATAGTATTTGGGCAGGGTTTGGACGAACCAAAGGGCTTTGAAGGTGTGAAGAAATGAGAAGGAGGAGTGCCCTTTTATAAGAGGGGTGAGGGGCACCTTTGGAAAAGCTAGAGATATTAGTTTATAATAAATTCATATTCGGTTTCCAATGGCTCCAAAGTTTACTATTCAAAGGTTAAGGTGGGGATGGGTCGAAAACAACTCAACCAATAGAATTTAGACAGGTTTGGGTACTTATATTAACCTTATCTTTAAGTATTAACTCTAAGTTAATTAGTTTCACTTTTACAATGTCTCTTTGTATTTTTATATTATATGGTTAATAAACTTACCATATACATACAATCGACCCCCAAGTGGTCCATTAATGATACACCTATCATGATATAAGTCTTTTAGCCGAACCTTAGATTTTTAGGAATTTAATATCAATTAATAATATAATATTTGTTTTAAAAACTCTTTTATGTCAATTTTGACACTATTCAATAGTTGATTTTTGTGAAACTCATAACAGATTGATTACTTCGAAAAAAGTCAATTAAATCAATACTAATATATCATATTATCCTAGAAAATTATTTTAATTCATTAAAAGTTTCATATTATATTTATTTGGGTATTTATAATATCAATTATTTTGATTTTTCACTATTATAGTAATTACTGCATCATCATTGTGTCATAAATAAATTAAATTATTTAATTTATAAAAATTATAAATAAAATATCATTATGTAGGAAATCTTTTTATATTTCTAAGGAATATTTATAATCTAAAATAAAACATATATAACCCTCTGTAACAATTGTTTTGTTAAAAGATATATGCTTGTGTCATTTTTGTATTTATTTTAACTTAATTAAAATAAAGTGTCATTATCACTTACAAGTGGATCCATGGGGTCCCAAAATAGACCCAAAGATTCCCATGGTCGACCATGTATCAACCAATAGAGTTAAGATACGTTTTAGGGTAATTTAGTATTATTATAATATTATTTTTTAACCCTTATTTACCAGATTTACCCTTAACCATGGTAAATAAAATATTTACCACAGTAATTATTCAAAATGTCTAAAAATAAAAGTTACCTATTTACACAATTTGAACATCCTAATTCAAAATATGGAATCCATTTTTCCAAATTCAAAACACAGAAGTGGCAGAAATTAATTTAAAATTAATTCCCGTTGTTAAAACAAAAAGCGTGTTTTTTAGAGATAATAACTATCAAAAGATTGTCACTTGTTTATGTCTGGTTTAAATGTGAAATTTTGTTCAATGACCCACATTGTATTATATGGTAAAAATATATTCTAAATATACTTTAAAACCACTCAAATTCATAATTTATCACTATTAATTATTTCGATTAAAAAAGTTGTTTTTAATTAAAATTTAGTAATTTTCACTATTCATCAAAATATGAAAGTTATCCGAAAAGTACCAAAATTTCACCCTAGGATAATTTAGATATTCCGAATCCAAAAATGAAGCCCATTTTGAGAGATAGAATTTATAAAATTTCAAAAAGTAGGCATTACTATTCATAACGGCTAGTTTGATTGGTTATGGTGTGTTAAAATCTCGAAGTTGCGTACAATGCACGCCATTGCATTATTCTAAAGGATACATACCAAGGAAGCTTGGGGTGTTACATTCTCCCCTCCTTCAATAAATTGCGTCCTCGAATTTTTTTTGAAATTTTTCTTGGGAATATAATGGAAAGTCCCACATCGGAAAAAGAGTCAATAAAACTATCACTTTAAAAGAAGGAAAGAGAGGTATAAGGGTCATCCAAGATAACCCATACTAGGATTCCATGTAAGAAAACATGGATATGGATGATAAAATAAGTGTCAAGTTCTGATGGAGAGGGATAGAAATCATGATCAGGAAAAAGTTAACAATGAGAAAACCACAAACTTGTGTTGGGACAAACGACCATTAGTCTCCTAGTAGGAAAGTAAACGGACAACATTTTTTTTAAAAGTTACATTACATAAGGAAGAGGAATTCATTTATGATATTGACTAAGAACATTATGAGATATACTTACATTTTAAGTAAATTTTCTTTCTTTAATAAATTTCCACCACTAACTCAATTTTTTTTAAACGATGAGTATTCAAGAAGACTTGGTCACACTGGAAGAGCTAGAATAAACTTCTATAGAATCACATGATCCATGTAGGATAAACCATATATTTACATTGTCTTTGAAGATTAATCAAAACCAAAATGGTTAGTGAATGATCTAATGATCCCCCAAAAGGATATTCATTGAGATAAATATGCACTAATCTTAATTTCTAAATTTAAACCAACAATACCCCAAAGTAAAATAAATACCATTCAATAATCAATTGTCCTTAAAATCCTTCAATATAATCCAAACTAATATTGAAACCCAAAACATAGAATAATTTGATTATGTAGTCTCCCATGTTAAATTGAATTTCCAAATGACATCAAATACTCTTAAAGTCACATACTTAAAAGTAATTAACATCATCACATATTCTCTGTTATAGGTTAATTATTTCCATAAATAACCCAAATCACTATAAATCCACAATAAAAACGTAGATAAAAATCCACCATTACTCTACAAATGAAACCCCATTGTATTCTATTTTCCTTGGGCATATGGTGTTCCCAACAAAGCGAACATCTTCCAAAATAACATTTATCACTTAATCACCAAATCATTTTCCTATACCAAGGGTTTTCATTTGATAAGACATAAGAACCCAAATCATCTTATTATTGATCAATATAATCATTTAACAAAAAAAAAGTCACACTAACCAGGGACTTCACGTAGTCCAGTGGTAGGCGATAAACCCCAATCGCACTTTGGTTGTGGGTTCGATTCCCATAGCTTTGTCCGACGCGACGGGTTGTCACACGGTCTACGTGTTGTCCTTTTTCAAAAACTATATTTTATAATATTACCAAAATGAGATAAATTCCTCAAAATAACATAATTTAACCACAAATGTTATATCATACTTTTCATTTTCATCCCAAATTATAATAACTTATAATTTTCCCAAACCCCAATGATCATATAAAACCAAATGGTTATTTATACCTATATCCACAAGAGAAGAGACAATTCTTCTTCAAATATCATTCTCACATGGCAAACTGTGGGGTTACAAATACAAGAGAAAATTATTCCAAAGTACCCATCAACAAGGAGTGCTAACACTTTTTAAGTTTTTCTCCAACCATTTATTTCCACATATCTTCTTCTTTGACCAAGAAAATATCCTATAGAATAGGACATTCACTCGGGTAATGGCCAGGTCCCCTACATTTACGGCAAATGACTGTAAATGGACTCTTGGGACCATTTTTATCTTCTTCCATAGTACTCTTCATTTTTCTTCGGCAATTCTTCACTTTATGTCCTTCCTTCCCGCACGTAAAACATTTCGTTGTCCCATTGAGACACTTTCCTGGGTGTCTCTTTCCACATTTCCTGCATGATGAAAATTGAGGTTTCTTTTCTCCATGGTCTCCATTGCTGGAGATCTTATCATTTATCACCTTTCTCTTCCTTGTTGAGTCTGGGAGTTGGTTAATATATATGTTGTTGATCATATTTTTGGAAAACTGATTTGGCATAAAGACGATATCTTTTACGCCTATCAACATTCCATTTTGTTGCTCATTTCCACCACCGTTCCCACCTTGTACATCATTCTCAAAGTCACTATGACTTCCTTGGAATCTAGCCATTGACTAAAACCAGAAAGCATTGTGTGAGTAATAGTAGTCGTAAAATCATTTAGAGATTAAAATGTCACCATATTCTCAATTTGAAACATATTAGGATTAACCAAGGTCATTTACTCTCATCTTATGTATATATTACTTAAATCAGTTTTTAAAGAAAATGTAAATTATCCTAAGCATATCCCCCGGGAGTGTCGTAACCAAGAGTGCAGCAAGGCCCGTTGTCGTGCACTAGTTCCCGTTCGAGTCTAGCTCAAAGCGGTTTTTTCGGGTTTTACCCCTAGGTACATCTGTGCCAGAGCCGCCTCTACCTGCTCGTATCCAGACAGGGATGTATTGCTCGGAAAACTCACAAAATCTCTACAATACCAAAATTCTCGGAAGTTCTTTTATACTAATCCTCAAAGTTCATCTTAGATCTACGTGCTCTAATCAGAGTTTATCTAAATCTATCTTCCAAGGTTTGTACTAAACTTCCTCTGATACCAACTGTAACGCCCCGACCCTAGTTACCTATAGTCGGTGCATTATTACATAACATTGGCATGATCACGAGAAAGATCAAGTCTCGAAAGACCGATTAGTTTAGTAGCCTTGGAATAACTAGATACATCCATATATTTTTACATTACACCATAAAAAAAACATCTTGTCTTCATATACCCTCATACTATCCCTGCAGGTCATTCATAAATTACTTCTTCATAATCCTAGGAAAAATAAAACATTGAAAGGGGTGAGCTCAGATGCTCAGTAAGGATAACATTATAGCAGAAGCTTTCATAAATATGCATACACAATTAAGGCAGTTTATAACTAAAACAAAAGCCTTTTAAACTTGAACTTCAGTATAAAATGGAAAAGATAAAATAAAATAATTCCATTTACTTACTCACATGGATATTCTACTAGTCGAACAATCCCATGCATTATCAATAACCACTTTCATAATGATGGAATGCATAATGCCAGACTATCATAACCACATAGCCAAGGCCTCGTGCCAAGACTACAAATAAGATTTTGCCAAGGCCTTGTGCCAAGACACTAATTTGTCTCACGAGACCTACCGATGCATCGAGGAGCAATAGCGGGCTCCACCCGTCACTTATTAAGTCCAATGCATTCCTCATATGAACAGGTTTAAACATAACAGAAACATTTGTATTAAAACTAGCATACGAAATGTCAATACTTTAACCACAAACCATGAATAGTATAAAAATAACACATCCACAGTCAAACATAACTCATTAGATACAATATGAAAGATTGTATTGTATCACATTATCCTCAATTAAGAATAATGAATGATGTTGACATAGATGAAAATAATCATCAAAACTATTTGAGAGAAATATCCCCCTTTTTCTTGAAATCATTTAAAAGTCACACTATATGTCAAGAAGCCATTTAAAAATAGATTTTTGAATCAAAGTGTCCCATACCACTTTGAAACTTTTAAAAGGATTTTTAATTTTAAAACTTTTATGTCCATATAAATAAATCCTTAAAACCATTTTTAAAACATAGACATTAATGAGCAAGATTTATATGAATAAGTCTTTAAAACATTTAAAAAATGGTATTTTAGTTAGAGATTCTAACCAAAAGAGAGACACTTGAATAAAAATAATTGAGGTAATAAAAACTTTGTAATATCATGAGAATAAAGGGATTCATGATATAATATGTCAAAGTACAATATATACACCATATAAGAGTGATTTGGTGTATAACAACAAAGAAGTCTCAATGGAATGTAAATTGAGATGAATTCTCTTATAAAGACCATATCCTTAGGTTAAGGATAAATCAATGACATAATTATGTGTGAAAAATATAAATACACTCAATATGTTTGGATATTTAGTGTAAATCAATCAGATGACATTCACACATATTCTTATAAAAACAACACCAATGAATTGGATATTTAACTCAACAAATGGAGGTTGAGTTAAAATTACACTTATCAAGTTTATACCGATCACTTGAGAATTTATCAATGGAGTGATTATGTGTATCAAAAGTATATCCACAGAAAGGGGAGTGGAAAATATGACATAAGAAAATGAATAGTAATTCCACACATAATCTTGGAGTAAAATAATCAATGAAGTATGCGTAAAGCCGAATGAGTGGAAATTGAAATTTCAAATTCCCTTATCGATTAGGTAACATACGAAACATACACCCATGAAAGAAGGGTCATTCAATTATGATGTATATACCCATGAATTAAAGTATAATACACAGTGAATACAATTACGGGTAGTACACATACACCACATGTAATAAATAAGTGGTGAACAATGGAATTCTCACGAAATTAAGAGTGAGATAAGAAACCCCTTACCACGTTAATCAACTTAGTCGTATGGACAAAAGTTAATAAACACCGAATGATTTACAGAATAACATGAATACAAAGATAATCATGATAATATATATCAAATGGTAGTACACAATACACCACTTTCAATAATTTAGTGGCGAACAATGGAAATCTCACGGAATTGAATGTGAGATAAGAAAAATCCCTTACCTTGTACTTTTTTCTTGGTCGACGGTAGGTTTACCTCCTGTATAATGGTGAAATAATTGTTATTTAATTATACAAGAATCATTTACTTTAATCTTATATCATATATGATCTTTTGACATTGATTTTTTAATAATATCTTAGAATTATCGTCATTTCAGGTGTTAACGGGTTCATTTTACTTTATATTCTTTGTTATGTGAGCCATATTCGTTATTAATGGGATGTATATTATTCATATCCAGAATGATATCAAGTCCTTAGATAGTATTTTTAAATCATCAAATTATAATTATACTTGAATGGATATGATGGACAATGAATCTCATCGCGTTCGTGGAGACGGTAGTCCGTACATACGCACGAGCGACAATATCATTCTTTTGATATTAAAATAATATATAATTGGATTTTATATCATATATAAAGAATCATTATCATGTTATATTTATTATTTACATGAGTTACACATCATTATTATACCCATCCAAATAATAATATATTGAATAACAATTACACCACGACGTGGAGACGGTAAGCCGTACGTACGCACGTATGGTGACATGTTATTCAAAGGATGGATAGAATACTGAATATGGTTGTACCATATTTATAATAACATCACAGTATATATATGATACTGGAGTTATTATTTTATAATGGAAATAACAAAGAAAGAGGAAGTGGAAGAAGAAAGGAATTTGAAAAGGGGTGGTGAAAACATTACCTCTTCTTCGGGTTCTTCCTTTTGATTTGATCAAAAGGGCTCCTTAGGTTGGCTTTCTGATCAAACTAAGGCCTCTAGGTTGTAGTGAGGGAAGTTGAGATAGTATTTGGACAGGGTTTGGACGAACCAAAGGGCTTTGAAGGTGTGAAGAAATGAGAAGGAGGAGTGCCCTTTTATAAGAGGGGTGAGGGGCACCATTGGAAAAGCTAGAGATATTAGTTTATAATAAATTCATATTCGGTTTCCAATGGCTCCAAAGTTGACTATTCAAAGGTTAAGGTGGGGATGGGTCGAAAACAACTCAACCAATAGAATTTAGACAGGTTTGGGTACTTATATTAACCTTATCTTTAAGTATTAACTCTAAGTTAATTAGTTTCACTTTTACAATGTCTCTTTGTATTTTTATATTATATGGTTAATAAACTTACCATATACATACAAGAGACACCCAAGTGGTCCATTAATGATAAACCTATCATGATATAAGTCTCTTGGCTGAACCTTAGATTTTTAGGAATTTAATATCAATTAATAATATAATATTTGTTTTAAAAACTCTTTTATGTCAATTTTGACACTATTCAATAGTTGATTTTTGTGAAACTCATAACAGATTGATTACTTCGAAAAAAGTCAATTAAATAAATACTAATATATCATATTATCCTAGAAAATTATTTTAATTCTTTAAAAGTTTCATATTATATTTATTTGGGTATTTATAATATCAATTATTTTGATTTTTCACTATTATAGTAATTACTGAATCATCATTGTGTCATAAATAAATTAAATTATTTAATTTATAAAAATTATAAATAAAATATCATTATGTAGGAAATATTTTTATATTTCTAAGGAATATTTATAATCTAAAATACAACATATATAACCCTCTGTAACAATTGTTTTGTTAAAAGATATATGCTTGTGTCATTTTTGTATTTATTTTAACTTAATTAAAATAAAGTGTCATTATCACTTACAAGTGGATCCATGGGGTCCCAAAATAGACCCAAAGATGCCCATGGTCGACCATGTATCAACCAATAGGGTTAAGACACGTTTTAGGGTAATTTATTATTATTATAATATTATTTTTTAACCCTTATTTACCAGATTTACCCTTAACCATGGTAAATAAAATATTTACCACAGTAATTATTCAAAATGTCTAAAAATAAAAGTTACCTATTTACACAATTTGTACATCCTGATTCCAAATATGGAATCCATTTTTCCAAATTCAAAACACAGAAGTGGCAGAAATTAATTTAAAATTAATTCCCGTTGTTAAAACAAAAAGCGTGTTTTTTAGAGATAATAACTATCAAAAGATTGTCACTTGTTTATGTCTGGTTTAAATGTGAAATTTTGTTCAATGACCCACATTTTATTATATGGTAAAAATATATTCTAAATATACTTTAAAACCACTCAAATTCATAATTTATCACTATTAATTATTTCGATTAAAAAAGTTGTTTTTAATTAAAATTTAGTAATTTTCACTATTCATCAAAATATGAAAGTTATCTGAAAAGTACCAAAATTTCACCCTAGGCTAATTTAGATATTCCGAATCCAAAAATGAAGTCCATTTTGAGAGATAGAATTTATAAAATTTCAAAAAGTAGGCATTACTATTCATAACGGCTAGTTTGATTGGTTATGGTGTGTTAAAATCTCGAAGTTGCGTACAATGCACGCCATTGCATTATTCGAAAGGATACATACCAAGGAAGCTTGGGGTGTTACATATTAACACTCAAAGCATCGTGCAGAAAGTTTGAACAACTTGTTCAAACTTTTCCTTGTGCAGAATTGTTTCGTGCGACTCCGAATGTTGGTGATTACATTCGAGGGATTCCGGGGATAGGAAGACAGAGGTTCCAACACCTTGAAGTTGAAGGCTTCCTTGCTGAGGACGATAGAGGTTCCAACTACCTTGAAGTTGAGGGCTTGCAGGGATAGCAAGATAGAGACTCTGATCTTCGTATCGAGGGCTTACCTGGGTGTGGGTAAGACAGAATTTCTTGAAAGTATAAATCAAGGGACCTTTATCCAAGGTTGTTGGATACCCTTCTCTTTGCATTAAAAGATCTATATCTTGTAACTTGTTTTTGTTACATGTTTTTCTGTTGAATTTTTTATTGTAAGGAAAGTATAACCTTCTTATATTTCCTTACACTTGTAATCTGATTCATTTAGATTCTATACGCTTTAAGGTAGAATCTCATATTGTAATCTTTAGTCATGTTTCAATTTCCGGATCCATATTTCCGGAATCGGTTTTTCAGAATCACTTTCCAGATTTAAGCAAGTGTGTAGAACTAGAAGTTTATAACTTCATACCTTGTTCCAATTCTCTAACTAGTTAGAGGTGTTATGAATTTTCTTAGTTTAACTTTGTTAAACATAGATCTTTCCTTGTTTAAGGAAATTTTTAAACTGTACAATTCACCCACTCTTCTATATTGATCATCTACATCGTTATTTTGATCCTACAATATAAAACTTTCCCTATTTATCAAGAGATATTTTTATGTTCCTATACTAGTTTAAGAAGTTGTTTCTATTAATATTATATTATTCTAGAATTAATATTAAATTAATTCTTGATAATGATGATTAATTTTTTTAAAATAGTTGTCTCGATTAGAGGTGTATCATGTTTTAAATTGATTTATTAAGGACCTATTAAATATAATCGATATAAAATGCTATCCCATTTTAACTTTATAACAATACCATTGGTGTACTAGGATCTATATTTTACTATGTAACTATTTCACTTTGGTGATTCTATCATTGCATTTCTATTTTGGTGGACCATCACATAAATCATATCCTATATGAATCATGGTTAGTTTATGGTTAAAATCCACTACCAATCCATTATTTATTTATATCAACTCAAATGTATTCCTATTTTATCCAAAATCTTAGGGTTACCTAGATATGTGTAACTAAAATATTACTCCAAATACATGCACTTAATCCTAATGGGTCACCCCAACTTTATTTTCTTACCCAAGATGATATTTTGGAATTTAACATTATTAGAACCTTCCCATTTAGATGACCAAAGACAATAAAAGTTTTTTCTTTTTAAAAAAATTTAAAACTTAATATTTTAAGGGGGTTTTTATCTCCCTTTCTTATCTCATGTATTTTATTTATGTATGCATGATTTTAATTATTTAGTTTTTAGTATCTTATACCATAAGTCAAATTAAATCGTTCAAAAGTATATTATTGCATAAATCTTTTTACAACACATGATTTATGTTAGTTATCCATAAATAAGATACAATTATATCAAAAAATATAAATATGCATCACAAGCATAATGTATATTAAAAACTTTCATTTAATGGTTTAGAATAATACGAAACCAAAATTTACAAAAGTTAAATTGGGATGTGAAAAATAGATTTTGACAGTCGCTTTTTTCACATGGGATGAAGATATCCTAAAAAATACATCAATTATTAGAGAAGGGAATATTACCAAGAAGGATCAGAGAAACCTGACTAACCCAACCTGTGGTCACCCAACATGGATGCTAAAAGCAGCACACAGGCACCCCTGCATAGTTATCAAGGGTCGAACACCCCCACATGAGGTACCTATGTAGGGAACTTGCATGCGGAACCTTTATGGATAAAATTGTTCATTAAGGGTCCCATGTTGGATTATACTTAGGACCCCGGGAATCCTCATTTAAGATACTGAAAAAATTAAAGAATCTTTAAAAATCTTATCGCACAACCCCTTCACCCAGGCTCTCAAAATTCCATCTGGTAGCTCTCTAAAGCCCGATAGAAGATGTAATTAAGGGGGATAGTGGGATAAAAGTCCCTTATAGGTTTTAAAGATAAGAAACCTTCATGAGGATCCGTTCCCACTCGTTGATAAGAACTAGAGTTAAGGGCCCTTCTCAAACCCAAGACTTATGAAAGACCCTTCCTGGGAAGTGGAGGAAATCCTTGGTGTCTAAGGAAAGGCCTCATACATGTGTTTTTTCCTAGGTTTTTCATCACCCAAGACATATCTAACTCACATAGATTAATCCTACGTAAAGCAATCTTGATCATCCCAGGGAACCCTACATGAAGCACCATCTATTTTCCATACCATAACCTACATGAGGCACATTACAAGACCTATTTAAAGGCACCAAATGGAATGGATCCCCTTCCTTTGTATCCCTCATCTGAGAAAGACCAAATTTAATCCTCTAATTAAATGATGGAATTTCACAACCATAGAGAGAGACACACTAATGTGTGTCCCATTCAGTTATTCATTCCATTGGTCAGTGGTGTCCCAAAATTTTACTACCTGACGGGTAGGGTCCTCAAGGTGCATGAAGTTATGCCTCCCATCAGTCATGAGGACATGAAACTAAGGGAAATGATAGTGATATCCTCGTCTTAGGTACTAGGGATCATACCATGTCCTTCCCTAGTCATCTCTATGGCCAATGACCTCTATTTATAGGTATTGAGAGAGGGGATCACACTTTCCTTTCCCTTTGAGGATTAATTTCATATTCTCCCATCCTCTCTAGAACCATAATATGGGTATCCATCCAAGAGTAAGACTGTAGACACATAGGAGGTCATATAACTCCTCCCCTTGTTATGTATTTGTTATTAAAACAAGAGAGGGAATGAGTATCACAACACCATTTCTCTCTCGTATCACATTGGCCTCGTTCTATAGCAGGCAAATGATTTTTTATTTTTCTATATCTTACCCTTACTCTTGTTTCATACATTCAAGCATTACCCACATGGGATTATAGGTAAGATAAGATAATTACACCAACACAGTCAGATGCATGACTTGGTGGTGAATCTTTTTCTGGATCTTCCTCCCACCTTCCTTCAAAGGACTTCCATTGGTGCGGGTCCTCAAATACATGTATCCAACCTAGAGGGAATCTTCCTATACATTTTAATCCTTAAATCATCCCTTAATCCTCTCAAATTATCACATTACCCTTTAAGATAACATTCTGATGTCTTTTATAGGTGCATCTCCTCACAAATGAACTATGTGGGATTTGATTCCCATAAAAATGGGATATGTAGAAATCCAATATGTGGTCCTAAACAAACACCCAAAGTAAACCCTAATTCTCTGTGGTCTACATTCATAGTAGGTTCGTATTTAACTCGATCACCTATATACCTTCTTGGTTCCTTTGGCCACCTTGGTGTATTTCCCACACCGAACATTGACCAGGATCCTTTCACCTAGATTCCTTTATCATACAATGTTAGAAAACATGGGTTGTTTCTAGCCACATTACCATAAATGGTATGATGAGTACTATGTATTGGAACCAAACTATGTGGGTTATGATATCTTTCACAAGGATATATGGAATACCCATCTCATGGGATCGATCCTCACATCAAAATATCTGTCATCCCCTTGGATGATAATAAACTTTAGAGAGAATCACTATTTGTATTTGTACCAAAATCATAATAATAAATGAAAAAATATCTGATCCATACATGAAAGGGTACCATTGATTTAGAACCTCATATACATATTTATTTCTCAATTTATGAAGATCATTGGATAAAAAGAGATGATTCAAAAATTCATACATGATAATACTTGATTATTAATTCAAGGGTGTCTTAAAACATACTTTGGAGTTAATGAATGATTCCTAAACATATATGAAGTCTTTAAGAGAGTCTAGAAGTATAAAATAACTCCCCCACAAAATGGGGTGATGAGCCCGATCATCCATCCTCTCTACCAGTTTTAATTATTTAGTATTATTTTCCCAGTTCACCAATGAGCATCTGAATTTGGAAAGGAGGTTCCTGATTTATAATAGATATGGGATCCATTTTGTGTTTACTATTTCATGAAAAAACCCCATTAGAAACATCTCAAAAAGGCTATGGTTATATGTGTATGACATTAATGTTGTCTCACCGACACCACAAAACTCCATTTCAACCCCACATGGTATTC
The DNA here is from genome assembly GCA_963277665.1 of Viscum album. Lineage (NCBI taxonomy): Eukaryota > Viridiplantae > Streptophyta > Magnoliopsida > Santalales > Viscaceae > Viscum > Viscum album. The sequence continues at coordinate 1,180,667,418 of OY728152.1, read as the reverse complement.
AAGAACAAAAAATGGTGAACCTGACATGAAATATGTAGAAATATAAGGAAATTAGTTTAAACACATTGAACAATTTTGTACACATCTATCTGAAGAAAAAAAATGGTGAATCTGATGTGAATCCTTAAATAATATGTTGGTTTCAACCTTCGGTTAGACCTATTTCTCTCTCAAAATTAAAGAGATCCAAACCAGATAATAAATTATGCTTGAGTTACATTATTGGGATACTACTTTTATGGGGGTATCATGAATGTTTGTAACTTATTTCATAAAACTTTGACAATAACTCCCTTTAATCCCATAAGAATCACACAGGTCATCATATATGGTCACATCATCCACTGCACTTGCTGGGTCCTCAACCAAAAAAAGGACACCATAACCAACCTATAATCTTCAATGTTGTGTCTAAAATGAGATTATTGGGGAGTACCAAAAAAATGGTACCATACCGGACTTGGAGGGTGCTTGTCATTATGGGGGTGATATCCTCGGATGTTCGGCCCATGTCATCTAGATAGGGGCACCCAAGATGACCCAAAAAGGGAAGAAACTGGTTAATAGGGAATAGGGAAACACCTATTTCCCCACTAAAGCACCCCTCCAATAAAATATAGTAATAAGTAGTGAATAGAAAAAACATATTCCTGCACCCATAAATACCACTAGTTAAATTTTTCGGCAAACTATGGGGATACATAAACATATTCCCACGTCAACCAAGCCTACCACCAGCCTCTTATGGAAGTATCCAAATAATCCCACTGGTCAAATTTATAGGGAATCTATGATAAATCTCTGACAATTTCCTGAATTTATCAACCCTAGAAGTATCCTCATCTAGAAGAATATATATAAATCATTCGACATGTCTTGTCAATAAATATGTGATAGTCCAAAATATTTCCCTCCCACACCTAAGTATTATGACTATCCATTGAAAAGAAATGGAGGATAGGAGAAGGTACAAACCCTTTCTTTAGCCACTAATTTTTCATATATCCTCATTCGAGTTGCTGAAGTTACTAATCACATTCTGAAAATGGTGAATGAGCATATGAAAATTACTACCCACATCCTAAAAACCATCAAGGATATCATAACGACAAAAGTAGTGGTATAGGGTTGGATACATAACTCCAGAGATGAAATTGGGGTTACTAATAAACATGTCACTCAAGAGTAGACACACACCTTTTCTTCTATGTAGGAGGGTCCTGGGACAAAATCCCCATGAGATATGGAAAATTAGATCAGGCCCACATACCTATTCTGACTGTAGGTAATCATTCTATGCTAATGTCCACTCTAATACATGCAAAAACCCCTTCTAAAATTCTACAAACCTTTTGGAAACTCTAGTAGTGAAACGAGAGATATTCAAATAATTTTTTGAACATGAAAACAACTTTCCCCAACATTGGTGCTCATCACTTGTATGAATTCATCAAAAAAAGAAACCACAATAGAGACGATTGAAAAATAAAGGGATGATCTATGAACACTATCTTCTTAATGATTGAGTTATTGATGATTCCAAATGCTTAATTGTGGCATCTCAATATCCTACTATCCCATTATCAAATTACGGGAATATGAGAAGTAATTTAAGATGACCATCCCAGACACTAAACCATGAAGGCTTACTTCATGTCTAAACTCTAATTGATCTTAAGAGATCATGTCCTACTAAGATCCATGATAACCCCTCACATTTCCATATGATCAAAAAATATATACCCTTCCCCTTGATGTAGTCAAACTAGAAGGTCCTCCACAAGGTATATTATATAGGGATTCTCCTTGAAGTAAGATTTCAAGACATAATTGTTGTCTTATATATAATGAAAATTGATGAAAATATTCTATAAGTAGAAGCATTTCACTTCGTCAAAAGGGTCCCCCGCTTAGTGATTTATTGATGAGAAATCCATCCTACCACGGGGCACTTAGGAAATTGAGGTCAGTCATGTTTGATGTATTTTCATTGGAAATTGATATCCTTTATCACATGAATACATACTAAGGTGATGGTCATTCCCTGAACCACCCTCGGATTTCCTGCCTTTTAATATGATATAGGAAGTATTTACCAATATTTCTATTTATAATAAAGCCACATAGAAGTATAAAATTTAGTCAAACTAGGTTGGGTAGCCTCTAGAGAAAGATGAATAAGTGATGTTGAATTTGAGGAGGCATTTGAATAAATATGACATACCATTCATGTTTTTTCCATTAGACACTCCACAATACAACATTTCAGAGGCGTTGTCAGAGTATTGTACAACATTGACATAAATATCTAGGAAATTATTCTTCAATTAAGAGGAAAATTATTAACCTATGATGAGTATATATTTTATGTAATTTTAAGAGAAGGGATACACTACAAAATTTACTTGGTGGCTCCCCTAGCTACACTAAATCCAAAATAGGGGAAACAAAAAGGATCCATTTTGCGTGAATTTTTAGATACAATAAAATAGTTGATTCATATGATCACATATGCCCAATATAGGGTTCATATCATAGTATTGGGTAAGCCTAGAGAATTTCATTTCACCATGATCCTCAATCCTAAATTTTCACCAAAGGCTATATCATGCAATGTTATAGCACTAAGTCTACTTCAAAAAAATGAATTTATTCATCACAAAAGGTAAAGCTAGGGAAAAATATCACAACTAATTCTAATTCACATTGGAGTAGACTAAAGGAAGACATTAAAATAATTTTGTAACATGAATCTGAAAATATTGAGCAAGACTTCTTCTTAAGGGATGTCAATATCTAGAGAGTGTAAATTACACAAATGTCACAAATGTCTCTAGATATAGGTGGTTAATGTGAAAACTGTCTAATGAACCCTACCCATGTTTGAACATAACTTCATAAAATCAAGAAGGCTTCCATGGAAGTAACAACTAAAACAATATAGGAAAACCCCCAGACCACAGTGCCATTTTATTTTTTAAAATAATATTTGAAGTTAGAATACTAGGATTGGAAGGTTGTGGAAAGTGATCAGGAACAACCCCAACCCATAGGACTGGGGGATTTTTTTACTTCAATAACTTCCCCCTCTGTAGAAGTTAGTCTTATACTAATTAGAGGGTACACCACATAATGAATAATCCCTATTCCTCCCATCCTATTATCTAGTATCCTCATTGGGATCATGCATGAAATATTTTTTCTAGAGATTACCTTTTGAAAACCACCTTCCAAACGACTCAAAAAAATAGTAGAGGAGAGGACATGTCATCGTTTGTGGTGAAATCAAGAATAGTCTCACAAAGAGACTGATGAAATGCCTACAATGTATTACAAATTGGTGAATTTCATTAACACTACCCCTACATATCCTATAAAACATGGGGATAATATATAGGAGAAAGAGAAAGAAGTCTCAGTTCATCATATGGTCCACATCGAAACAATTTAAGGAGGTGTGCGTACTCAAAACCAAAGTCTTGATATGAATTTAGGAATTCCTTAAACCATTCCATTACAAACACCTTATGGGTAATCCAATAAAATAGCGGGAGAAGGTATCGTATCACCTCACCCAACTCCCGATGATGTTGAAACTCTAACAGTGCCAGATTTTTTTTTCTGCAAGAGTAAGGGATGATAGAGTTGAGGAGACTCAATGCTGAACTACTAAGAGGAAATATTCCTTCCGGATATTTTATAAAAATAAATCCTCAACCTAATCTCCCAACTAGCATACCTCAATAAACAGGGTTCACTGTAGAAACCAAAATGGTTCCCAAACATACGTTTAATATGGTGTCCTAAAAAAAATATATTTGGATCCCATAATAGTAGACCAGGAGTTACCTCCATTGGATACATAATAATAATTGGTCCAGGTGCATCCTTACAGACCTTCCCATAGAGGTTACCTTTGGTATATTCTAGATGTTCCACCATAGTTGGACCCACCTATTGTTTCTCCTCTTTAAGATTCTTCTTAGCTAGAAATTCCTAAAGTTCATATCAATACTATTGAGTCTCTAATGGATAAACATGAAGCTATATAGGAGTGGAGTTCACTAGTGTAGTTATAAAAGAAGCCTTACCCCAAATGGGTTGATTCGACCCCTCCCCCCAGTGAAATTTGGAAGCCCTTCATTTCCAATTTTCAATGTCTTAGGGGACCCAGAGAATCACTTGACACATTTAATGTCCCATATTGATCCCATTATGTGTACCACTTCACAGAAGGATGAAGTGAAACTTATATTATTCATGAAAACACTATAGGGGAATCCTTTGTATGGTACAACATTTTGTTGGATTGATCATTTACAGAATGAGGAGATTACTGTCCGAAGTTTCTCTTTTAATTAATCTCAACATTATAGATGACTGTAGTCCTCAACCTATAAAATGGAAAATAGTAAGATAATGATAGGATTTAAGATTTCATTGATCAGTGAAAAGGGTTTATGTACTACTTAATCCAATATATTTCTTAAGATTTTTTTTGTATATCTATATAGAAAATCTTCACAATAGGTTACACACACCACTCCTACCCATGAAATATGCAGGAGGGTTTCATTTTTAATATTCACTATTTATGGATGGTACTGAAATTATAAAGAATTAATATATATGATACTTAGCAATTTATTAAGATTCTATATATTTATTATTTAGATTATAGATTGGCATGTTCTCACTCATTCAGTCATTATAACATGATATTGTTTTGGTTAGGTATACTGCCTAGATGATACATGTTATGATGTTTATGACATGAATAAGGAATGTTAATAAAATGTGGCAATAATTAATAATATGATATAAATGAAAAAATTAAAATTATTAATATGATGAAACCTAGACCATGATGGAAGGACCATAACTTCTGAAATAAAACACTGATGGGATACAAAAAATTTGACACTCGAAATGACAATGTCAATAGATAATTATTAATGAAAGTTTACCTAAATGTAATAAGTTGATCATATATGATAGTAAAATTATGTATATGTTTTTTATAGATATATAAATAATATAAATTTATTTTACAAGAGGGTAGAGTGCTTACTAATTAAGTTGGAAATAAAGAAAGGGTTTCTCATCTCACTTTTTTGGTGCGACATATACCATAATGAGAACTTGTTTCATCCATGTTGGGTCTATAATGACCCTTTAATATGGTATATAATGAATCCAATTATATTAATTTTATTTAAATTTAAATTTTAAATTTTTCTTTTATTGTTACTATGGTTCCAAAGTAACCAAAGTGGTAATGGTTTAATGTTACAATCCAACATTTTATTAGGAATTTGTTTGGTTTAATTATAGATGAGGAAATTATATGATCTATAAATAAAAAAATATTACCACCATTTTCTACTGTAGTTATTTATATAAATTACAATATTTTCTTTTATTTATATATCTCTAACTATTCAAAAGTACGAAATAAGGTTTTAAGGAATACAAAATTTTCTTTCTACATGTTTGACAGAAATCCCATTAGGTTCATGAATGCAAAGGAATGAAAGAAGCTACCAATTTCCAATGATTAAACTCTATAGAGACTGGGAACTATGAATAAAAGTTTCCCATGAATTAAGATAATTGAACTTAGAAAGGCTAAAGTAAAACGACTAGGATTACACAATTACTATAGTAGAAGGTCAAATATCATATATTATTATAGTAGGCATGTTGACTATAGATTCTAATTTATTTAATTCATTATTTTACTGTAGGTATCCACAGTCATTTATATCATCCATGTTTTCCAAAAAGAATAGATATTTACCTAGAACCATAAAAATTGAGTTTTCAGTCAAGGATCATAGTGGAAACATTATTAGAAGAAGGATATATTAGTTTGTTCTAGTTGTGACATATAAACATACCCTATTTTCAAAATTTATGATTATACATGTGTTTGGATTTGATATAATCATGTTTTTTAATATTTATTTAGTTTAAATTATTTAGGAATTGATAGGTGAAGAATAAAATAATATATATTTAAGTAGTATTTTTATAATTTAAAGGTTAAAATATTGGATCTTTTAAATGGATGTTGTTATTGATGTTTTAGTAATTAATGTATTTATTATTTATAATAAGGCTCATTCAACTTGAGTAGTCTCTTCATTTTTTGTAATCTATTTTTAGATTGTTATAATAACTTATCTTCATTTTATGAATATTAGGATCATTTAAATGTTTTTTATTCAAGAATAAAAAATCCTTTTAATCCTTCATTATTAAAATCCATTGTGGAAACTGATTAAAATTATCAATCAAAAAGTGATATTTTTAGAAAGTTAAAAGAAACTAAGTAATTATATTTAAGCATATTATTTTACTTGATAATAAAATAATTCCATAAATCTTGGTAAACGATCTTAAATTAAATCTTTTATCATATTAAATTCATTTTTTTTGAATTTATGATCTTCTTTATCCCTTAATGATTTACGGTTTTGTGGCCATTAACATTATATTGATCATGTACTCTATTAATATATATTACTCATTAGAAACTATCTTTCTTATACATTTAAAAATCATTACCACTAATATTATACTTACATTGGAACCTGATTATGTGTTATTTAAAGTTACATTTTTGTTTCCCCTTTCCCATTTTTAAAGGAATATTTATTATTCCGTTGAATGAAGTCAATTTTCAAAAAATTTCTATCAAAAAATTGAACCCTTGATTACTATGAAAATAAAATCTAAGGGAATTATATATTTATATAGGAACAATGTGACATTCCATAAATTTAGTTTCAAATAATAATAATATTTATAGATTTCTTAAAACTTAACACTATCCTTTAAGAAAGCTCTGATAATATTATTTGAATCTGACCATTATAACCAAGAAATTAAATTGGAAGTTTGAATAGAAATAAAAATGTTATATAAGATATTAATAAAGGTTTTATATAATTCTAAAATATTTATTAATTCTTAATAAATAGAAACTTAATTTTCATTAAAGTCATTTTATGTTTGAAAAAATAGTTTCTTTAAACAATTAGTTTTATTAAATTTTGTTTATGGACATTATAATTACTTTATGTCATTTTTTTGATATTTATTTATTGAATTATTTTTTTTGAAAATAGAATGTAAAAATTATCATATGGTGAAATTCTTGGATTGTTCTGAAATAATTTATTTTTAATTGAATAGTGAAGAATATTGAGTTTTGTAAAACGATCATTTATTTTCATTAAATCATGTAATTTAAAATTAAAAGAATGGTTTTAATTTTCTATTAGTTAATATAAGAATATTTTAATTATAAATATTCTAATAAATTATATAGTAATAAAAATTATAGTTGAATTTGGTATAATTTCATTTTTGGGCATAAAAATAAATTATTATAAAAACGGTTTCTCTTTGCATCCCGTGAGTAATACTACAATTAATTTATATCACTCATAGAAATTTAATATTTAAAAATATATTAAATATTTTTTTAATTTGGATTTTTACATTTAGTATGTATTTCACTTTTATTATTTGTTACTATGAATAATAACAACGATAAAGAGTTATCACATCAGAAAGGTTAAATGTGTAAAATAATTGTTAAAACATTGGGGTATGGTTTTAAAATATCCCTAACACTTGAATTTATCATGTTTTATGAAATTTTTCAACCAATTATATTCTTAATAAGTTAAAATAATGTATTTTACTTTTTTTAATCTGGGAACATATGTTTGAATTTTATGAACATAAATGATATTTTATCCAAATTAAAATGATTTTTTTGTGTATTTTCATTTTACGACATGATTGGAAGGATTAATTAGTTTTTGTTTTGATAAAAAAATATGAAAACCTTCATTTTTTATTATTTAACCAAAAACAATTTGTGGAAATAAACTTTTTACTTGATTTTAAGGTGAAATTATTCTTATTCTTAAATTCAGAATTTTCATAGAAACATTTTTTTTCACATAATTTTATTTCTTATTTTAATGGAATTTTCTTCCATATATAGATTTAAAATCTGATAAATTTGATTCCAAATTTGAAAATTTCATTTGAAAATTTCATTATAAGGCCCCTATTATTTTTTAACATATATTTAAGTTATCATGGTAAAAAGTTAAGTTACCACAGTTAAAGTTAATTTTGGTTTAACTAAGAGATAAAGGTTAAAATGTCTCCAAAACATGTATAAATGTGAATTTATGGGTTTTTAACCCTTTAAAATAATACCTATGAATTTTGGGTCTTTGTTACCATTACTTGATTATTATATATATATATATGTTATATTCTAATATTTTAAGTTCATCTAAGTGTGTCCCTTCCTTCACTTATAATAGAGAACCTCTTATTCTCCTTCATTCACAAAATTTGAGCACTATAAATCATCCATTAATTGAAATAATACATAATATATTACTTTATTTAATTTTTGAACTTATTTTCTGTTCATAAGACCATTTTAAAAATTGTTAGGTTGTTTGCCAATGGTGGTCTCCCAAATATTAGGTTATTGTCTTTACTGACACTTTCAATGTTTATTTATTCTTAAAAATTGTCTAATTTTTTTATACATTCTAAAATAATTAATCTAGTATCATTAATATAATGATATGTTTTTATAATTGTGGAGTGAACATTTTCAACCTCCATTCTATGAAATGAAAAATGAAAGTATCGCTCGTGCGTATGCATGGACTACTACCTTCACATAAAGATGCGATTAATTACCAATCAACACCTCTCATGGATGGGTATAATGATTAATTCAAAACAATATATTATATTTACGATGAAATAAATATTCTATAATGATAAAATATTATATACATTTTTTACCTTTTCTCATTAGAAAATGGAAATATTTTTGATTCATACATATGGTCTACCGTCTCCATGAGAAATATTTTTTTTCCAGTATCCAGCTTTTATGGAAAGTCATAAAATTATATATATTGAATATATATGATAATTATTAAACTAATATGATTTTTTAAATATTATATTAATATTATACCTTGTAATATTTTGACTAATCCAGTCTTTATAACATGCCCCTCTTATGGTATGTTTTAGCACCTACATGATTCTTTTTATAGTGTTTACAACATGAGTGATTAATGAATATTGACGAAAAGTTATAATATCAAATAATAATATAAAATTTACATGATATAAAATTAGGAATATGATGAAATCTTGACCATGAACTAAGGACCATATGTATGAAAACAAAACACACTTGAGAAACAAAGTAGTTAACACCCAAAATGACAATGTTAATAGATAGTTGTTAACAAACATGTGTTGAAATGTAACAAGTTTATCATATATTATATTATAATTATAAATATTGATATTTTATATAACTATAATAAATGTAAATTTACTATATATGAGGTTAGACTTCTTATGAATCGAGTCATACTTATGACAAGTATTTATCATCTCACTTTTATTTCCATGTGATATATGCCATATTCACCATTGGTTTCCTTAATGTGGCTTATATAATATATATCATGAATACCTTTATTTTATTGGAATTTAATATAACATCCCATTACAATTTTATTATCTATTATCTTAACCTCGTCGTTGTTTTCCCTTTCTTTGAGATTTGGAAGATACCTACAATTGTGAAGTCACAGATTTTTTGGACTTTCAAAATTAAGCCTATTTTTCTATAGAATGCAGAAGTATTTCACACTATGTAACTAGGTTACACACCATGTAACTATTTCTTTGTACAATCTGTGATAGGGGATTCACACTGTGAAATTTTACATGTCATGAAGAGTGGTTTCACATAGTTAATTCTTTAAATAATAGATTTTTATTCCGAGACAACAAATTTCTCAGAGTACTTGTACACCATGGATTTCACAGAACATAACTGTATTTCACATCATGAAATGGCTAGCATATAGTTTTTTAAAAAGGATAACATCTGTTCTGTCTCTGGTTCTTTTCTTGAGGCCCTTGTCTTTCAGCCTAGTTCTCATCCAGGTGATTTTGGGAGACTCTACTCCATCTAGATCGATCCATTTGACATTGGATCTTCATTTAGGTTGTATTGAATCTCTATGGGTAGGTAATGTTTCTAATTTTTTTATTTCTCTTGATCATAGTTGATCAATAAGGATGCGTTATTAGATTCGGTTGACTAAGTAGGTGATTTTTTGTGTCTTCTTCTATATCCATTGAGAGGTATCATTTCAGAGGCCATTCTTTGGTCAGTTGTGGTGTAGAGGACACCCGTTCTTGAGGTATGTTGTTTTTCCTCTTCTTATGACCCCTTATTTTCTAATTTTGATCAATGTTAAGGTGTTTATTGGATTATATGGTCTCCACTGGTGCAGTTGGGTTTTCTTTTTTGGTGGATCCCATTGCGGGCATGTGCGGGCTGATTCTTGAGGTGGGTGGTTCCCTCTCTAGAATATTATAATTATCTTGGTTTCTATTTCTTTATAAATTGATTTAACAAAATGGCATTACTATTTTTGTGTTTTAAAAAAGGGGTTTTATAGATAATTGAGTTTTCCTTTTTTTTTTGATAAATAAAAAATAAAATGCGTACTTTTGAATCAATGAAATTGATTTGTGAAAATTAAAAAATGGGTTGCCTTGGGTACTTAGTTGCAAGGTTTAGCTTTAGGTCATTGTCCATGTTTTGGGATTATTATAAGGTATGATCATGGGGATTTCCTCTTTCTCCTAGGACCATTGTTCTAGGGTGAAAATATTGGCATTTGTGGGGGGGGGGGGTTAGTCAGGGGGTATTCCTCTGCTAACTAGGCCTCTGTTCAAGGAACCAGATTGTGCACTTGATTTATTAACATACGAGTAGTCTTCTAGTCTCAGCTATATTGTTCCTTAGTGCAGATGCCTGTTCTACTTCTTCTGTAATGTATTGATAGTATTTCTTAGTTAGCCTTGATATACAAGTTGTTCCTATTTTTTTTATAATTATAGAAAATGTAAATGTTTAACAAGTTTTCTATAAAAATTATATACTTCTTATAATTCCATGTTTTATTTAAAATAAGAATATAAAAAATGTTATACAAAGACTTGATATGGAATACCTGGGAGGTATTCTACTGATCTGGTTATCTCACACCCTGCACACCACCTCAGTGGTGCATTGACCATTTTTTGTCTTTCAATTCAAGGAAAGGCAAGGTGGTGTACTAAGGCGATGAGGTTTGTGTTAGGTGGTTTTATGTAGCTAGTGGTCAAATGGTGGCAGTTCATCCACACCATCACATGGATTAGATATTTAGTTTTGGTCCTTGTAGTTGGACTTGCTTTTATAGCTTTGACTATAATTTTAGTAGTTTATTTCTTCTATCATTTTACTATTGTGAAATATATATTCCTTTAGTCTTCCATTGTTCTTTTCATTCTGTGTATACATATATTCCATGGTATTGATCAGGTAGGGTGAAATCACTCCCTCTATTATGTTGTTCGATGCCTTGGTGATTATCGCTAGCCCATGGGGATCAAAAAAATCCTTCGAGTATGTAATGAAATGGGTTAGGTTCCATGTTTCAGGGTTACCCATGTTGATTCATTAAAACATGGAATCAGAGGATGGTTTGTTCTGAAGATCCCCTGGCTTGGGATGTCTCTCATTATAGAGATTCAATTTTCTAGACTTGATAGGTATGTTTCAACAAGTTTCTAGCCAAATCTTGTCATAGCGATACTCATGTTTCCATGGGATGTTGGGATGTGTGTCTCTAGTGTTGGGTTTGATTTTAGATTACAGTTTTTTGTTAATGGGATTTATATTTTGAATTAAGATTTGTTCCTCATTCTTAAGTTTTAGTGTTCAGTATTATGCTTTCGTGATATCTTCCATGAGTTCCTTAGAATTGTTTAGCTGATGCACCTTTGGGTAATCCACCTATAGATCAGAATCCATTGAGACTATAGTATGATAAGTTCATGCAATTGATCAGGATGTACCATGGGTTCATAACACTGTTGTCGAGATACAACTAAAAACTATGGGGAGAGAGGGATCATGGGAGTTCTTTCATGAGAATCCACCATGCTTTATATAACGAATGTACCTCAAAAATTATAGGACTTTATGGACATGATCGACCAAAACATTGTCTTTCTAGAAACCACTAAGAATATTAGTGTATAGTGTGCAGCGTTAGGGATTGGTGGTTCCAGTAAGCGATAGTGGGATTCCATGGTCTTGACATACATGCACGTGGACTTGGATTTGTAGTGTTTCAGAACCATGATCTTTCTGTAGTTTCACCTAGAGTCCTTGATGATGGAAGTTTCTTTGGAGTTCTGATCTTTACAATAGGGAGAGCGTTTTGTGTTATCATGCACCAACCATTTTGATGAGATTTTCCATTTTTCTCTGGATGTAGTGAGGAAGGACTAGATGAAGACCCATAAGTACCTATAGGGTTTATGATCAGATATCAGATCGCATGGTTTATATTGAAACTTTCTACCTATGTGGAGATGGTAGAAAAATAAATGATGGAAGAGATGTATATGGTAGGCATGGTTGGGTTCACGAACCCTTATATTCAATATAGTGGTAACTTTTGTGGCATGATATGGAAGAAAAGTAAGTGGCATGATCATCGTATTAATGGTGGAGGTGGTTCTTAGTAGTGAGCCTCCTGTGCATCATCTGTTGTAGTTGACAATGTGCATCTAACATGCTATCAGTGTGGAAAGGGTAGACATACAAGACATTATTATCCTTTTCCTATGAAGATAGGAAATAACTGTGGACACAGTTGTCACTTATAGTGCTTTAATAAGGCTATGAATACATCTTGTTATAGTCAATGTTTTTCAGCTCCAAAGGCTGATGTAGTGTAGTTAGAAGCTTCAAAGACTATAGGGCTCCAACCACAGGCCTCATGAGTGAAGAATTTTCACACAGTAGATGAGTTTCCAATGGAAGTTTATTCAAGTGTACAAATAGTGAGAGGTACTATCTTTATTGAATCTTTAGTAGAAATTTCTTTATTCGATATTGGTGCCTCCCACTCTTTTATATATGTGTGTTTTTTTATATTCTTAAACCTCTAATGAAACATATGTCCTTTAAAATGGATTTAGTGACACCTCTCGGTAAGAGGAAAAAGAAGGGGTTTTAGTGTCCCTCTTGTTCGTTATAAATTGATGATACAGAGTTGGTCTAGGATTTTCTCACTCTTGATCTGGATCTATTCGACATTATTATTGTCATGGATTGGCTTGTATCTCATCCAGTTGAGGTTGATTTCTATCATCAAATTTTATTTTTTGTTGTTGTCGATGGGATCTATCATTTTTTTCATGGGGAGTGGGACCCAAGGATTAGTCATGTTGGAACTTACCACATAGATCTCAACAATTTTCTCTATCCTATTGTGTTTGAGACATATGAAATCTGTTCCATTGTTGATCTTCCAATCATCACTCGATACTTTTTTGATGTTTTCCCAGAATAATTATCTAATATTCCTCTAGAGATAGAGAGAGGTAGAGTTTATGGTTGGCCTTGTTTTAGGTATGTATCTGATATTGATACCTTCGTATCGTATGGGATATAGAGGAGCCAAAAGAGCTCAAGATTCAGTTGGACAACCTATTAGAAAAGGTTACATTCTCCCTAACATTTCTCCTTAGGAAACCCATGTGATATATGCTTAGAAATAATACGGTTCACTTCAATTATGTGTGGAATATCAGAAGTTTAAAAAGGTTACAGTTAAGAACAAACATCCTTCGCCTCATGTGGATGAATTTTTTGATCAGTTAAAGGGGGAAAAGTGGTTATCAATGATTGATCTTCGGTTGGGTTACCATCATCTCAGAGTTCTAAAGTTTGATATACCAAAAAAAACTTTCAGGAGTAGGTATGTCCATTGTGAATATCTTGTTATTTCTTATGGTATGTATAATTATCCTTTAGTTTTTACGACTTTGATGAGTCAAATATTAAATAAATATATTGACACATTTGTGGCAGTGTTCATGGATATATTTTTATTTATTTGAAATATGAGCATGAGAACGAGAACCATCTAAGTTTGGTTCTTCTAAAAAATCACAATTTTTATGAAAATATTTCAAAGTGTGTTTTTTGATTCAAGATTTGAATTCCTTAGGGAACAATATTTATAAACACGGCTTATCCATTGATCCATAGAAGGTGATGGATATTTTTTCATGGTAGGAACAAAAAAATGTCTTTGAGATACGATGCTTCCTTGGTCTTGCTGGATACCACCAATAGTTTTTTTAGGGATTTCTCTAAGATGGAATCACCTTTGAATTCTATTATGAGGAAACCAATTAAATTCACAAGGGATTTAAAGTTTGATTCCTCTTTTGAAGAATTTGAACACCACTTTACATCAGCTTCTATTCTAATCTTACCTGATCCATGTAATGGATACTTGGTGTTATGTGATGATTCAAGTACTGGTTTGGGAGTCGTGCTTGTACAATATGACAGTGTGGTAGGTTATAGATCTCATCAACATTGACCACATGAATATAATTACAGAAATCCCGATTTTGAGCTTTCCACAGTCATGAATACCCTTAAATATTGTTGATTCTATCTTTTTGGGGAGAGGTTCACAGTATTTTCTGATCATAAAATTGGGACATATATATTTTATCAAAAGGATATGAACCTCAAATAGAGATGATGGGTGGAATAACATTAGGAATTTGAGTTCAATATCGGAAACACATCGAGAAAGGTAAATTTCATTGCAGGTGAACTTATTAGGAAAGTATCGTCACATTATGTTCTATAACCAAAGGAGGAGTAGAACCATATGGGAATTTTTTCTTAGTTTCACTTGGATGATCAGGAGGATGTTTTAGGAATTATTCTGACCAGTGTTTAGTTGTCATCATCCCTCAAGGAGTCTATTATGTTGAGTCCATCAAAGGATGACGGGTTTTAGAAGACTCAAGAAAGCCTTTATGGTGGGGAGACTATTTCTGGTTGTCTCTTTCTATAAATGCTATACTCCACTTCAGGAAGCGGGTTGTCATCCCATTATCTATAAAAAGTTTACTCTTGTTTGATTATCACATCTCTTTTTCAGCCATTCATCCATGCACTATTAATATGTATTGTGACATGAGGTGGCACTTCTGGTGGTTGGGTTTGAAGCGCGACATTATGGAGTTTGTGTCTTTCTTTTACACCTCATAACAGATAAAGTCTGAGCACTTGAAACATTCTAGTTTACATAAGCCTCTTATAATTATGACTTGGAAATTAGATGAGATATCCATGGATTGTTTTGTTGGATTTCCATAGAGTCCCTAAGGGAGGAATGCTGTATGGGTGTTTATTGATCAGTTGATGAGTTCTTCTCATTTTATTATAATCAAATACAACACTAAATTTGAATATATAGGTATGTTATATATGGAAGAGACAATGGTGTTACATGGGATTTCTATTACTATTTTTTCAGATTGGGATCCTAGTTTTACCTAGATATTATTGAGGTGTCTTAAACAGGCATTGGGAACTCAAGTCAAGAGGACCATAACATACCATGCATAGATAGATGGTCACATGGAGTGTGTGATTTTGATCATGTAGGATATGATACGTGCCTATGTCTTAGAATTTTAAAGAACATGGGATAGCATCTAAGGCTGGTTGAGTTTATTTATAACAATAATTATCATTTTTCAATCAGAATGGATCTCATTGAGGTTTTTTATGGTCTCCCATGTAGATCACCTCTTTTTTGTGATGAGGTGGGAGTGGTATCTTTAGTTGGACCAATTTTGGTTTAGGAGACATCCACGAAGATTCAGAATGCACATTGACCTCTTTTAATAGCCGAGAATCTATTGAAGTTGTATGCTAATCAGCGGTTCCGTCCAATGGAGTTTTGAATAAGTGACTGGATTTTCTTTTAGGTTTCTCCTCATGTTGGTTCACCATAGAAATATAAATCAAGAAAAGTTGTCTTCGAGATATGTTGGACCGTTTGAGTTCACTAGGAAGCTCAAACAAATTTCTTATTAGATAGAATTTCTAATTCAATTGATGGGTATTCATAATTTATTCCACATGTATCATCTTAGGAAATACCATCCTTATCCCACTCACATTAAGAGTTGGGAATAAATTGTTCTAGAGCTAGATGTTTCTATTTGTAAAAACCTGTTGAGATCAATGAATCTCAAGTGAAATTCTTCCATGAGGAGTCAATTCTATTGGTCATAGTCCTATGGAAACGAGGATCATATTATCATCAGACTTGGGAATGTGAGTCCTTGAAGAGGAAGAATTGACCTCATTTCTTTCTAGGGATTACATTTTCTACATGACTTCCGGGGGACATGAAGCCTTTATGGTGGGGAGTTTGTGAAGGTTCAGGGTGCCGTGGAAGCTCGTGGTTGGATGTTCCACTTGTATTTTTATCATTAACAATGATCAATCCAGGGTCAATACGATGATAAACGCCATACACCATGGTTCGAATCACAGAAATAGAAAAAGAAGAAGAATAGTCCCGGAACCACAAAGGAGGATCGTCACAGGTTGATTATAATTAACAGAATTAATTTACAAGAAATAACTTTTGTAGTATTCTTTCTTCATTGATATTTTTGATCATGCTCCGATGTGATTCATCGTTGCGTCACAAAATCCATGTGTAGACTTCCTCTAGTGGAGATCCACACATGCACCACATATCTCTGGACGTCGCCAAAGGAGTCTCTGGGTGCTATCATGGAGAAAACTTTACTTTAATTTTCCACCTTAGATCACATTGATCCGATGGAGGAGGATATCTCTCTCAGTCTTGAGAGATTTCTTGGAGGAAGGAGTTCTTTCGGTCTTAAGAGAATTATCCAGAATTTTTTTGCACAACGATTGGGGAAAAGTGTTGGGGTTGTGAGGATATTTATAATCGGGTTTGAGGTTATAGAGTTATGATAATAAATAAACGCATTACATATTTTATTTATTTCATTAACTATTATTGAAAAACCCCATGTCGAATAATTAATTTCTTGAGATTCACCCACGCTGATTATAATAAATATCATTTAATAAAACAATATTATATCCTCAAAATCCCTATTGGAAAAACTACATGGCGTGTAATCATTAATACACGACATGTACTTGTTTTTCATTTCCTTTCCAAAATTAAAACTACACAACATTTAATCATTAATAGATGATGGGTATATCTTGTTTTCATTTTATTCTTCCTCAATAATTAAAATGATTTAGGATTCCTTGAATAATTATTAAACCATGTATGGGAATAATCTTTAGTCTACTTGAGATACTTGGATACACTTAGTTTGTGACCCTCTAGGCCTCTTTCTCATTGGCATTTGGCGGGCTTGCCTAAATTCCAAGATTTCTATCTAGCAATGGGTCAAGGCACCCAAGAGAAAGAAGTTGACGCATCATTGAAGTGTCACCTCATACAAATGCTTACCACGTAATTTAATCCCTTTGTCTCAATATCTCATCATGTAGGTTTCATGTAATTTTCATAAACCCATGTTCTTGATCTGTCATTCTTTGACTTCATGAAATAAACTCGTCGTTACACCATGGCCATGGAATTTGGACGACAGTTATATTTCAATAAAAGGGCCCAGGATATATAATTCCATAAATATGGAAGGGGCAAATCCTTCCTCAACTTATCCATTAACAACATGTCATTGTTGATGAACCCAACGTACAATACTTCCCACCAACTATCTTCATGACAATTTTCGTCAACAAATCTTAGTGCATGAGTCATGACATGAGTTAATGATAATCTTCCATTCTAAGGACCATTACATACGCTCATAGATAGCAATGTCTGAGGACACCCAGACATGTGGAATTGCTACTGGCAGGTCTGTTCTCATAATCTTCCACCATGGAGATTACCAAGTGCGAACTCCGTGAGAGAGAGTATCGTCTTCTTAGGAGTACTCGCACATGACGGTCTGTATACTATGTGTCCTATCATAGTATGTCATCCAACCGTAGAACTTTATTTAAGAATATTGTTAGAGTATTTCAAGGTTCTTTGATTTTTCATTTTTTTGAGGTGTGTTGTATGATTATTTCATGTGTATTATCATCAATTTCTATAATATTTTGATAATAAATCTCTTGATAATAAAAAGAGTGCCGAAAGAGGGTAATATAGTGATAAATAATACTAGGTTATATTTCCAAAATATTCATGCATCCTTTTCTACCGTGTATATATTTCATAAAATTAAGGATGTTGTAGATAAGGATACTATTTTTGATAGTCCCACTTTATGATTTCATTCTAAACTATTTTAGTATTTTACTATGACTAGTTATTTTCGGGTAATTTAGAAATATACATTGATGTATGATTATAGAAAAATGATTGGATGTTTTAGTGTAGGGATCTTTTATCTTCAATCAATCATATTATAGGATCTCTCACATGATACATTAAAATAAACCCAATTATGAATATATTTCTATGTATGATTTCATTTATAGATATATATATGTATATTACATTAAATTTAAGTAATTATTTAAACATTAAAAAATGATCTAAATTATTGTTTTAACTTTTCATGATTTTCAAAAATTTGGAATGATACTTTCTACAAGAATTTCAAATTTGTAGATCATTGTCTATTTTATAATTTTATAAATATGGAATGTGTTCTAATATTAATTTATATCTTCACTAAAATTATTATACATGATCTATGAGTATATACGATGGGTTTTATTAATGAATGCAAGGGGACTAAACTATATTTAGATGAAAAATACATTATAATTTTTCTTTCGATCTAAGGTAGATGACTAGTGGGTGGGGAAACTATTCACATTGAGGTGGGTAAAAATTGGTTATTTTTGTCAAATATTTGGTTAAATTTTTTTTTTGTATCATAATTTATTCAAACTTTTATACTTCACATACTCATCGTTCCTCACTATTAGAGCCCCAATGCATTTAAATATTATAACTGGTTGTATGCATTATTTATTCAATATTTTAAATTATAATTAATTTTTGGTTTAAGTTTAATTTAGTATTCAATTTATTTAATATTACTCATAATAAATGATTCAATTAATAACATTATTATAAGGATTTGAAATATATATTATACTAATAATTAATTTTAGAATCTAATTAAAAGAAATGGTTTTCATTTTATAAAGGATTTTTAATATGAATTTTACACAAATAAGGGATTTATTAATTGAAATAACTTGTTTATACATGTTAACATACTAATATTTATATATATTTTCATTCTCCATGTTACATAAGTTTCCAATTTTTTCTTTTACATAAATATATATTATTTTAATATATAGTAATATAATTATAATTTATGTCTGATAGTGTACGTAGTCAAGTAAATATTGATAAAAGTGGCAATACCTTACATTAAAAAACATCCTAGTATTTTGAAATTAAAATATGAAGATAGAAAAAAAATCACTTGTCTTATTTATAAGAATTAATTTATTAATTTAGAAAAGTGAAAAATATTCTATACACCTAGAAGTAGATAAAAAATTACTGATGTTAGTTTGAGTCTATATACTACCATATATAACCCTAAAAAATATAATTGTGATAGTTTTACATCACTTTTTGTTAAAACCAGATTTTAAAAGTTTTATATGTCATTTAAATCAACTAAACATAATAATTATTATGATTTTTGTAAATATAATGACGGGTTCATGTGAAATACAAGAGATTCAAAAATGTGGACGTCATTGGATTCATTATTCACATATGGTTCTCTTGATTCTAGAAACGTTTTCAAGGGATTATAATTAAAAGGTTTGAATCCTTTTAAGCCTTTAAGTTGTAGTTATAAAATTATCCTAGTAACATTGAGCCATTATAATCTACCTCCCTAGATGTGTTGGCAACAAATTTAATTATTCATGTCGACAATTATTTTTTAAAATATTATTTATAGAATTGAAGTTGATGTCTAAATTCCAAAATTTTTGTAAAATTATAGGACTACTATAAAGATGGTTTATAAGAATTTTATAGATATACCATGAAAATGTTCAAAATGTTTAAAACCCTTTTTTGTACCATTATATACTATCTTGGATGAGAAAATTTTTCTAGTTTGAACAAACACATTAGTTTTGACAATCTAATTTACAACATTAATTTTGAATCTCAATGAATACATTATAGACAAAATTTGTGTTTAGTTTTATTTCATTAACTCCTCATTAAATTTTAGAGATTACTTTTAAATAAATAACAATATAATGGAATATATGATTTTAGGCTTCCACCAAAAATAATATCTAGAACATATATCTCAGAATGATAATAAAATAATTTTATATATTTTGTAAATGTGTTTAAGATGAATATGAGAGTAAAAAGCGTTTAAAAACTTCCATTTAAATTGCGATCAAAACAATATACTAAGAAGAGTATATTTTTTTAACTTCTATATTGGGAAATTTAATCTATAGTGTTATATTATTTATATTTTGAACATTGAGAATAATGTTTCTGATAATGAGCTATTAAAATTCCTTAATGAGTAGTGGAAAATCAAAGGATCATTTAAATGATCATAATGTCCTATAAATAGTCGATATCCAAAGTGATTTATGGATAATTGAGAATGGGAATTATCCAATAACTACATTGTAAACAAAAAATAACTTGAATGATGTTTTACTTCAATGAATAAAATATATGAATGTTCTTAATGGAAATTATAGTAATTTTATAATTTTTGTTTATTTAAACTACTGTAAGATACCTGGATTTAAATTTAATGAATCGAATGCATTTATGTTACTATTTCTTCTATTAAAAGAACTATTTTTTACATGGAAAAATAAATTCCATTCTAAGAAACCTTTTCATGTTATTTATAATTATTTTTAGAATAAATTAAACCCCAATGAATTGTATAAACATCAAAAAATAATTAAAAATTCACTATGTTATTTTGAAATGTAATTTTCCCCCATAATTTTTCACTATGTTGATACATCTATTTGTGATTTTATTTGAATAAGATAAATTTTCTGGGCCTATAAATTATCAATGGATATATCATATTGAGTTTTATTTTATTTTAAAATTGTTTTCATGGGATTTTTTTTAATTTTATTAGTCAGTATTTTGAAAATTTATTTATTAATTTTTTATAGTTTATTATTAGGTTTCATGGTCATTTGAAGTATTATGTAAAAAATAATGGCCATCTAGAAGGTTTTATTGTGGAAGGTTACATATTTGAATAGTAGGTACCCATATTTTCATGTTATTTTGGTTCAATAGAGGCGTGTTTAATCAAGAGGGACATGTTGATGATAATCTTTGTAAATTTTGTGATAGAATAGATTCGTCAATGTTTCCAAAATAAGGTAGAGATGTTAGAGAAGTATATTCATTTTTGTTGATATATATTCAATTTCAAAAATACCACATATATATTCTATTTTTGATCCCAATTCCAAAAATAATTAAAGACATAAAGGAAAATATTCCTTTGGAGTTGAACTGAGAATGAGACAAATATAACAAAATTTGTTACCAGAGAAATTGTTTAATGTTTTTTATGTCCTGTAATTTTATAATCATATACATAGTATCAATATGTTCAAAATTATCCAAATTTTGTCAAAAAAAATTATATCAACTTCTATAGGTTATGAATGATGATAATCAAACTGAAATATATATATATATATATATATGAACTTTGAATAAATTTATGTTGAATCATGATTGGAGATTTAATAATTATCATGGGATATATGAGGTTGTGTTAATTAAATGTAACTAAGTTAATATTAATAGGGCTATAAATAAATATTCATTACAATTTAGTTATGTAAACTTATTTCAGTTGATCGATACTGGTGATGAGGAAGAACATGATCCATATATTAGTTCATACAAATAAAAAGTTCCATTTAATGTTCTTAAAATAGTGAATGTTGTGTGGAATGTTATTCTACACATGAATCCAATAGAAATGTATGATAGAGGCAATTAATGTGACATAATTAGTGACAGTTAACCCCATAACACCAAGAGACTAAAATGTTTGTACCTGATGTTATTAATAATTTCAAACTTGGGAGGGAGAGTGAACAAAAAGTAAATAAACTTATCAAGATGAAATAATTTTATCAATGGAAACTAGGAAAACCATGATATACTAGGAATATATATTTTCTATTTTTTGTGATATTAATAAAGGAACGAATTTTTTCTGATATTAATAAATTCATGGAATGGTTTTTTAAAGGTATCAAACAACATATTTATTTTAGTAATTGTACATGCTCTACATCACTAGATTGTCTCCATCCAGCTATGAAATATGGTACACCTCATCACATACCTTGCACAATATTTTGATACAATTTCATCTTATACTAATACACTTTTATAATTATATATGAATTCAATTGAGGTTGTTTATCAATTAAACGTGGCATATATGATGGATTCATCTATTAACATAGCCGATTGTTGGCTTCCATAGAGAGGTTGTTAGCGGTTCATAGTCATTACTATGTAATATAATATTAAAACACTAAATTCATAATATTAAAATTAATTTTTTATTTATGTTCATCCATATAAAGTAATTATAAAATGGAGACATATATAAATAGTCAAGGTGTTTGTAATTTCACTAACATGAATTTAGTTTTTCCTTTAAATTAATATAGGGTACCCCCTCATGAAAAAACGTACATTTCTACGAAGTTACTTGGGAATTTTGTGCAAGAAGGGGTACCTTTCCCAAAGAAATATTTAGATTAGATAAAATTTTCATTGTCATAGAAAAATGAGTTTTTTTATTCCCAAATAAATGCACTATCATATTATGTTTTTCTATGTGATTAAATTTAACATTGTTATATAATGTTATAATAATTTAATTCATATTTTTATTTTATATATAAATTATATTACCATTTGAAATTATTTATTCCATTTAACATTTATTAAGATTATAATATTTTGGAAAAAATGGAAAAATATCTGGTGTTGATTTTGGCATGAATTCAACGACACATCACTATCGTTGTCACTGATGTATGAGAAGGTCCCTAATGGCATGCCTAAAAAAATGTATAAATTTAATTAACCATCATGTCACCCAATAGAACAAGTTATTTTATAAAAGTTTCATATACTAATTACACTATTCTAATAACATGTCATGTTTTATTGATATATAATTTATTCAGATGATTTATTTGAGAAATTAATCAAGAGAAGAAACTAATTCCCACACATCGGGATTTAAGTGTTTAATAAGGAAATAAAATTGAATGTTTATATTAAATTAATATCAATATATATGTATAAAAAATAATTTTATATTGTGTTTCAAAATATGAATTACATACATTTTTTAAATAGGTGAAGAATGTGGGTTATTGTATTGTATGGATTGAATTTTTCTTTATTTTATAAAAACATAGTTTTACATTAACAACCTGGTTAAAAATAGAGCAGCTAAAAATTTTAATTTTTAGTTGGCGTTAGTAAATTAATTTTTTTTATAATATTATTCAATTGATAGTGTAAACTCAAAGAAGTAGTGGAAACCAACCATGCCATATCAAATTCAAAATCTGCAGTGGGTCAATGGAACATCTTATTGAAAAAGAGCATTTTGGTCATATCCGATGATGGTATATGGGATATCTCCATCAAGGGTGTCTGTTAGGGTATATATATATTCATTGATGATGCTAGGGGGGTTATGTTTTGTTGATCTGGGTGGCCAAATGAAAATTACTTCAATAAAGTATACTTCTAATGATCCAGAATAACTTATTAGAATATATAATTATTGTGTCATGAAATTAGTGAGTGTGTTGGATATTTTGTTTTAGAAGATGACTAGAAGTATTCTATAAGATGGTGTCTAGAGGGGGGGGGGGGTGTTACAGGTTTTTTCTAATCCCATTTCCCAACTAGAAATTTATTTAGTAAAAAATAATGTTAAATGCTATGAATTACTTATTTATCCATTGAATGATTAAGTCCTTACATTTGAGAGTGTGTTGGATATTATGTTTTTGAAGATGACTTGATATTTTCTATAAGAACTAAAATCACTCATCATGGATAAAGGAGATATAAATTTTAATAATTTAAACTTATAATATTCCTTTTATTAGTTATATTTTATTTAATAAATATTGAAAAATATAGTTAATACTAAACTCTAATGATCACAAGAATGGGTTTTTAAATGGTTTGTCAAATGCTTTATTATTTTTAACATAAAATTCAATTATTCACATAAAATTAAAATATATAAGTTGAATTTTATTAAATATAATCATATATTTAGATATATTTCATTATTTTCATTATATGATGGTAGTTACCATGGGATGACGAAATAGACCCATTTTAATTTTATATTATCTCATTGATAAGATGTCATAGTACGGATGGTTCAAGTTATGTTAGATTTATTTTTTAGTTTTGATATATTTAGAATGAGATTAAATAATTTTATAGAAAACTAATATATACTTGTGTTGTGTTGATTTGAGTAGTGAGTCTAACACATCATATAGTGGATAATAAGATTTAATTGATATGATAAAGGGTACTGATTATTCATTATTTGACCATTACTTAAATCTAAATCTAGATAAAATCATATAATTGTTGAAATGTACTTAGTTTTTATTCATTTAATATTTTAATTAATGATATGAGGTTAACTAAATTAAATCGAGAACTAGAGGCATTAAGTTGGGTAATGTGTGTTGGGTAGCATTATGAATGAGTAATGGTTTTCTAGGGTCATGCATCTCTGTTGAGTATCTAGGAATGTGATGATATTTTATGAAATTTGACATTTTGTACACTATAAAGTAATTTAATGTTTTAAAATATGTAATGTAATATTGATTGATGTATAGAAGTTATTATTTTGGTTATAATATATTCGATTCCTTATTTAATTATTAATTTATTTATATTGTTTTTTGGTGGATCAGATGACCATTGATATTATCCTTTCTGAAACTATATTACAATAATTCTTTTACCACGACGAATAAAATAGTGGTAGTTATTCTTCTAATTTTTTTTATAAATTTATATATTTATCATCAAATTAAACCTCTTATTCACATTTTTCCATAAACAAACAAACAGTAGTCAAAAACACTACTATAATTTTTAATATAGAAAGTCGCCACTAAGAAAAAGACTATTGCTAAATCTAAATTTTCTAGAAAAAATGACCGCATCAATAGAAATATAATATATACATTATATATTCAATGAAACAACATTTCAGGGATGTTTAAAAAACTATCATAAATTCTTTTAGAGGTTGTTAACATTTCTTATAAACCCAAAAAATCCCCAATATATGCTATTTTTTCATGTAGTGAACTTATTGTTCATTTATATTATAATTTCCTCATTTACATGTTACTAATGGACAATATCAACCACCCATCTCTTATAATTCCAAATTTTAAATTCTATAGTCCATGAAAACCTTCAATGTGGGATAGTTCATATATTAGAGATGATATGTGCTTGTCTAGAGGGGGAAAAAAATTTGAACTGTCACCATGAGAACAGGGAAATAAAGATTTGGTGGCTCCCATTAAAACATTAAACTGTATCTTGAGTTTTTCCATGAAGTGAGAAAATTACATCCCTCATTATGTAGAATAGTTTTTGGAGGACACATCATATGTTTAAATAGATACCTTGGATCTTTTTTGGAAGGATCCTATTTAACATCATCATTTTCATTGTGAAATGACCCCAATTATCCACGAAAATATTGATAAATTTATGCGAATATTGGTTTTCAAGAATTAGTCCCTTAGAAGAAGAAAACATTTAGGGTAATAGCATATCAAAGAAATTATTAGAGTCAATATTATACCATAACTAATTATTTTATCCCCAAGGATGTATATTAGATCCTAATTGTATAATGGGTTGAAATTTTTTCATCATTAGTTGGAATTGATGATCATCTTCATGAATAAATTTACTGAACACATCAATCGATTGTTACCCGATGAGGGATACAAACTACCATCGTGAAATTCCTTTCTGAAGTGACATATCAATTAAATTAAGATATGCTATTTAGAGTGATAACAAATAATATAGTTAATATTGAGGTATTTACTATTGTAATATATAATCCATCAAACATGGAATTACTATCCATGGTACCAATTACTAAGTTCCTCCCCATGAAAAATATTAAACAGAAAATGAGGCCCTCCCCTTAATGATAGACTAGAATATAACTATTTTGGTGATCCTCTATAAAGTACTTAACATGATGTTTGTCCTATTTATAAGAAATATAATTAATTTGAGGTCCTCCCCATTCTGAAAATTAAGAAAATTATATGCATTAATGTATCCCCATGGTCTTGGATTTGGAGGTCTTCCACTTACCTGTAATCAACACTCTATGAATCTCACAGGTCCTCCTTGAAAATCCAATTAGGGAGGTCCTATATAGGTTAAAACAAAAAAATGAAACCATGTAGATCCTTCATGTGGTATAAGATTTAGAGTTCCTCCCTCAGGTGAAATATATATCTTTCCTAGACGTCATCTAGGTATTAATTACCAAGAAATCATCAACTAATAAGTCCCTTCTTCTGGTGAAAAATATACTAACCATGAATGTCCAAACAATTTAACATTATGTGGGGGAATTTCTTATCATAGTATATGGAATCAATATAAATTTTATCTTTAATATTTAATTATCCACAAATTATCTACTTATCATGATGTATAGGGAAAACTATGAAAACAACACTAGGAATTCTTCATTAACCTATAATATTTTCTCTCTTTCAGTGGTGATGTGAGCCAAAAGTTGTAAACAATTCCTCCATTAAAATATACAAGTTTGGTTGTGGTTCAAAATATTCAAAATATACAAAATTTACATGAAATATTAAAAAATAATTTAAATTTATGGATAAAACATTTTGATATATGTTTTTATTAAGAACGATAGATATTATAGAATCATATAGGATTAGTTGGATATAAAAAAATACAATGAAGTTTTTGAATATTTCAACATCTTTGTCCATTATTACTTTGTACCTCAAGAAAAAAATATATTCCCTATCACTTTAATAATCATCAAGTGGCCTTCGACTATCTCAGATCTGAACATCTTTCTTCTAAGACGTACCACAATAACCTCACGTTGTTATATAATCTATTCTATTAAATCGATTTCCCCTCCCACTCGATATCATATAATAAATAATATAGAAAAGACCATGAGTATCTCTATAAGTATTTATTAGAATGAATTATGGATTTTCATCAAATCATTATTTATTTCTCCTAATGATCCTACATCAAAGTTTTTATTTTTTTAGTAAGGATAACTGTATTGATGTGATAGAAATTTCAATATGTATTGAAAATTCATGAATAGATACAAGTAAATGAGATTATATTGATTTCGATTATGCTATAAGATATTAGAGTTTCAAATATATTCTATTTACAAGGGAAAATAATAAAGGTGAAAGGTGAGTAATTGAAAATATTTGTGTTGCATGAAGAAAAAGATTTTGGAAGTTAAGTTTCTTTATTTCTAAAAATAATCTTTTTTATTTCTTAGACTGATCGGAAAAGAAAATTTAAGGGGTGTTTCAAAAAAATGGCCACTCATAAAGAAAATAATTTTCTAGAAGAAATTGATTAGAGAAAACAAGAATACAATAATAATTTCAAGTTAGGATTCCATGTAAGAATAGAATATTTCATTTATTGGAGATGGAATGAAAAGTGTATAGTGATTCATTTGAAAAAAATCATGCGCGGTGACACAAAAGACCCAGAAGGTGGGGTGACCCCAATGGTTTTGAATGGCATGTTTTGGAACATGGAATATAAAAAACATGTCTCCCTCCCCAATATAATTTCCCAAGGGGATTCACTTTTATTATCATTTTTACCATTTATGTTTTGAATATGGATTATTCCATAGTACACTTTAACATATAATCACATACCTCGAGATCATGTAGTTTTAATGCTAGATCCTTACATTTCCTTGTAAGAGATTGACTAATGAAATTTATTACATATACAATCTGTATATGTATGATATTTTCAATATAATTATATGTAATTATTATAATTATAAATGTGGAAAATTATATCTTTTTAACATATGGAATGAATGATGCGGGGTGATTCAAAAGATAATATGTGAACATAAAGCTGGAAAATGTGATAGACTCTCATAATATCTACCAATGTAAGATGATAATGAAGAATAGTGTATATGGTATATTGAATTAGGTGATAAAAATATGTCACATATCACACATAAGAATATATAGTTATAGAAATTGTGGTATTTATGAGATTTCCAAAATTAATTTATATTGAAGTAATATGGAATTGATTTAGATGATAATACACAACATTACCTTCACTAGTTTAGTATCATTATTAATCAATTGACCATATTTCAAAATGAGTTCAATAGAGGGTGAGGACTACAACATCATGACAAAATCATGGTAGTTAGTATAGGCTGGAGGCTATTTTTTCCATTCGTAGAGATGGTACATGAGTTAGTGGTTGGAACATTGGATGTTTTTTTTCATATTTTTACACCAATGTGGAATATTTTAAATTATATTATATTTTGGGGAATAATTCTAGAAATTTAAAATATCTTTTGACTGATACATACCACCTGAATGTTTATAATTATTTAAAATGAATAGCATGATTAAGATAAATGAATATTTGAATGAATAGATTAACTAGGACCAAAACATAATGATTTTACATATTCCAAGTGAGTAATTAAAATTAATGAAATATTTGAATATATATATTACATAAGATGTAATAATATTATGAGGTAAAATATAGAGGCATAATCGTTAGTGGGACTCAAGAAAATAATATCATCCAAAGAAAAAAAGAGGACCCCAAAATGTAACATTGAAAGAGAACCTACTAGTATCAAAGATATTGAAAAAAGAGAATACTATATCATAATATATTATTAAGTAATTGATAAGATAATTGGCCAATAATTATTCTTGTTTATATTATTTTTGTTTCTATACTTGAATAATAGAGAATCCTCTATAATCAAGATACATAGTTTGATTGAGATGATAAAACAGAGCAATTGAGAAATAATTCTTACATATATTACTCAAGATATAGAATATCTATTAAATGAAGAATGAAATATCGTTCCAGTTGATATAGTGACATATGAACGTGAAATGGGAGATTATTTTCATGGATTTTGAGAAGGATCATTGAATAACTTGTGGTAAGAGTATAAATAACACCTTCATCTAGTGGGATTCTAAAGACTATGGTATGGACTCTAAATAACATTTCGCTTGAATTATTTAATAGAAATAGGGAAGTGGATGACACCTTAACCTAGTGAATTACAAAGATACTTTCCCAATAAATGTGTAAAACTTTTACTATAGTTATAATCATTAAATATTTTAGTGAAAATAAAATAAATGTCTCAATGGTTTTCGAATAAGGCAAGGAATTTTTTTTAAGGAACCAAACCCTTTAAAAACATTGTGTGATTATTTTCTTGTAGAATCTTAATTTAATATCAATATGGGGGGTTAATTCTCATTTATAGATCAATATCAATCAATCCTAATATAAGTTCAAGAACCAGAGGGGTAAAATATGGAAGAATATAAAAATCAAAAAATGTTGGGTACAAGGTTTCAACCAAATCTCAGCATCTCTACACGACGATTGGGAATGTCAAGTGGTATCAGAGTTAACCAAGACTACCAATAATTTTATATTATTCCCCTAGATGTTTTAAAATTAAATATGATGTGCAGATCCCCAAATATTTTTTTATTTCCCACTTACATAATAAGGAATTTCCTTCTATTGATTATAATATGGAACTCTCAAAAAACACCTAAAGAACAGAATGAAAAGAGTGGATAAGAAGTAGAAACGTATTTTATAGGAAAATTATGATAAAAATCTATATAATTATAATCCTAGTGGTAATAATTATTCCTTGAAATTTGTTAAAGGTTTTAATTTTTACAATTCTATTTTGAACTATGGAGAGTATGAAGAGGGAGATTCTATAAAAAAAATTGAACCCTTTTATGCTCAAATTGAAATGTGTCTATAGAATTTCCATGTTGAATTAGTCTGATATATAATCAGTATTTTGAAAAGGATTCGGGATAAAAAAATAGTTGTAAGATAAATATGTTGAGGATGAAGTAGAATGGAAATTCAGAAAGTGTAATTCTCTATTATAACTAATAGTTGAATATGTACAGTCAATTGTAATTGACAATGAGATGATTCCCATAGTTGATTCCAGATATCAAAAAATGGTAATGAGAATTTGAAAATTAAAATCATTCGGGAATTAGTAATCCATGATCATGGAAATATTTATAAGAACTCAATCAATTTCATAGATGTATAGTCAGATGTTAATGAAAAAAGGGAAATAAAATTTTAGAATTCATCACTAGAAGAAAAATATGTGTATAATAATCATAAAAAGTACGTAGGAAGAAATATGGTGACTAATAGAGGATGACTGAAATTTATTCAATATTATGTTACTTGATCTTAAGGTGAAATTAAATAATCTTGAACTAATGAAATATCAAACTTTATAAACTATTTATCCACCATTATTGACTAAATTATAAATATACTTTCCTCTTGGAAGGTTAAATCCCTCTCTATGTCTAGAAGTGTCTGACATGTCAAATTTACTCTTGTCTCCAAAATGGTCTACTCGATGATGGTTTAAAAATTTCCAGCTAGTCTGCTTATAAAAATTAATGTTTTTATTAAATTTTTTGATTAGATAGGAAGAACTCTTGAAAGGAAGCTTGCGACCATCCCTTGGGCCACCTATAGTAATCCTTTAGAAAAGGGTGGTGTTGGCATCAAAAATATGAATCTCTTTAATTATTCTGTTCAAGATAGGATCCATTGGATTTTACTTAATAACAATAATGACTGTATTGATTTCCTCATAAAATGATTCATTACTAAGCTAAAGAATGTAAATTTGAATTATATCACATATTCCATCTGGTCGTCCATTAGAAAATCCTATGCCAACATTATGAACAACTCTAGATGGATGGTCAGCTCTGATTTTTTCATGAACTTTTGGTTTGAAAATTGGATGGGTGCTTCTTTAATTTCTATGTTTCCTTCCAATTCCTTCCCTGACAACAAAAATTAAACTATTAGGGATTCTTTATATTATAATAACATATCTCTTCCAAAAAACATCAAAAGTTTCATTGATAACTGTACCTATACCAAATTTGAAATTTCCTCACTTGGGAACCTTCTTGTAATGGTATCCTTGATTCCATGAGTTTTTGTAATCACAATTTCATATATTTTGATTCTATCTTATGTTGATATAAATCCTTTAGAAAACCTTGGATTAATCTCTCGAGACTTACTCTTGTTTGGCATATTGCGCATAACAGAGTCCCAACTGAAATTTTTCTACAATCTTTTGCGATCCAAATTTTCTCAAAATGTCACCTTTTCAACAAACATAGATAAGATACTAACCATATATTTCTATCTTTTGCAACATCTTATGCTATTTGGAACTATATATTTGACATCTTTGGCTGCATATGGTTACTACTTAATTCCATCAACTCCCATCTGCAACGTTGTGTTGTTTTTGAATCTTCTCAACAATTTAAAAATCTCTTCTTGACCAATGTTTTTGAGATCCTACATGTGATATTTTATTTAAGAAATAATATTCTTCAAAATAATTTCTCATTTAAGCTTAATTTAGGTCGGGCGTAGATTCTCATTTTGATTCCTGATGCTGCCTCAATTCAGAAATCATACTTTGACAACACCATTGGAGACATTGAGATCCTACATTGACGTCAGATTGCTAGTATTCATAGGTATCCTAGACACAATTTTGAGGTATTATGTCTATCCCCACTTCCAAGATAGATCAAAGGGAATGTCGACGGTGCCTCCAAAGGCAATCTGGAAACTCCAGGATGTGGTACTATTCTCAGAGAACATCTTGGCCATTTTAACAGATGCTTCTTTGGTGGATGTGGTACAACCTCATCTTGGGCAGTAGAAATGATGGGGGTCATACATGCTATTGACGTTGACAAGAAAAAAGGTTGGAACAATAATTGGATTGAAAGTGATTAAACCACTATTGTCCAGGATATCTGGAAGGGTGTGGTGCATCTTACCTGGCTTCTTACTTCCCATTGGATGAATTGTCGCTCTTTTATTTTGGAAACCAACTAAATTATGACACATGATTTTCGTGAAGTGAATATGGTAGCATACATTCTTTCCAATAAGGGTGTCAACCAGGGCATTACATGGTAAGATGATTTTCCTAGTGATTTTTTGCCTTTTTATGAGAAAGATTGTAATAAGATTATATCATTTAGACTCATGTAATACTATTTTTTCTCTATTCAATAAATTTTTCCTCGGTCTTTGACTGAGTCACAACATTATTAGAAAAAATAATAATTGCACAGTTTAAGGAAAGATAAATAAATCAATTACGTGAGATACACAAAAAAATACAGATCCCTTTCAATTGTGGTAAAACATGAAGCACCATAGAATCATTCGATGAAGCCATGGGTATATTTTACGAAGGTAGATTAGATGAATGGAATTTAAGAATGATTTATTTGTTTAAAAAGTGTCTCTAAAGGTCATGTGGAAATTCCAATGAGGATGAATCAGTTTGAAAATATTGTTCAATTATTTGGATAACTAATTTTGAAAAATAAATAAGGATGAGGGGACTATAAGTTAAGGATATTAATAAAAGAAAAATGTTAATTTAATATTAATATAATGAATTTAATGAGATACCATCATTAAATTATTACCAAAGAGCATTAGTAAAACTATATAGAAGGTGAAATATGTCTATATACACTATTAAAGATGCCTTTTCCATGATTCCATCATAAGAAGAGATGTAATAAAAAATGAATTAAACACCACGTGATACTAATGAATTAATCAATTATAGAAAAGTAACTTTGCACACAAATAAGTAAAAAACATGAATAATTCCATGCACCCAGAATTAAAAATATAATTGGAAAGAAGATTGTGTAAAAATAATGAATAATTTTCATTCTAAGGAGAAATATGTTACTTGGTTGAAAATTAATTCTCAATTGGTCTATTAGAATTATGAAATAATGTGTTCCACCTTATTTCCTTATATATTGAATCATATTTTAGTTCTTTATATATAGGTAATTAAAGGTGAATTTCGTTCTCGATGGGAGAACTAAAAAAAATGTAAATTTTTTCCACTTTGGATAGAAATTATAAATTTTACAATTTCTCACACTTCCAATATGTAATATCATGAATCCTATAATTTAATAAACTATCTCGTGTCAACCCGTCTCTTTACCAAAATGAACCAACCATATGGCATAAAGTTCATTCGCAATCGGCAGTGGCTAGAGACAAACCCCTCAATATTACAATGTAACCACTTGGGAACTGTTTCAACCTCAGAATACTACCAGAATGTCCTAAAGGCCTTCTTTTTTTACTGGTTTTTGATAACCCCCATTTCAATGGATGCGAGAGAACCCTTACAAGGCTCTTAAGCTTAGAGATTACGTTGCATGTAGGCTTAGAGACATTACATGACTTGTAGGTCTTAATGAAATCCCACAGACTATAACTACTTGAAAGCACCCCTCCCCAGAATCTACATCGTGATCAGCTCCCCACCTTTTCATGGTTTTTTGGCTAGCTGTCATGTATAGAGATTCACATGCCTGGTACCGATGGAAATTCCATACCCTCTCATTCTTCCAAATCTATTAGCCCTACTCCGGTGAATGCGCCCAACTCTTGAATCTTCCTCTAGAGCTGGTTATTTGTAAAATCTGCCTCTACATCTGTATATCTGGTGGCCCTAAAGGCCTTGAGGTGGGCTGAAGGCCTTTAGGTGGAACAAAATACATACTGGCCTGAACGTTTAGGTGTCCCAAAGGCCTAGGTGGCCCAAAGGCCTTATGGACTCCAAGCCCAAACTGGTGTTCCAAGCTGAATAGCTCTCACTACTACAGTATCAAACAATATTTATTATAGTAACTACTATAGTACCTACTACAGTACCTACACAATACTGCTACAGTTCCTGGTAAAGTACTACTATAGTACCCCAGAATTATTCCTCTCCCTAGTTTCGAACATGGATCTTGTGGATGAACATAGAGAGACCTCACCAACTCGGTCGAGGCACATGTGCCTCAAACTTAGAATCCAATAATGAAAAAAATATTCCACTAAGAATATGAGATGAATGACATAAAGTGGATACCCATGAAATCATATGAATTGTTCCAAAAACACATTGAAGCATACAAAAAGAATATAAAAGCATTATTAAGATGTACGAGTAAACTAACCACGCTCCACATCCACACTGTGAAAAAATAAATGAAGACTAGTTATGGAGATACAAAACAACCCAAAACATGAAGAAACCCCAAAACTCAGCATTAGGCCAACACTCATCATGACCCATGACACCTCTCATATGAGAATACGAAAGGATAACAAGCCTTCTGAAGAGATACCAAACTACATAACACCCTTACCATTAACTATGTCATAAAATAAAACTCTAAAAATGCCTATAGTATAATACATATTGGGCATTCAAATCCCATCCTGATACCCCCATAAATCAATATAATGATGGAAACCATGAAATTTTTTTAGTTTGGGAAAAATATTTGAATTGAATTTTCTAGATGAAGAATTTTAGATAATTTTTTTGATTGTATTCAAAATTTTAAAATATCTACAACATAAGTAGAGAATTAAATTATAAATTAAAGAGGGAAATTATGACATGAATAACATCAAAATGAAATAGAGGGAAATTATGATCTCAACAAAAACATAAATTAAACACGAGCTTTAGTAACTAGGACATACTACTTGAATTTTAGACAGTGTAAAATTTCATGTGATTTTTAAATATTTCTATTAGACATACCATGTAATATAAACATCCAGATCATGAAATATAAATCTTTCTTCCATCTTGCTCGACCTATTTATGTAAATTTTTCTATCCCAGAACAATTTACACATGGGTTGCTTTATTCTAGTTCACCCACTCACCCTAGGTCTCTCATGTTATTTCAATAATCAAACCATAATTAATATGAATACCATAATATTCCAAATCATTACTATAATTCGATAAAGAATTTAATAAAGACAAATATATATTGAATGTATCTTTTAAAATCAATTTAATGGATAAATCATCTTTAAAAAACATTATAAAAAACATTTAATGAATATTTTTTTTTAATAAAAACTTTTTGAAATCCATATTTGTGGCCAAATAATCCATGATTCATATCAACACAACATAATAAATCTATCAACCAAACATAAAATTCATAATGTTTTAGATTAAACCAAAATAATAACAAAAAATCAAAGAATTCCATAGATAATTAAAATTTTGTAGAGAAACTACCTCAAACTAAATAAAAACCCATTTCTTTCCAAATGAATTGTAAGAAATGTGAATATATATTCCAGAAAAATCTTAAACAAGAATAAATTTATTAAAAGCATAATTCATAACCCTAATATTAGCTACCATGAGATTCTAAGGCTCACAAATTCCATGAGAAACTAAGAACATGTGTTTGAAGGAATAAAATGGCTAGAAATAAATAAGATTTATGTCTTACATCAAGTGAAATTATTGTGAACCCAAGGGAAATCACTAAAGAGTAAGAGGTATGAGCTTCCAAAATAAGAAGGGATTTCTAGTTGATCAAGGGAAATAATGTGTGTGTGTTGGGGGGGTTATAGGATTAAAATTAAAGAGATAATATTTGTAAATTTCCATTTTAATCAAAACTGGGCAAGCCACTAAGTATGGATTCTTGGTTTTATAAATCATACACCAGTCGTTCAGGTTTTCCCTCACATAATCAATATGCAGTGTTTTCTGGCATAGTATCCATGATTTTCTACAGCCTCACACATGGTTAGACTAATCTTGTAGTGGCCTTGAAAAATAACTCTAGGATCCCTAACCCTCCTCTTACATGACAAGAGGAATAGTTAGCTCATAGAATATACTAACCATGTACCCTAACCTAAATTCAAAAAGCTCTAATTAAAAACCCCCAAGTCTTCATACCCATAAGGATAAATAAAATGGGAATTAAAATACAAAATATAATGTGCCAGTGACTTAATGGGTCTTAAAATCCCACCAAACAACTATCTTCCCCTAGAAAGTAATTAAGGTTATGAATTCAAAAAAAGGTGAGGTCGTTATTATCTAAGAAATTATTTTTTCTCCCACATCTGATGACTATCCCATCCTCACTTCCACAAAACACACAATAAGGGAAATGATTTTTTTCATAGAGAACAATTTTCTTATGATCAAATAATGAATACAAAGATAAATGAGAACAATTATTTAATTATTTTTAATCAATAATCATTCCATCTAAAAACCAGTCACACAAACTAGATATGCAATGTTTTTTTATGTTAGAAGATTATATGGAGAAAAAAACTTTTTTTTATCAAACTTAACTCCATTATTTTCCATGGTTGATTGAGGATCCAAACATGTTTCCCATTATATCATGTGATATAAATCATTACTCAATGAAATATAAGTTTATTTAGAGACTAACCATAAATTAATTTGAAACCTTGTATATGTGTTTTATAAGATATTATTTGTTCACTATATCAGGGAAAACTAAGAGAGAAAGTGAATTTCATTCAAGACATTATAAAAAAAATCATGGAAAGGAAAATGGGTTTCATGAAATTCTTAGATTGTGTCAGTAAAATTTACTATAGGTTTATCAACTATAGTTTTTTCCTATGACACTTTAGAATATTTCTCAAAATATTTCTGAAACTATGAGCTGAGTCGGCCTGGGATTCGGGTTCATAGAGATCCTTTGTTTGGTGATTTTAAAAATAATAAACTTTTTATAACATTCACATGTATTTTTTATGGAAATGTGTAATAATTCAAGATAATTGTGTCCAATCATAAATATTAGGCCTGTGTTGTGTTTATAATGTGGGTTTTACACTAGCAGAAATGAATATTTTATCAGTGTTGAGAGTCCGGTTAGTGGAGACTGTTTGTGGGGTGTTAAATGGATGTTTATTAATTTAATAAAATTAAATAAATAAGCCAACTAGAAAATGTAACATCCCCAAATGATAAAGGGTTAAATGAATAAATGATATGACTCATGTCAACAAGGCACACCTTTCTTTTCGGGAGCCTACCTGGTTAGAACTCCATAGTTAAGCGTACTTGGCCTGGAGTAGTGATCAAGAAGGGTGACCTTCTGGGAAGTTTCCCGGGGTGTGTGTGAGTGAGGAAAAAGAACACTGGAAAGGACATGTGTTGGCCTGTGGGGAGTGTCATTAGTCAGATGACCCGTTCAGGCATGTGGGTGGACCCTTGGGTGGGCCCCACATGTCTGCGGGAAAACTGGTGGTAACAGGTGGGGCAGGACCCGACGACCATGTTAAGGCGGGGTGGCTGTGCTGTCACCGGGACCCGATTGTCACATTTGGTATCAAAGGAGGAACCCAACCTTAAGTGTGGTGCACTGCCAGGGTTGAGTTGTAGGGCCCACAATGAGGGCGTTGTGCTCTAAGGGGGGGGGGGGGGGGGTGATTGTAACATCCCCAAATGATAAAGGGTTAAATGAATAAATGATATGATTCATGTCTCAACAAGGTGCACCTTCCTTTTCGGGAGCCTACCTGGTTAGAACTCCACAGTTAAGCGTGCTTGGCCTAGAGTAGTGATCAGGAAGGGTGACCTTCTGGGAAGTTTCCCAGGGTGTGTGCGAGTGAGGACAAAGCACACTAGAAAGGACATGTGTTGGTCTATGGGGAGTGTCATTAGTCAGATGACTCATTCAGGCATGTGGGTGGACCCTAGGGTGGGACTCACGTGTCTTCGGGGCAACTGGTGGTACCAGGTGGGTGAGGACCTGACGACCATGTTAAGGCGGGGTGGCTGTACTGTCACCGAGACCCGATTGTCACATTTGGTATCAAAGGAGGAACCCAACCTTAAGTGTGGTGCACTGATAGGGTTGAGTTGTTGGGACCACAATGAGGGCGTTGTGCTCGAAATGGGGGGGGGGGGGGGTGATTGTAACATCCCCAAATGATAAAGGGTTAAATTAATAAATGATATGATTCATGTCAACAAGGTTCACCTTCCTTTTTGGGATCCTACCTGGTTAGAACTCCACAGTTAAGCGTGTTTGGCCTAGAGTAGTGACCAGGAAGGGTGACCTTCTGGGAAGTTTCTCAGGGTGTGTGCGAGTGAGGACAAAGCACACTAGAAAGGACATGTGTTGGTCTATGGGGAGTGTCATTAGTCAGATAACCCATTCAGGCATGTGGGTGGACCCTAGGGTGGGCCTCACGTGTCTTCGGGGCAACTGGTGGTACCAGGTGGGTGAGGACCTGACGACCATGTTAAGGCGGGGTGGCTGTGCTGTCACCAGGACCCAGTTGTCACAGAAAACCTATTTTGATTCCTATATAAATAATGTCAAAGGTTGGTTCACTCCCTTAGGTGTTGATTGTATAAGGAGAAACCAAATTGAGGAGGTGCTGCTGGACCCTATTTGTGATGCTAACCATCACTAGATCGAGGTGGAGCACCATTCAGGTATCGTGTTGGAGCCAAATATTTAATGTTTCTCCACGTGGTAAGAAGATTTATGAGCTTCACATATTAATCCCTATTTATGAAACTTTTATTGGTTTATATACCTTTTACGATTGCTAGATATCCCCTAGGTGTTGATATGTGGGTTTCAGGTGGAAATCAGTGGGTTTGGGAGGTTTATTGGGATTTCAAATTCCTA
Organism: Viscum album; assembly: GCA_963277665.1. Taxonomy (NCBI): domain Eukaryota; kingdom Viridiplantae; phylum Streptophyta; class Magnoliopsida; order Santalales; family Viscaceae; genus Viscum; species Viscum album. The sequence goes on along the minus strand of OY728152.1, from coordinate 1,180,628,357 downwards.
AATCCCGATCATAGGGCTTGTTGCGAAGGATAAAACAATATGTGTTTTTACCTTTTGAGGAAGAATAAATTTTGGAATTACGTGTTGCGTAATGTTGGTACTAACCCATATTTTTATCCCAGGTTGTGAAAGCTAGGACATGGATATAATTTCCATATTAAGGGAGATGGCGTGGTGGAATTACACAACCAGAGGAAATAGGCATTGGTTGTGATACGTGGTATTGTAATTATAAAATAAAATAATATTTCTTACCAAGGTTACATGCCTTGTATAGAGACATTTATAGCTTTTCCATGTGGTTGAGGACATAGTCACTTTTTCAAACGAGCCCACACACCCTGAGACTTGGGGTACATGACGTGTATTCTTCTTATACTAGTTTAGTGATGAGAGGGTACATGGGAAGGGATAATTTATAGAGACACATAGTGTACTAAGGGTTCATGTAGTGTACTCTCCTACAAGGCTTATCCCTCACACTTATCCATCTCCTAGATTTATATGGAGTCATGCAAGTAGCCAATTCTGAGTTTTTTCTGTATAGAACACAATGGTAGCCATGGTTTTGGCATGAGAGATGTGATGGAATATGATGCAAGTGGGATACTTCTTTAAGTGTTTTTTGGACTAGTATTGGGTGAGTGGGATCCCTTATTTCATTACTATGAGGATTTATTGTGGCATTAGATCCTTAGTATAGGATTTTGATCCCCAATGTAGGTTGAGTTTGGATAGAGTTCATGTATCCCTCTAAGTGGTTGATGCTAGATCCTCTATTTAGTTGTATTTCCTAGGTGGGGATCAAGGTATCATCATGACCATCACACATAGGGTGGAGATCTCCTATATATCATGTTAACCCAATAGGGTTTATGATATCACCATTCATTTGGTTTTATACTTAGTGGGTAGTTTTAGTACGGATTGCAATATCATTGTACATGCAATACATTACTATGATGTTGGATAATGATTGGTTTTGTGGTGTTACCATAAATATTGGATGTGATCTCCTATCTGTGTATCATGGTTCGATGTCCCAGTAGAGTTTTCAGCATCCCCTAGTGGTCCTAGATGTGATTCCCTACATGGGAATTATGATCTCCAGAGTTCCATATTGGTTTTTTTAATAAACCATAGCAGTCTTGGATGTGATCCCCTATATGTGTGAGGAGATCTAGATTTATAGTAGGTCTTCTAGGATCCCCTATGAGACATGGTTGAGATCCCCATGTTTTTTATTCTGATTCATTAGGTGCCTACTAGACTTTCTTTAAAGAAATACCTGATGAGCATATTCCCTTATATGTATTCAATCAAGGATGGTGGGGAAATTCGATTAGATTATTGATACCAAATGAGAGAGACCTATCAGATGTTTTCCATCATGTATGGAAGAGATAAACTTGATGAGTGAGTTCTCTTAGATGAGTTCCATCTGAGATGGAATGGATTTCTATATTGAGTTTTCTTAGATAATCAATAGCTCAGAACCTCGAGTCGAATCCTATGGTTGGAAGGGATGTTAGAAACACATGAGACATGGATTATAAGATGAGAATATTTTCATCATTTCTGGGATTTATTATGGTAATTCATAATTGATATACCATGTGTAGATGAGTTTAATAGTTACATATAACCGAGGAATTGTTGAGATAGAGTTTCATATCTGCTCTTTCTTCAGTTCTCCTCTGGATTGGGTTCAAGTAGACATTTTTCTTTCAGTTTCTCCATTTATTTTGGGTTTTGGGGTACTTACTATGTATTTTTATACTCAAATTACATGGGACCTACCCACACATTGTTTTCCTTTTGAAGATGATCATCCTTTTGATAGTGTCCTAGGAGGGCCTAGAGTAGGCGAATCATAATGATATTGATATAACAAGGTGTGTCCTGATTGTTACATTTGATATCCATCCCCTCAATCTGAGTAGTTTAGATTCATTTGCAGCTTTTTATGGGCTAGTATTTTCCCCCTCTAATGATTTTTGTAAAAAAAATTCTGTATTTATATTATTTTTAGTATCATTTTTATTATTATATGTACTTTGTTTAGTGGATATGGATGTGTGTGTGAGAGTACAAGTATAAAAAAATAAAGGCCTTTGATATTTGTAATAGGCCCGATATCTACTAGATTGTAGTACCATGAATCTTGGTGAAGAGCTGGGGGTAGTTACACTCAACCGATCACTGGCCAGTCAAGCCCCAGAGGGTTGGGTTTTGATAGAGGAGTATTAGAGTGGGTTCCAATTGTTTATAAGAGTTTTGAGACTATCAATATATGATCATGGTTGGAGATTTGTGGAAATAGTGATATGTGTTTAATGTTCATTTTTTAGGATATGGACTGTAGTCTTAGTGCAGTGACCATAATATAAATTCATTGGGATTCTAAAAACCTTTTTTTTTGACTATGAACATGTAGTCACTGTTTTTAGGGAATATTTAGTACATGCATCATATCAAAATGGGTTGGGGTTTCCATGTCCTTATTGAGTATTCTCCCTAGATAAAACATTTGAATGTGGTTATCATTGATTCTATTTGATGATTCCACTCTGAAAATATTCAATGTGGCTTAAATGGTGTCATATTGATGATGATACATCGAATGAAAAGGCTTTGGTGCTGGGTTATCCATTGGAGTTGGTGCATCAGAATGGTTTTCCAGTGGTGGGGCCACCTTTCTAGTAGAATGTTTTTCGATAAATTATGTTTGAGTATGTGTAAATGTTGGTTGTGATACATTAGTTTCTCAAGTAGTGACCTCAAAGGTATCAGGATAATCTAGACACCCAGATAGTTGATGAATGTATTAATGTTGTCAGGCATGTTTTCTACCTTATTAAGACACCACATGGTTAGATAGTGGTCCTGGACTTGAGTCTTTTGCAAGAATTAATTGGGATATGGTTGAGTCTGGTGACTCAGAAACAAGATGAGATGATTCATACCTATACAGTGTTTGAGACACTCTTCATAGAAGAGTATTATCATGCCAAATTGAGATAAGTGCATATCCAAGATATTTTTTAACTTTAGATGGTTATAATAACCACAAAAGAAGTCTCATTGATGTTCATAGACCATTCACTATACTCTCTAGATATATTTCAAGATTCATTTTTCAATGATTTGATCTTTGATAATGGCTGACATATATGTATCAATGCTTCAGTGATATCATTTTGGATTCACACCTATACTCGAGTGATCAAACGTTCCTTGTAAGTGGAGAGATTTCTATTTGGGAAAACCTCAACTGTTAGTGTTGGGAACAAAGTAGATGATACCTAGAAAGCTGGTAGCTGATGTTAGGCTCTGTAATTCCATCTTATTAGATGCTTTATGATAGTATCCGAGGATGGAGTGTCTATCCCTTTGGGTTGCATGCTTGTTTTATTCATCCCTGACAGAAGTGATGTTTTTATTGTAATAGGCAGGGATATCTTGAGATAAATTTTACAACCTGATTTGATGATGAGTGGAAGATGGTCAATGGATCTCCATGGTAGTTACAATGACATGAGATTTTAATTCCTCATGATGGAGGATATGTTTTAGTGGTAGGGGGAGTAATAGGAGGTGGAAGAGGATTTCATATATATACACCACTATCCCCAAATGGTCTGTTCTAGTTTTGGGGAGCTTTGTGATAAGGGTGAGATAAGCATTAGTCCAAAAAGGCCCATGAACAAGAGGCTATAAAGACTATTATAAGTACAATCAATATTGTTTATATTATTTTAGTTGTATTGTTAGATTTAGGTGTGAGAACTATTTTAATTCCAATTCTTTCTTGAGGATAATCTAAGGTAATGTTGGGTGTCAATAGAGACCAATAATGTTAATTATTTTAGATATTTGGACTCAAAATAAAGATGGACACTTCCCCCATATAGACTCATTCAAGATACATGATACAAATCCATGTGGGTGATTCAGTACCATCCTAAGAGGATAGTGTTAGGTGTGGTGGATGAGTTCCTTTGACTTTTGTGTTTTGTTCTGTGAGTGTGGGGTGTTAGAGAATGCCTTGGATGTGGAAGACATGTGGGAAGGGAAAGGATGAGATTCAGGTAGAAGGGTATTCGAGTTTGGTGGCATGAATCTAGTTTGTGGTGCATTATGTGACTTTCTATCTTATCTGTAGTAGAACAGGGTCATGATCAAATTTTGACTAATAAGAGAACCTTCTCAAGGAGTAAGGATACCATTGGATCCTTTTTTCTCCAATATTATTCCTAAATTCCCCAGGATAGAGGATAAATGGTCACTAACTAATATCAGTAGTGTGTATGGAATCTAGGGGAGAGAGCCTCACATAGAATTTTTTCATAGCAATAGTGAGGCATAAAAATATTTTCTTTAATGTGGATTGGTTTCCTACTATCCATGATCAGACGATGTACAATTTTTAGAATGAAAATGTGTTGTATTTAGTGATGGAGTTCCTATTTTTATTTGGAGTGATCCCCTATAGAGATGGATAAGATCTTTTGTGGGATGATACAATTGAATTTTATCTTTCAGACATTGTGACCCTTGGAGTAGTGGATGATGGGGGATTCCTTTGTCCAGTAGTGGTGGTGGATCATAACGATGTCTCCCTGAGAAAATTTCGAGCATGCCTCCCCATTGGGATTTAAACTTGTAAATAGATTTGAATTCACAGATTGAACTAATATTTTCATCAGAATAATGATAGTCTCCTATAGATCTTTGTGAGATGTACTACAATTTGAAGTTTCTTGATGGAGGGCCTATTAAGAGCCAATGTGTACAAATAGGTATCCCTATGATCACTTAACGATGGATGTGAGACTCATGGACTGGGTCCTTATTCCGCCTTATATATTGGTTAATGGGATTTCTCTTCATTGGATCAATTGTGTTCTTGGAATCTGAGTTTCACCTCATACACTTTAGGATGAATTCTAGACATGATCTGAGAGTACTAGCTTCCTGGGCAGTTCTCATAGAGTGAATTATTTATTTCAAAGGTCTAAATCATTTGATGGGTCTAATTATACAAGGATTTGATGGTGTAACTTACAGAATTTGAGTCCATGATAGCTTGAGATCCATCAAAGTTTGTGGTTATAGTAGAAGATACTCACAATTGGGGTTTATGTCTACTATTTTGTGGGTGGTAATTGATTATTTGACCTCTTCGTAGATTCCCCTTGTAGGTGAGGATGTCACTACCGGCCTTTATATATTGGTGGTTATCGCCTCATCAATTTTAATGATGATGGGTGAAAAAACAAGGAGACTCTGGTCGTGGGGACATTCATGACTAGATATACACTAGACATATTCTTAATGGATTTTATGATGTTGGGGAGTACATCTAATATCAGAGTATTGATGATGAAACTAGTAATATTATGTGATGTGGTGTTGGGGATTTTTCATTTCCTTAGGGGAACACTCTGACAGTTGTTGGATCAGATGTTTGGTGTTTTACACCTATCTCATCTATGGAGACATGTAAACACCTCCTTACACGATGTCGACTTTGGTTGAGATGGATGGTCGGTGTGGCGTGGCATTTTGAGGTACTCTTTTCTATTTTATATTAGGCCAGAGAGGACCCTTTAATGGGTTTTGGTTCCCCTATGTGCATGGTTGTAGACTACATGAGAACCATCTGGAGAGATTTTTCCCCCTTGTGAATGGGTTTTTACTATTACTGATGATAATCTAGTAGGTGGAGAGAGTTTAATGACTATATATTTTCCTATAAGACTTTGGAATATTTCAAGGAATCTTTCTAATGCCAGCTGCTAAGTTGATGTGGGATTCTGGGGCATGACGAGCCTCTCAGTTGGTGTTGACCATTTGTTCGGTTTTAAATGGTGGTTGATTAATTTAATGAAATTTAAATTAATAATCCTACACCCCCATTTGGAATCATTTGTATGGAAGGGGGAGGTAATGTTATATCCCATTATAAATGATGGATCAAGGAGGAACTGATATGAGGAGGTTCAATTGAACCCAATTTTTGATGTTGATCGTTACCAGATCGATGCGCAATAGCTTTTAGGTATCCTGTTACACATGAAGCCTCAACCATTCGCCATGATGTAGGTGGATTTACATGGATTTCATCTCAATCCAAATCTATTATTTTATTATTGTTTTATAGGCCAATGATGACTGGTATATATCCCTTAGTGGATGATATATTGAATTCATATGGAAATAAAGGGTTTTAGGAGGCTCATAGAGATTTCTCATTTGGAAATCTCGATCACACAATTAATTGTGCAAGATCACTAGTAGTGTGTTCTCCTAGTTTGGGGAAGAGTAACTCTGGTGCCTATACACAATATACATGGGGTAAACGGCATGCACTGATATGATACCATGTTCCCAAGGAAACATACAGATATTCCATGTCAAGGGTCATTTCAGTATGGTTGTATACAAAATAATGACATATGGACGGGTTCAGACACATGGTCTTGGGCCTGGACAATAGGAACACACCATGTACCATTGATACACACTCTTTATGGAGACATGGATGGAAATGACATGTGGTTGAAGACATTACCATGTGGTCACATGCGGTCTCATACCATGTGAGGCGGGGTACATGCTATGTATTATCCATATACACATTGAGTACCAAGAGCTAAGGCAGCTGTGGGACAACTTTGAGAGACATGTAATGTACTCTGGATACACACCTTGTACTCCCATTAGAGTCTTATACCTCATGCATATTTATCTTTAGTGATTTGATGAATTCCCATGAGTATCAAATTCCGAGTGGTTACTATATATAACATGATGGTTTCTATGGTATTTGTGTTAGATATATGACATGAGGTGGTTCTAGTGGGATCCCTCTTTTAACATTTTCTGGACCATAATCGGTTGGGTGGGATCCCATGGTTCATTCCTGTGAGGGAACATTGTAGAATTTTTTTCCATCGTATTGGTTTTTCATTCCCTCTATGGTATGAGTTTGCATTGATTTCATGTATCCCTCTTAGAAGATAGGGTGGGATCTTCTATCTTATAGTTATTAGTGGTGGGGATTGTGGTATCATTGTGAGTATAATACATAGGGTGGAAATAAACCATATAGAAGGTTATCATAGTAGGGGTTTTGGTATCATCATTCATATGATCCCTTACTTAGAAGGAATTTTTTATATCTTTTTATGTACCATCATACATACAAACCTATACTAAAATTTGGGTTCTATATTTGGTTTGTGGTTTCTCCCAATGGTCTTGGGTGTGATCCCCTATCTTCGTATCATGGTTATTAGTCTCAATAGGTTTTTTGGTGTCCCCAAGTTTTCATGGGTGTTATTACATATCTATGTGATGATATTTTTTTAGTAGGGTTTAGGAAGTCCCCCGTGAAACCAGGGAAAGATCCCCTAGGCAAGTATCCTAATCTCCTGGGTTCTAGTGTTACTTTCTTTATAAAAAGACCCAATGGGTGTGTTTTCTTGGATGTAAACTATTAGGGTTGGTGAGGATGTGTCATCGACTTAGTGATATCTAATTACTATGATATTTCATATGATTTCCATCCGTGATGATACAACTACAACTGATGAGTGAGACCTCTAAGATGAGTTCCATCAGAGATGACATCGCTCAAAGAGTGAGTTTTCCTATATGAGTGATACCTCAGAGTATCGAGTAGATTCATGTCGATAGAATTTTTTATGTAACATCTTGACACTGAGATCCATTCATGAGTGTATTTTGTTCATTTTGGGATTCTTTATGATGATGGTCGGTTGAGACCCCATGGAGAGATGAACTGACTAGGAATATATTGTGTAGGAATGGTTGAGATATTATTTCTTGTACTCTATCACTTGGGTTATCCTCTAGAGTTGGTTTTACTAGACTGTTGAATTTTAGATGATCAATTTATTTTTTTGTTTAAGGGTTCCTATTGGTTATTGATATATTCACAACTGCATGGGCTCTTCCAACACATGTCATGTCTCATACAGATGACATGACATTCGATGGAGTCCTAGGAGGACCTGAAGCTGATATAGCATAATGAGATAGTCATACCAAGGTATATACTGAGGGTTACAATATATAGAAGTCCCCAACATCTGATAAGGTTGGAAAATTTTAGATATTTATGTGGGCTTGTATTTTTTTCTATCCTTTCTTTAGAAATTCAACTATACTATATTAGTGGGACAAATTAATGAATGTATTTTTTGTAATAGTTGTATTATTATCTCTACATTGTTTCACAAAGATGGATTTGTGTAATTGTGAATGTTAACATAGGATAATGGAATCCCATGTATGTTATATTCTTAGGAAGTGATGGATAAATATTGTTGGCCTATAAAAGGTGGGCTCAGGGTTGTCACACTTAACACATCACCAGCCGTGAAGGCCTTGCTAGGTTGGGTCATGACAATGAGAACATATATAAATGATACATAAAACCTAGAAAACAAAAAAAAATATTTTTTAAAAACATTAGGTTTAGATTAATCAAAACTAACTTCCATAGGTATAAATATTTTATAAATAAGGTTGAAATGGTTCAGATATCATAAAATATTTCTTTTTAAATTCTTCTAACATTGAACTAAAATATGATTATAAAAAAATTGATAATGTTGATTTTAAAAAGTAATGTTTGATAAATTTAAATGAATTTATTTTAAAAATAATTTTTCAAAATGAATTTAAATAATGAATCCTTGAAAGGAGAAATGTCTTAATAAATGTTAATCTAAAATATATTGTAAACATTTTAATTTGAAAAAAATATTCCGTGAATAATCCTTGAAAAATATGTAATGGTTTATAAATAGAAAGTTAATGATATTAAAAATTGTTAATTTTGAAAATAAATCTTCAATAATATATCTCAATCAACACATAAATTTTATCAAAATAAATATTAAGCTGAAGATAAAGAATTTTATTTTGAAAGGATGGAAAAACCATTTTTAAATATTTAGAATTATATTTATTGAAAAACCACAATATAAAAAGAGATTTTTTTTGAAACATGGTAATATAATTATAATTGTCACATGATATTATATATAAAGTGGTTTCCTAAAATAAATTAGAATTATGGTGGAATGGAGTATGTTGTTATAGAATAACCATCATTAAAGATAATGAGAATTATCTTTATCAATGTCAAAATTTTATGAGGAAGAAATTAATTGAGGAGGAAGTTTTGAATATTTTTTATATTATTGATGAAAATAAAATAAAATAAAATTAATAAACTGAAATAAAATATTAGGTTGGAAGTAACTGAACACGGAATAAATATGTTCAAGAATAAAATTATAACTCAATGAAGGGAGTAGTGTTAATAAAGACCACGAAAAAATTAGTTTCATTTAAATTGAATTCTATTTAAATAATGAACATTATAAGACTATATAAAACTAATTAATTAAATCAATATTTTAAATTCAATTAATTATTCATTAATCATACCATATGCAATATTTTTTGGTGCATAATAAAAAATATGTCTGGAAAAATTAAATTTGTGGCAAAGAACCCACTTACATAATGTTATGACTTCCACTAAAGCCCTTGAATGTCCTATATATAAAAAATAACTACCTTAAACACTTATTTTAGAAAATTATTCAAATATATAAGATTTTATAAAATCTATTTTTAGTTATTCCCTATATGTATATTCATTAGTTACTATAATTTTTCAATACCATCTGTGAGTAATCTAGATAGTTTTGAATTAGCTTAAAAATCATGGTTTTTCCTTATTATAGAAAATTTATACATTAAAAAAAATAAAATGGATTCTAAATTCCATGTCAGGACGAATTATAAAATTATAATTTCTTTCATGTAGTGTTTGGTTATAGTTCTTATAAATAAAATTAGTGACAAACATGTTTCGATGAACATAAACCAACGAAAGTTGTTATCTTAAACTACTTTTTCAATATTAATTTTAAAAATAAATAATAAAAATAAAATATTTAATACTTATTGATACCATAAATTATCAGTAATTATGTTATAATATTTATCTAATATATTATTTTTTAGAACTATTCAAGTTGGTGGTTAGACTGTCCAAAACCTGAAAATACTGTAATTATTGGACGATTATGATTATGAATGTTGTTTATTATGGTAATTATATCATTATTGAATATTAAAAAATCTCGTATTTAGATTATTTTAAGGATATGAATCATATTTAAATAGGGTTTTATTAATTATAAATAAACTTGTTGAAAAGTGTGATGCATTACATGTGGAGGTAGTAGACCGCAAAACAGATGTTTAACATTTTTATTTCTCAGTTAATTAGAGGGAATGAAGGTTTATTATAATTTTACCCTTCATAATTATTATTATATTACATATATTATAATTATTTTTCAATTTAACCCTTATCATTAATGGATAGAGGTGGGGGTGAAAGATGGATTTCATTGATTGGGGTTGGTGTTTGTCAACACAATGCATGAATGATAGTTCCCATTTTATTAACAGAAAAGGGAAAAGTGGATAGTAGTTACGTATTGAGAATAATAAAATTAAATATAAAAACAATTATGATGTCATTATATATGAGGTAGTAAATTATATTTGGGAAGGTAAGAAAAAATGAAAAAAATGTTATCAAAAAAGTGCCCACATTGGGACTAGAGATTTCACATGGTTGTCTCTTAGAAATGGAGGAATTAAGCTAATATTTTGTGAAAAAATGATAAATAAAAATGAAAAAGATTTTAATTTAGTGGTAATGGGTATATTTTATTTTGGAAACTTTATACCTTGAGTGGTTTTGGAGAGGTGGTGAGAGGTCCCTTTTATAAGTGGTGAGAAAATAATTTGTATAAATATTTTAATACAATATAAAGAGAGCTTAAGTTTTACATGTCATGAAGACTCAAAAATATATAATAAATGATTTTAGATATATTTTGTTTTTAAAAAACTCAAACACTCAATTATAAAACATTTTCAAACATGTTAATTCTTTAGTCCTTTGGTTTCCGTTTTTTAACCATTTTAGATTTTACCATGGCAACTAGTTATTACCAAAGTAATTTTTCATTACTAAAAAAATCTGTTTTATTAGATAATTTTAAAAAAATTATTAAAAAAATTAAATCCATTTTAATAGGAAACATTTTTATGTGTAAATTGTATTAATTTTAACTGTATCACTTATAATGCATAAAAACATATTTTTAGAAAAATAATGTTCTGAGCATAAAATTTATGTGTTTGACATAATTATAAATGTATTTTAATTAAATGATATAAATTTTTTTATTATAAAAATATTAAATTTTATGTGGCTTTCAATGATATCGAAAACTCAATTTTATAATAAATAATATTTAAATGAATAAAAAGGAAAAAATGATATCTTTTTTTATATGGAAAATATCAACTATGATAATAAAGGTTTAAACATCTGTTTCATTAATTATTAATATTACAGTTAAATGTATAATTACTCTCATCAAATACATATCTGATCAGTTGAAAATTTTGATTAGTTTATAAGTTATAATAAATTTTTGATATAGTTATGAAGACTATGATTTTAGTAAAAATTGTATTTTAACTATTCCCAAAAAAATAAATTTTTTGGGAAAAATATAAAAAAAACTATATAGTAAAATTTTAATTTTAACTTAAAAAATTAAATTCATATTAAATAATTAAAATTCTAAATTTTAAAAATTTATCTTTTTGGTGAAAATACAATGTATAATGGAAAATTTCCTTATTAAAAAAGGGTCTTCTAAAACATTCATTGTTCTTAATTTTTTGTGTTACTTTATATATGATTAAAATATTAATATTATCTATAGGTTTAATTAGTAATAAATTTTTTAAAATAATTTTACTATTATTTTATGACACATTTTATTCTATCATTCACACAGAGAAGCTATCGACCACATTATTAATTTATAAATAATAAATTCCAAAATATCAAGGTGTTATATTATCCCCTTCAATAATTTCCGTCCTCACAATATTAAATTATAAAATATCATATTAAATAAAATAGGGAACTAAAAATATAGGCATTACATATTGTATAATTTATATGGATATATAGTCCTTACAAATTCAAAAACACATTATTCTCTTTGAAATTAGATCAACCCTAATATTCAGTGTTGATCTTACTATTTGGACTATATTTATATCATTATTTTGTATCAAGACTCTCATAATATAATGTTATTCTAATGGGAGTTCATAATCATCCTTTTATAGATTATATTAGTTTAATATGAAATGTGATCACATTATTCCAAATATATATTCCTATAAGTGTTGATAACTAATCCATTTAAAAAATAAAATTATTTTTTATGGAATAGAAATAATATTTCCATGGAATAAATTTTCAAAATCATTTACTTGTGATACATTATTCAAGAAACAAAAGTTTTATTTGATAGAAGAATCATTAATGATATGATTTAATATTCCTATGAAGCTTACTAAGATTACAAGGGTGGATAGTAAATATTTCAATACTATCAAATCTATAGTGAAGGGTGAGTATACCTTTTATCCTATTCATTAATGAACAACATTAATTAGTAGAGTTTTCTCTTGGTTGATAATATCATTTATTCAAACCATTCTTAGTAGTCATGTCTTAGGTAATAATTTTTGATAACTACGAAACTCCTTGAATTTGTAACAGTGAAGTGTGGATGATGAATTAGTTGGGAATTCAATAACCAACATTATATTGGATTACATCTTTATTTATCTTAAAAATCACCATCTTTATAGTTAATCCTTCGTCACTTGAAACATTTACTTATTACTTTGTGACATTCCCTTGGATGATTTTTATATAATTTTTGGCATGTATGAAGTTGAACAATCTTTCCCTCATCGTCATTGTAACCTGAAAATCCATAAGAGTTATTCCTTCTCCTTTTCAGTTTGTTTGTAAACTCAACATTACTTAAATTATTAATCATGATTCTTGATTGGTGTATTTTTATAATAAAAATGTTTCTTACTCCAGATCTTATCCCATTAGATTTCTTTTTGGGATAATATTTTCACTATTCATTCCAACCCTCATTACCTTGGTTCCTTTGGGATTCATCAATTACTAAAACCAAAAAGGGTAAACATGAGTGTTAGAAAATAAACATTAGAATAGATTTAGCAGAAATACTCTCTCGAAAAATCAGCCTTGAAAATACTATTATTAAAACTGTAAAAGAGATTTCATTTCATCGCAATCCACTCTTGTTTCAATATAAGATTATTTAGGTTGGGTTGGATTATGCTTCTTATCATGATTTCTTAACAAAAGAAGTTCTTCATATTAAATTTTAATGTGATTGTTATTTACCAAATAATATTCCTAGGGAGTGTTATAAAAGTGTGTTGTTAGGAATCTTTTTCGTGCACCATGTGATGACTGGGTTTATTCCCAACATCCCCTTTTCATATTAATTTAGATTAGGTACATCTATTATAGATTCTAAAGCAATTATTTTATCTATAAAAGGATTTTATTACAATGAAAACCACTCAATATCCACCTTTCAAATATTTTGTGATTATTTCATATAATTACATTTACCCATTAGATTTAACATTAGGGATTTCACTAAAGTTCTATATAATAATGCACATAATAAATAAACATATCATATTTAATATGAATATTTTCTATATCCAGGAAAGAAAACATAAGAAAGTGGTGCACTTAAATGTTTACTAAGGCAATCATGAGAGATAAAAAATGATGACTATTAGTGGGAAAATGATAAATATATTTCTATTACAACATAATAAATATACATGAACATAACATTAAGAAAAAATATCTTGATTAAACCAGGAGAATAAATTTTCATAAATCATAACATTAAGACATTTTAAAAATAATAATATGAAACATACATAAGAATATGAATCATAAAAAAGTGGATTAGGAATCACAAACTTTTTCCTGTTAGTGGATTATGATTCACTTATCTATTTATCATGTGGATCACACATCACTGAGTTGATTCTCTTGGTGTATTAGGATTCACTCAGCTATTTCCCTTGGTCAATTGAGAATCACAACTCATTTACAATTTTATTGTGAGATATAATGTTTTACCCAATGAATTGGAGAGTTATATAATTCCCAAACATATCATAATGAATTAAAAATAATATGTGTGACATAAGATATCAATAATTAAACGTATCATGAAAAATCCTGAGAAAAAATGATTTCATTAAACTCATAAAAAATAACTCAGGGGATGAAAAATGGGTTTTTCCACATCTGTATATGTCATTAATAAATGTGTTATCAAGAATGAAAAATGTTGATACCGACAACTAAACCAAAAAAAATAATAATTTGAGAAGATATATTGATGGTTATTTATAAAAAATAACTATTATGTAAATAAACCCTTCATAAATGAAGAGTAAATCATTATAAATGAGTAAAAAAAAATTAAATTATTTTTTCTTTGGTGTAAAATATATGGTTATAGTAACTTTGAAAATTAATTTTTAGAAAGGTACCAATTGAGAAACTGAAAATAATAGATTTTAAAAATCAATATATTGAATTAAATATCATTAATTATGTCTTAGAAAACTATAAAGGATTTGAAAAAGGTGAATTGAAAATATCTTAAAAAATTACTTTTGAAAAAGAATTATTGAAAAAGTTGCATTGAAAAAGAAATAGTGGTTTCAAATTTTCAAATGAATGATTTGGAAAACCCTAAATCTTGAAAAATAATTTCATCACTAAGAAATTGGTTTTGAAAGGATGTAAAACCATTTTTGTAATGGCCCAGACCTCTCCGGTCCATTACTCTGTGAAAATGTTGTGTTGGAGGTGTTCCGGGAGGTCAAGTGGACTTATCCCCAACACTTTTCCAAATTTCAAGTTCTGTGAACAGTGTTTCCAGTTTTATAAACCGTATTGGTAGGTGAAAAGTGTTTCTATCGGTGAGGTTCAGTGAACAGTGTTTCTATCGGTTAGGTTCTAACGGTGACCTTATAACGGTAGACTTGAACAGTGTTTCCAAAACGGTAACCTTCTAATGGTGACCTTTTAACGGTAGACTTGAACAATGTTTCCAGATTGGTAACCATCTAACGGTGACCTTCTAACAGTAGATTTGAACAGTGTTTCCAGAACGGTAACCTTCTAACGGTAGACTTGAACAATGTTTCCAGAATGGTAACCTTCTAACGGTGACCTTCTAACGGTAGACTGGAATAGTGTTTCCAGAATGGTAACCTTCTAATGGTGACCTTTTAACGGTGGAATTGAACAGTATTTCCAGAAGGGTAACCTTCTAATGGTGACCTTCTGGTTGTGCCCAAATTTACCCTACAGGTAAAAGCGGTCGATGTAGAACATGTAGGTGTCGAATCCACAGAGACCGAAGAAGTAACCTTGAGACGCTATGATTTGGTGAAGGATGGACTATGAAGTAGGCAACTTTGGTTTTGATTTTGGATGGTTTAAAAAACACTAGGAAACCTAAGTGAATTCCATTCAAATAAAATGGGTTTATCTTAGGATTATGCTCGGGGTGGATTGAATGAATTTTACTTCTTTAGACAATTTTGGTTTTATTAATTCTTAATGAATCCATTCTTCAAAAAATAACACTACCTTTATCATTTTATGGTTTGGTGCTTACTACACATAATTAGTAACCCCTATACACTTAGAGAACCAAATTCATGATCTCTCCGAGGTATATGGTCATTTAGTAATTGAATTTAGTTTGCTCAAACACATTAAAGATGAATAGTAGAAATAACTGAAGAATGGATGTCTTAAATTAATTATCCAATGAAAAACAATTCGTTCATAAAATAACATTCAATCCAGCATTTGCATCCTCCTAAGATCATCCCACTAAAGGGTTAGACCACCATTTATGGTATACTCTCAATGGTGGGCGGAAGATGGCTAACAAGAATTGGATTGAAGAAATTAAAACCGCAGATATAACAGGCACTCCTCCGTGTGTGTGAATGAAATTCCCACCTATGTGTGAACTAATTCACAAGAACACAAAGATATCACTGTGATTTGTGATAATAAAGTTTTAATAAATGAAATGGAAAATATATAAGAGAAATAAGTTGATTAAGAACATAAATATACAAAAAATAAACTTCCATGGAAATGGAAAACATTACAAAGGAAATTTGGAAGCATAACCTTACAATGAAACAAGCAACAAAAGACGATAAGAAAAATATCCACACCTATTCCCTTCACCACTATCTCTTTATATAGGCATATTAGGAGCCTTATTTCCATCCCAAAACAATTAATTCTCCCCCAAACAAATAATAGAGTCAAAAGGAGGATGAATAATCAAAAGGAAATTGATGTTTCGAATTTGACCTGGAAAACTGTCCAGATTCGTCTACCATATTGACGTGTGACTTTCTAATTTAAGAAGGACGAATTCGTAGGGGTTTTATAAGACAAATATCTTCGTCCCTCTGTCCTATATTATATGTAAAGATTTCAGGAAATTTGGCGCATCCGTTTGGATGTTATGGTCGAAATGATGGGACGGATTTCTGTGTGTTATTGTCGGGTCCACCATTTAAATCTCAACTTCAGATCCATTTATCATCAAGAAAACATTAGAATTAGCTCTGGACACAATTGAATAAAATGATCCTAATATTTTTATCTTTCTAATTTATAAATTTGAGCTTTATTGGGCTTGGTTTGTGGGACCCACATTTTTTTGATGGGCCTTAGGCCCATTATGCTTTTTCCAGCAAGTTTCTGCATTCAGGTGCAAAAATCTCCATTTTAACTTATGATTCATCCATAAGACTTAAAAGAAAAAATGTTCCAAATAAATAATTGAATCATAAAAAGAAATATCAAATTAAAATGATGAATATTGTAATTTCCATAAGCAAATTATTGAGTTGGCCCAAATTGGCACTTTAAGCATGAATTGCACAATGATGGGAAATGAAGTTCAATTTCTGAATTGGACTAAAATTGATGTTTATGAACTTTTAAACACATTAATATTAAGATATTAACAATGAATATTAGCCACTTTCAGTTACTAATCACACCCCCCCAACTTGAGTTTTTCTAGTCCCGAGAAAAATATATTACAAATATGAAATTCAAATCCCCTTTTCCAAAAACATTTAAATACACATTGCTCACCCAAACACTTCATACCAAAACAAATTATGGAACCCATCAAAATAATTTAAAAAAATCTTGGTCCATAAGCATATCCCAAGCCTAAGAGCATTCCTTTGTTCAAATTAATCGTCACATTTCATCCAATTTCAATTAAGCATGATAAAGTGTTGTGCATCACAAAAGATATGGGGCCCATTTTATTGTTCAAGGGAAAAAACGGAAGCATTGGGTGGGAATCATATAAAACCTTAATACGAGTATCCATTTTTTTGATATATTTTTGATGATTTTTATCCACAATAGATATGAAAAGACTAATTCTGGGAAAGAAAACTATGGAGTCACGATCCCAAAGTTTCGGATGCCACACATATTGTCAATTTCATGCTCTATTATAGAGATATAAAGCCTAACTCTGGGAAAGAAAACTATGGAGTCACGATCCCCAAGTGCTGGATGCCACACATTTGGACAAAAGATTGCTCTATGTGGTCAATTTTTATTTTGTTTTTGTTTTTTTTGGATACTCAAATTAAACTAAAAGTGACCCCAGAACCCTATGCTATAATGAAAGGGACCCACTAACTCAAATTTACACCCACAATCTAGTAGACGTGCATTGTGGCATTTTTATTAAGAGGATGAAAATTTAAACATTGAAAAATCACATTGGACAACCGCACTTTCCAAAAACTATGCTCATGAACTTAAACTTGCATTAAAATCAGAATCAAGGCATGAAAAATTTATTTGATATCCAATTTTAGAGTTTGTAATGTGTGTTATCATGTTTATGGTTAATGGAATTTTTCTTTTCATGCATGTTTTTATTCACAAAAAAATTATTTTTTATCTCCCTCCAACTTAGAATAACACTATCCCCAGTGTTTAAAGAAAAGAAAAGATAGAAGGGGGTAGGATAAAAGTTAAAAGATGAAATTGAGAATGATAAACATGGAACAAATTCACCTGGTTTTTGAAGTTGAAGTTCATGATGCTCCAGATTACTCCTTTGATCTCTTGGGGGATGTAGGCATCTCCTTGATTGAACATGTATCACCCAAAATAGTTCCTGAACCATAAAAATAAGGACAAAGCAGAAAAAACAGACAACACAATGATTTATTTAATTCCAAGTACCATCATTTTTATAGTTTTCCATGCTTTTGTTTAAAATCAAACTAATGATACATTGTCTTATTTATATTTTCTGGGTAAGTTATTACTCAGGGATCACACCACGTGACACATATGAATACGGTGCTCCCCTTTCATACCCATCCATACTCATAAAAGAATAACAAGTCAAGAGTCTAATTTTTTTTAACCTACAAAAACATAAATAAAATAAAATAAACTGATGATACATTATCTTATTTATATTTTCTGGGTAAGCTATTACTCAGGGATCACACCGCGTGACATGGATGAATACGGTGCTCCCCTTTCATACCCATCCATACCCATAAAAGAAGAACAGTTCAACAGTCTATATAATAAAAAATGACAAAATGAAGCATAAGGAAACAATATATGATTCATAGTGATTGGAAACATGAAAACCACGGGTTGCCTCCCATGCAGCGCTTTTGTTTAATGTCGTTAGCCCGACTTGTACCCTAAATCTATCCATTTTTCTCTGGTTCATATGTTGGATCATTTAACTCCTCCTTGGTTTATTGGTTATTGAATGATTCAATGAATGTTTTTAACCTATGACCATTGACTTTGAAGACATGACCACTTGTGGGGTCCTGAATCTCTATTTCCCCATGAGGGTACACATGATGCACTAAGTGTGGACCAGACCATCTGGATCTTATATTTCCTGGGTCTAGATAAAGTTTTGAACTATACAAGAGCACAAATTTTCCCAGTTCAAATTATTTTACTTTGAGACTCCTAGATTAGTAGGCTTGAACTTTAGATTTATTGATCCTTGAATTTTCATAAGACTCCATCCTAAGTTCCTCGAGTTCATTAAGATATAATTTCCATTTTTTTTCAGCAAAAGAAATGTTAAAGTTCATTTTTTTATTTCCCAAAAGTCCTTATGCTCAATTTCAAGAGGTAAATGACATGATTTTCCATAAACCATTCTATATGGTGACATGCCTAGGATAGTTTTAAAAGTAGTTACATATTCCCAAAGGGCATCTAAGAGTTTCTCGGACTAATCTTTCCTAGAGGGATTGACAGTCTTTTCGAGAATTTGCTTAATTTCTCTATTTTCCAACTCATCTTGACCATTGGTTTGAGGATGGTATGTAGTGGAAACTTTATGAGTAATACCATACTTAGACATGAGTGAAGAGAATGGTCGGTTGTAGAAATGGGTTCCACGATCACTGATTATATCCCTAGTCATTCCAAATCATGAAAATATATTCTCTTTCAGAAATCAGCTCACAACATGGTGGTCATTGGACTTTGTGGGAATGTCTTCAACCCATTTTGAGACATAATCAATAGCTAAGAGGATTTAGAGGTATCCCTTCGAGTATGGAAAGTGTCCCATGAAATCAATTCCCCAATAATCAAAGATTTCAATGACCAGAATGAGAGTGAGGGGAATTTGATTACTTTTGGTAATGGATCCTAATTGCTGACACTGAAGACAACTTTTGAAAAATTGGAAGGAATCCTTAGTAAGGTTCAGCCAGTAGAAACCACTTTGGAGGACCTTTGCAGTGGTTTTCTTTGTAGAAAAGTGGCCTCCACATGCCTCTCCATGACAAAATTTTAGAATGGAATCTTGCTCAGACTCGGGAATACATCTCCTGATGATTTGATCAGGATAGAAATTGAAGAGGTAAGGATCATCAAACACATAGTGTTTGACATCAGAAAGAAATTTCCTCTTAGATTGGGTCCCCAGGAATTTTGGAATGTCACCCATCACCAAACGGTTTTCTATGTCAGCATTCCAAGGGAAATCATTCACTGAATAGAGGTGCTCATCAGGAAATGAATCAGACACAGAGAGGTGGTGTGAGTTGTCTTTTAATTTCATCATAGAGAGGTGATCAGCTACAATATTTCCAACACCCTTTTTATCCTTAATAGTTAAATCGAACTCTTGAAGAAGAAGGACCCGCCTAATCAATCTAGCCTTGGCATCTTGTTTTTGGAAAAGGTATTTTAGGGCTGAATGGTCAGTGAAGACAATGATGGGTGATCCTAAGAGATAAGACCTGAATTTCTCTAAGGAAAAGACAACAGCAAGAAACTCTTTCTCAGTTGTGGTGTAGTTTAATTGTGCATCATTTAAAGATTTTCTTGCATAAGCAATGACACATGGAGTTTTCTCACATCGTTGTCCTAAGACTGCTCCTACAACAAAGTCACTTGCATCACACATGAGCTCGAAAGGAATTTTCCAATTTGGAGATTGCATGATAGGTGGAGATATAAGAGTTGACTTGAGTGTAGAGAAGGATTCCTCACAGCTTTCTGTCCATAAAAATGGAGAATCTTTTACCAATAGAGCATAAAGTGGTCGAGAAATAGAGCTGAAATTCATAATGAACCTTCTATAAAAACCAGCATGTCCTAAGAAGGACCTCACTTCCTTAACAATTTTAGGAGAGGGATGGTGACGAATGATTTCAACCTTAGATTTATCAACTTCAATCCCTCTACTATATACCAGATGACCTAGAACAAGTCCTTCCCTTACCATGAAATGGAAATTTTCCCAATTCAGTATGAGATTCTTATCCTCAGGCCTTCACAAAACCTTTTCAACATTTATAAAGAATCCCTCAAAAGTATCCCCAAAGATGGAGAAGTCATCCATGAAAACCTCTAAAAAATCACCCACCATATCCGAGAATATTCCCATCATGCACCGCTGGAAGGTACCAGGGGAATTACATAACCCAAAGGGAATGCACTTGAAGGAAAAAGTGCCGAATGGACAAGTGAAGGTTGTTTTTCCTTGATCCTCTAAGGAGACTTCGATTTGACTATACCCTTAGAATCCATCTAGGAGGCAATAGAATTGATGACCTGCTACTCGCTCGAGGACATGATCAATAAAGGGTAAGGGGAAATGGTCTTTCTTGGTGCAAGAGTTGAGCTTCCTATAGTCAATACAAACTCTCCATCCACTACTGACCCTTATTGGAAGCATCTCTCCATCCTTGTTGGTTATTACTGTGATTCCAGCCTTCTTTGGAACAACATGGATTGGGCTAACCCACTCACTCTCTGCTATAGGATAAATGATACTAGCTTTTAACAATTTCAAAAGTTCTTTTCTAACTACTTCCATGAGATTAGGATTGAGTCGCCTCTGAGGTTGACGACATGGATTTGAATCAGATTCAAGAATAATTCTATGAGTCTCGATAAGTGGGATAATACCAGGAATATCAGATAGGGTCCATCTAATGGCTTTCTTGGGTCTCCTAAGGACATCTAGAAGCATCCTCTCATGATCGACTTCAAGAGAGGAAGAAATGAAAACAGGAAAGGATTGATTTTCCCCTAATAACGCATACCTTAGTGATAAAGGTAAGACATTAAATTCAAGATCAGATTGGTCATGACTTTCCAAGAAAGGACGAGACTTTGTATTGAGCTTAGATTCTTTGTTCAGATTTCTTGACAAAATTGGTTCCTTGTGAATAGAATTTTCATCCACTAAATTTTCCAGAGTAGTGTCATGAATGGATATGGACTCCATGTTATTAATTTCAACCATGGTATCATTGATTGGTGATTCTAGAAATTCATCAATAGAGCTATCTGAAAGAGATTCAATCCAAGGAGACAAATTTCCCTCATGTGAATAAAGAAAATCAATCTCTTCTGGACTTAACCATCCTTCGGTAATTCCTTGATGTTCATTGATTTCATTATCAACACTACCAATGCAATTAACCTCATGGATATCTTCATCATCCCCATTTGAGTGTTTTCATTGTAGATGTTCAAGTCTAGACTCATGTTTCCAATGGTGATGGTCATGTTCCCATTTCGGACTCGGATAACAGAGTTGATTATTGCAAGGAAGGGACGACCAATGATGATTGGGGTTTGCGCCCTAGGACCTAAGCTTGGGTGATTGTCCAGAATAATGAAGTCAGATTGGTAAATGAAATTTTCAACTTTCACCAAAACATCTTTTAAGATCCCCTTGGGAACTCGAACACTACGACCAGCAAGTTGAAGAGTGACAGATGTGGGTTGGAGTTCTTCGAGCCCTAACTGAAAATACATGGCATAAGGAATGAGGTTCATGCTGGAACCTAGATCACACAAGGCTTTGAAAACATTGTTCTCTCCTAGTTAAAAATTTATGTAAGGGCATCTTGGGTCTTTCAACTTAGGAGGAATGGTCCCTTGAATGGTGGTACTCACATTAGCAGCCAAAAGGACTTGGTTTTTATGTGAAAATTTTCTTTTAAAAATGAAGAATTCCTTAAGGTAATTTGAGTAGGAAGGTATGGTTTGGATGGAATTGAGAAGGGGAATGTTCAACTTAACTTGTGAGAAGATTTCCCTTAATGTGTCACCCAATTCAGGCTTGGTTTTCCCCCTCATGCGTTGAGGAAATGGTGCAGGTTGTTGAGTTTTTTGTTGAAGTGTTGTTTCTTTCACATTGTTATTAGTCTCTTCAGGTTGAGATTGGGGTTCATTTGAATTTTCATTACAGTTTGAATCTTCACATGGTTTCTGACTTATTTGTTCAGGTTTTTCAATTGATTTCCCACTTCTTAAAACTGTTACAACCTTTAGTTGTTCGTGAGTTGTTTGAGTGAAACTTGTCTCTCCCCTTGATGTTTGTTGTGGAATGGCCTGTGTGGGCAAGGGTTCCTTTCCATTTTTGATGGTTTTAAGTTCTTGTTTAATGGATGAGAATTCTGAGTTCATTTTGTCCATTTGATTGCATAGTTGTTCTAGTAGGCTTTGTGGAACATTTTGGGTTGGTTCTTGAGCTTGTGGGTTTATCCCAGGAGGATACTTTGGTTGTTGGAGAGGTTGTTGAATGGGTTGTTGGATCGGTTATTGATATTGGACGTGAGGATGTTGTAATTGGACCGATTTTGGTTGGAACTGATTATGAGGTTGAATGTTTTGTTGAGGGTATGGGTTGATACATTATTGTTGTGTTGGTTGTTGATTATCCTTCCAACGAAATCCTGGATGGTCATTATACCTTGGATTGAAGGTGTTCGTGAATTGTGGCTTTTGAAAGTTCATTTCATTAACTTCTTCTGGTGGTCCTCATAAAAGAATATCCTTGATGGAAGGAATGGTCGGGCAATTATTAGTATTGTGGTCATTCTTGTCACAAATTGTACAAACAAGCTCAACAGTTTGGGTTTTGTGGACCTTCCTAAGATCAATCTCCTCAACTTTCCTCATGAGTGAAGCAAGTTTTGATCTAAGGTTTTTTATTCTCCAATATTGTACATTCCACCAGATTTTGGTGGCTTCTCATAGTATGGTGATGTTCCTCATGTTTGGTTTTGTTCAGCATGATTTTCTAGATACTCGTAAGAATCATTTGGGGCTTTGTTTTTGAAGGTTCTATTACACATCATATCAATGAATTGTTTGTTTCCAAGACCCAACCCATTATAGAAAATTCTCACTTGTTCTAGGATTAAGAAACCATGATGCGGTACCATGTTTAATGTTTCCTTGAACCTTTCCCATGTTTCATAGAATGTTTCCCCCTCTCTTTCAAAAAAGTTTTGTATGCTCTTTTTAAGTGAAATTGTTTTGTGATGGGGGAAGTATTTTTTATAAAATTCTCGTTGAAGTTGGTCCCAAGAGTGAATGGATGCTGGCTCAATTTTTTTAACCAATTATTTTCTCGGTCCTTAAGAGAAAAAGGAAAAAGTCTCATTTTAGTAGATTCAATTTGATTTGGTGGGCACATGGTTCTGATAATGTCATTAAATTCTTTAACCTGAAGGTAAGGAATCTCAGACTCCATCCCATGAAAGGTTGGAAGGTGGTTCAGGACATGGGGTTTGAAAACATATTGGGCATATCCTATGTTATCATGCCTAATGCATGAGGGTGCATTGGTCCAGGTTGGTGGGAGGTAGTCATTCATGGTCGGGTCTGCAAAAATTCCCATGTTAGGGTCTTGCCCATTATTTTGGTTCCCTCCCCGGTTTATGATTTGGTTTTGTGGGAGATTCTGCATTGTATCGAACTCAACGTCTGATTGTGGAGTATTAGGAAGATTTGGATCTAAAGGAAATAGACCTCTTTTAGTTCTTGACTCCCTAGCCCTAGGAGTATCCACCCTAACTAAACTGTTTGAGTTATTGCGGGTGTAGGCGGACATGCGCCAAAAGAAAAAAAAGCGAGAAAGGGAAAATATAAGGGAATTGGGATGAGAATAGAAGAATGGGGGTAAGAAAAGAAGGTTTTTGGTCTAAGGAACTTACTTGGTCCCCAGAAACAGCGCCAAAGTTTGGTTGCGCCCAAATTTACCCTAATAGTAAAAGTGGTCGATGTAGTACATGTAGGGGTCGAATCCATAGAGACCGAAAAAGTAACCTTGAGACGCTATGATTTGGTAAAGGATGAGCTATGAAGTAGCCAAATTTGGTTTTGATTTTTGATGGTTTAAAGAAGACTAAGAAACCTAAGTGAATTTAATTCAAATAAAATGGATTGATCTTAGGATTATGCTTGGGGTGGATTGAATGGATTTTTCTTCTTTAGACAATTTTGGTTTTATTAATTCGTGATGAATCCATTCTTAAAAAATAACAGTACCTTCATCATTTTCTGGTTTGGTGCTTACTACACACAATTACTAATCCCCTATACACATAGAGAACCTAATTCATGATCTTTCCAAGGTATATGGTCATTTAGTAATTGAATTTAGTTTTCTCAAACACAATAAAGATGAATAGTAGAAATAACTGAAGAATGGATGTCTTAAATTAATTATCCAATTAACAACAATTCGTTCATAAAATAACATTCAATCCAGCCTTTTCATCCTCCTAAGATCATCCCATTAAAGGTTTAGCCCTACATTTATGGTATACTCTCAATGGTGGGCTGAAGATGGCTAATAAGAATTGGATTAAAGAAATTAAAACTGTGGAAATAACGAGCACTCCTCCGTGTGTGTGGATGAAATTCACACCTACGTGTGAACTAATTCATAAAAACACAGAGATATCAATGTGATTTGTGATAATAATGTTTTAAAAAATGAAATGGAAAATATATAAGAGAAATAAGTTTATTAAGAACATAAATATACAAAAAAGAAACTTACTTTGAAATGGAAAACATTACAAAGGAAATTTGGAAGCATAATCTTACAATGAAACAAGCAACAAAAGATGATAAGAAAAATATCCACACCTATTACCTTCACCAATAGATCCTTATATAGGAATATTAGGAGCCTTAGTTCCATCCCCCAACAATTAATTCACCCCCCAACAATTAATAGAGTCAAAAGGAGGGTGAATACTCAAAAGGAAATTGATGTTTCGAATTTGACCCAGAAAACTGTCCAGATTCGTCAACCATATTGACGTGTGAATTTGTAATTGAAGAATACCGACTCTGTAGGGGTTTTAGAAGACAAATATCTTCTCCCATCTGTCCTATATGAGCTTTAAAAAGTTCAGGAAATTTGGCTCAGCCGTTTGGAAGTTATAGTCAAAATGTTGGGATGGATTTCTGTGCATTAATGTCGGGTGCACCATTTAAATCTCAACTTCAGATCCCTTTATCATCATGAAAACATTAGAATTATCTCTGGCCACAGTTGAATAAAATGATCCTCATATGTTTATATTTCTACTGTATAAATTTGAGAATTATTGGGCTTGGTTTGTGGGCCCCACATTTTTTTGATGGGCCTTAGGCCCATTATGCTTTTTCCAGCAAGTTTCTGTCTTCAGGTGAAAATATCATCATCTTCACTTGTGATTCATCCATGATACCTAAAAGAAAAAATGTTCCAAATAAATTGATGAATCATATAACAAAATATCAAATTAAAATGATGAATATTGTAATTTCCACAAGCAAATTATTGAGTGGGCCCAAATTGACACTTTAAGCATGAATTGCACAATGATGGGAAATGAAGTTCAATTTCTGAATCGGACTAAAATTGATTTTTATGAACTTTTAAACAAATTAATATTAAGATCTTAACAATGAATATTATCCACTTTCCGTGAATAATCACCTTCTAATGGTAGACTTGAACAGTGTTTCTAGAATGGTAACCTTCTAACGATGACCTTCTAACGGTGGACTTGAACAGTGTTTCCAGCTTCCTACAGTTTCACCCCTCTGACGTTTCCTTTGACATAAAATACATTTAAAGCCTTGTTTTAAGGAATATTAAGGACGATTCAAATTCCATGAATCCCATATTAATTATTCCTAAGGCTGGGATGTATTTACTTAGTCAAACCGCGTGGGTTAATGTGATCCATTTTTAATGAAGAATTAACCAGATCTTAAACCGTTGCCTCGTTAAATATTCAAAAAGAAACCAGATATCATTCCCCCTTGTTATTACTCCTTGTTCTCGAATAAGAGACATTATAACCCTTAAATCATTCCCATAGGAGTTTCACAATCAAATCCTAATCCTCTGATTGGTTCCGCTCTATTTTGGATGCAATCGTGCTGTGTCGATCAATCTTCCCAATAAGGTATGTTTTATCGTCATTCCTTTGGGGATCATCTTCTCTTATTTTTCCCTTCCATATTATACCATGTAATTTCCAAGATTGTAATGGGGTTTTCTTGGGGTTGGTTGGTACTCTCGTACCGTGGAATCCTCTGGTGGATGCAGTTGTCGTGAAAGGAGGATTGTGACCCGTTGTGTGGATAAAGGATGTCAAGAAATCTTCGAGGTAGGGGATTCATGGATTCTCTAATAGTATATGTGAAATCGTAGAATTAGGATGATTTAGCCCTTTGTATCACAATGAAATTGATGTAATAAAATACTTGAACCGGATTAAAAGAATTGGTTGATCGCATGTTGTTTCTTTGTACCGTGATAACGGTTTGCCTCATGTTTTTCTAGATAGAGTGATATCTATGTTTTCTTTGATTAGTTGTTCGTTCTTGATGGAAATTGATAATGAACGTAAAGCCGAAATTAATTTTTAATTAATTGGATAAAGATAAAGAGGCATGTAAATGAATCCGGTTGTTGTCGTTGTTGTAGTTGATCTAATTTAATGATAATCGAATTGGCATAGTAAGCATGTTAAATCATTGTGATAGCTTACTGATTAGTCTTTCTAAAATTGGAACCTATGGATTGAATCTGTTAATTCAATATGGAATAAATAATCGCTTGTTTGATAATTTCTAAATGGGTTCTGAGTTACCCTCTTGTTTTTTAAAGGGCCAAGAGCCCATGGTTGTGATTGTTGATTTCCTACTTCTTGTGTTGTGATGTGACCCTCGAGGGGTGTTGTGATATGTGGAGGCATGGAGGCCTTGTGGTTGTGGCAGCAGATGATGCCTAGAGTGGCGAGGCACATCAGTTTATGCATGTGGGTGCCAGGGAGGACACCGGGGGTGATGGAATGGGATGGATGTGGTTGCTGGATGCTTGTGGATTCTTTGAATGTTTATCTACTTTGCTTTTCCCCACTCCTCAAGGAAGCTGGTCTTGCTTACCGTTCTTCCGAAGGATATGAAGACGCACAGGGTATGCCACGTGCTTTCCGTGTTTAGCCTCTAGAGGGGGAATGGGTCTATGCTCTTTCTATAGGTGGAAAAGACTCTACAGGTAATATATCTACTCACCGTGTGGAGCCTTCTTTGTGTTTAGTAGCATAGGATTTTTTTCTAGAATTCCTAGGAATATGGGAAAGTAATTCTGTAATGAAAGTTTGATTAAATGGTGATAATCCATGGGGATGGAGATACTGGAATTCAAAGGTGTGGTGAATCTTAAAAGGAGCAGTTGACTTTGGGAGTGATGCTAATGAATTTTAATGTTAAATTATTTATGGTTAGTTAATGTTTAAAGAATTAATTAACATACAGTGGAACTGATAAAATGAGAATGCAGTAATCTAGTAATGCTCTCCAAATGTTTGTGTGCTTATAGGATACCTAGTCTTAGAAGTAGCATCCTGGAGTCTGAGAGACATTAGCTGCAGTTGTATCTAAGACTAGTTAATGCCCATAGTGTGGATGTGAGTTATATATATATTCTGTACTTTTTGTGTTTCTATACGCTACTCCACCCTGTCAGTAAGGGAAACTGACACCCCGGGGATTCTGAGCCCTGGGGGGTGTTTTCCCCAACATTCTGATGGGAGGTTGAATGGCTGACTACACCCGTTGACCCCGCTCTCTTCTCTTGGTAGATCTTTTTGCTGGTAGGCACAGTGGTTTCTTCCCCATATATGTGTGTAGAGGGCTGTAATGGCTTGTGGTTATTTCACACACATATATTCTAGATATAGTATCATATGGACTACTATAGCTGTAACGTGTATAGGCTGTGATGGCTTGAGGATCCCTACTCGGTGTATGGGCTATAATGGATTGAGGTTTAATACCCGATGTATGATACACGATTTGCGGGCTGTGGTGGATCCCGGAACTTACTTGGTTACTTTGGATTGTGAGGATGGTGTGGTGCTTCGCCCAGGTGTCTGCAGGCATGCCTTTGTGGTGCATGAGGTGTAGATTGTGGAGCTTAGCCCCGGTGTCTGCGGGCAAGCCTTTGGAGAGAGATGCACATGACGTATGTCGTTGGGGAAAAGTGGAAAACCAGTGGGGAAGTAGTAGCGGGGTACCCTTGATTTTTTTTATTATATGCTATATTCTTGTATGCGTTACTTGGTGAGAGTATCCATGGTGAGGTTGGGAACTTAGTATACCTGTTTAGGTGACGAGTTAGTTTCACTTGTTGTTCACTGGGCTTTAGCATGATTTCTTTACTTTTGCATGATAGGCTTGGGGAGGATCCTACTGAGTATACTGTTATACTCACCCTATGTATATATAAACCGTTTTTCAGGTCACTTGGAACAGGATGGAGATCCAGCTGGTTACTACTAGCTTGTGGTTGGAGGAGCTGTTCGGGCTTGTGGGCGCTGCCGTTTTACTTTCTTTTGGGTACTTTTAGTTTTACCTTTCAGTTGTAGTACTTTTTCATGGCATTTCATATATGTACTTGGGTTACTTTTATATTTCAGTTCTGAGTTGGATTTGGTTGGTGTCTATCTTATCTCTCTCTTCTGCATGTGTTCTCTTAGAGGGTAATTCCTCCCATTTGTGAGTTTATTATACCCTCGGTGCTAGTCGCCAACCCGGGGCCTACTGGAGGTGGGACTCAGGGGTCATTATCTCTCTTCTCACATTTCTGGCCCAGGAGGGGTACACATTGTGGGGAGGGGGTCGTGACAGTTTTATAGTATTTTGAAATTCCATTACAAAAAATAAACATTTTAAAAATATATAAAAAATATAATTTAGAAAATTGGTTATGGAAGTAGTAATATAAAATGAGAAAAAACATAATTGGGTTTGTAGAAATATTGAAAAACATTGTTTGGATCGGAAAATATGGTCATGGAAAAAATAATTATTAAAAAGAATGTGAATTATCTTTAACCATTTCAGAAATTTATGAGGATGATATTCATTGATGTATAATATTAGAATAGAAATATTCATCTTCCATTTATATTAATATAAAGTAAAATGAAATAAAATATAATGTTTGAAGAATCAAAACATGGATTAAATAATTTCAGGTAGGATCATTATAACAGGATGAAGGGAGTTGTGTTAACAATGACCCATAAAATCATACTATACTATGAATCAAAATCTTCTTAAAAATTGGACATGATATGAATATTCATACCTAAATAATTATATTTTTATGGGAAATTACATTAATTTGGTATTAGTAACACCATATCAAATATGTCTTGGTTCATAACAAGAAACATGTGTGAATATATTATATTCCTGGCCAAGAAGCCACTTTATTTAACTCATGAACTACACTAATATGATTGAGTCTCTTATATATCAAAAAGTAAAATACTAATCATCTATTTTAGATATTTATTCTAATATATAATATTTTATAAAATTTAATTTCAGTTATTCTCTATATGTATATTTATTATTTATTATCTAATTTCAATATTATGAGTGAGTAATTCTGATCATTTCAAAGTAGTTTCATAATTGGGGTGATGTTATTCATTATTGTCACAAAGTTAATCATTTAAATATCACCAAAGTTACAAAAATATTTGTTTTAGGATATTGTATAATGTTATAATTTAATTCGATGATATTTTTAGTGATGATTCTTGTGGATGAGATTGGTGAAAAGCATATTTCAGTAATATTTTACAAACAAAGGATTTTAAGTTAATTAATGAGTTTAATAATAATATTACAATTAAAAAAAATATTTAAAAATTATTGTCATATACTTTATTTAATTATTTTCCCCCATTCATTCATGATATAATTTTATAAAATTGTTCAAGTAGGTGGTATGATCGTCTGAAACACGAACATACCGTAATAAATGGATGATTATTATTAGAATGTGAATCTTATGGGGATAATATAATTATTATTCTGTAATAATGATATAATATAGAAAAAGTTATGTTTTTGAATTATAATTATGATATTTTAATAAAAAAAATAGAGAAACTATAAAGAATACTAGATACATTACATTGCGGAGTCGGTTGCCCGTACAACACACAGTTAATATTTACATTTCCAAAATAATTAGTGGAAAATTTGATGGATTATAATATTATATTAATAATAATAATTCTATTATATATTTAATATTTATTCCTTAAATTCACTCATATAATCCGTGAAGAGATGTGATAGTGGAAAATAGAAGTACTGACTTTTTGTTGGATATAGAATGCACAACCCATGACTGACTATTTCATTATTATTAATAAAAAAAGAGAAAGGAGGTTAATAATTTTTCCATTATAATAATAAAATTAAGTATAAATTCATAAATATTTCTTATATATAAATTATTGAATTATAATTGGTAATTTAAGAATGAAATAAAAAGAAGCGGGGGGAAAGTACACTTGTTGAGGACTTGGGCATTCCCATGGATTACTCTTTGAAAATGGAGTTCTTTAGCCAGTATCTTATGACCAAAGGATCAAGGAATAGAAATAGGATAATAAAGGATTGGTAATGGGTATAGTTTTTGTAACTACCCATGATTTTATGAAATATGTTATTTTTAATAAATTTAATTTTTTGGACAGATTGAGTTGAACAGAACGCAATGTTTTAACAAACCACAATATACTAATATTATTATTTTTTAAATAGGAAATTCATATCATAGACATTAAAAATATATATATGATTATTGAAA
Source organism: Viscum album (assembly GCA_963277665.1). Lineage (NCBI taxonomy): Eukaryota > Viridiplantae > Streptophyta > Magnoliopsida > Santalales > Viscaceae > Viscum > Viscum album. Next base: position 1,180,596,762 of record OY728152.1, on the reverse strand, counting down.
AAAACATTAATTAAAATGGTTTTATATAAAGAGAACGTATTAAAAAATACATAATTTTTATTAAATTGTGTATAGGTTTCAAGAATAAAATTTTCTTAAAAAATGTTTTTATTGTTCTTTGTGAACACATAATAAAATAAAATTTTCCCAATTTTGTTAAAATTATTTTAAAAATTAAATTCCTTTTTTATATCTAAATTTATATAATAGATTTGAGTGAATTTCTGATAATTTTCGGAATTGATTATATTTTTGATGGATTGTAAAAAATAATTATTTTTATTAGAAATTGGTGTTTAATTTGAAGGATTTACAAGAACCATTTTATTTTGAGTGGGATTAGAAGTAAAAATATTAGAAATATATATTTATTAATTCAGTTTTGGACACTTTAATCAATTTGATATTTAATTTTTATATTAAAAGTTCTTATATTTTTGAAAGGTTTCTCTTTTGAATACCACTTTTTTTCTGTCTATGGGACTTATCATAAAATAAATTATGAGACATTTTTGACTTATATTTTATAAAATTCATTAAATATTTTTCTGAAAAATTTATATTATACAACGAGTTAAAATTTATTTTTGGTCCTCAATATACAGAAAGACTCTAAAAATTATTTACCACACTTAATGATAAAATATGGTTTTGTGAAATACTTGCGCTTGTATAGAAATTAGTTTCCCACAATTATAATATTTTTATTTAAAAAATTGGGTTTAAAATTTATAATTAATGGGTTAAAATTATCTAATAAGGATATTTTAATTTTATTCCTTATGGATAAATTACCTAGGTAAATAAAAATCAACAAGTTACGAGGTAAAAAATAAATTTTTTAAAATTTTGTAAAAATAAAGGATAAGGATTAAAATGTTTATAAAATGTGTTTTTTGTTGTAGGTGTTTATAGAAAAAATAATTCCTTTATAACTTTATGTATCATTTTTATGAAATTTTTATGAGATTCACTTCCCATTGTGGAATAGTTTTGGGTATTTATAAAAATGGGACTGCTTCTCAATTATAAAAGGGAACTTACTCTGCTAACATAATTACATATATTAGGCCCTTTTCCTTGACCAAATATTGAAACAATATATCTCAAATATAATTATAAATGTTTTAGAGACTTTTTCCCCCAAAAAGGCCAATCCTAGGGTCCTTAATAAGATATCCAAAGAGGGTTTTCCAAGATAAAGTAATTGTTTTCACCAAAATATTTTTTTTTAGTTATTCTCTCACCATATTTATTAATGTTTTAAAAATTGAAATATTATAAATCCTTTATTTAACATATTATTATGTGTAATTAATTATTTTAACAACCTATATCCTTCACATATTCCATTAAATGGGAATCAAAATGGTCGATTATTTGTATAGAGGATTATCACCTCACGAACTGATGTTATTCATCTTCAAGCACAACCACTATAGGATGGATATAGTAATGATTTTAAAATATGTATATGGTAGTTAAAAAATTATTATGAATTTAAATTTATAATATCACATATACATTCCTACATTCTATTCAGTGGAAATAGGATAAAATCACCCATGTATATGGAGGACTACCACCACACGAAGTAGTGTGATTCAATATTCACTTATGTTTTACATAGATGTTAATAAGGATAGGTTTAATAAAAAATATGATATATATTAATTAAAAATTTTACCAAAAAATTAATATATTATTTTTCTTTCCTTCCCTTCATCCGTTAGGAAAATGGATACTGTATTCAATTGTATGCATGGCCTACCATTTATAAGAATGGTTCACCTAATTTTCTATATATATATTTGTTGGATTATTATAAATAAATAAATAATAAATATTTAAGATATTTCTATCATGTATAAAAATATATGTATTATGGAACTATGATGAATCTAGGAGGTCCAAAAATATCAAATTAAAACATAAATGAAAAACCATGAAGTTATTAACCAAAATATGATTTGAAAAAACAATCATAAATAAATATTGAATAAAAGGTCATAATTAAATAATATATTGCACTATATAATTTTTTTGGTATTTTAATAGGATTAATATAAACCTATACATATTATATAGGAGGTTTTAACATTTAAAAAGAATGATGTGGTTGAAGGGAAGATATTTTTAGTCTCTCTTTTCTTTTTGGGAGAAAAATTCCATATTCCTCCCATGTTTCATTTATGTTGTCTAAATACTCTACATGAATGTATTTTATGATTATTAACATGAAAATTATGTGATATACATATCCATAAAATGTTTTCAGCTTTGTGGTGCCCATAATTCAAAATTTAAAAATGTGGTATGTGTTTGATGTTACATTGTCATTATTTATCTGGATTTTTTATGATAATGATTTCAAATATGAAATATCATGATATTTGTTTTAGTGACTTCATAAATTTTATTCTCCTATATTTATTTATAATAATATATTTTTTCCCTTTATTTACTTATCAATATGTACTAAAGATTCCAAAATAACGTTTTAAAATAAATTAATATTTATTTATCTCTTCGGTCGAAAACCCTTTATCATCCAAATCCCTATTTCTAAAAATGTTTTCATGAATTTTTTAAGGTTCCTATATTTTAAAGTAATATTTTACAACGTTGGAATTAGTTTAATTTTTTTAATAGAATCTTCATACCTGTTTCCAAATATTTCTTATTTAGATTTTATCGACAAATGATAAAGGAATATTCATCTCAATATGTACAACATGAATGGTATTTTCAATGAAGAAAGGTATTATCTTTTTTTATAGGAATATCTCTAGTTATGAATATATAAGTGGAGGATGATGTATTTTAGTTATGAACCAGTTATTTATGTCTCTATGTTTCCACAGGCATCTAATCTATACAATTCTAGCATGGATTTTTATATTATGAAATAAATATTCCTATAGGATATTATTTTTAAATATGAGAAGTTTCAGTCAATATTATTGGTATCTAGGAAATATTTTTTGGAACATTAGAAACTTGGATGAAAAAACTTTAGTGAGGCCCTAGGGATATGTATTTGGATAAGTCAAAGGATAAGTCATTGTATAGGAAAATTTCTGCAAATTTTGTGGAAGGATAAAACAAGGGGATTCCATGAAATCACATACCAATAGAGAATCTACATGCTGATGTGGATCTGGAATAGCTTCACCTAGTGGTAATAACTCTAAAAATGTAACATTGGGAAATGAATCTATCTTAAAATGGTGAAAGAAAATAGGCCTTATTGTATACATAATTTGACACTCCTAGGAGTTTTTATATGGAAGTTAAAATACTAATTATGAACAATCATGATGTATTTGAGTACACTATGATTAAGAAAAACCTTGGTTAGGAATATGTTGACATAGATTGAAAGGGAGGTGTAATCATTCAGACATACTATGAATGATTTTTGATGATGTATCACTATGATCAATTATTCCTAACATACATGCTAACCATTTTATTTATATGATGAGATTAAAGATAGAAAGATAAATACGCGTTGGTAGAATCTATGATCAAATAATTAAGTAAAATATTTGATATTAGATATATGAGTTCATGTATTTCATGAAATTTATCTACGGATATCCAATTTTATCCTCAGTTTTGAGATGCTGAATAAAAATTAAAAACCACTAATAGTACGAAAATTTCATTTAATGTATATAATTCATCTCTAGTTTATGTTTTTGGTGTTTCGCCTCCTAGAATTCAGGTCATTCTTCCACTAGTTGAATATTATATTAGCTTCAGAATGGATTAGATTTCTCTATAAAAATATCATATTAATTTTCTATTAAGGTATGTGAAATAAGATATTCTAAACAAAAATATGATCTTCTACCATTGGGATGATAAATATAAACATCCAATAGAAATTGAACACATTGTATGAGTCATGATTCAATTTTAAAAGGGAATCCAATCTTATATAGTTGGGGAGAAAAAAAATTAATGATATAAATATTATAATGGAGTGTTTAGATGTCTTCTCAGAAGAGTTCCTGAGTCAAACATCAAATAGTGAAGTTATTTTATCAATATAACTTATACATTGTGCCTCAAATATTTCAAAGACACCCTAATGAATATCCCAGATTGATTTTCACGAATTGAAAAAGAAACTCTAGGAGAATCTTGACAAGGGATTCATTCTACCTTGTTTGTCTACTTGTGGGTCTTTTATTCATTTTTTTTGAATAGAAAGATGGATTTATGCGACTCAGTATTGATTATTGGGAGCTGAACAAGTTAAAAATCAAGAATAAGTTTTCTCTACACTATATTGATGACATTTATTATCAGCTATGTATAGTTAATTTTTTTGTGACAATTGGTCATCATTATAGATATCATCAATTCATGGTAAAGAGTTATGATATACCTAAGAAAAAAATCCGTACAATGTGTAGATTGTATGAGAATATAGTGATTCTATTTGTTCATACTAATCCCAAAATAATCTTCATGGATTTAACTAATAAATTATGTAGAGATTACATTGACCAATTTTCGGCAGCTTATATTGAAAATATTATTATATACTCAAATATAAAATTAAAGCATGGAAATAATTTGAAAAAATTACTAAATAACCTAAGGGTAATCACTATACTAATAATTTTCTATGTGGGAATTTTGGATTAAGAAGGATATATTTTTATGTCGTATAATCTCAAGAGAGGGTGTATTAGTGGATCCATCAAAGATGGAGGTTATTAAACATTATCCCACACCATCGAATATGAGTTATATCCATAGTTGTATAGGTTTATATAGATATTATTGATGGATTTTAGAGAATTTATAATTAATTTACAATCTCCTTACCATGTTAAGTCTGTAGGGAGTCCTGTTCCTTTGGATAGATTAATGTGAAGAAAATTTTATGGAAATGAAGAGATGGTTAGTTTGTGAACTTTTTATTACATTACCAAGAAGTGGTGAGGGTCTTACAATCTATAGTGATTCACCAATTTTGGGATTGAGTAGAGTTATATGGAATAATGACATGACTATAGCTTATTCTGCATGGTGATCGAAGGTTAATGATCAAAATTACCCAAATTATGATTTTGAGTAAGATGCGGTAATTTTTTCATTAATGGTATAGAGGAATTATCCATACATAGAATATTGTGATATATATACTAATCATGAATACATATAGTATATATTGAAGTTGAAGGAATTAAACTTGTGCTAGAGAGGATGTTTAAATATGACTATGGATTATGCTTGCTCTACATAGTATCACCTCAAGAAACAGAACAAGGTGACAGGTGATTTGAGTTGAGAGGATCAATCTAGATTATCTATGATGAGGATAAAAAGACATCAAAAATTTTAGGATTTCAAAAGGATGTATCTAGAAATCTTGAAGGAAGGGGCAAAATCGTGTCTGTATCAAATTACTATTCATCCACGTATACAAGTAAAGATTAAATATTCACAAATGGAAGTCAACGATATGTAGAATAAAAATGATAAATATTATCGAGTTTACCTTTTATTATGATGGAATGATATGGTTGAGGAACTATTGATGTGTTTCATCCATACCTGATTTGTAGGAGCTGTTAAAAGAATGTTATATTTTCTTATTATATATTCATCCTGGATTTATAAAGACTTATTAAGATTAGAAGGAGTATTTCTAGTGGAAATCCATGAGGGGAGATAATGCAGTCCTTGTATCTTGGTAAATGGTATGTTAGCATGTTTTTGTTGAGAAAAAAATCTTAAGGCTATGTTAGAACCATTACCGATTCCATAATGAAAATTGGAAAACATAACCATGGATTTTCTCATTAGACTCATAAAAATTTCTAAATTCAATTATTCTATTTGGGTTGTAGTCGATCACATTAAAATTTTATTTCACTACATTTATATCATACATGATTTCTCTTTCGATCATATTTCTAAGATATACATTAGTGAAGTGTTAAGGTTTTATGTAGAACCTATTTCCATTGTATCTGATCAGGATCTAATGTTTACATAAATGTTTTGGTGAAGACTCCAGTATGACTTGAATAGAGAATTGAGTTTTATCACTGCATTTCATATACAAATAGATGTCTAGTCAGAGATAAAAATTTTCACTATATATGATATTTTGATAACTTGTTCTATGGGTTTCAAGGGTGGTTAGGATCAATACCTTCCTCCACTTGAGTTTTCATACAACAACAACTTTCACTTGAGGATTTAGGTTGATCATTATGAATATCTATATGTAAATAACTAAATAAATCCAATATGATATGATGATGTAAGAGAAAAAAATATAGTGGAGCTATATATAGTAGAAGAAATTTTAGAGAATGTTTGATCCATTCAACAACACATAAGGATGAAAAAATTGAACAAAAACTTTATAATGATAATGATCAATGCAATATATAATTTTAAGTGGGTGATACAGTATTTCTATGTATTAATTCTTGGAATATGGTAATGATACTTTTAATGAAGTGAAAAATGATCTGCATGTACGTTGGTCCCTATAAAATTATTGATCATATCAGGATCATACCTTATCTCTTAGACCAAGCACCAAACCTTTATCTATTTCACGATTTTTCCATTTATCTATACTAAGGAAGAACATATATGATATGTCACATGTACTAATATTATATGCCATACTACTTGATCAAGATATTTCTTATGATGGATAACCAGTGGATATTCTTGATCTTAAATGAAGAATCTACCAAACAAGATGACACAGTTTGTCAAAGAATTTTGGAAAAACCAACAGCTTGAGAATACTATGTAGGAACATGTGGATGCAATGAGGAATGAGTATTTCCAAGTTTTCTATAGAAAGTTAGAGTAATTTAGTGGTAAAAACTCATTTCAAGGGTGTATAATGTAAAAACTTGATATTTTATGAAATATATATATTTTATTAATTTAATATCTTCGATAGCTGGTGTTACCTGAAACACTATTTTAAATGTACCATGGTATAATTTTAATACTATTTTGTAAACATGACCTTTATAACCTAACAATTAAATAGGATCATATGAATATGAATGATTTCATTTTTAATATTATTTATAATTGTTTTATATAAATAAATAAAGTTTCTGTTATGTTTTTTAACCAATAATAAAATAAATGTTTTCCAATTTCAGAAATTTAATTTTAAAAAATAAATTTAATTTATGATAAATATATGTGTAAATTTTGTATGAGTGAATTCTTCTTAATTTTTTGAAAGGATTTAGTTTTCAATGAATAGTAAAAAAAATACTCCTTTTCATTAACAACCGCCTTTTAGTTCATAGAATTTAAAGTCTCAATTTTTATTTAATATTCTTTTAAATGTAATATAATTTGAATTACATATTTTAAATAAAATTTTTGTCATTTAAATCAAATTTATATTGAATTATTATATTTAAACATACTATAATTTTGAAACATTTCTCTTTTGAAAACTAATTTTTTCGTCACATTTGTGGGATTATTCATAAATTAAATTCTACAAATTATGTGACTTTAATTTAACAAAATAGATTCAATATTTTTAATCCATATAATTTATATTATATAATAAATTCAAATATATTTTTTTCATAAATATTAATAAATAAATTACCAATTAATTACGATGATTAAGGTTGAAACTAAGGTTTTCATTTTACATTCACCTGTGTTAATATTTAATCTTATAGAAACCTAGGATTTTTTTAATTTATTAAAATTTTCATTTATAATTAGTGGGATAACTTTTTATAATAAATTTAATTTTTATTTTAGTTTTAATGTATATGTTACCTAGGTAAATAAAAAGATACAATTTAACGTGGTGAAAACTAGAATTTTATAATAATGTAAACATAAAGGAAAATTAATAACATTGTTTAAAACCTTTGTAATTTTGGAGATTTTTATCAACCATATAATCCCACAAATTAATTATTTATCCATATTGGAGGAATTTATGGTGGTATTGACTTCATATTATTGAATTGTTTTTGGTAATTACAAAAATGACACTCCTCCTCAATTATAAAATAGAACTTTATCCTCCTAATTATTCACACCTTTTAATCCCTTTGGCCCGACCAGACCCTACATTAATATATTCTGAAATTACTTAGGCACATTATATATCTTCTTTTGTTCCTAGAAGACCAATATTTCGGTCCTTAATAAGAGACCCAAAGGTGGTTTTCCCAAGTGAATGTAATTGTCTTCACTAAACACTTTCATTTTAATTCTTCTCTCACCACCATCAATAGTATACTAAAAAATACCATAAAATAAAAAATGTATAAAAATTATTCTAATATTTTAATATATTTATGGAATAACCTATATCCCTATTCTCTTCCATCTATTGGGAAATGAAACCAACTATCATGGGTATGATAATCTACTGCTTCGTGAAGCGATGTAATTCGTTTTCCATCACCAATTTTCCTGGAAAAATATAATGATGTATTGAAAATATTTATATCTTATTTTTAACAGAATTATACTTTTGGATATATAATATCCAATATACATTCTTATTTTCCATTCTCGGGGAATATGATATTGTCCCTCAGGTGTACGAAGGACTACAACCTCACAATGCGATGTTTTTCGTTCTTCACTTCTTACATGAAATTAAATAAGAATATGTTTAAAAAAATTATGTGATATATATGACCTAAATAATATTCTATAAATATATTATGTTATTTATCTTTATTTTTTTCATCCGTTGAGAAAATTGAAAGAGCTTCCATGGGTACGTACGGCCTAGTGTCCCCGTGAATAGTGCAATTCATTTTTTATCTTTATCTTCATTGGATTACTCTAAGCATAGAGATAATGAATATATATTATAATTATATCATGGTTAACAGTCTGGATATTATAGAATCATTTTCAAATTAAAAGGGCCAAAAATACCAAATCAAAACATACATGAAAAGAAAAGTATCTATTTCCTAAAATGATATTTTAAAAAAAATTATTAATAAATGGATAATAATTTGATAATTAATTCACATATGGTATGATATATAAAATTAAGTTTCATCAAAATAAATACAAAAAAAATATTTATCATATATGTGGTTTGAACATGTATGATGTATGTCAAGACTTGAGGTAATAGATTTCTAGTCTCTCCTCTATTTCAAGAGATATATGCCATATTAACCATTTTTTATATTATGGGGTGTATATACTTCCCATGAATTTATTTTATGATTCTTATAATTAATATTATAGTTCATAAATTCCTATAAAAGTTCTTTTATTTCATGGTGTTTATGATTAAAAGGTTACCAAAGTGTAATGGGTTTGATGTTACAATCAAATTATTTATTAAGATTGTTTATGATTATGATTTCAATGATGAAATATTATGATCTATTTAATAGTAATATCATAATTTTTTTTTATCCTAAGGTTATTTCTTGATAATACATTTTTTCATAGAATTTTACTCTATTTATGTACCTAAGATTCCAAAATTATGTTTTCAAACTAAAAAAACGTTATGTATCCTTTCAGGGGATTAAACTTTTAATTTCATATCTATGTTTTATAAAAATGGTTTCGAGAATGTTTTTGTATTCATATATGTCTCTTTAAATTCATTTTTACCAAGTATTTCTTTTTTACCAATTTATTTTCAATAGAATATTCATGTAAACTTTTATATAAGACAGTTTTGGCTTTTATCGAAAATATAAAAGGAATATTCACTTTAATATGTACAGATTGAACAGGTTTTTCAAACATAAAAACCACCTAATTATCTTATTGCATTATTTATTTATTTAAAAGGTTATTTTTAAAGAAACTTTTTTCTTTAATACTTTATAATTTTTTATATTTTAGATATGTTTTTTAAAAAGAAAGGTATATTTTCCTCAATAAATTTTTAAGGATCTTTTTATGGAATTTAAATTCATCAACCCCAACAACCATTGGCATTGATTATTTTTTTATAGGTATACGATCTCATTGTAGCATCCAATTTGTCACACCCCGACCATGATTGACAAACTATTAAATTATATCTGGTTTTTCTTTTTAGTTTCAGGTCGAACAAGTATTTAATTTTAAATTTTGGGGGTCTCCAGTAGAGGCTCATGGCTAGCACATGGTTTTACCAACCTTACGTCCAAATCATGCGCGGTTTCTAGGCTGTTAAAAAATAAAAGAATATAAAAAATGTAATAAAATAAAAAATAATGATTTAAAACTGATAATAATAATGAAAATATTATTATTATTATTATAATTATTATGATTATTTTTAGTATTTTATTGAATTTATTATAATAAATACAAAAATAATATTTAATTAAGAATATTATTGTCATGAACTTTGTTAACATTTTATTATTTAATTATTGGTGTTATTATTATTATCATTATGAAATCATTAAACTCATTATTATTATTTCAATTAATTATTGATTATTATGATTTTATTTACTTATTCATATATTTATTTACCTATTTTTGTCTATTTTCCTATTTTTATTTTTATTTTTTTATATTTTTTACTTTCCACCCTTTTCTATCTTTTTTCCTTCTCTCCTCTCTTCATCCCCCCTCTTGCAACATTGGGATACTTCTCCCCCTCCAAGGCCAATCGAACCGTACCCTGCCTCCTTCCCTTGAAACCGGAAACCTATTCTCCTTTAGAAAAGCAGCTCTGATGACCTTTCTTGGGCACCCCGACCGCCCATGCGCCACCCGTACTACCTTCTAAGAACCTTGCGCCACCCCTCTTTCGGTACCAGAATCTCTAATGGCATCTCATCAGCATGCCGTATCTCCTACAATGACGTACCTTTGGTGCACAACTATTTTATGGATGCCTCCCCTAAGCGCAATTTGCTATGGTAATCTACGTTCCACATTATGTAGCATTTTTAGTTAGGTTTTCTTTTGTTTGGGGTTCGATTTCAATGTTTTTGGTTCAATTTCATGATTTAGTGTTTAGTTGAGGTCGATTGCAGGATGTGTGGCATGAGATTGGAGTTTTGATTTGAAATTGGGGGGTTTTGACACAAAAGGTTAAGGTCACCATGCAAAATCATTATTTTATGATTTATTTTTCTAGTGAAATTTATTTATCAAGGTCTTTGAAAAAATTATTTTTATAAAAATTTGTTTTTAAGGGAGATTAATATGAATTTGATCAAATTTGTAGAACATTTATATGGAATGGAGTGAGTTTGTGATGAAAACTCATGTTTATTCTTTTATTATTGTGTTATTATGTTGCGTAAGGGATGAAAATTCTGTTTTAACATGTGATTAGTGTGAGTTTGGCCTTATAAGAGGACTTTGAGTGGTCTTGTTTGTTCAAATTTTGTGTTACCGCTTGGAGTTGTTTCATAAATTTTTTCAGTGGTTTATTAAATCTTATAAAGTGTCTGAAACAAGTTTAGATGATGGTTTGGTGTTTGTATTTTTTCAAGATTGGGTTTGAGTATACAAATGGGGTAATCTGTTGTTGTCTTCCATATTTTGAAAATCATTGGTGGTGTTCAATCAGTTGTTTGAGTTGTACGAAATGTGTTTTTCTGGGTACTTGAGATACATGTGTGTTATGAAAATATTTTAATGGGAAATGTACCACATTTATCATGTTATCCCTATTGTGAATTTATAAATATGTATTATAAATTATTTTCAAATATAGAAGGTATGTTTTAATGTGGCTTTATTGTACGTTTGGTTTTAAAGTGTATTTTCCAAATTTTAATTGAGTGTGTTATTGGTGAAAACCCTTGATGTGCTATATTTCATTGTTTTATAAATTGTTCAAATGTTTTATTAAGTTTTTGATTGATCTATTAAATTATATGTGTACTGTGTGGTCCCTGATTTGTTGTTTTGGTTCATTGGCAACAAAGGCCTAAATGCATATACATGGGTTATCATATATATATATGTATCATATTTATAAACTCCCTCACGAGGTGGGGAATATATACTTTGGGTAAAAGGGTATATATATATATATGTGTGTGTGTGTGTGTAAAAGTGTATGTACATGTCTGTGGAGTGGTCTCGGGCTGCCATAATCAAAAGTAGCATTTCTTGAGGTCACTCCCCTATGCCTATGCCTTTAATTTGAATTCCTTAATTTCTTACTTTTTTTAAAAATATTTTTTATATTTATTATATATACACAAGCTGTGAAATCTTTTTTTAGTTGGTAGAAATAATTATGCCTTTGTTTTGGAAATGGAAATGTATTTCTAATGCCCATTTTTCTTAAGTGACTTTTCTTGAAAAGAGATTTCTTAAGTAGTTTTGAATTGGTAATGAATATTTCCAAAGTCATTTGTCCTTTCACCCAATTAGTTATAAAAAGAGTTCTTTGTATGTTATTAATCCAGTTTTCACATTAGGAATAGTTTAAGAAGAAGAAAAAACTCTTTTGGGGAATGCCCCTACTTTTAGATAATTATTTGTGTGTTGAAAGTGTGATTTGTAATATGTGGCCAGTAAAGAGGATTGTGTATTATTTTGTGGTGGAAATAGGGGGGGGATGCACTCAAGGAGGGAGATTAGTGATGAGTGGTTAGATGCCTTTTTAAGTAATGAAAATGATAAGTACATATATGTTTGCTTAATAAAAACTCACGCCAATGGAAATGGAGCACAATGGGAAAACTGGTTATCTTGTTGGAAGGACTAGGAATAGTATGCTAGATGGTGCATAGGTGGTTCAACCTAGTTTAATCTAGCAAGATTGATGCTAAAAAAATAACTGAACATTTTTTATGATTAGAGACCACAAGGTTATGGGTGTGTTCCCTACTAGTGGCTTGTTCATGAGAATGTATATTGTTGTGGTTCTTATGAAACAATTCATTGAGGTATGAAGATCCTTGGTCCCCAACTAACTCTAGATTCAGAGGGATTACCCATGGTGATTGTGATGTGATTTCCATTTCATTCGTTTCAAACGTGATGTGTTATTTGTGAAACTCATATATAAATTTTAATTGTTTTACTTTCATTTTGAAATATTAATGAATTATTGGAGCTTCTTTTGAAAATGTAGTGGGAGAGAAATACTTTACAAGAAAATTAAAACTTGTTACATGAATTTGAAAAGGCTGAAAAAAATCTTTTACAATGTCATATTTTTAAACTAGAATGTATTGGAATTATTATAAAAGGAAAGGGAATAGGGCACTATTGTATCTTGTCATTCCTACTAATCATCCATGTGCTCATGCCTACTTTACTTTTCATTTTTAGGTTCCTCTAGTTTTGGATCGCTCTTGGAGCGAGTATAGTTTATTATATGTGGTGACCTATGGGGTCACATGAGGTATGTCTCATTGCTTTATTCATTAAATTTTTCTCTTCAAGTCTATTTGGTTTATTTTCTTATTTATCTAGTTTTTATGTTTACGAATATTTATCTATCTTAGTTTTGGGACAAATAATTCCCTACCAGTTTATTTTTATTCCTGGAATTGGTTGCCAGCCTGGGGGGATCGGGAACACCCTTCGAGCCATGCCACAGACTGGGTGGGGTTCCAATTCAGATTGAAACCTGAGTTGGTTTATAAAAAAATGAAATCAAAGGGGGCCCATGTTATTTGGGGTGTCAGGTAGATTGGTTATTAAGTGTGTTGGGACTCGATTGGTTGGTGTGGGAAGCATATCATGAACACTTTCTCATCCTAAGCCTCAAGTTTCTAGAAGTAGTTATGGATTTGAATTTTTATTTTTCTTAGTCAGTGTGGATAAAGGATAACAAAAGAAGTGATATTGTGTTATGAAATGAGCTTTCATGGAGTAAAAACCCATGTAAAACCAGAGTTAATTGTTTAAGATACATGATTTGGTGGATTCTCACTTGGAGCATGGTCTTATAAGAAATTGTTCTAGGTTAGCATAGCCACTAGTCCCTTATTTTTGGATGTTTTAATGTTATTCAAGTTTGTTCATTGTTTTTACCCACATGAGTGGATTTCAAAAATGAAACTGGTTTATAGGAAAAGGGGTTTTCGAAAGGGAATGTGGTTTTGTATTGGAAAAGTTGTTTTGAAATGGAAATTGTTTTCTTTTAAAGTAATGTGTTGTTTCAAGGGGATGTGTTTTGGAAATTTTTTGGGATCTTGGTAACTCTTTTTTGGAATGAGAATTGGAAAATATTTTTATAATTTGGAAATGGGTTTCTTTAATAATCAGTGACATTGTCAAATTGGAAGAGAATTTTTACTTTATGATGAATGATCTATTTTGAAAATTTGATGTGTCTTAAATTGATCCTTGGTATTACTATGAGTAATCACATATATAAAGGTATAAATGTTGAACATGGATAATTGGTTGTATGGATGGATGGTCACATGAGCTAGAACAAGTGTATATATATATGTGAGACTTCATGGAATACCAATTGTGGATATTTAAGTTGTTTTATTTATTGAAAAATGGTTTTCAAAAAGGGTAATTTCAAATTTTTGACAAGTGAGTGAGCAATAATTTAGTGATCCCTTTTGGTGTTTGGTATCCTTTTTTGTGGGATCTTAGTTTTTACATACTAAATTGTTTTCAAAATAGTGGATTGAGTTTGAGTTTTATTTTGTTATTAAAGTGTAAAATTTTGATTTATGATGAGTTTGGATTCGACTTTGTGCCACTTGTTTTTGAGTAAGCCACCCAGAAAAGACCCAGAATTTTCTAGAGAGTATCTTATAGTTGCTGGTTCTACCTAAACTCTAAAAACAGTGCTGGAATTGAGTTCTCTTCAGTTGTTTTTTGTCTTCCATGTTTATAATGATCTATTGAAGTAGTGGACTAGCTTGGTAAAATCATTGGTGTTTTCAAGTTATTTGAATCACCAAAATCTATGAAATCCTATAGTGGTTCATGTTTGTTTGGAGGTACACCTTTGTATTGGTGGAGGATATAATTACATTTTCATTGCATGATGGGATGTCTTAGAAAGTGTTTAAGACCACTGTTGTCCGATGGTTTATACCAGAGGTAGTGATGGTGAGGAAAGTGGTAGATCTCAGGACTATCCAACATGGCTAATGAACATTAAATACTTACATCAGAAATTTCAAGGTGTTGATTCCCTTTTCTAAGGAGGTAATAGAGTGGAATTAGTTAATGTTTATCTTGTGTGGGGTTTTCATCCAGGATTCAAGGACTGATTCTTTTTTACTATTTTGAAATGTTCCCCATCTGGTGAGGAGAGGGAACTGGAGGAATCTATCTTAGAAAAGTCTTCTTGTTAATTCCATATTCTATTAGTCAGTCCACTCTCTTTTCTGCTTCTGTTGTGGCCAGTTTTGGTACTTTTATTCTCCCATTCATCATCCTCTAAAGGATTGCTGTCAATGTGGCCATTTGGGACTCATGGAGAGGTTCCACTAGCTACATCGTTAGAAGGAGTCTCGATCAAAGGATTTCAGCTCCTGATTGTGGGGCAGTAGATGCATCAAGACATCTGGATTCCAACAGTACGTCTCAGAGTGAATCTTTTAGTGCAGTCATGAATCATTGGGTCTGGGGAACCATGGTCTAATGTTTTTCTCTAGTGCTGAAGTTGGTTCAATTTAAATTTCTCTATTTTAGGTCCCTAATGTTTGAAGGTTCTATTTGTTTTTAAGAGGTGTAGAGGTCTCATTTTTTTGTTTTGGTATTTGTTCTTTGAATACCCCAGTATTGGTATAAGAAGGATTTTTTGTCTCACTTTCTTAAAATTATAGTGGTGGTGATTTATGAAAGATAACCCTTGGAAGGTTTTCTAATTATGGATGTGAGTATTGTTATGTTTGTATCTATTTTATGGTTGGCTATTCTGTGTCTCGATTTTATTTTAGGATGTGATCATTTTAGAGATGCTCACATATTTTGGAAATGATGAATCACTATTCAGTTCATTGATTGGTGTGATATTTTTCTGTGGGTTTTCCCATGTGTTAGGGGTTTATAGTTTGGGTTGGAAGCTCCCATTTTGTTATGTGTTGGTTGGACCAAGCTGGTCAATTCTTAAATGGCCTGGAGTCCCACCATGGAACTTATTTTTCTTTCTTCGAGAGTTATTCTATGTGGGATTTTTTGTCTGTGTTGTAGTTTCCTCTTTTGTTCAAGTCTGTAGTTTTAGTGTTAGCTCGTTTTTAGAGTCTCCATGTTGGTTGCACTTGTTGCGTTCTTGTGGTGTTGGGAACCCTCATTATTTCCTGATGTCACTTCTCATTGAATCATCCCCTAGATATGTTTAGGTGTGACTGGTGGAGTGAAAATTCACACCGAGTTCATGATTTTTTTGGCTCATTTAGTTCAAAATTGAGTTTAATTCCACATTTGGATGAGTGACTTTCTAGGGGCAGAAAGTGTTTCCGGTTGGGAGAACTATCACATCCCAATAATGATTTAGTAATTTTTTAATTATATATGGTTTTATTTTGAGTTTCAGGTTGAACTGTTTTTAAATTTTAAATTTTGGGGGTCGCCAGTAGAGGCGCACAGCTGGAGCACGGTTTGACCAATCGTGCAACAAAATCATGCACGGTTTCCAGGCTTTTGAAAAATAAAATAATATGAAATTTTTTTAATAAAACAAAAATAATTTTTTAATAGTGATAATAAAAATGAAATTATTATTATTTTCATTATCATTATAAAAATGAAAATTATATTTAGTATTTTAATTAAGTTTTTATTATAAATATAACCATAATATTTAATTAAGAGTATTATTATTATTATCTTAGTTATTGTTTTCTTATGTAATTATTGGTCTTATTGTTATTATCATTACGAAATAAATAAACTTATTAATTTTATTTTAATTAAAAATTAATTTTTATGATTGAATTTATTTATTAATTTATTTATTCACCTTTTTTTCTGCCTTTATCCCTAGTTTTTTAATTTATTTCTTTATTTTTTCCCTTTTTTCTATTTTATCTCTTTATTTTTTCTTCCATTCCTCTCTAAATCTTCTTTATAGCTACATCGCGCATCTTCTCCCCCTCATAATCCCATCAAACTCTACCCTTCCTTCTTCCGTTGTATCCAACAACCGTTTCTCCTTCTGATGAGCATCTACATTGACCTCACCTGGGCTCCCTGACCACATGCACGCCACCCCTACTTCCCATTCACAACATTGCACCTCCCCTCTTTCTCATCCAGACTTTGTGGATACCTCTAATCAGTGCTCCACATCCCCTCCAGGGACCTACCTTTTGTGCACAACTCTTTTCCGATGATCTCCCCATTTTCATATTTGCTCCTGTAAGCATATTTCCTCTTTGTGTAGGGTTTTCAGTTATCATTTCGATTTTCTGGGGTTTCATTTCTATATTTTTGTTTCGATTTATTGATTTATAGTTTATTTGAGGTTGTTTGTGGTGCTTTTGTCCTGCAATTCAAGTTTTTGTTTCAAATTTGTGGGTTTCGACAGCAAAGGCAGGTGGTTCTATGCATAACCATTATTTTATGATTTAGTTTTCTTATCAAATTTATTTAGCATGGTCTTTGATTAAAATTTTTATGAAAATTTTGTTTTAAGGGAGATTAATATGCATTTGATCTATTTTGTTGCACATTTATATTTAATGGAGTGCGTTCGTGATGAATACCCATGTTTAGTCTTTTATTAGTGTTTTATTTTGTTGTGCAAGGGCTTCAAATTCTGTTTTGACATGTGATTGGTGTGCGTTTGGACATAAAAGTTGATTTTTTGGGGGGTTGTGTTTTCATAGTCTTGTGATACTGCTTGGAGTTTTTTCATAAGGTTTTTAAGTGGTTTATTAAATCTTATAATGTGTTTTAAACATTTTTGGATATTGTTTTGATGTGTGTATGTTTTCCAAAGTGGGTCTGAGTTAACAAATACGAGTATATATGTGTGTGTTCTTTGTTCTCAAAATCACTGGAGGCATTCAATCAATTATTTGAGTTGTGCGGAATTTGTTATTATGGTTAATTGATGGGAATGTGCGTTGAGAAGGGATTTTTTAATGGGAAATGTTCCAATTTGGGTTTTTAGCTTTGTTGTGAATTTCTCAATATGTATTGTGATTTTTTTTAAAACATGTGAAGTACGTTTTAATGTGGATTTTCTATACGTTTGGTTTTAAAGTGGATTTTCCTACTTGGAATTGTGTTTGTTATTTGTGAAAACCCTTGATTAGCTATTTTGAAATGTTTTATAAATTCTTCAAATGTTTTATTAAGTGTTTGATTGATCTATTATGTTATATGTGTAGTGCGTGGTCCCTGCTTTGTGTTTTCAGGCCATCCGAAGAAGAGGAGTACATGTATATACATGGGTAAGCATGTATATATATATATCCTCTTTTTAAATATTACCTCATGGAGCGGTGAATATGTTCTTTGGGTAAAAGTTTATATATATGTGTGTGTGTATGTGTATGTACATGTAGGTGGAGCAGTCTCGGGCTGCAATAGTCTAATGTTTTTTGTCATGAGGTAGGTACCCTATGCATATGACTTTAATTTGAATTCCACAATTTCTTAGTTATTTTTAAAATATATTTCATATTTTGGATATATACACATGTTATGAAATTTGGATACGGTTTCTAGAAATGATTATGCCTTTATTTTGGAAATTGAAATGTATTTCTAACGCCCATTGGTCTTATGTGACTTTTTTTGAAAAGTGATTTTCTTAGTGGATTTGAATTGGTAAGGAATATTTCCGAAGGCTTTTGGAATTTCTTCTAGTTAGTTAAAAAAGTGTTCCTTATATGTGATTAAGCCCATTTAGAAACTTTGGAATAGTTTATGAATAAGAAAATCCTCTCTTGAGGCATGCCCCATTATTTTAGAAAATGATCTATGTGTTGAATGTCTGATTTGTGGTATGAGGCTAGTAATGTGGATTTTGAATTATTGTGTGATGGAAATAGGGTGGATGTGATCAAGGAGGGAGATCAGTGTTGATAGGTTGGATTTTTTTAAGTAAATAAAATTATAGGTACATATATGATTGTTTAATAAAAACTCACTTCAACTTGAAACAGAGCACAGTTGGAAACCTTGGTATCTTGGCGGGTGGACTAGTACTAGTACGCTTGATGATATTTAAGTGGTTTAGCAAGGTTTCTTATTATAGGATTGATTCTACAACACTACCTAAACATTTTTTATTATTGGTGACCAGTAGGTTATGGGTGTGTTCCCCACTAGTGGCTCGTTCACGGGAATGTAGATCATTGTCGTTTTTAGGCCATGTTTCACTAATGTATGAGAATCCTTGCTCTGAAACTGACACTAGTTTCTTAGGGATTACACATGGTGGTTGTGATGTGATTTCGATTCCATTCATTTCATACTTGTTGTCTTATTTTTAAAAACCATATCTTAATCTAAATTGGTTTCCTTTAATTTTGAAATACTAATGCATTCTTGTAACCAATTTTGAAAATTTAGTGGGAGATAAATGATTTACTTGAAAATGAAAACTTTTTTCTTGTATTTTAAAAGAATGAAAAACATTTTTTTATCATGTCCTATTTTAAACTAGCATGTTTTGGATTTCTTTTAAAAGGAAGGGTCATAGGGAATTGTTGTATCTTGGAATTCCTACTAAGAATCTCAGTACTCATTCCAACTTTACTTTTCAGTTTCATGTCCCTCTAGTTTTTAACTGATATTGGATCATGTGTAGTTTATGTTCCATTGTGACCCATGAGGTCACTTGAGGTATGTCTCATTTCTTGTTTAATTCATTTGAAATTGCTGGTTTGTTTAGTTTATTGTATTTTATTTATCTATTTTTTCAGTTTATGATTATATAACTATCTTTTTAATGGATAAAATGATACAAAAATAGTTTATTTTAATGCCGAGAACATATTTTCTACCTGTGGGGATCAGAAATGCTATTCAGGCCATGCCGCTGACCGGGTCGAGCACCGATTCGGATAACGAACCATCTTGGTTTGTGACATTATTCTTTATCTAGATGGTTTATGAATATGTTGAAGATATGATTATAAAAATCTTCATTTTACATGGGTTATTCTATGATTAATTGAATAGATGATTATGAAATCTATTTCCTTTCTATGAGTTACTTTATGATAAAATGTTTTTGAAAGCTATATATTTTCAAGGGTTTTGATATAATTACAGTTGTATGATATTTTCAAACATGTATGTGTGATTAAAACTCGATATATAATGGACCTATGTCTAACTAAAATGAATTGGGTAATGATTGAGACCTTATGAGACAAATATGACTTGAATGGGATGTGATCCTAGTTGAGTAAGAGACTTTGTACACTATGATAGATGTAGGAGAGAATCATGACTACTTCATTGGTTTATCGAGAGAAAAAAATCTACTATGATAGTATTGGGAGTGTACTTGGACTACTGTAATGGTCTGGGGAGTGAAACCAATCCACTACAATAGTCTTGCTAATGAGTCTTGAATATTAATTAATTGATTTTATATTCTTAGGTGTATTCCAAAAATATATGTCTTATGCCAATGTTATAATCTCGTGGAAAATTTTTATTCAATTATTATTCCTTTCACGTGATCTACTAATATTTATCCTATGTCTCTTGTATGATCTATGATATTCTTGTTATGGTTTTGAAATGTTTTTCACATGTTCGTATACCCTTATTGTCATGTTAAGTTGATATCACCCTTGATTTCCCATACTGAGCGTCTGAGCTCACCCTTTCTCATGTATACTTTCCATATGTTATGAATAATTGTTTTATGTTTGTTGTTTCTAATAAGCTTTCTAGTTGTGAAGAACTAAGTTGGAGATGATTTTGTCCACTTTTAAACCTGTTTTTATTTACTCAAGTTCAAAAACGCATTAGACTAAAACAATTCTTGAAGGGATCATTATTTTACATAATGAATATTTATTTATTAACATTTCAATTTTTTAATAAAAAGTTAGGGTTAATATAGTTTCAGGTGGAAACATAAATCATAAAGTGATCTTGAAGGGGTTGGGGTGGCCCCATTTATTAATGGGGAGAATAACATTTTTTTAAATATTTTGACTAAATATAAAGAGATCACATTTATAAAATTACAAGATGACTCTAAAATGAATATTACAGAATTTTAGATAATTCTTATTCACGAAAAACCTCAATCAATCAATTAGAAAATGTTTTTAACACATTAGGTGTTTTACTCCTTTTGTTAACCTTTTTATCCATTTTCATTTTACTATTGTGACTATTATTTACTTAATTAAAATTTTTATTCCCTAATATAAAGGGGAATTAATTGCATTATTTAAACCTAATGATTAAAAACATGAAATTTTTTTCATAAAAAAATTCTTCATAATGAAAAGTTATTTTAATATTGGGAAACACAAATCAAAAAATTATATTTTTTATAAAGTGTATTTTTATTAACAAAATTTATGTGTTGGTGAGAATTTATTTATTTGTTTTTAAATTAAATCCAAAACATATTTTATGAAAAATAATGTTTAAATAAAATAAATGACCTAGAACACATTCTTTTTTTTAGAAAATATCACTTAAGTTTACAAAAGATTAAAAATAGGATTAAAAGTTCAAAATTTCATTTTAATATATATATTTTTTAATTATTAAATATATATTTTATCATGAAAAATGTTTTATAAGTTCTTGTGGTATACTTACTTCCTGATATAGTCATAAATGCTATAATGGTTTTTCCAAAACTTTTTTTTATCCATTCACCTAAAAATCAATAATTTTAGAAAAACATAAATAATTAATCTCATTATAATTTACATATAATGAGTTCAATAATTAAATTCATTTTATAATATTCAAATTCTAAAATTTATAAATTTATCTTTTAGTTGAGAATACATCATAGGATGAAAAATTTCATTCATTAAAAAATGACCTTCTAAAGCATCAAGTGTTAATAAAACTATTTTGTATGAATTTACTATTGAATAAAATGTTTTTTATTTAATATAAGTTTGATTATTTTTAATTTTTTAAATTAATATTAATTAAATAAGTCATGTCTTACATTATTCTGGTGTTTTCTTCAGGTGAAGGATATGTAATATATTATTAATTTAGATAAAATATATTCCAAAATATCAGGGTGTTATGTTTCCCCCATTAAATAAATTTATTCCTTTAATATCTTAACTATACTTTAGAAAATTAAATTGGTAGGGTATCTAAAATAGAGACATGACTTAGAGTATAAATTATATTTAGGAATCAACATTACAACATGGAAACACATATTTCTCATAGAAACTGGATTAACACTAATATTTAATTTGTCTACCATTAATTTAGGAATGTGTTTTTCATTATTCCGCATCAAGACCCACATTATAAAATTTCATTCTAATTGGATTCCATAACCATCATTTCCTAAATTATAATAGGTTTATATTAAATGTGATATAATTAATCCAAGTAAATATACCCAATATGTGGAGATAACCAATCCATTTCTTAAATAAAATTAAATATATAAAAAATATGAGTATAAAGATTTTAATGATGAACATTTTCAATATAATTTAATTGGTATATTATTATTATACAAGTAGAATTTTTATTTGATAGTCAAATCCTTGTGATGATGATTTTATACTCTTGGAAAACTTCTTAGGCTTACTATAATGGTTATGACATAATCCAATTACCAAAAATCTAGTGTAGTGGGGGATTGTACCAGTAAAAAATTACTTTCAAGACATAAATTTAGTAGTTGGGTTATTCAGTTGGTCAATGAGTTCAATGAATCTAATTGTCTTTGGCAGTCTAGGTATATGGAATTAATTTTTATATTTCCCAAAATCCCTGAATTTGAATCATTGATGTATGAGAGACATTTTAGCTGGGACTTTTATACCTTCAATTTTTTTGGAAAACTATTTTATTCCCTTTGAAATTCACTTGCTCAATGTACATTCTTAGTACACTTAAAACAGTTTTTATGCCATTTGGGAATTAATTTGGGTTCTTGTTCGATCATTTTTGAGAAGTAGGAATATTATTCTTCATTACATCATCATTTTGTTTTACCAAAGCATCGATGAGATTACATCCATGTCTTCATTGGGTTTTTGGGAACTCATATAATTTCCAAGAGATTATGTCCTTTTATTCTCTTACTTTCCTTCATTATCTTTGTTAACCAAAAATACATGCGAATCATCCAATTTGTCAAGATGGATCATATAATTTAAGAAATGTGTGACCTTCTCAAAATAAAAAAGAAAACATTTTACTTCATATTACTAATCTAGACAAATTTTAGGAAATATTACAATCAAGATCCATTCAAACTCTAATTCCTTCAGTAGTCAGCTCAATAGTTACCTACTTAATGAATTGTATATTATATTCCTTTTTCTAGAGGAGTATTCCATTTCAAAATTGAACGTTTAGAGATAATCCTCCCAACACCTCTATTGATGAGTGAGTTAACCATGAATGAAGATATAAATAAGACCCTTATGGATTGAATACATTATAAACCGCTACTAGAAATGATAGTAGCAATATGTAATTTTTTTATTTTTATAGATTCTAACTGATGGTCATGACTGTGGTAATTATTCTATTGTGAAATTAACTAGACATAGACATATGCCACCACATGGTTAATGTGCAAAAATCCAAAATCTAATCCTAAGCATTGAGAATCATAATATAAAGAATAAAGGATAAAAAATTCAATAGAATGAAAACAATTGAAAAACTCTGTATCACATTCAGACCCTCAAAAGGCCTTTGAATCTTCTCATCCCAATAAAACCTGATTTCTTCCCAATCAAGGATGTCAAGGGATAATTCAACATTGAGAGGTCCCGAGTGAAACCCCTACATTTTCTAGCTAATACTAATAAGGTTTTGATCTAAAAAACAATATTTGGGTTCTACAAATAAATCAATACCTTGATCTTCTCAAAATCCACCAAAAAAGAATTCATTTATGTTATATAGATAAATAATCTTTTGTCCTATATCCCGAACAAAAATTTTGATTTATTTTAAAACATTCAGTTCTCACTTATGGTTTCCTCGACAACTATTTGGTGGTCCTTATATTTGAACCATGTATTATAGTACACCAAGATTTTATCCAAAAACCAAAAAAAATAAATCCAAATAATGTAAGAATATATGATTCATTATAGCATAGAAAACCAAAGTAGAATTAATAAGGTGAAATGGAACATGTAATTTTTCCTGGTGGCCATACCTTCTTATGAAATTATTTCCAATAATTTCCACTTCCCAAAAAATCAAACATTAATATCTCAATATTTGATTGATCTTGGAAAAATACCAGAATCCGCCTATGATAGTTAAATATATCACAAATTCAGTACAATGGGTATCTATTCTAGATAGTCACTTGGTTGAAATTCTAGTAGTCAATGACAAGTCATTGGATATTATCCACATTCTTTGAATAGATGACTGGTGATAAATTGGGAGACACACATGTTTATATAAATGCCTTTTACTTAAGATACTCTAAGTTTATAGTCAACTTATTATGTTTTATGGGATATATCCAATAGGATATTAAAGAAATAACCTCTTCCCAAGAAGTAAAGTGATTGAAAAATCAGCCTCCATATAAGGTGGAATCATAAAAATTCCCATATAAGGGCCATTGAATAACTAAACACTAGTGATGGATTTTAACATAATGAACTGTGATCAACAATTTAAATGTTAAATATAAACAACTATCATGGGATCCACCTGATATCTAGAACAACCAGTCCTTCTATCCCAAAAATAGGATCTCATTCACCCTAAAATACATGAGTCTTCCCATTAAGAGAGTGGAACTACAAACTATAAGAATAAAAATAAATTTTCACAATAAAAGTGATCATACAATATATGATGATAATAATATCTAAAACTATTTGGTATATGTCCAAGAAATCTCATATCACCATATAATCTGTAATGATAACTCAACACTCTGGACAAATGAGGCAATTCCACTTCTTTCCCAATAGAGTGAAAATATAAAACACAAATGGAATTGAAAAAAATATTAATCAAATTTAATTAATAAAAATTAATGATATAAACGATTTTGATACACCGATATCAAAAAAATTCCACATATATTGAAGCAGAAACTAATACCACCCCTCTAACAGTGGACAATATAATATTCACCTCCATCAAAACAAGCTCGAATGTTTTTATATTCCTGGATCAGATCCACCATGTATCTTGTTAGTCATATTAAAATACCCTTGTTTTTAAGGATAGGGTTCCACAAGCTTATATATAGTAGATAAAACCTATGATATCATGAATTTTGAAGGTTAAACTCTACTTCCTTGGGAAGGGATTGCAAAGAATAACTAAAGAGATCCTAAATTTCCACAATAGTGGATAACTGTAGGATACACTTAGAAATATGAATTTATGAGGCTAGACTTCCTAATTTAGAAACTATTCATATTCTTATACTGAGAATAATCCAGTGGGGTATAATCTAGTGAACTATGGGATCCCCCACTGTTGTACTAGCTGAACTCCTCCCACTTCTTCTCCTGTCCATATTATAGACTCCAATTTCCTTATACTATTGTTAGGGAACCATTTAGGCTTAGTAAACCCATTATATTTGTCTCAACCATAATAAAGTTATCCCTGAACTCTATATATGTTTTCTGACAAAGGAGAAAAGTTCTCATCTTTATCTCTTCACTTAACCCAATTTTGATGAATCTTGCCTTGAGATTATCACTTCGGGTGAGATCATGTGAAAGATGAACCATCTTAGTGAAATTAGTATAATAGTCCATTCATAAATGGATCCCTTGATCTAGGTACTTGAAATCAAGGGCCCTCACCTCTATCAATGTTTTTGGATAAAAATATTTATTGAACACTTTTTCGAATGAAGTCCATGTAGGATTCTCGTGTAATATGGCTTGCACTATCTACTCCCAACACATACGACTGGGTCCCTAAAATAGGTAGTTGGTTAATTAAACTTCTTACATCTCAAGATTCTTAATGAAATGGGAGATATTACTAGACTTTTCAATTCACTCCTCTACCTCTTGAGTCCCTTCATCACCATAAAGTGTTAATGGATTTTTCTTAATAAACTCCTTATCTTGATACACTGTCTGAGCCTGATATCTTTAACACTCTTTGACCAAATATTGATTTTTTCAAGTGAATAATTCCCTCTATGTAGTATATCATGTATGGGTTGAAATAGAAAAATTCTACACACTTTTATTTCATTTTTTTCTTAAGGGACCCTCTGGGAGGCCTAGGAAAAAAAATCATTAACTCAACCAATATTAAATTTCAATTATGAAACAATAAATTTAATCAGAATATATTATTCATCCATTATTAAAAAATAGATAACATAAATTAAAAAAATAAAAACACCAAAGGTTTTTAGGTAATGAATATTTAATGATTTTACCATTTCAGAGGGTTTGGACATATAGTTTGACAAACATTATGCCAACCATGTGAAATGGAACTGGAAGTAATACAGAATCTACTCCATGGGTTCCACATAGTTTCCACTAATATTACACCCCTATTTCCTCCCTCATTTCACCTAAACACTCAAAATTCCTCAAAGTGATACATGGATTTGTTCGGAACCCAATAAAAAATTAACAATACCAAATCTCATCAAAACCACTCAAAATTGAGTTTATATTCCTGAAACAAAATCCTAAAAACCCATGGTAACATGATGTTCAACATGAAGAAGAAATGGAAAGGCACTCCCCTAAAACCACCAATCCATATTTGATGGTCATATATCCACAATAGATATACTACACTAATAAAAATGGGAATATTATACTATTTTTGTAATAAACCATCCCTAGTTGATATGATCCTTTACCTGACTAGGTTTGGAAAATGTCCCAAAGATTGTTCCTGATCTCCGCTGGACAACAACAATCCCCAAGGTATCCCAATGTAACCATTTTTTAATGTTATAACCCTTGGAATACAATAGTCAAATAATTATGATTCGACTAAAAATATGACATGAACAACTCATAAAGTGGATTTCCAATCCATCAAAGGAACAATTTAAATGCATATAGAAACATGCTAGATGAGTATAACAACACTAATAAAAAATATTAACAATTAAACAATATCCAACATCCATACACAAGATACCAAAATTTACCAATGTTAGTTAAATTAATATAAAATGTCTAAAACCCCTAAGAAAACCCAAAACAATTCCTGACCATAACACTCCTCATGACCCGCAGTCACCTGCCTCACTAGAACATCGATGGGTAATCATCTTTAGAAGGATCCACTAAATAGAATGCCACACATGACATTAGTTATTTCATGTTACAATAAGATATTATACGTCTAAAATATTATGTAGTGTGTGTTTAAAAAAAATTATGATATTGCCATGAATTTACAAAATGAAATTAACCATAAAAATAGGATATTAATCATTAAATATTATTATTAGAATCCATTTTTTTCACTTGAATGGTTTCCGAAAAAATCAATGTATTCCTTTCAGAACATTTAATGTTCAAGAACTATTGTTGGAAAGGTAATAATAAATAAAATAGGGATCTTTTTACATGAATAACATCATTCTCTATGAATATGTAATAGTGATATCAATAAATAAATAAATTTATATATGTATATTTACAACTTGGGCTCATTAATATGGGCCTAAGTTAACTAGGAATCTCTATAGGAACTCCATCCAGTATAAATGAACCAGTAAAAA
This sequence comes from Viscum album, assembly GCA_963277665.1. Taxonomy (NCBI): domain Eukaryota; kingdom Viridiplantae; phylum Streptophyta; class Magnoliopsida; order Santalales; family Viscaceae; genus Viscum; species Viscum album. The sequence continues at coordinate 1,180,568,987 of OY728152.1, read as the reverse complement.
CTCAGTAGTCCTCATAGAATTAATGATCATTAAATACATACCTGCATGGAAATAAAAACCTTCTATCTAACTTACTTAGTTTTTCTTGGTAACTTTTTATAGTGAGTTCATAATCTATAATCTGGATGTTTTTGTCCAGTTCAGCCAATAAACTAAGGTCTCCCATGAGATTATAGCAATCGAACGATAATTAATATGAATTACATCATATTATAAATAATTAAAATAATTAAATAAACTATTTAATAATTAATATAAAATTTTAAATTCTCCATTAAAAAAATTAGTGTTAAAAAATTCATTAAAACCTTTTATCAAACACATTAAATTCATAAGTTTATTTTTAAGAAATCTGTTTTAAAAACCTATTTGAGGCCCACCAAGAAAATATTCACCTAAATAAAACACCCAAAATCCCTCTATAGGACATCATATTTAGAATTTATAAAATAAACACAATATTTTTAAATAATTCAATGGAATAGTCCCATTTGGGCGGGACAACAAACATAAACCAAAGGACAACACACCAAATCAAGAGGAATATCTATGAACAAGAATAGATAATCCTCGAAAATTTTCAAATAATATGAAATTTCATAAAGCCTTTATAAATTTCCTTATCTGGGGTACTAATGGTCATATAGGATTTGAAAATTAGATGAAAAGAGAAGTAAAATGGTTATAAAGAATAATATAGTAGAAAATCAAAAGTATTTAAGAATTAACTCAAGAATAATGAATAATTATGAAAGGGAAACAATAAATGATAAAGGAGAATAATAATACATGGAATGGAGGGATGTTTAGTTTAGAGTGGGAAATAAATTAGGGTTTAAAGTATTATTAAATAAGAAATAGGTGCAATTTTTTATTATTTACAAAACTAGGTAGTTTGTACTATTTAACTATACTCTTCTCCAAAATATGAACCAATCGTGTCGAGATACCCCTATACACAACCGTAATTCTTTATTTCCTAGAATTAAATTAATATTTTTTGATAAATATGTGGAGACTGTGAAAAATGTATTTGGGACCCCCAACCCCACTCTTATATAGACAAGGGAATAATTAGTATAAATCATGTGCTTATCATTCACCTTGAGTTATTTTTCTAAAACTTACCATTTTTTTCCTGAACAAAAAATAATACAAAGATAATTTTAAAGGAAATTAAAAAATAAAATTAAATATACCTTGGAAAATTTATTTTTTAGAATAATAATTAAGAGATACACCATGATGATTAAATTTAGTGTGTCTCTATGATGGGGATATAAATAGGGAAAGTTGTTGATATGTTTCAGTAACATAATAATATATTGAAAATATAAATTTCTAGAAGGTTCTTGGAAAATTTCCATTGAAAATTTATAGTTTTATATTTTATCAATATTTTTTGAAAGAATCAATTTATAACACTAAGGCGGAAAATGATTCTAAATTGATTACATGAGAGTGGAAACCTAATTAATATTTGGGTTCGAATAAAAAATTTATAACTCATGAAGTGGATTTAAAAAATTTTAATCAATGTGTTAAATTGGGTATAGGAACATAGAGTGGAGTTCTAATGATCAATCTAATTATACAATCCCAAATGTAAAATAATTTGGGAATGCTATCAAATTAATGATAATTTTTGGATTTTGGTATAATTCCTTGGTAACTCACTATTGTTTTCTATACTTGGCTATCCTATTTAATGACATAATATATTAAATATAAACCCATATCTAATAAAATATATGGTTCCAATCCTTCTCCCTATTCATTGGAGGTGAAACAAAAATCATACGTGGGAGGAGAATTTGTTTGACGACAAGTGCCATTCAACCCCAACAAACTCCATTGTATTTATTAATAATAAGAGGGAGATGAAATGTAACTTATCATTGCCTTATTTCAGTTATATCCAATCTTTATTTTTGTTTCCCTCTTTTTTGGGTGAATTTTTGGGCTGTTGAGGATGGAGATCTTTTTCTAGGGAAAATGACATATTTTTCTGGTTTTCATGTTTGTTGGAATTAATGGAGTGTAGATATAAATATGAAAAAGTATTTAGATGATTTAATTTTGGGTATGAGTTGACCGAGGGGATTTTTATAGTAGTTCCTATTTAATCTACCTACTGTATGGTTACACATCATAAAATGGTTACATGAAATGATTTTGTTTCCATACTAATGCCTGGAACTAGTTCGGAGCGTGAAATGTTTACACATCATGAGACTAATTAATGTCATGTGAATATTGATCGATTTTTCTTTAATATGAGGTGAAATGATTCTAAAATATCATAAAAATATATTAATTGACATCGTGAATGGGTTCATGTCATGAATTTTTGAACATTTGATTCCTTAACCACACTACTTGTCTGATTTTAATTTCATTCAGTCAAAACCTTGTCTTATGAGACCCATGAGACATTCAGTGTGATTTTGTGGGATCTATTATTGTTTTCAATCATTTCATTGGGTGATTGATCTTTATTTTGGTTATGTTGTGTCTCTAACTCTATGTGATATTTCTACTTCTTCATTGTTGTTTGTTGTTTCCTCACTACATCACTACATTTTCAGAACCATTAGTCTTATGAGTTTAATTATCCTGGTCCTTTCAAGATCTATCCTTAAATATTCTTCATTTGGCTAAACATTCTGTTGGTTGGGGTATGTCATGCAAGGTACATGAGGTTTTTTTCGTTTTATCTTCTTCTCCAACCATTTTACTTATTAAATTGATTCTAAGATTTATGGATTTATTCTAGTGCCTCTGTTGTAAACTTTGTATTCTTCCATGTTGGTGGATCCCATTACGGGGACGTACGATATGAGTCTGAGGTAGTTGGTTCCATCTGAATCCTTTGATGGATGAACAATATTAAATTGGATTAATCAACTATTTTAAAAATGAATTGGCTGATAAATGTTTTTGTGTGGTATCTTGGTTTTTAGCATAGATGATTTTCTAGTTATTTTAGTAAAAGAAAAGGTTATTTTCATTGAATTTTGAAGTGGATTAATTATATTGTTTTCAAATAATTTTTTTAGTGATTTATTTTTGGAAAATGTATCCCATGGGAATCCTTGGGTACATAAGTGGAAGGTGTAGTAATATGACTCATATGTTAATAATTTCAAGGGGTTCACTCATAGAATATTACACTGGTCCCTATGTAAGTTATTATGTAAACTTATTAGACCTCTTGGGAGGTACAATTTTTGGGGATCTACACTATTTTAATTCGATGGATTTATCTCAGGAATTGGTTCACGTGATGGACTATGTTATGGTAAGAGTGATATAACTATCTTGTATTGTCTTGATCCTTTGAATGATGTTACCAATGATTTGGATTTGATATGATATTTGATACATTATTTTATTTGACTTCATTGATATATATGATATTATTTAAAAAAATTTACCAATATTTTTGAAACTATGGAAGAAGGGGACATACTTTACCTTGGTTTTATTATAAATCTTTTTAACTAATTAACACACCTTATTTTTTAGAAATTTTGATTATGTTTCAATTCTTGAATAGAGACTTGATATTGAAAACCTGGGTGAGATCCTAATAATCTGGTTTAGCACAAAGCTTCTACACAACTTCTAAAGTGCATAGACGTTATTATTCCATTCAAGGTTATTAAAGTGAAAGTTCCATAATAGGACAGTGAAGTTATTTTCAGTTGTGTCTTGTAGATGGTGGTGAAATGGTGGGAATTTTTTCATGAAATCACATAGAGTAGCTATTATTTATATGTCATTTTCTATTAGACATGTATCTTGGACACTATTTCTTATGTGAATATCATGTATTCCATGTCGTCTTCTCCAGGTTGGATGAAATAATTCCCTCTAGTTGTGGAAGATGTCCATGTACTCATCGCCAGCCCATGGGGATTAGGGTTTCCTTTTGTGTATGTGGTTGTTCATGTTGGGTATTGGTTTGAGAGGGTATATAGGTCAAGTTTCTCACATATTAGTTTAAATGTAGGTTTTTTTTCAGTTTTTTGAAGTTAGAATATTTGATATAGGATTATCGATATTTGAGAGGTAGAATACCGTAAGTTTCTAGCCAGATAATTCTATGAATAGACTCAAGTTATCATGAGATGTTGGTATGTGGGTCTCCTATTTTGAGTTTATGGTCTTAATCTCAGTTTTTTCTTATGGTTTTCTTTTTTGAAATGAGATTTTCCTATTTTATAATAATTTAATATATTTTGATATGTAGTATCTTGTCTCTGAGATATATTCTATGGATTCCACAATAGGGTGAGTTGGTTAGTCCCCAATTGAATCCACGTATCTATCAAAAAAATTTCAAGTATGTGTTGTCGATAGTTCTTGGTGTCAAAAGACATATACGTAATGTCTTGAACACCATTTTGCGGTATAACAGGAGTGTCAAGAGAAATAAATCGACCATAACATCTCTTTTGTTAGAATCCACCATCATTTAATGGTAAAAATGAACCTCTAGAGGTAGATGGTCGGCTAGAAAAGATTGATATGATATTAAAATTCCAAGATACACTTGATAAATTCACGTTGATCTAAAAAATTTATACTTGAGGGTCACAACAAGTAATTATGTGATTCCATCATAAAAGTGGATATAATAGTTTCCTTGGGATAGAAGGTTTTCAAGACCCACTTAATTAAGCAATTTTTAAAATAATCATTGATTATGGAGAAGTGTCTTGAGTTTCGATCCTTATAGTAGGGGACAATTTAGTGTTAGAATAAACTAATAATTTCATGATGGTGGTTTATTTTTCTTTATAGGTAGTAAAGGATAAACAATTTAATGATCAGATATACATTCATGTTTAGTGAGAAGATATCCGATCACTGTTAATTTTTCTTGAGATTTTTACCTATGAAGTGATAGTATAAAAGTCAGTGTGGTTGGAAATGGATATGACTAGAATGTTTTGTTATTATTCTCCTTATCTTCCTTATAGTGGAAGCTTCAGTGTCTTGTAAGGGATGAATAATAAGTTTCATGACAACCAGAGGAGTAGTGGGTGTGGTTCCCAGTAGTGGGCCTCCTCCACAACTTCAATTATAGGCATTAGAATCCCCATGACTTTTTATCAGTGTGGAAAGGTTAGGTACACCCATCATTCTACTTCGAAACCAAAAAATATTTCTAATTGTTGTGGAGACTATGGTAATATAAAACTATTTTTAGGTTATGTATATTACTTGTTATGGTCAAGGATCGTTAGCTCCGTAGGATTTATTTGCTCTTTTAGATGCATTAAAGACTACAAAGATCTATCCATGACATTCGGAGTGAAGAACCTTCACACATTGGGTGACTTTCCGATGAAGGAAGCTGCAGTTCTGGCAACAATGAGCATTAACATATTTATTTCATCTTTAATAGAAACTAAAATTACTTAATATAGGTTCCTCCCACTCATTTATATCAAGATGTTTTGTGGATATTCTTAAACATACAAAGGAAAACATGTCCATTTTTATATAGTTAGTGAAACCAATTGGAAATTGAAATGATCAGGGGTTTCAATTTTTTCATTGTTCTCTATCAATATCCAATGGAAAGTTAGTCTGAGATTTCCTTATTCTTGATTTTGAGATATTTTACATCATTATTCACATGAATTGGATTACTAATCACCATAAATATGTTGAAAATTAACATCAATGTGTTTTTAAATTTTCTACTAATGAGAGATGTCACGTGTTTCAAGGGGAGTGGTATATTAGTTCAGATCATGAAATACCATCTCATCAAGATCTCTCGAGTTTTTTTTTCTATTTTAGTTTTAATAAATTGTGTTTCTTTTATGGGTATTCTTTTTTATGTTTTTAGGTATTTTCCTGATGTTTTCTGTGATTATTTCTATAGCCTTACTCTAGAGAGGGGGTATGGTTTTATATTGATCCAAGGGTTGGTACAAAACTGATTTCTATACCCACATATTACATATCATCAGTAGAGATTAATGATCTCAATATTCAATTTCTGGATATGGTTCCAATAGGTTTTGTTCACACTAATTTTTCCCCTTGGGAAACACCCATCCTATTTTCTATGAAGCCAAATGTTTCAATCTGATTGTGTGTGGATTATCAGAATTTTAACCAAGTAAAAATTACAAATAATTATACTTTTCCCCATATGGATTATTTTTTTGACCATTTGAATGGGAAAAGTGGGTTTCATAGATTGACAATCGGTCTATTTATCCCAAACTCCAAGTTTGTGATATTCAGAAAAGAATTGCAGGAGTAGGTATGGACATAAAAATTAACTTTTCAGGTGATTTGGTCAGACTAAGACTCTTATAGTTATTATATAACTGATGAACCAGATATTCTATGATTATATAGATGCTTTTATTGTAGTTTTTTGGAATATATTTTGGTTTATTTGAGATCTGATCAAAATCCGTGGCCCCATTTGATTATGGTTCTAAAAATCATGGGGAGCCACCGTTTGTATGAAAATATTTCAAAATGGTTTTTTTTCAAATAGGGGATGCTATTTTATTATGTAATTTATTATCATGAATTTTTATTTTATCCTATGGACCTAAATGATTTATCTTCTTGGGAAAAGCTAAAAAGGTATTTTCTTTTCAGAGCTTCCTTAGGGATACTGGGTACTACAAATGGTTTTTCAAAGATTTATATAATTTGGAATCACCTTTTATTATTATTACAAGAAAATTTTTGAAATTAATATGTGAATAAAAAGTGTGAGTATTCTTTCTACGAGTTGAAACAAATTTTAAAATCACCTCTTAGACTGATTTTCCCTATGCCCAGTAAGGGGTATGTGGTTTTCTATTACGATTTTGTTGTGGATATAGGATGTGTTTTTATGTAAGTTGATAATGTTGTGACTTTAGACCATCTATTACATCAACATCATAAGAATAATTACCACAATTATGATTCAGAGATTTCTATGGTTATGAATGCACTAAAATGTCTACTGTAATATATTTTTTGAGATATGTTCCTGCTCTGTTATGTAATGAACCATAATTTCAATGTAAATATTTTTTAAATATATGGGAATTTTACGAGTCTACAAAAAGTAACGGTGCGTGATTCCGAGTCCCGGAGTGCCTGGAATGAATTTCTGAAGTTTACTTCAGGTACGTTCAGTAAACGTATAAGTGGGTTTATCTAACTTTTGAACCGGTGCTCGGAATTGAAATCTGAGGGTACCATTTAACTCGCAGCACCAATATTTCCTTAAGAAGATTTCCACCATGATGCCATTTGGTCAAGGGTGAAAGTTATTTTTGGGGTTTTTCGTGTGTGAATAAAATAGAAATAAAAGGGTATGACATTTTTTTTTATTTGCAACACCCATGTGGGTGTTTGGGGGTGGGGTCCACCAGAACTAACCCTCCTTGTGGAAATTGAGGTGTGGGGACCACTAGACCTTAACCTCTCATGAGCGTTTATGGTGGTGGGGACTACCCAAACCATAACCTCACATGAGAGGTTATGGTGGTGGGGACCACCTGGGACTAAACCCCCATTAATTGAGATAAACTCTCAACCCCCTCATTAATGTGGAGGAGCCTCTTGATTTCCTCTATATTAATTGTGCCAACCCACATACCTTTAATTGTGCCAACTTAGTTAATTGTCTTTCCCCTTTTTAAATTAAGTAACATCATCGTTGGAATTTATGAAGGTTCCTAAAAAATGAACTGTCATAAATTCCATGTTATTTACCTACCTACCCCCTCTCCTCTATATATGGAGCTTGGGAGGAGGATTTTGTACGACATCACCAAGCAACGAAGCACTCATACTTTGACGCGACAACCCACACTTGGAGGATTACGCTCTCCAACGAAGAACACATTCTCCAACGAAGAACGTTCTCCCCAATGAATAACACCAACCATCTTTGACCTTCATCCTCGGGACTTCTTCCGATGTGGAATGTCCGCATCTACGATGAACTAATGCATGAGCTTGGGATTGGAGGTGTGTGGTGGATGAGACGAATGACAACAACTTCACCTTCTTCCGTCTTCATTGACGTCATCAAATGATCATGTAGGGGGTTTATTTGCGTGATAAAACTTTCCTTATTTTCTTTTGGGGTTTGGGAAAGAATTGTTGTGGAGGCTGTAAAATTTGAAGTTCATCATTCTTCTTTATTGTTGAGCCAAATGCTACCACCCTAAATGCGGAGGGTGCGGGCCAAACCAACATGGCCCGACCCCTCCACTATTCTTCTTGGGTGTACTCGTAGAAATGGAGGAAGGTGATGAAGATGATGAAGGTGACAAAGGAAATGAAGCCGCCACCCGTGGCCACCACGACCCGCACCAACCCCACGACGTTCCGCCTTCCCGACCGAACCGGCCTGCGCCCCCACGGCGCCCCAAACGAACCACCCCTCTCCCCCATAGCCCCCCGTCTGAATAGGCCCACACCCCTCACATCACCTCGGTCGAACCTGCCCACACCCCACACGACGCCTTGGCCGTACGAGCCCGCTCCCCCCACGACGCCCCGTCCGAACCGGCCCTGGCCCCCTGCGGCGCCCCGGTTGAACCGGCCTGCGCCCCTCGCGACGCCCTTGTCGAACCATTATGCGCCCCTCACTGACCCCCATCCAAACCAGCCCTGTGCCCTCACGACGCCCTGGCCGAACCGGACCCACGCCCTAGTGGCACCCCCAGCGGCTGAGCCACCCCGTGGCCCCTGCGGGCTCCGCGGTCCTCGCGGCCTACCGGACCACCCAACAGAATGGCCGACATCACGGGTCGGGCCGGACCCAGCAGGTCGGGCCAGGTTAACCTGAACTGGGTCGACCCATGCAAGGTTGGGCCGGGTTGGTCTGACTGGGTGGGACCGGACTCGGGCCCACTACGACCCTTTAAGCTCTTTTTGTGATAACTTTGGCACTGGACATCCATTTGATGAACCGTCAGCGGAGCTGGAAATCTTGGCGCGAGATGGTCCCTTTGAGTATACTCCACTAGAGTTTTGGATTGATATGGGAAACGTTCAGGTTGCATCGAGCACGAATCCAACTGGGCCCCCGGGACTAAAAGTCTAATAACTCACAGACCGGGTGTCTGTTTGACATGACGTCTATTGCATTGAGACCCATATAATGTGTTAGACCTTTGAGATACTTCTTTTTGGGACTTCGCGACAGTTGGAGTATCGACCAGTAGCTCATGGATCATATCCTCTCGAAGACGAGCAAGCGTAGTGCGGAGACCTAGTAGCTGGCTGAGACCTGACGACTGCTGACCGCTTCGACTCAGAGTGACTCAACTAGTCCAGTGGGGAGTGCCTCGGTGTCGCGGCAGACCCACAGTGGGGTGCGCCTTAGTGTCCCAGAAGACTCACGATACTCGACAGAAAGAGTACCTCAGTAGGGTATGAGGGCGACCGGACATGGTGATGCGGCAGACCCATGGTGCGGAGCATGCTTGGTGACATAGTAGATCCACGGTACTCGACAGGAGGAATACCTCAACAGTCCAAGGTTAGTGGGTAGAACGCTTGGTGTTGTGCTAGGAACACTATACTCGATAGGGGAGTAGTTCTCCAGTAGCTGAGGTTTCGACAATGTGACTGGGGATATTACTTTATACTACCCCCTAGAATAAAATCCTAGTTTGAGATGAGTCAGTTTTTCTTGTGTTTTCCTGATGATTGAGATGGATCACTTGATAACATAGGTATATGTATGGGCATATACGTATATAGGTTTATTTGTTGATTTAAATCTTTGTGGATTATCCTTGGTGGATTTTGTGAGAACTTCAGGGACTTGGGGTCCCTACTATGTATCGTTATACTCACCACTACAGGGCATGCCCACTATATCTTGATTGAGGAGGAGTTCTCCAGTAGCTAAGGTTTCAACAATGTGACTGGTGATGATACTTGATACTACCCCCTAGAATAAAATCCCGATTTGAGTTGAGTTAGTTTTTCTGTGTTTTCATCATGATTGAGATGGATCACTTGATAACTTAGGTTTTTGTATAGGAATATACCTAATTAGGGTTATGTGTTGATTTCATTCTTTGTGGTTTATCATTGGTGGATTTTGTGAGACCTTGAGGGTCTTGGGTCCCTACCGAGTATCGTTATACTCACCCCTATACAGGCTATGCCTGTACCTTGTTGTGTTGGATGTAGAGGATGACCATCACTGACTGAGGTTGAGAGTACCAAGACCGGACGACACCTGGAGGTGGACCATACGACGTGTCGGTACACGGAGGAGACGGATGGATGTGGAGTGTTGAGGAGGCGATATGTACCTACCCTTCAGGTAGGAACCCCGAAGGATGATCCAATAGTTGACTTTCCCTTTTATTCAGTTGTATTGTATCATAGTTGTACTTGTACTTTCCAGTTGAGCTTGTATTCTGGCCCCTTTTACTTTCAGTACTCTTTTGTTATACAGTTTACTTGGTGTTTCATCAAGCTCTTTGTTTGATTGTGTGTGTGTTTACAGGTTATAAAGGCAATTCCTTCCTAGTGTTAGGTAACTACGCCATTGGTGGTAGTCTCCATCCCCTGACCTATGGAAGGCGGGCTTGGTGTAGTCATGACATGGGCCCCCGAGGATGAATTGTGACAAATTGGTATCGTTGGAGTCAGCTCTACCACATAACTTAGGACTCTGATATTTTCTGTGATGCAATAGTGTTAAGTGTAGTGAGTGTGGCTTCCAGTTCAGGGAGTCCAGTGTTGGTGCAGAGAGCGACGTATCCATACACGAGGACCCTGACTACTGATTTCCGACATAGTGCACGAAAACACTGATTGCGTGTGTGTTTTCAAAATTTTTATTTAATTCAGCTGACCAGGTCTACTCAGTTGGTATAAAATTTAACCATAGTGCACCTATTTCTTTTCAGGATGCCTCCATATAGATAACCAGCTAGTGTTCCGAGAGTTGTACACACTGATATCCCACCGAGCGACGAGGCCTCGGTGCAGGTCCCTCTTCCAGTAGAGGCATCAGTAGAGGCACCAGTGGTAACTTTCCCAATTGGGCCACTGATGCCACCAGCCCAAGCAGAAGATGGTGCATGCCACTTGAGCGCATTGCACAAGTTTTGGCTCTCGAGGACACCTAGGTTCAGGAGAGAGACGAACCCACAGACGGCTGACGATTGGCTTGAGGATGTGATGAGAGTCTTCTGACTCATATGGACACCGACTGATCTCATGGTGAATCTTGCTACTAGCCTTCTATAGGAAGCATCAGAAAGATGGTGGAGCTTGATGCTCCAAGTTCACGATGAGGTGACGCTTATCTGGGCAAACTTTAAGATCCTGTTTTGGGTAGAGTTTGTTCCATCAACACTTTGCGTAGTGCGCATTCAAGAGTTACTTCATCTATAGCAGGGCAGCATGACTCTAGCTCAGTACTCAGTGAGGTTCACTTACCTCTCATGCTACTCCACAGATATGGTGTAGGACCTAATCTTTGGGGCTCAGACCTTCGAGCTGGGGCTCAGGCGGTAGATCAGGGCTTTGGTGATCTCACTTAGTATCCCGACACAGGCAGGGGTGTTAGAGAGAGCCCTCTTGGTGGAGAGATTCCTTGCTTAGAAGACACCATTAGAGAGACCCAATACTAGTCATCATGTAGAGAAGTCTTCTGCAGCTGGTAGCAGAAATACATCATAGAGGTCCAAGAGGACCAGACCTACAGGTGGACGAATGCATGACTCAGGATCGACTGTGCAGGGTACCCGAAGCAGAGACATACATGCCAAGAGCATGCATTGTTTCACAAGCAGAGGGCAGGGTCACAAGGATTGTGACTATCTGACCCGCCGTTTAGATGATCAACAGACGGTTAAAAAATCACCCAGGCAGAGACATAGATTCTATCGAGGTGGCCTGCATGGAGCAAGCAGATGTGGCAGAGGAGTTGGTCCTGCAGCTGGTGGTGGGCAATGATTCGAGATATTATCACCACCACCAGCAGGAGGTACACCCCGACTGCAGGGAGAAGGTGGATAGGGGACAACTCAACTCTAGGAAACTGAGGCCTATGACCATGGAACTCCAGAGATGACACGAGGTATGATCTGTGTCACCTCCAACTTAGCTGCAGTACTTATAGACACAGGTTCCAGTCATTCTTTTATTGCCACTTCCTTCGTTAAGAGTGTACAGAGTCTGACGGAGCCGTTGGATCGATCCTTATGGATAGAGACTCTTATGGGAGCAGATTCGACGATTACGCTCTGGTGCCGACTGTGTGATCTTACTCTAGGAGGCAAGAGCTTTGTCTGGGAACTCCTAGTAGCGGTGTCGAGGCCTTACGACATCATCTTGGGTATGGACTAGTTATCTACATTCCATACTCATATTGACTATATTAGGCGCAATGTGCGGTGTGTCCGCACGGATGGAACCGGGTTTACCTTCATCGATGAGAAGGGAGCCTTTGCAGTACATGATGGACTTGCTCGGAGAAGAGTGTAGCTGATCACTTATTAGTTGGATAGCCTTACCCTCAAAGCTATTGATGTGGAGAGTCTGAGTTATCCTGTAGTGGTGGACCAATAAATAGATTTTTTCCCTGATGATGTCCCAGGTCTACCTCCTCGAAGAGAGGTGGACTTTTACATTGACTTGTACCCCGGGACAACACCGATATCTACACCAGCATATCGGATAGCTCCCACGAAGCTTCGTGAGCTGCGGGTATAGTAGGATGACCTGAAGGGAAAGGGATTCATTGGGCCCATTGCATCTCCCTAAGCATCCCTTATTCTGTTCGCCAAGAAGGACGATGAGAGCATGAGGCTTTGTGTTGACTTTCGGCACCTGAACCAGTTGACTGTGAAGAACAAGTACCCACTCCTGAGTATTGATGAACTTTTTGATCGGCTGAAGGGAACACGATGGTTCTCAAAGATAGTCCTCAGATCAGGCTATCACGAGCTCAGAGTACGAGATGTGGATGTGATGAAGACCACCTTCAGGTGTTGGTATAACCACTACAAGTTCTTGGTTATGCCATTTGGCGTATCCAACGCTCCAGCAGTGTTCATGGGACTCATGTACTTGATCTTTCATCCATACCTTGATCTCTTTGTCGTAGTCTCCATCGATGATGTTATGATCTACTCGACTACTAAGGAGGAGCATGCTAATCTTTTGCGGGTAGTACTAGATACAATCCAAGAGCACCATCTTTACAATAAGCTCTCGATGTTTCTGTTCTAGATCTGAGAGGTACACTTTCTGAGATATGTCATCTCAGGGGCTGGATTTGGAGTGGATCCAGCAATGATTGAGTCGGCACTTTATTGGGAGCCACCTAGGAATGTGAAGGAGGTACAAAGTTTCCTAGGTTTGGCTAGATACTATCGTAGATTTGGGCCAGACTTCTCTAGAGTTGCAGCACCTATCAGCCTAGACGAAGAAGGGGCAACCCTTTGTGTGGTCGGATAGATTCTAGTAGATCATTAAGGTGCTGATGCAGAGACCGACTAGCACCCCCATATTGAGGCTTCCAGAGGAAGGAATAGGGTATGTAGTCTACTGTGACACATTAGGGACCAGACTCAGATGTGTCCTGATGTAGGAGTGAGCAGTGATTTCTTAAGGTACCTGACAGCTGAGACAACACGAGCAGAACTACGCTACCCATTAACTGTAGTTAGTAGTAGTCATCTTTGCCTTGAAGATGTGGCGACACTATCTAATGGATGAGAATTTTACCGTGTACTCTGATCACAAGAGTCTCAGGTATATCTTCTCTTAGAAGGACCTGAACCTGAGACAACGACATTGTCTTGAGTTCCTCCATGACTATGACTTCGAGATAGTCTATACTCCAAGGAAGGGGAAATTTGTTGCAGATGAACTTAGCAGGATGTCTAGTGTACAACTTCTATGCGAGGTGACGGAGCAGATGCCCATTTTCCACATATCCTTTGTGGAATGTGATGGAGTAGCTTTTCTTCAGTCTCTTAGAGTCACTCCTCCACTTCTTCAGCGATTCAGGGAGGTGTAGTGTGGGGATGCTGACTGTGAGGCTCGACGTGCTCAGATATCCATAGGGCAGGCCCCTGATGGATTTTCTGAAGGTGGGGAGCACATCATCTTCTTTAGAGAAAGTACTATGGCAATAGTGTCACTTCAGGAGGAAGTGTTGAGGTAGTTCCACACATCACCTCTAGTAGTACATCCAGGATTGGTGAAGTTGTACCAGGATCTTCAATGACAACGCTAGTGGCTGGGAATGAAGAAAGCAGTTGCAGAGTTTGTCTCTCGATGCCTCACTTGTCTGCAAGTGAAGGTGGAGCATTTGGGACAATAGGGTTGGTTCAGCCTTTAGAGGTCCCAAAGTGGAAGTGGGATGGGATATCCATCGATTTCATGATGGGTCTTCCATGTACATCCAGTGGACATGACTCGACTAGGGTGATCGTCGACCGAATCACCATGTCGGCCCACTTCCTACCGATTATAGAGAAGGGTTCAGTAGAGAGCTTGGGATGCCTCTATGTCCAAGAGATTGTGCGGCTACATGGAGTACCCATGATGATTGTCACTGATCATGATACATGTTTTACTTCCCAGCTATGGAAGGGGTTACATGAGTATTTCGGGATGCATATTCATTTGAGAACCACCTTCCATCCATAGATAGATGGTCAGACTAAGAGGACCATTCAGACCCTCAAGGACATGCTTTTTGCTTGTGTCATCAACTTCGGTCGCAGTTGGGAGGATCACTTGCCTTTGGTGGAGTCTGTGTACAACAACAAATATCACTCCACCATTGGGATGGCACCTTTGTAGGCTTTATACTAGCGACCTTGTAGATCATCCTTATGCTGGACTCACCCAGGGGAGTCATCACTAGTGGGACCAGAGATGGTACGGGCTACCACAAAGAAGGTTCATGTCATCGAGGAGTGCATAAAGACTACACAAAGCAGGCATAAGTTGTTTGCTGACAGGAGATGGAGACCTCTGGAGTTTGAGGATGGAGACCACGTCTTTCTACGGGTCTCATCTCGAAAAGGTTTGTAGATATTTGGCCAAGGCGACTAGTTATCTTTAAGGTTCATCAGACCTTTTCAGGTCCTCATTAGAGTTGGTGAGGTGCCATACCGCTTATCTCTTCCACCACAGATGCACCTGGTACACAACGTCTTCCATGTATCCCAGCTGAGGAGATATGTGCACGACCCTTCTCACATCATTGACCATGGTGAGCTAGATATCTATGATGGAGAAAATTTTATGGAGGTTCCAGTAGATATTGAGGATCGACATGAGAGGGTCCTTCTTGGATTTTTGATACATTGGGTTGACGTTCGCTGGCAGCATGGTAACCTCCAGGAGAGCACACGGGAGGGGGAAGCTCAGATGCGTGCTCAGTACCTCCATTTGTTCCCTTAGTTTGAGTTGGGGATTACAGGGACGTAAATCCTAAGGTGGGGAGAATGTAAAGACCCGTAATTTCCATGTAAATTATTATTTTTAAATATATTGGAATTTTACGAGTCCATGAAAATTGATGGTGCGTGATTCCAATCCCCGAAGTGCTCGGAATGAATTTTTGAACCTTATTTCTGGTACGTTTAATAAACATGCGAGCGGGTTTTTCTAACTTTTTAACTGGTGCTTGGAATTGAAATCTGAGGGCACCGTTGAACTCGCAGTGCCGATATTCGCTTTATAAGACATTCACCTTGACGACAGTTGGTTAAGGGTGAATGTTTGTTTTTGGAGGTGTGTGGCGGACGAGATGAACGACAATAACTTCACCTTCCTCCATCTTCGTCGATGTCATAAAACGATCAGGTAGGGGGTTTATTTACATGATAATACTTTCCTTGTTTTCTTTCGCGGTATGGGAAAGAATCGTTGTGGAGGTTGTAAAATCTGAATTTCATTGTTCTTCTTTCTTTTTGAGAAAAATGCTACCACACTAAACGCGGAGTGTGTGTGCCCAACCAACATGTCCCAACCCCGCCACCGTTCTCCTTTGGTGTACTCTTCAAAATGGAGGCAGTCGATGAAGATGACGAAGGCGACAAAGGCAACTGCACCACCACCTGCAGTCACCGCGACCCATGCTACCCCCGAGACAGTTCGCCTTCCTAGCCGAATTGGCCCGGGCCCCCACGGTGCCCCGACCGAACTGGCCCATGCCCCCACTTCGGCCCGGCTGAACCGTCCCACCCCCCTGTGGTGCCCCAGCCTCACCGGCCCCCACCCCACGTTGCGCCCTGGGTGAACCGTTTTGCCCCCAACGCAGTGCCCCAGCCGAACCGGTAGGCACCCCTTGCGACGCCCCGGCCGTACCGGCCCACGCCCCCCACGGCGCCCTGACCTAATAGTCTCATGACCCCCGCGACGCCCCGGCCAAACCGGCCCTGCGGCCTCATGGCGCCCCAACCGAACAGGCTCGCCCCCTCGCAGCGCCCCTGCCAAACCGGCCCCGTGCCCTCATGTCACCCATCGTGGCCAAGCGGCCCTCTATCCCCCATGGTCTCTGCAGCCCCACGCGGCCCTCACAGCCTTCCATACCTCACTATGGACCTAGCCGCATCACGGGTCGGGCCCGACCCAGCTGGTCGGCCCAGGTCGACTTGAACCGGGTTGACCCAATCCAGTTCAGGCGAGGTCGTTCTGACTGGGTCGGACCGGACCCGGGCCCACTATGACCCTTTACGCTCTTTTGGAAAAAACTTTGGCACTTGACGTCCGTTTGACGAACCGTTAGAGGCACTAGAAATCTTGGAGTGAGAAAGTCCCATTGAGTATACTCCGCTGGAGTTTTGAATTGAGATGGGAAATGGTCAGGATGGATCGAGCACGAATCCAACCGGGCCCCTGGGACAAAAAGGCTAATAACTCAAAGACCAGGAATCTGTTTGATGCACCGTCTATTGCATTGAGAACCCTATGACATGGCATACCTTTGACATAACTCTTCGAGGGACTTCGTGATAGTTGGAGTATCAACTAGTAGATCATGGAGTGGATCCTCCCAGAGATGAGCGAGCATAGTGCGGAGACCTAGTAGCTGGCTGAGACCAGACAACTGCTGACCGTTTCGACTCGGAGTGACTCGACTAGTCTAGTGGGGAGAGCCTTGGTGTCGCGGTAGACCCAGGGTGGGGAGCGCCTTGGTGTCGCGGTAGACCCACGGTACTCGACATGAGGAGTACATCAGCAGGATACAAGGTAGAGCATTCTTGGTGACATGGAAAACCCACGTTGGGGAGCGCACTTGGTGGTGTAGCAGATTCACGGTTCTCGACAGGAGGAGTACCTCAACAGTCCAAGGTTAGTGGGAAGCGCACTTGGTGTCACGGCAGGCCCACTGTACTCGATAGAGTAGGAGTTATCCAGCAGCTGAGGTTTTAACAATGTGACTGGGGATTTTAATTATTACTACCCCCTTGAATAAAATCCGGGTTGGAGCAGAGTCAATTTTTTGGTGTTTTCCTCATGATTGAGTTGGATCACTTGATAACTTAGGTATATGTATGGGCTTATACCTAGGTAGGGTTGTCTGTTGATTTCATTCTTTTTGGTTTATCCTCGGTGGATTTTGTGACACCTTGAGGGTCTCCGGGTCCCTACTGAGTATCATTACACTCACCCCTGCACGGGCTATGCTCGCACCTTGTTTTGTTGGATGCAGATGACAGACAATGCTGACTGAGGCAGAGAGTACTAGGACCGGACGGTACCTGGAGGTGGACTATATGAGGTGTCGGTACATGGAGGAGACGGATGGATGTGGAGTGTTGAGGAGGTGATCTGTACCTACCCTTCAGGTAGGAACCCTGGAGGATGATCCTACCACTAACTTTCCCTTTCCTTTATTTGTATTTTATCATAGTTGTACTTGTAATTTCTAGTTGGGCTTGTATTCTGGACCCTTTTACTTTCAGTACTCTTTTTTATACAGTTTACTTGGTGTTTTGTCCAGCTGTGTGCTTTCTTGTGTGTGCGTTTACAGGCTAAAAAGTCAATGCATTCCTGGTTTTAGGGAACTACACCTTTGGTGCTAGTCACCAGCCCCTGGCTTATGGAAGGCAGGCTTGGGGTAGTCACAGCACGGGCCCCTGGGGATGGGACATGACATGTTATGTCTATAAGAGTATGTACTATCAATTTTCTTTTAAGGGTGTGAATATTAGATAGAGGTTTTGGGTTTAATACTTCTTGGAGTTTGAATATGACATTGTAAAAACCCTTTTAAAGGGGAATCTAACTGTGAACACAATTATCCATAAATTTCTAATGCAGGATATTTTGGAATCAAAGGAGGTGTAGAATCGTTTAGTGATCTTTGCTCAGTTTCACTTAGATGATCAGAAGAATTCTTCAGGTATGATTGTGACTAGTGTTCATTTCTCATCACCCCTCAGTGAGTCTATTCTATATAATTGGTATAATTAGGATGAGTTTAAGGGATTTCAAGAGACCTTATATGGTGGGGAGACCATTTTTAGTGTTTTTCTCTCATTAGATGGTAATCTATGATTTTAGGAATAGATAATCATCCTAGAATCTATGATGATATAATTTGTTTCATATACATATATGATTGTGGGTATTTTGTACAAGAAATATGATGATATATTATGACATAAGACATATATTTTGGTTGTCGGGTATGAAGCATGAAATTATTGATTATGTATCCCACCGTTAGAACTGCAAACAAATAAAGGATGGTTAGTTGAAACCTTATGGGGTTCTAGAGCATCTTTTGATGTGGGTTATGAAATAGGATGAGGAAACCATGGACTTTGTTGTTGGATTACCGTGGTATCCCAAAGGGTGGAATGATATCTATGTGGTGATAGATAGGTTGGAAATCTCAGCTCACCTTATTTAGATTAGGGACACCACTAAAGTTGAATATCTCATTATGTTTTATGGGAAAGAGGTTGTGAGGTTACATGGGTTCCCATTACTATAGTTTCCAATTTAGATTCGATATTTTCCTAAATTTTCTGGAAGAGTCACTATATGGTGATGTTCGATTATTTCAGGTTGAGTAAAGCCCACTATTCATAGACAAATGACCAGAGGAAGAATGATATTTGGATACTAGAGAATTTTTCTTTTCCTACATCTTATATTTTGGTTTATAATTTGATAACCATATGACATTGGTTTAGTTTTCTTAAAATAATATTTATCAGTAATCATCTATAATAGATCCCTTTAAGGATTTGTATGGTGGACCATAAAAGTCGCCTATTTTTTTGGCAGATTTGGGAAGGGACTCTCATGAAGGATATAATATATTATAGGAGACATCGATAAGGATTCAAGATATATATTGACATAAGGTTTTAACTCAAAGTGGACATAAATCTAATGTGGATCACTAGTTTCATTCTTTAGAGTTATTCATAGGTGTCAGAGTTTTCTTGAATGATTCTCCTTAGTTGGGACACCATCAACTTGGAAAATAGGGAATGATGGTTGTTAGATATGGTGGACAACTTGAGGTCACTGAGTAGCTAGGGAAATTTTGTTATGATTTTATATTTCTAGTTCAACTGGAATGTATTCCTAATGTTTTCCAAATATACCAACTTAGGACGTACCATTCTTATCCCTCTCAAAGTCTGAGTTTGGAAGATATTGAGCCGGATTTAGAAATTTATATTATAAAGAGGTGGGAGGTGATCTTTGACACTTAGGTAAAGGTATTTCATGGAAATATTATTCTATTTGTTATGGTGTTATGGAGACACATATTATATTCTCACAACACCTATGAACAAGAGTGGTTGATGAGGGAGTAGTGGGATCACCGATTTCTAGATAAAATTCTCTCACATGACTTCCCATGAACAAAATGTCTTATATGGGGAGTCTCTAACATATTATCACCCTCTTTTAGGAATTTATCATCCCCCATTTCACTTCCCAATTTTTCAAGGTGTGTTTTGGTATTGCAAGGATGGAGGGTATTTTCTATAGAAAATGAACTAATGTTTGGTGATGTATGTTTATAGGAATTAAAAAAGTCTAGATAGAAATGTGTACAAGACTAAAAGGTTGTACACTATGGTTTGGGTTGATCAGGTGGATTTTTGTAATTGTTTCTAATGAATCTATTTTCTAGATAACTTCACATCACGAGAGATGTAGATGGTTTGAATCTATTTCTAGGTTAACTTCATGAACTGGTTAAGATGATGATATTTTTACAGGTCGAGAGATGAGTTCACATTGTGATATAGAAAATGAGAGATATTTTTAATATGAGGAGACATTTTTTTGTGTCTTAAAAATCAATGAATTCACCTCAGAAAGTTTTTCCACAACATCAATCATATGATATAATGGTTTTAACCTTACTTCTCATGGAGTTTTATTTTTATTCAGCTAAAAATTTCTCACTCGGGACATATGAGCTATCCCAGCAAATTTTTCGGATCTCCACTCTTTATGGATCATTTTTCCAATGATTAATCATTTTTGTGTTTATGCCGCATCCCTCTGGTTATGTTAATTTTTTATTTTTTATTTTGATTTTTCATTCTTGTGTCATTTCACTATGTTTTCAGATCTATTGGTTATTTTGTAATGACCCGACCCTAGTTACCCGGAGTCGGTGCATTATTACATAATATTGGCTTGATCACAAAAGATCAAGTCTCGAAGGATCGATTATTTTAATATCCTTGGAAACACTAGATATATTCATAAGTCTTACATTACATCATATAGTCAAAAAACTACAACAACATCTTGTCTTCATATCCCCTCATACTATCTCTACAGGTCATTCATAAAATACATCATCACATTCTGGAAAAAATAAAACATTTAAAGGGGTGAGCTCAGATGCTCAGTAAGGATAACAATATAGCGGAAACTTTCATAAATAAAAATAAACATTTACGGAAATGTTTTACTAAAACAAAATACTTTTAAACTTGAGCTTAAGTATAATATGGAAAATATAAAATGAAATAATTCAATTTACTTATTCACATTGATATTCTACTAGTCGAATAATCACATGCAATATCAATAACCACTTTCATTGTGATGGAATGCATAATTCCAGACTATTATAACCACATTGTCAAGGACTTGCGCCAATACTACAAATAAGATTTTGTCAAGGCCTTGTGCAAAGACACTAGTTTGTCTCATGATACCTACCGATGCATCGAGTATCTATAGCGGGCTCCACCCGTCACTTACTAAGTTCAATGCATTCCTCATATGAACAGGTTTAAACATAAAATAAAAAATCATATTAAAACTAGCATATGAAATGTCAATTCTTTTTCCATAAACAATGAAAGCTATAAAAATAACACATCCATATTCCAACATATCACAAAACCTTCAATACAATATGGAAGTTTTATATCATAATGAATCAACTTCAAATAATCTTAAAATCCATCAAACGATGTTGTCATAGATGAAATCAAAACTATTTGAGAGAAATATCTCATTTTTTTAAATCATTTAAAAGTCACATAATTATAAAAGAAAACATTTACTTTGAAAATTTTCTTATAATCTTGTAAGGGAAGCTTCAATGATTTTATAATGGCGGAAAATAGACACACCCTTCATATAAGTTAAAAAAAACATTCTTACCTTAATTATATAAAAAAGGTTAAAAAAGACATTGTTTGGAAAACAATGGAAGGATTCCTTTATAAAAATCTTATAAAAAATAAAACAAGGGTATAAATGACCTTAACCCAAATTCTATAAAATAGTAAGAATGTTTTGAAATACATTTTTAATAAACATGGATGTGGATGATAAAGAGGTCCCAGTAGATAATTACGTATAAACAACCTTAGATAATGAAGAGATTGTGAAATAAACCATTACCTTGTACTTTTCCTTGGTCAAGGGTTAGTTTACCTCCTGTATAATGGTGAAATAATTTTTATTAAATTATAAAAGAATAATATACATTAATATGATATCATATACAATCTTTTAACATTGCTTTGTTAATAATATCTTAGTATTATCGTTGTTTTGGGTGTTAACTGATTCGTTTTCCTTTATATGATTTGTTACATAAGATGTGTTTGTTATGGATAGGTTGTATATTATTCATATCTAGAATGATATAAAGTTCTTAAAAATTACTTTTAATCATCAAATGAGAATTAGTCTTGAATGGACACGATGGGGAATGAATCTCATCGTGTTCGTGGAGACGGTAATATGTACGTACACACGAGCAACAAAATCATTCTTTTGATATCAAAATCGTATATAATTGGATGGTATATCATATATACAGAATCTTTATAATGTTATATTTATTATTTACTTCAATTACACATAATTATCATACCCATCCAAATAATAATGTTTTTAATAACAATTACACCACGACATGGAGACGGTAAGTCGTACGTACGCACGTATGGTGACATGTCATTCAAAGGATGGATAGAATACTGAATATGGATATACCATATTTATAATAACATCACAGTATATATAAGATACTGTATTTATTATTTTATAATGGAAATAACAAAGAAAGAAGAAGTGGAAGAAGAAAGGAACTTGAAAGAGGGTGGTGAAAACATTACCTCTTCTTCGGGTTCTTCTTTTTTATTTGATTAAAAGGGCTCCATAGGTTGGATTTCAGACTAAAGGAAGGCTTCTAGGATGAAGTGAGGGAATTTGAGAGAATATATGGGCAGGGGTGTCCAATCCAAATGGATTTGATGGTGTGAATTAGTGAGAAGAAGGAGTTCCCTTTTATAAGAGGGGTGGGGGAACCTTAGGAAAAACATAAAATATTACTTTATAACAAATTCATATTCGTTTTATAATGGATCCAATGTGAATTATTTAGATTATAAGGTGGGGATGGGTCTAAATCCTTTCAACCAACATATTTTAGACTGGTTTGGGTCACTAAATTGACCTTATCATTTATATTTAACTCTTAGTTAAATAGTTTTACATTTACTATGTCTCTTTGTATTTTTAGATTATATGGTTAATAAACTTAATATATATATATACAAGAGAAACCCAAGAGGTTCATTAATGATAAAACTATAATTATATATGTTCTTCGTCCAATCCTTATATTTTTAGGAATATAATATCAATTAATAATATAATATTGTTTTTTAAAAACTCTTTTTTGTCTATTTTGAAACTATTTGGTATTTTGTTTTTTCTAAATTCATAACACCATTATTATTTCGAAACTAATTCATTTAATCAAACCTAAAATGTCATGTTAACCTATAAAATTAGTGTAATTCCATAAAAGACTCAAATTATATTTATTTGGGTATTTATAATATCAATTATTTTAATATTTCACTAATAAGGTAATTACTGCATCATTATTGTGTCATAAATAAATTAAATTATATAATGTCTAAAAATTATAAATAAAATACAATTATGTAAGAAATATTTTTATCTTTTTAATGAATATTTATAATCTAATTTATCTTTTGTATAACCCTATATTAAAAAAGTTTTATGTATTAAACATTGATTTTAACTCTTTTAACTCTTCTTTGAATTAAATAGTAATAAATGTCCTAATCGAATCCAAGTGGACCAAATAGGTTCATATTTTATTCCTAATTTTGTTCTTGGTCGAATAATACTTATACTATAGAATTAGGACCTGTTTTAGGGTAATAATAATATCATTTTTACCCTTAATTACCCTATTAACTTTTAACTGTGGTAAATAAAATTAAAAAGTTATTATTCACCAAAAATTATTTTTATCTTATTGAACCACATTTTACTCCTTTAAATTAACCTTGTCTCTTGGATTTTTTTAAATTCCACTCACAGAAGCGTTAAAATTATGTTTTATGTGAATTTTTGAATTCTCCTAGGAGATGGGTAAAAGACGGTGAAAAGTTCAATAAAATTTTTATATATCTAATATTATTATAAACCAGCTCCAATGAATTACATTTAACTTATATAGTTATTATGTATTTATTTTTACCTAAAATACATTTAAATAAAATAAATATTTATTTAAATAAAAATTCAGTTTTAAACTATAACTCAGTGTTTTCACTATTCATAAAAAATTGAAAGTTTTCAGAAAAATACCACAAAATCACCCTAAGCTAATTTCGATATTCGGAATCCAAAAATGAATTCCATTTTGAAAGTTAAAATTTATAAAATATCAAAAAGTGGGTATTACTATTCATAACGGCTAGTTTGATTGGTTGTGGTGTGTTAGAACTTGATGTTGCGTACAAAACACGGTACTATATTATTCAAAGATAAGCATACCATAGAAGCTTGGGGTGTTACATTCTCCCCTCCATCAATAAATTGCATCCTTGCAATTTATGCTCGGTATTGGAAACTTGGGTATGACATCTCAAAATATCTTAGTTGAAATCCCACATCGAAAAATGGATTAATGAATCCATTATTAAAAATAAAGAGTGGTTAGTATGAAGGTTACCGAAAATAACACATACTAGGGTACCATGTAGGAAAACATGGATATGGAAGATAAATCTAACCATTAATATCTGATGGAGAGTGTTAGAGGACATGGCTATGAAAAGGCCAAAAATCACAAAGCCATAAAATTGTGATCATCTAAGGTACCATCTAGTACAACGTTTTTGTTATAAGTTCCTTTTCTTAATGTTGAGTAATTTATTTATGAGATTGGATAAGATTATAAGGAGATATACTTATGGTATATTTAGAGTTTTATCCATTTATAAATTTCTACCACAAACTCATCTTTCATTTAAAAACATTATTCAACTAAAAAATACTCTATTTATCCTAATCGTATAGGGTTCCAAATATAATGAATTTATAATTCACATATCAGACCCTTTAAAAAAAGGAAACTACATTATACCATCCAGGAACTTCACGTAGTTTAGTGGTAGGCGATAAATTCCAATAGCACTATGGTTGTGGGTTCGATTTCCACAACTTTGTCCGATGTGATGGGTTTTTGGGTTTTACCCCTAGGTAAATCTGTGCAAGATCCGCCACTACCAGCTCGTATCCAGACAGAGAAGTATTGCTCGGAAAACTCACAAAATCTATACAATCCCAAAATTCTAGGAAGTTCTTATATACTAATCCTCAAATTCCATCTTATGTATATGTTCTCTAATAAGAGTTTATCTAAATCTAGCTTCCAAGGTTTATACTAAACTTCCTCTGATACGAACGGTAACGCCCCGACCCCAGTTACCCAGAGTCGGTGCATTATTACATAACATTGGAAATATCACAAAAGATAAAGTCTCTAATGGCCTATTAGTTTAGTAGCCTTGGAAACACAAGATATATTCATAAGTCTTAAATTATATCATAAAGTAAAAAAAAATACAACAACATCTTGTCTTCATATCCCCTCATACTATCCATATAGGTCATTCATAAAATACTTCTTCACATCCTGGGAAAAATAAAACCTTGAATGGGGTGAGCTCAGATGCTCAGTAAGGATAACTATATAGAGGAAACTTTCATAAATAAACAGAAACATTTAAGGAAATGTATAACTAAAACAAAAGCCTTTTAAACTTGAACTTCAGAATAATATAGGAAAGATAAAATGAAATAATTCAATTTACTTATTCACATGGATATTCTACTAGTCGAATAATCGCATGCAATATTAATAACCACTTTCATAACGATGGAATGTATAATTCCAGACTATCATAACCACATTGTCAAGGACTTGTGCCAAGAATACAAATAATATTTTGTCAAGGCCTTATTCCAAGATATTAGTTTGTCTCATGAGACCTACCGATGCATCGAGGAGCTATAGAGGGCTCCACCGGTCACTTACTAAGTCCAATGCATTCCTCATATGAACAGGTTTAAACATAACATAAACATTCGTATTAAAACTAGAATACGAAGTGTCAATACTTTTTCTATAAACCATGAATGGTATAAAAATAACACATCCATAGTCAAACATATCACAAAATCTTCAATAAAATATAGAAGTTTTATATCATAATGAATCAACTTCAAATTATCTTAAAATCCATCAAAGGATGTTGACATAGATGAAATCAAACCTATTTGAGAGAAATATCTCTTTTTTTTAAATCAATTAAAAGTAACATAATTATAAAAGAAGAAATTTACTTTTAAAATATTCTTATAATCTTGTAAGGGAAGGTTCGATGATTTTATAACAGCGGAAAATAGCCACACCCGCCATATAAGTTAAAAAACATTCTTACCTTAATTCTGTCAAAAAGGTTATAAAGGACCTTGTTTGGAAAATGACGGAATGATTCCTTTATAAACATCATTAAAAAAATAAAACAAGGGTATAAATGACTTTAAACCATATTCTATGAAATATTAAGAATTTTTTCAAATAAATTTTTAAGAAACATGGATGTGGATGATAAAGAGGTCCCATTAGATAATTATGTATAAACAACCTCAGATAATGAAGAGATTGTGAAATATACCCTTACCTTGTACTTTTCCTTGATCAAGGGTTGGTTTACCTCCTGTATAATGGTGAAATAATTTTTATTAATTTATACAATAATCATATACATTAATATGATATATTATATGATCTTTTAACATTGCTTTGTTAATAATATCTTAGTATTATCGTTGGTTTGTGTGTTAACTGATTCGTTTTCCTTTATATGATTTGTTACATAAGCCGTGTTTGTTATGGATAGGTTGTATTTGATTCATATCCAGAATGATATAAAGTTCTTAAACATTACTTTTAATTATCAAATGTGAATTAGTCTTTAATGGATACGATGGGGAATGAATATCATCGTGTTCGTGTAGACGATAGTCTGTACGTACGCACGAGTGACAATATCATTCTTTTGATATTAAAATCATATATAATTGGATTTTATATCATACATACAGAATATTTATAATTTTATATTTATTATTTACTTCAATTACACATCATTATCATACCCATTAAAATAATAATGTTTTGAATAACAATTACACCACGACGTGGAGATGGTATGCCGTGCGTACGCATGTATGGTGACATGTCATTCAAAGGATGGATATAATACTGAATATGGTTGTACGATATTTATAATAACATCACATTATATAGAAGATACCGGATTTATTAATTTAGAATGGAAATAAAAAAGAAAGAAGAAGTGGAAGAAGAAAGGAACTTGAATGAAGGTGGTGAAAACATTACCTCTTCTTCGGGTTCTTCCTTTCAATTTGACCAAAAGGGCTCCTTAGGTTGGATTTCTGACTAAAGGAAGGATTATAGGATGAATTTAGGGAAGTTGAGAGAATATTTGGGCAGGGGTTGGCCGATATAAAGGGCCTTGATGGTGTGAATTAGTGAGAAGGAGGAGTGCCCTTTTATAAGAGGGGTGGGGGCACCTTAGAAAAAAATTAAAATATTATTTTATAATAAATTAATATTCGGTTTATAATGGATACAAAGTGACATATTTAGATTCTAATTTGGGAATGGGTAAAAATCCTTTAAACTGATAGATTTTATATATGTTTGGGTCCCTATATTAACCTTATCATTTATATTTAACTCATAGTTAAATAGTTTCACATTTACTATGTCTCTTGGTATTTTTATATTATATGGTTAATAAACGTATTATATACTTGCAAGAAAACCCCAAGTGTTTCATTAATGATACAACTATAATTATATATGTTCTTTGGTCAATACCTAGATTTTTAAAAATAGAATATCAATTAATAATATAATATTTGTTTTAAAAACTCTTTTATGTCTATTTTGACACTATTTGGTTTTTTGTATTTTCTAAATTCATAAGAACATTATTACTTAGATCCTAATTAATTTAATCAACCCTAACATTTCATATTAACCTATAAAATTCTTGTAATCCATTATAAGTCTCAAATTATATTTATTTGGGTATTTATAATATCAATTATTTTAATATTTCACTAATAAGGTAATTACTCCATCATCATTGTGTTATAAATAAATTAAATTATATAATGTCGAAAAATTATAAATAAAATACCATTATGTAGGAAATTTTTTTATAATTATAATTAATATTTATAATCGAATTTTCCTTTTTTATAACCCTATATTAAAAATGTTTTATTTATTAAACATTGATTTTAACTCTTTTAACTCTTCATTGAATTACATAATAATAAATGTCCTAATCTAATCCAAGTGGACTAAAGAGGTTCATATTTTATTCATAAGTTTTTTTGGTCTAATAATACTTAGACAATAGAATTAGGACATGTGTTAGGGTAATAATAATATTATTTTTACCCTTAATTACCCTATTTACTTTTAACCGTGGTAAATAAAAGTAAAAAGTTATTATTCACCAAAAATTATTTTTATCTTATTGAACCACATTTTACTCCTTGATATTAACAATGTCCCTAGAATATTTTAAATTCTACTCACAGAAGTGGTAAAATTATGTTTTATGTAAATTTGAAAATTCTTCTAAGAGAAGGGTAAAAGACGGTGAAAAGTTCAATAAAATTTTTATATATCTAGAATTATTATAAACTGGCTGCAATGAATTAAATTGAACTTATATATGTATTATGTATCTATTTTGAACTAAAATAAATTTATATAAAATAAGTAATTATTTAAATAAAAATTCGGTTTTAAACTATAACATAGTTTTTTCACTATTCCTCAAAAATTGAAAGTTTTCATAAAAATACCCAAAATTCACCCCAAGCTAATTTTGATATTCTGAATCCAAAAAAGAAGTCCATTTGGAAAGATAAAATTTATAAAATTTCAAAAAGTGGGTATTACTATTCATAACATCTTGTTTGATTGGTTGTGGTGTGTCAGAACTCGATGTTGCGTACAACACATGCTACTGTATTATTCAAAGAGAAGCGTACTGTAAAATATTGGGGTGTTACATTCTCACCTCCCTCAATAAATTTCATCCTCACAATTTATGCTCGGTATTGGAAACTTGGGGATGAAATTTCAAAATATCTTAGTTGAAATCCCACATCAAAAAATGGATTAATAAGTTCTCTATTTAAAATAAAGTGTGGTAAGTATGAAGGTTTCTGAAAATAACACATACTAGGGTACCATGTAGGAAAACATGGATATGGAAGATAAATCTCACCATTAATACTTGATGGAGAGTGGTATAGAACATGGATATGAAAAGTCCAACAATCACAAAGCCACAAATTTGTGATGATCTAAGGTACCATGTAGGGCAACGTTTTTGTTCTAAGTTCCTTTTCTTAATGTTGAGGAATTTATTTATGAGATTGGATAAGATCTTAAGGAGATATACTTACGTTATAATTAGAGTTTTATCCATTAATTAACTTCTACCACAAACTCATCTTTCATTCTAAACCATAATTCAACTACAAAATACTCTATTTATCCTAATCGTATTGTGTTCCAAATATAATGAATTTATAATTCACATATCAGACCCCTTAAAAAAAGGAAACTACATTATACCATCCAGGAACTTCGCATAGTCTAGTGGTAGGCGATAAATTCCAATCGCTCTATGGTTGTGGGTTCTATTCCCATAGCTTTGTCCGACACGACGGGTTGTCACACAGTCTGCATGTTATCCATTTATAAAAATCCGAAAATAACCTTCCAACCTTAATCCATTCCGACCTTTAGACTTATCCAAAATACTTCGATCGAAACTCACATTCCGAAATTTATAAGGAAGATAAACACAATGAAGAACCTTTTTCCATGTAATAACATGTGAACACCTTCCTCATGTATTATTTTAATACATGGTAACATCCTGAATTACCATAAAACCTTATTTATTACATTCATGCTCCCTTATTCTTTATAGAATACTGGATATACTCCTTCTATCCAAAAATGTTGTAAAATTAAAAATCATTAATCAGTTTCATGGTAGTCAAGAATATCCAATATAATTTATTTAAATCAACCATCTATTATTCCAAAATCACTACATCATTATCTGAACCATATTAGGGATTAACTTTCCTTCAACCATGTATTTTACCAAAATTTTAGCTCACTATTAAGTCACTTTTCTTAAAACCATATAATCTCAAAACCTCAATAAAATAGTAATGTAGTACAAACCTTATTCACCTCCATAATTCATATAACCAGTATATAGTTGATACAACACTCAAATGAAATGATCCTATAATAACAAGATAAGAACACTGAGCATTATTCTTCATCTGATGTAGTATCATAACTTGATTATTATCCAATTGCATCATTTGGGGCATACTATGATGATTTGGAAATTGGTTTTCGTAGTGTCCCATCTCTTTACAGATGAAGCATTGTACATTTGAAACCTTTTTCTTACCCTTTCAGTCACGTACTTGGTGTCCTTTTTCTCCACACTTATAACAAACTCCCATTCCCATCAGGAAAGTTCCAGGGTGTTTCTTCTCACAGTTATCACATATGGGAAAATTATTCTTTTCCCTCTTCCCGTTATCCATATTTTATCTCTTCCATCCTTTTCTTCTCTTGATTCCCTTCAAAGCCATAAGACTCATAGAATTATTTACATATCTTATTAACACATTATACTATTGCTCCATATGTTGAGAAAACATGAGAGACAATTTCCCTTATAAATGTTGGTATAATACCATGGAAGATTTGATCCTTCTTACTCGTTGGATCATATGTATTGCTGGAGTTCACATTCCTTCTACTGGGCACCATTTATATACAATGTCATACACTATGTCAGTTTATGAATAGCAATGAATACTTCCAGACTTGTAAAACACCTAATGTAAATTAAACAGTCTATGGATATAATCCATAATCATAAAAATGTTTTTTTTGAGGAAGTATATACTCATAAACCGTTCATAATGGTTTGTAAAAAAATGAGAATTATCCAAAGCATATCCCTCGGGAGTGTCGTAAGCAAGAGTGCAGCAAGGCTCGTTGTCGTGCACCAGTTCTCGTTCGAGTCTAGCTCATAGCGGTGTTTTCAGGTTTTACCCCTAGGTAAATCTGTGCCAGATCCTCCTCTACCTGCTCGTATCCAGACAGAGATGTATTGCTCGTAAAGCTCACAAAATCTATACAATACCAAAATTCTAGGAAGTTCATCTATACTAATCCTTAAAGTCCATCTTAGATATGTGTGCTCTAATCAGAGTTTATCTATATCTAGCTTCCAAGGTTTTTACTAAACTTCCTCTGATACCAACTGTTATGCCCCGACCCCAGGTACCTAGTGTCGATGCATTATTACATAACATTGGCATGATCACAAAATATCAAGTCTAAAAAGACCTATTAGTTTAGTAGCCTTGGAAACACTAGATATATTCATAAGTCTTACATTACATCATAAAGTGAAAAAATAAAACAACATCTTGTCTTCATATCCCCTCATAGTATCCATATAGGACATTCATAAAATACTTGTTCACATCCGGGGAAAAATAAAACATTTAATGGGATGAGCTTAGATGCTCAGTAAGAATAACAATATAGCGGAAACATTCATAAATAAACATAAACATTTAAGGCAATGTATAACTAAAACAAAAGCATTTTAAACATGAACTTTAGCATAATATGGAAAAGATAAAATGAAATAATTACATTTACTTAATCATATGGATATTCTACTAGTCGAATAATCACATGCAATATCAATAACCACTTTTATAATGATGGAATGAATAATGCTAGACTATCATAACCACATAGTCAAGGCCTTATGCGAAGACTACAAATAAGATTTTGTCAAGGCCTAGTGCCAAGACACTAGTTTGTCTCATGAGACCTACCGATGCATCGAGGAGCTATAGCGGGCTCCACCCGTCACTTACTAAGTCCAATGCATTCCTCATATGAATAGGTTTAAATATAACATAAACATTCATATTAAAACTAGCATACGAAATGTCAATACTTTCTCCATAAACCATGAATGGTATAAAAATAACACATCCATAGTCAAACATATCACAAAACCTTCAATACAATATGGAAGTTTTGTATCATAATGAATCAACTTCAAATAAGCTTAAAATCCATCTAAGGATGTTGACATAGATGAAATCTAAACTATTTGAGAGAAATATCTCTTTTTTTAAATTCATTTAAAAGTCACATAATTATAAAAGAAAACATTTAATTTGAAAATATCCTCATAATCTTGTAAGGGAAGCTTCAATGATTTTATAACGGTGAAAAATAGACACACCCGTGAGATAAGTTAAAAAAACATTCTTACCTTACTTATGTCGAAAAGGTTAAAAAGGACCTTGTTTGGAAAATAACGGAAAGATTTCTTTATAAACATCTTATAAAAATTAAAACAAGGGTCTAAATTATTTTAACCCATAGTCTATAAAATAGTAATTATGTTTTGAAATACATTTTTAAGAGACATGGATGTTGATGATAAAGAGGTCCCAGTAGATAATTACGTATAAACAACCTCGGATAATGAAGAGATTGTGAAATAAACCCTTACCTTGTACTTTTCCTTGTTCAAGGGTTTTTTTACCTCCTATATAATGGTGAAATAATTGTTATTAAATTATACAAGAACCATATACATTAATATTATATCATATATGATCTTTTAACATTGCTTTGTTAATAATATCTTCGTATTATTGTTGTTTTGGGTGTTAACGATTTGTTTTCATTTATACACTTTGTTTCGTAAGACATGTTTGTTATGGATAGGATTAATCTTATTCATATACAGAATGATATAATGTTCTTAAAAATTAATTTTAATCATCAAATGAGAATTATTCTTGAATGGATACGATGGGGAATGAATCTCATCGTGTTCGTGGAGACAGTAGTCCGTACGTATGCACGAGCGACAATATAATTATTTTGATATTAAAATAGTATATAATTTTATGGTATATCATATATATACAGAATCTTTATAATGTTATATTTATTATTTACTTCAATTACACATCATTATGATACCCATCCAAATAATAATGTATTGAATAACAATTACACCACGACGTGGAGATGGTAAGCCGTACGTACACACGTATGGTGACTTGTCATTCAAAGGATGGATATAATATGGAATATGGTTGTAACATATTTATAATAACACCATAGTATATAGGAGATACTATAGTTATTATTTTATAATGTAAATAACAAAGAAAGAAGTCGTGGAAGAAGAAAGAAACTTGAAAGAGGGTGGTGAAAACATTACATCTTCTTCGGGTTCTTCCTTTTGATTTGATCAAAAGGGCTCATTAGGTTGGATTTATAACTAAATAAAGCCTTATAGGATGAATTGAGGGAATTTTAGAGAATATTTGGGCAGGTTTTGGCTGAGCCAAATGACTTCGAAGGTGTGAATTAGTGAGAAGGGGGAGTGCGCTTTTTTAAGAGGGGTGGGGGCACCTTAGAAAAAACATAAGATATTATTTACAACAAATTCATATTCGGTTTATAATGGCTCCAAAGTGACTTATTTCGATGATAATGTGGGGATGGGTTGAAATAATTTCAACCAATAGATTTTAGACTAGTTTGGGTCACTAAATCAACCTTATCATTTATATTTAACTCTAAGTTATATAGTTTGACATTTACCATGTCTCTTTGTATTTTTATATTATATGGTTAATAAACTTACTATATACATCCAAAAGAACCCCAAGTGGTTTATTAATGATACAAATATCATTATATAAGTCCTTTTTCCTAACCTTAGATTTTTAGGAATAGAATATCAATTAATAATATAATATTTGTTTTAAGAACCCTTTTATGTCTATTTTGACACTATTTGGTATTTTGTTTTTTATAAATTTATAACAGCATTTTTACTTCGAAACTAATTCATTTATTCCAAACTAACTTGTCATATTAACCTATAAAATTCGTTTAATTAATTAAAAGTCTCAAGTTATATTTATTTGTCTATTTATAATATAAATTATTTTAATATTTCACTAATAAGGTAATTACTGCACCTTCAACGTGTCATAAATAAATTAAATTATTTAATGTATAAAAATTATAAATAAAATACGATTATGTAGGAAATATTTTTATATTTATAATGAATATTTATAATCTAATTTATCTTATGTATAACCCCATATTAAAAATGTTTTATTTATTAAACATTGATTTTAACTCTTTTTAACTCTTCTTTGAATTAAATAATAATAAATGTCCTAATCTAATCCAAGTGGCCCAAAGAGGTTCATATTTTATTCCTAAGGTTTTTTTGGTCGAATTATACTTAGCCAATAGATTTGGGACATGTTTTAGGGTAATAATAATATCATTTTTAACCTTAATTACCCTATTTACTTTTAACGGTGGTAAATAAATGTAAAAAGTTACTATTCACCAAAAATTATTTTTATCTTATTGAACCAAATTTTACTCCTTGATATTAACCGTGTCTCTCAGATTTTTGAAATTACACTCACTGATGTGGTAAAATTATGTTTTATGTGAATTTGTAAATTCTCCTAGGAGATGGGTAGAAGACGGTGAAAAGTTCTATATAATTTTTATATATCTAAAATTATTATAAACTGACTCTAATTAATTAAATTGAACTTATATAGGTATTATGTATATATTTTGACCTAAAATAAATTTAAATAAAATAAATAATTATTTAAATAAAAATTCGGTTTTAAACTATAACTCAGTGTTTTTCACAATTCATCAAAAATTGAAAGTTTTCAGAAAAATACCAAAAATTCACCCTAATCTAATTTCGATTTTCTGAATCTAAAAATGAAGTCCATTCTGAATGTTAAAATTTACAAAATTTTAAAAAGTGGGTATTACTATTCATAACGGCTAGTTTGATTTGTTGTTGTGTGTTAGAACTTGATGTTGCATACAACACACACTACTCTATAACCTGAGTTTGAGGAAGGTGGTTCTATATCTACGATAAGTTTGATGAGTAAGATTTATTTGGTTTTATAAATTATTTTATAAATTAATTTGTTTGATAGAATTTTTTATTTAAAAACATTATTTTGAGAAAATGTGTTTTCCCATAGTTTTGGAAAAATAAAAGAGTATTTTCAAATCATTTTGGAATTTATTTATGAAATAGGTATTAAAGAATGGTTTTGATGAATTGCTTTGGAAAATGAATCACAGGAGGGTCCCTGATTACTTAGGTTAAAGGTGAAGAAATAGGCCTCATCCTTTGATACTATCTAGGGGATAACCGATGGAAGGTTCATCTGCAAACATGGATTGTTATTCAAGGTACTTGTTATGAAGGTTGAGAAGTTCATTTAATGGGGTGTTCCTTATGTCTCTATATTCAATGCATATATCAAGGGACTTGATGCATAAAATTTTATACTCATGGGTATTGGTGTTCTATCTAGACCAAACTATGGTGATCTTTGATGTTGTGTTACATGGGATTTGGTTTTGAATTAATGGGATTCAATATGATATGTGATACATGTTTTTCATTGACTAAATTGTTACATGTGATATTCTTTGAAACAATTATACCATGATTATTGAAACTATAGAAAATGTAGAATTTCTATCACATGATTTTAAATAAAAACTGTTTAAGTGATTATTATTTCTTGTTTTTGTAATATTGATAATTTTTAGATTTTTTATAGATTCTTAATATGGGACACCTAGGTAGGATCATACAGAGTCTATTTTGCACATACCCTACACACCTATTCCATAGTTCATAGACCTTGTTTTTTATTTCTATTCAGGGAATGTAAAGGCTACATAGTGAGTTCATGATGTTTCTGTGAGTTGTCTATGGGTAGAAAGTGGGGATATGGTGAGATTTTTACCACACCTTTACATAGAGTAGAAATTTAAGTTTTATATGTCCTTTTTTGTTGGACCTATTTCTTGGATATACTTTTCTACATTGATTTGTATCACTTATACTATTTATTTTTTGTTTTGGAACATACTCCCTGATATCTATTTCATTATTTCTATCTACCTCATACATTTATGAAATGTTTCTACATAATGTTTTGTTAAATGATTTTCTATGGTTTTTTTGATGCTCGAGTGCTAGTCTACATCCCATGGGGATTGGGAATTACCTTTGGATATGTTGTGATTGGATTGAATAATCTGTTTGATAGTGTATATGTGCTAGTTTCATCACATTAAAAAGATATACTATTTACACATATTGAATGATAATTATTTTTAGTTCTTGATAAAAAAGGATGAGATTAAATAGTCCACATGAAATTTTGTATTTTTTTCAATAATTATATCTTAATTTAATTTTTTTTATGTAACTAGTGTTGAAAACAAATTCTATTTATACAGAAAAAGATAAAAAAGGGAATGGTGAAATATTTCGAATATTTTCATCCCATAAGTAAATATTAATGTAGGAGTTGAGTCTGGAATTTTTGTATTATAATTTGATATATTTTTCTGGTTGATTGG
The DNA here is from genome assembly GCA_963277665.1 of Viscum album. Classification (NCBI taxonomy): domain Eukaryota; kingdom Viridiplantae; phylum Streptophyta; class Magnoliopsida; order Santalales; family Viscaceae; genus Viscum; species Viscum album. Next base: position 1,180,532,500 of record OY728152.1, on the reverse strand, counting down.
AAAAGTAATTTTAAATGAGGTTAAAAAAACTAGAAAATCCTCAAACCAACACCAGCCAAGAAGGATCCTATTAGAGAACAAATTCTAAAATAAAAGTAATACCATCTTGTATGGAATGTATTAATAGTAACCTTCATAGGTTGATGCATTAATTAAGAGTGATAGGAAGCGCTTGAGGAGGGCCACTATGTGGGGAGACATAGTTGACCCACATGGTGATGGCACCATAACATATTTTAATGGTGTTTAAAGGAGAGTTAATATTAACAAAAATTGTTGTCCTCTTCAACACTCTATGGATATATAGACTTATTTTAGTTAAAATGTTCTCCAATTAAGTTCCATATGGAAATTAAATGATACAATACTGTAGCATGTCATTGCCTACATCGAGCTTACAAAATTTTTATACTAAAGCCTCACACATTTCTTAATGATAATCTAAAAAGGATATATTATTAAACATATAATGAGGTTATATAAGATATTTTGTGAGTGGAATATTTTCTGTCAAGTAATTGAGAAATATGGAATAATGTTTCATATTACATATTGAACATAAGGTGATGAGAAACACATATGTTTTTTTTGAGAAGCTGAATCTAAAAAATAAAAATTATACAATCTTTGGTAACATAATAATATCTTAATAATGAATATGTAATATGTTATAAAATTTTTGGTTATACGTAAAAATTTATACATATTACATAAGAGGTTCAAAAGAGAGAAAACATTGACTTTTGAGATTTACCATATTAAGCTATACTGATGTAATGAGGAAGTAATTTGAAAAATGGATCATGTGTACATAGTCACTAGTTAAAGAAAATGACCAATCAAATGGTCATGTTTTAAGAGTATATAAAAGGGTATTATGGTCCTCCATAATGAAAGGAATTTTTTTTGGAAAGTAGTGTCTAAAGTTAGATCATCTATTCGGGAAGATTCTGTACTGCTAAAAGGATCCCACATTGATGGAATTATATATTATTACAAGTCAAAATAGAATGTTTTCAAGTATTAGATATTTTGGATATGGGTAAATGATATATTTAATATACCTTGATGGTGTAGAGAACTAAATTATTAATGAGGAATAAATATTGATCATGACTTAGACAAAATATTATTTAAATAAAGTGATTCCATGTGACCAAATGACATAGAGATTTAATATTGAAAAAAATGAAATTATATTCATGTCATATTTTATTATATATGAATGGGAAGATTTATTAAAAAATTTAGGAAATGAAATTTGACTTATCTGTTTTTTGGATGTAGTAAAACATAATTCATTAATGAAGTAAAATAAGACCCTAATACTTAGCATTGAAGGAACACCTGCTGGTATAAAATAAGTAGAGAAAGGATCCAGTGAGACCATCATAATGTATAATGGGATTGATAAGAGATAGAACATAATATATTTACTTTTTTTGTTCTTTTTCTCTATTCCTTGGAAGAATAAAGAATCCATTGTGATCAAGATACACAATGTGATTGAATCATTATAACATAACCAAAGATCATGCATTCCTAATTATATTATCCTAGAATATTATGATTTGATTCATCCATAAAGAGTTGTCATTATATGTCATATATAAATATTAAAGGGGAGATATTATTAATGGATTTAAATAAGTATCCTTGAAAATTTGGTGGTATATATATAAGTAACACCATCTTATAACTGGAGTTCGAAGAATGTAGGCTGTAGTATAAATAACTACTTACTCACATTATTTTTTCTGAATGGGATATGGATGATGCCAACCCCTTGGGAACATAGATGTTTAATGTACATCAAATACATGTGACTTGAACTATAATTGTAATGTATAAAAAATATATTGATAATAATGTCCACATCTTTATAAGAGTTGAATATAGGATGGAGTAGTTTTTTCATAAAGTCAACAAATGTTAAAAGAATCTTGTGTCCTTTAATTTTTATTTGTTTTTAATTACATATGATGGTCATGGTTTAATATGAATTTATTGATCTATATGTATTAACTGTGATTTTAATAGTCCATAATTTTTTATCTAGTTTTTTTTATGAATAAAATTATGTAAGTCATATCATCTAATTTATCCTGGTGTAAAATTGATGAACTACACCAAGAACACAATATTATTAATATGAAACATTATATTTCGAAAATAAATTTGAGAAAAATATTTCCTTTTGGAACTGTTCTCATTTCGAATTTTGAATATTATTAATGTAGCTTGTAATATGTGACCATTATAATGAGGGTTTATTATTGGTAAAAAGAAGAGATAATTGAGGTATAATTGAGAAATCATTGAATGAAGTAGTTTGATCATCCATTATAAATCTCATTTGTTATTTCATATTATGGAGAATGTTTTTTGGGTTTACCTTGAAAAATCCCAAACTAAACCTCAATAATTAAGGCTGGTGTAGAATCATATATGTGATAATTTTCCTTTATTTAGAATTACCAGTAGATCAATGTTCGTAAAAATACCACATGAATGCACCGCCATTTCATAGCATACCTTGAGGGACTATGATTTTGTGACAATGGGTTATGTATATAGGGTTAAATAGTACTATAGTAATAATTATTTTATAAATTAAATTTTTTTACCCCAAACCACATTATAAAAAATTTAGATGCATTTTAATTTCACATCTACAATCTAGAGGTAGACATTTTTTGAGGGTGAAACTTTGTATTGTTTGGTAAAAATGGAAAAATAAAATTTTTTAACTTCATAAATAATATAAAATGAAATTATGTTAAATTAAAATTATAAATATGGCAAAAATAAATGACCAAACCATAGGATGCCTAATTATATTTTTTTTATAATATATATGTTTTATTTTTATTAAAATAAATTTCATGAAAAATTTATAATTATATATAAAATTTATTTTCATAAAATATATTCATGAAAAATATATATTTTTATGATTATTATAATACATATAAATATTACCACCAGTACATTCCCAAATGGTTGGAGAAGTGATAGTGTAAAAAAAAGTAGTATTTTTCCCTAAATAAGGATTTTATTTAGAAATTAAAATTTTATTTTTTGGATTTTTAAAATATTTATGTCATTTTTGAAATGAGAAAATTGAATTTTCCTTATGGTGAATTATTGGTAGTTTTCTAAATAAGATGAAGGTTTTTTGAATTGTGAAATACCATATTAGTAATATATTTTTTAATAGTGAGAATGAATTTATTTTTGATTTTTTAGAAGTTAGATGGATATTTGTTTTGAATATATGCTAAATATTCTCAAGACCCTAACTATTGAATCAGATGTTGAGTGAATATTTCATGTTATAATGTTTTATTGTTGAATTTTATTCTAAAACACCCCACTTATCCATTTATAAATACCTTCCCACACCGACCAACTTCCCTACACATGATAAGCCCCTTAGATCTCTGAAATTATAACCAAATATTTCTAAAACCTTATCAACCAAAAACTATAGTTTTAGGTAATTCAAAAAGTATAATCAATGATGGCTTATGGTGTGATATAAAAGAGGATTTTCATGGATAAATTTTTAGTCTAGTTAAGGATCATTCAATTTGTTTCTTGTTACAACTATTCTAAATCTCTTTAGACCATAATGAAAAAATCACATAAATATAAATACTGTACATAAAGTGTTTTATGTCAATGAAATATAAATTATGTTATTCTCTCTCTCAATAATTCTAAAATAAAATCATTAACCATATTCTATTCCATTCATCGCTTACATTGATGATATATTTCATTTTACATAATTGACTTCCAATGATGAGACTGAAAATAAATTCAATGAAAAAAAATTATTTATAACCTGATTGTGCATCTGCAATGAATAATTGGGGATTTTATTAATGATTATAAAAAATAATGTTAAAAATAATTTTAACAATCCTATATGAGAACATCGAGATACATTTTTAATTTTGAATATATTTTATAAAACCCATTAAAATATATAACTATTATTTCAATGAAAAAAAGAAATCATTAATTGACATATAATTATGAATATTATGGATATATTTGACAACACCTTTGACAATGATCAGAATAAGAAAACACCTTTGAATAAATTAACCAAATAACCTTAAGCGGTCAATGTAATAAAAAGACAAGGTAATAAATTAAAGACATAAAATAATATAAAAACAATTAAAAATTAAATATATTTTAAAAATTATTTGATTCATGTAAATAAATAACTTAATTTGAGTATTCGTGAATTTAGACGCACATACCCATGAGACAATCCCTGATATTAGTGATATCTCCAAACCACCATCTTTTTATTGGGTCTTGATTTCTCTCTCTGACCAACATTATCAATTAAATATTCTATTGAAAATATCTATATTCTATATATTTCTATCCCTGAAATATATAATTTTCTTTTTTAACTCTTTATTTTTTGGGGTTATACTTCATATTTATGTTCCTTTCTCAATAATTCTCTAAAATAATCCGATGTAAAGGGAACATTAGTATCCATTATTTTCTCATATAAAGACATTTTAAAGGTTTTTTTCTTTATTTAATTTCAAAAAAATTAACTATTTTAGATAAAGATATTTTTTTATCCTCGTTTTAATGAAAACAATATGTTATCACGTTAATGTTTCTTTAACTATGTCATAAATCATCATTTGAAAGTTTCATTTCTAAACATATTTCTCCACTCCTTTCTTACAAATTTTCCATCAGTTGAACCTCTTAATAATTTTAATTTCTTATTTAATAAATTATGCACCTAAAAATTATTTAACTCCTTATCATATTGAGAATCATTGTGATATTTATTTTTTTTGTTTTCAGATAAGATTATGTAACCCTTTTTAATCTAATGGGTTTTATCTTGCTTATGGTTTATGTGTGGTTACTTTTCAATGTGGGACACACAAATTAATTAACATATTATTATATTATTGTTGGGATAAAAATAATGCAACCCCAAAAAAATTGGTCAATGGTTTTAACTCATGAGGTACCATGTGTTATGCATAAGATGTTATCCTATCACATTATTTTCTGTTGTATTTTTAGTTATCTTTAAGATATTATAATGATGTCAAGTTTTACGAGGTTTTCATATTCCAATAATCCCATTATATTATGATTTCATATTATCATACTATGATTACATGTGATTATATGTGATCCTTTTCTTTTATGATATCATGATACATGTCTTGTATCATATTTATTACCTCAGCATCATGATATACTCAGATTATTCCTTTATTCATCTTTATAACTCACCCTTTCACGTTAGGTATTTCCCTAGGGGACCCTTTATATTAATATATGACCAATAGAATTATGGATCACATTAAATTGATTTAGGTAAAAAAAAATTTGTTTATTTTAAATTTAATGTATTTTTTCTCCATTCTCCCAAAGACACTATTTCTATAAATTTTTGGGTTGTTTTTTATGGAAAATTATATTTAAACTAATTCCATAAAGTGTTTTTGAGTCTTGGGTTTTTATAATTTTTTATCATATAAAGGGATAGTAATTATTTGATATTTTAATGTGAAATTTTTTTTGGAAACCCCTTGTAATAAGTTCAATTATATAAAAAGATCATAAAATTTTGGGAAATTATTGAGCATGTAGTTTTCTAGTAATAAAATCCCGATTAGGATAAAAACTAGTTTATTTAGGATCTAGTTTGGATGTAACTTGGGGAAATAAATCAAAATCAATTTTTGATTAATAACTCATTATATACTCAATTTAATATAAGTGTCTCTAACTTAACACATGGTTTGACACTTGAGGGGGATGTCATTTGGTTGATTCATTTTCCATTTATGAGAAAATATAAATTATATAAATACAAAATGTAATGATGATATAATATATAACAAGTTGGTTAGAGAAATTAATAATAAAATCAACATGTATTTCCTTGACTAATACATAGAGATTCATATCATAGGGCATACACATCATTTATGAGTTTTTTCATCTAAATTTATAGTTTTCATTTTATATGTTTACTAATTTTACAATAATCATCATTAAATTTTGTTTAATTTAGTATATGGATGGAAATAGATGGAATCACAACAATAACCTAGGTAACACAAAATTTAATTATCACCCGAATGAGATTCCTTATAACACCTCAAGATTTTGTAATTTTTTTCCAATTAATTTAATCTTTTTAATATTTTTCACTTCTTGAAACACCAAAAATAGTTTACTTTATACTAATGAACTTTGTCTAGCTTGGGTTATATGGATAAAAAGTTAATTTTTCACTACACACAACATAAATTTTATCTTTTTCTACATGGAACGTCATGATTAAGATACATTACACAGAAGACAAGAATTCCTCGATGGCATACATAAAATGAAAGGCTGAGTGTTACCAGAAAATAATATATAATTAAAATATTATTATTTTTTAAGATATAATGTTTCGACTAAATTAGGGATTATAGGATTAACTGAATTTTGAATATATATAGTTTAAGTAGTTGGTGACCTATTAATTATAAATGGATATATAAACCAAAGGAATATAAAGAAAATAATTTTATAAAATAATTATTTTATTTGAAAAATATTATTTATCTTAATAAGTTAAATTAATTACTAATAGTGAATGATATTAATTAAACATATATATTAAACATTCAAACATATATTTTTTATAATCATCCTATAGATTTGAGAAGAATATGATAAGAACAACCCCAATATTATACATAATAACATATTTTTTAAAAGAAAAATTTCCTTCTTTTAATCGTGCCCCTATTTTAAAATGTATTTTTTTCACTTTTATAAATATTATTTTTCAAAATAAACATCATATTTGTATTAAAAAAATAAAAATTTTCTTAGTGTGAATGTTTGGTTAAGATCTATTTTGTGTAGGCTTGAATGAGTTGTTTTCTCTTAATTTTTTTATGGGGATGCTTTAAATGATTTTTAAGTCTTTGATGTCATGTATGGTATCTAAATTTTTCCTCAAAAGTGAATGAATAGTAAAAAAATAAATATACGTCACTCAATGTTTAGAATTTTTCTATGATGTTTCATTTTTAATGAATAGTAAAAAATGATGAATTTTAATTAAAAACTCATATTTTGAATTATTAATTTAGGAGGTTAAATAATATTTTAATTGGTTTCAAATTTTAATTAGATAAATTTTTAATAAATTAATAAAATTTATTTCATTGTAATCTATGTGAGTTTGAAATTGAATATGAAAACATAGAATTTTTTTGGATGTTTTTACTCTTAAAACCCACATTGTCATTCCATCTACGGGATTAAATATAAATCAATTCATGCCATTATTGTGATTGGAATTTGGAAATATTATGTCCATATATGTGGTAATCGTAATGTTTAATTTCTAAGAATGTAAACATAGGTTATGATAAAAAATATTAGTGAATTATTTAAAATTAATTATATTGATTAAGGTAAAATTAAACTTAACCAGGGAATAAAACATCACATTAAGGGAATAAATTACCAATCCACATGTCCAAAACACAGTGGATGGAACTTATTCATCCATTAAAATTATATTATTAAGTTATTTTGGATTTGGAAGACATTTTTTGCTAAAAAAATTAGTACACCTAACATGTTTTAAAAATTACACATTAAGTCCTTTTCCTACCCTATAAAAGGCCACCAAATCTCCCCCAACATCACATATCTAAAACCACTTATTTTCATCTTATATCTGATAAATACACATCCAAAAACCCAAAAATACCAATTTTAAAACAAAATTTTGATAAAATCAATCCAAGGAAACCCTTTGTTGATAACCAAAAGGAGTGACCCAAAAAAGAGGTAACATATTTTCTTATGCTCCGTTATCTTATTATCATTCTACAACACCTAAACTCTCTTTATTATAGGATTATAAGAAAAATTATTGTCAATATACTAGGATGTTTTTATGAAAGGGGTTTGACCCAAAAATACACACACTTCCACCTAATGGGTCACATACATACTTTTTAGATGTATGACGAACTACCACCTCTTTGAATGATAATTGTTCATTTTTTCATTACCACTATTCGTGGAAGTGAATTATGATGTAAAACTATTTATATATGATATATATAATACTTATTATGTCTTTATGAGTGTATAATTCTTCTACAACACATATCTTTATACTTTTTTATTTTGTGTAATTGTGATAATATCATTTGAAGAAGTGTGGACTACCACCCACTTGATGAGATGTGACTCATTCACATAGTACATAGAAGGTATTAAAGAGGTATTTATTGAGATTATATGATTTATATGACCTAATTATGACACTTAAATGATATTATAAACATATATGTTATTTTATTTCTTTCCTTAAATATCGAAATAAAACGAAAACAACATTCATGCATACGTATGAACTACCATCTCCATAATGGGTGTATTCAATTTCATAATTATGTATTCTATATATTATTATAATAAAAATATAATTATTATAAATGATATTTATATCCTGTTTTACTTTATATATATCATGATATATGTATAAGGAACAATGATAAATAAAATTAAGAAAAATTCAAAAAACAATGCTTATATTACTTGAACTGCATCCTTAACGTAGAATTGTTAAAAAGTGGGTAATATAATAATGTCATTGTAAAACCATATTTGGTATTATATATAATTATTTCTTTTGTTGAATGGTTTAAAATAAAAATATATTTATTATAAGAGAGGTTTTAATGAGTACGATGAGAGTCAATACACAAGGTATGTGAATCTCATCTCAGTTTTTATTTCTAGGAGATACATGATTTATTCACCACCCAATCCCTTTGTGTGGTCTGTATAATTCCCAGGGATGTATTATATTGTTATTATTATAAATATATTTATTGGTATTTAAATTTCCATTTTATGATATTTCTTTCATGGGGTTTATGTTTCAAATGTTATCAAATCAGTAACATAAAGTTTTCTCAACAGTAATTATTTGAGACGCATGCCATGTTATACACCTATATTTTTCCATGAGGTTAATATAATGACTTTGAAATGTCATATCATGAATATAATTAATTTTATCATATTTTAAGAATCATGGAATTTAATTTTTATTAAATGGGGAGTAGGGTTCAATGTTACCAAGTGGTATGATTTTATTTAATCAATCTCATCTCTTTTTTATATTATTTAGGATTATGAATAATTTGATGAAATATTATGAGACATGTCCCAAGAAAACTCATGAATTTTCTTATCCCATGTAAATTAATGATATATTCATGTATTTTATCCATTTATCCACTCCATGGAACATAATATACTTAAGAAAGTGTTTTTATGATATACCAATGTCACCATCTCTTAGGTATGAAATCTGTGTCCCTTCAAACCATGTTTTTGAAAAGGAAATGATTCCTGAAATATTTATATTTTATAATATGATATTTAGAAGAAATTTATACCCATTTTTACCTTTTAACCTGTAACACCCTGATATTTTATGAGATATATTATTTTTAATTTCCTTCATATATTCTATTGTAAGCTACAACAATATTATCTTGCGCTATACGCAACACCATATTTGCTTGCAATATGCGCAACACTATTCTTGGATCGCGTTACACACAATTTCAAGTTTGTTTGATAGTAGTTATTCTATGCAACATTGAGTGTATATATATATATATATATATATATTCAATAAATAAATGAAATATGGTTGGATTTTGTTATACACAACAACAAAGGAGTCTTTCACAACACGTAACCCCGACTTGGCTTGCATTACACGTAATCGCGACCTTCCTCGATAGCGTGTGTAGTACGCAATACCGGGTTTCATTAAACAACGATATATTGTTATAATATTATTATGGACTAGCTGTTATGAATATTATTAACTACATTTTGAATTTTATAACATTATTATTTATCTTACATATTTTCTAGAACATGGTATGAGAACAAAATAATTTTTTTGGGTAAAATAAGTATTTTTCAAAAAATGTAGTTTTGCCGTCTCTTGATGGCGCACCCACTTTAAATCTGGTTGTTGACATGTTTATAAGTTCAGTTTGACAAAATAAAATTCTTCATTGGAATCAGGATATAAAAATTTAATTTGGATAAATTTTTCATATTATTCTGATAACTTTCATATTTTGATGAATAGTAAAAACACGCTATATTTTAATTAAAAACAACTTTTTCTTCGCAATAATTTATATGGCTAGATTATCTTTTTAATTGGTTTTAAAGTTTAATTAGAATATATTTTTACCATTTAATCCAATTTTGGTCATTGGAATTAATTTCACTTTGAAATACGACATAAACAAGTGATGGTCTTTTGATAGTTATTATTTCTTAAAAAACACGCTATTTGTTTTGATAACAAGAATTACTTTTAAGATTAATTAATGAAACTTCTATGTTTTGAATTGGGAAAATAGAAACCATTTTTGAATTCGGAATATCAAATATAGCTTAGGATGAATGTTTGATATTTTTATGAAAAACTTCGATTTTTGATGAGTAGTGAAAACATTGAGTTTTTGGTTAAAACTGAATTTTTATTTAAATAATCATTTATTTGATTTAAATTTTTTTAGGTGAAAATAGATACATAATAATGATATAAGTTAAATGAAATTCATTGGAATCATTTTATAATAATTTTAGATTTATAAAAATTGTATTGAACTTTTCACCGTCTTTTACCCACCTCCTCGGAGCTTTTGCAATTGTTCATAAAACATAATTTTACCGCTTTTGTGAGTTGAATTTCAAAAATCCAAGATAAATGGTTAATATCAAGGAGTAAAATGTGGTTCAATTAGATAAAAATAATTTTTGGTGAATAGTAACTTTTTACTTTTATTTACCACGATTAAAAGTAAATACGGTAATTCATGGTTAAAAGAATATTATAATAATTCAAAATTACCTTAACACTTTTCCAAACCTTATTGGATGAGTAATGGACGACCATGGGCATCCTTGGATCGATTTCAGGACCCAATGGAGCCACTTATGAAAGACAATGACACATTATATTAATTAATTTAATGTAAATACAAAATTGGCATTAACAAAAATCCTTTAGTAATTAATTTTTATAAGGGGCTATATAAATTATATTTTCGACTATAAATTTTCATTGGAAATATATAAAGATTTCCTACATTTTGGTATTTTTTTTATAATTTTAGACATCAAATAAATTAAATTATTTATGACACAATAATGAAGCAGTATTTACCTCATTAAAAATGATTTAAATAAATAAGATTATAATGATTAAAATATTATCCAAAACCTATCCAATTCCTATTGGATGATTTTATTTCAAATATGAGTCATGTTATATTCGTCATTAATGTGTTTTGGACCTCTTTAAACTGAATATAAGTTTATAATAAAATAATGTTTTCACACTTTCGTAAAGTGCCCCTCCTCTCCCTTATAAAAAAAGACCACTTCTATGCAATTCCTCACACCTATCAAGATTTTTGGCTCGTCCAAACTCTGCCCAAATAAGCTCCCTACATACCTCTCCTCCCCCTAGAAGCCATAAATTTGGCATAAGGCACTTCAAGAAGTCCTTTGGGTTCAATCCAAAGGAAGTAACCCAAATTAATGGTAATATTTTCTCTTAAGTTGATTTCTTTTATTCTACATCTCCAACCCCTAAACTCTTTTTAATACATTATTTTGTAACAAAACCAGTATGCCCAAAATACAAGGATGTTGTGATGAGAAAAATTAGAACTACACTTACACACACCTCCTTCTAATGGATGAAGAACATAATGTTTCTGTGGATGGAAAACTAACGCCTCACGAAACAATGATTTTTCGATTTTCTCCTACCGCCTCTCATGGTAGCCATTATGATGGAACTGTATTCATATATGATATATATTATTTTTATGAATTACTTATTCTTCTTTACTTCCCAATTATATCAAGCCTTTATGTTTTCCAAAGTTGGTAAATACGATAATCTCATTTGAGGAAGTGCGGACTACCGCCCCCTCAAAGTGATGTGATTTGTTAATGCCATATGTGGGATGTATAAAGGATTTAGTTAATTATATTATATATGATATTATGATGGAATTATAATATACATATGTATCATTATGTTTTAATTCCCTTAAAATAATAAATACAAATGAATGTAGCGTTCATGTGTACGTACGGCCTACCGTCTCCATGAACGGTGTATTTATTTCCATTTATCGATCAATTATATATATGTATATTATGAATATATATTATATATAAATCATGTTTTATATTCTGGAATTAAGTAATCAAGATCTAAGTAATCATATTAATAATTAAAAGTCAAAACACAGACGATAAATGAAACGATTTTACCCAAAACACAACTTTAACAAGGAATTTACAAAAGAACGGGTAATATAAAGTCGTAAGTGAATCATATATGATATCATATATATTATTGTGGTTCTGTTACAAGTTAAAAATATGTTTAAACCCACTATACAGGAGTATCAGACACATACAAAAGAAATTGTACATAAGGTAAGGGATAATGTTGCAATCTCAATTTTTTCTATCCGAGATTGCTTATACGTAAGTATTTACTGGGGTTATATTTTTCATCAATGTACAAGTTTTATAAAAATGTTTTCATGTATTTTTAAAGTCCTTTTTACCCATTTTTGACTTTTACTACATGGTATTTAGGGAAACTTTCTTTTGTTTACGTTATGAGGTTTTTTTTGACTTTTCCGGAAAAAGTATGAGAAGAATGTTTTTTTAACTTATACGACATGAAAGGATTTTTACTATTTTATAAAGCCTTATTTTCACGAAGCTTCCTCCAAAATATTTCATGAATATTTTCAACAAAATATATTTCTTTTAAAATTGCACGACGTTTTGTGAAAAGAAATTGATTTTGAAGAAGAAAGGATATTTTCCTCAAGAATTCATTTCAAGTGTTTTATCAAAACCATTTTTCCATCTAAGATGACATTATTTAATATGTGTATGTTTCAAGAATAATGTCTCTATGATTTAAATGGTTTCACATTTCTTATTATGAAATGATATCCATTTCTTTTATATGGATTATGTGGTGATGTGGTGATGTTGATGAAACCCATTTTATTCGTTGGGTTATTATGAATGATGTATGTTTATTTTGTGGAACAAGTAAGAATTATTTAATTATGAGATGGGTGGGACCTATATCTACCTCCAATGCATTGGGTAAAGATTTATATCTCATGAGATAGACATGGCTGGAAAAACATGTAAATATGGTTCAGTAATACAGGGCTGGAACGGCAAGTAAACCTATTTCAGTAAGGGACTTTGTGCACTAAGATGGTCTTGGTAGCAATGCCTTGGATACTATGGAAATAATATCACGTGCTTAATGTTTTTCCGCAATTACATGTTTTATTCCCATTCTAGTTTATCATGATTAATGTTCCATTATGATCTATGCCTTATGTACTTACAAGATTTATGTCATTGCTCATGATTTTGATGTTTAGATTTTATGTTCAAGTTTTTGCATTCAAATGTTTATGGATTGTTTTATGTTCTCTATGTTTACCCTTACTGAGAATTTGAGCTCATCCTTTATATGTTCTCTTTTCTCCAGGATTTAAAGAATAGTTTTAGGTAATAAAACAAAAGGGGAAGATCTTTATGGGAGATGTTGAAGATCTTTCACCACAATTAGAAGATTTTATTTTGAGTTTCCAAAGACACTAAACTATTATGGTCCTTGTGTGTCTATTTTTGTTATATATTAAGTATTCCGAAAAAGTAATGTAATGTCCATGTACGTCAAGCTTTGGGCCTCTACAGTTTGTATCAGAAGAATGGTTTAGGTAACATTTAGAAACTAGGATGTGAATACTTTAGTGAGATCCCTAGATATATTTCTAAGGTATTTCTAGGGATGTCCCTAAGGATAAGTATTAGTATAGGTTATAGTCCTAGAATTATAGTAATGATCTTATAATTAAACCTAAGATGTTATATATTGAAGGTACTCCCCCTTTATTATGTTGTTTTCCCTAGAAAGATTTTTGCCTCTCACACTATTATTTTTGGGTATTAAACGATGGCTGGAACCCGAAGGAACCATGTTGATCAATGTATAGGAAAATGCAATGATTTTCCTCCTGAACAAACCAATGTTATGGGAGATGGAGTACAAAATCTTATTTCTATACTTACAAAATATATGAATCATTATAGACTTCCAAATGAGAATAGAATGGAACAATATTCTATTGAGTCCCTCATGAGGAAACATCCACCTTCTTTCTGCGGCACTTCTGATCCACTTGTTGCTGAATAATGGATCAGTACCATTGAAAAGATATTTTCCATACTTCGCTGTTCAGAACATGAAAAATTCATTCTGGATGTTTACCATTTATAAGGTGAAGCAGACCAGTGGTGGACTCTAATTAAGAACACAAGGCCCCAAGGTGAAATTGAATCCATGTAATGGGATGAGTTCAAGAAATTATTTTTCAATAAGTACTTCCCTTGTATTCTTTGGAAAAAGATGGAAAAGGAGTTCCTTGAGCTTAAGCAACTTGATGATGAATCTGTTGGTATATACGAGGCAATTTTTTCAAGGCTATCAAGGTATGCATCTGGCTTTATCATCCAACCTGAATGTAAAGTTGATTGATTCTTCATTGGATAAAAACCAAGTCTTCGAAGGGAATTAGCTATAAGAGACTTTAGTAGCGATGAAGAAATTGTGCGTTGTGCTATCAAGGTAGAAATGGAAGTTGTTGTTACATATCCATCTCTTGGTTTTGACAAGAAACGAATGATGGAGTTCAAGGAGAAATCTCAGAACAATGGTGAAAAGAAGATGAATGTTTCTTTATGTTCAATGTGTGGAAAGAAGAATGGTGGAGATTGGCTAAAAGTTACCAGAAAATTTTTCAAGTGTGGAAAAGAAGGTCATCGAGCAGTTGATTGTCGAAGTAATGGAAAAGTGGTTGCTAATGATGTGAATAGAGCAATGACTTTATAGAACGCTCCACCGACACTTCAATGCTTCAAGTGCAAGGAAATGGGGCATTATGCTAATAAATGCCATAATCCACGGGTTAATGATGATCAATGTGAGCAACCTCTTAAGGAAAAGGATAAAGGGAAGTCTCATGCAATCACTATTTGTGATGTTGAGTATGACAATGATGTTGGGTAATGATTAAGTGTTTATGTAATGATATTTCAAAATAGTAACATGGAATATCATTTATGGTATTGTGGAATTTTGGAATATCTATGTATTGGTTTTCAATAATTATATGGTACTGGTAACCATGAAAAAGTGATTGAAATATTTTTGGAAAGAAGATTATATGCGCAAAATGAATGGATAATGAAAAAAATGAAATGAAATCATGATTGATATAAGGACTAAGTGATGTCATGGTTTGAGTATATATAATTTTTGGGATTTTGGTATGTGGAAGGAATTAACTTTTGACAGCATTCATGTTTTCACTAAGGTTCAATGGGTATTCATTTTTCAAGAGAATACATGATTAAGGTATTCACATGTTTGTAATGTGACCAACAAGATATATTGTATAAATGATGGTATTCACGTGCTTGTTATGTGACCTTTCAAGTAATAGTTTTCTTTATACTATGATATTGGACATATGTATTTTGGATAAGCCTAAATATTGCAATGGATTATGTTGGACACAAGTTAGTATTTTTTTAGGCTCGAACTTTTTTTGATATTATTGATGGAATGTCATAATGATGTAATTTTAGAAAAAGGACAACCAGCAGGACGAGCGACAACCCGTCGCGTCGGACCAGGCTATGGGAATAAAACCCACAACCGAAGTACGACATGCCTTTATCGCCTACCACTGGCCTATAGGAAGTCCCTTGTTAGTAGAAACTAGTTTTATTTTATTAAGAGGTATGATAGATGAAGTATAAGTCCATTTTTGGAATCATATAGATGGACTTATGTATATTTAATAAATTGTGCTAAACTTTTTGCGATAGAAACAGATGGAATGACCTATCAATCTATCGCATGATCTGCTAACACTTCATGAATAAAAAATTGAACTTCATTACTTTAATAGATGAAGTGTAAATTGTTCAAGGCACGAACAATAGTAATATTGTGCCAAAATCGTGTAATTATTTATTTTAATTCATCAACTTTAGGGAAACGATCTTGAAAACCCAAAATGTTGTCCTAGTGTCCTCATATCCGATGAATCAGATGGTACCTTAGATCATCAGAAATTTATGGCTTTGTGATTGATTGATTTTTCATAGCCATGTTCTCTACCACTTTCCATCAGAACTTGATTGTTATATTTTTCTTCTATATCCATATTTTCACCTATGTTCTCCTATATGGAAACCCAGTGATGAGTTACTTTGGGTAATCATTATGTTTCATACTTTAGTTTTTAAAATTAAGTTTTAGTATTCCTTTTTTACGATGTCGGTTTCAATGAATAGTAAACGATTTATAACCCCAAATAATTTCGAGGGAGAAATTCATTTTAAGGGGGGTAGAATGTAACAACTAGATATTTTATGAGATATATTCTTTTTAATTTATTTCATATCTTCTATTGTACGCTACACCAAGATTATCTTGCGCTATACGCAACACCGTATTAGCTTGCAGTATGCGCAACACTATTCTTGGATCGTGTTACACACAATTTCAAGTTTGTTTGATAGTAGTTATTCTACACAACATTGAGTATATATATATATATATATTCAATTTATAAAGGAAATATGATTGAATTTTGTTACACGCAACAAAAAAGGAGTCTTGCACAACACACAACCCTGACCTGGCTTGCATTACACGCAGTCACGACCTTCCTCAATAGCGTGTGTAGTAGGCAATACCGGGTTTCACTAAACAATGATATATTGTTATAATATTATTATGGACTAGCCGTTATGAATAGTATTAAATAAATTTTTAATTTTATAACATTATTATTAATCTAACATATTTTATAGAACATGGTATAAGAATAAAATAAATTTTTTCGGGTAAAATAAATATTTTTCAAAAAATGTAGTTTTTCCGCCTTTTGATGGAGGACCCACATTAAATCTAGTTTTTGACATGTTTGTATGTTCAGTTTGAAAAAAGAAAATTCTTCCTTGGAATCAGGATATAAACACTTAATTTGGATAATTTTTTCATATTATTCTGATAACTTTCATATTTTGATGAATAGTAAAAACACACAATATTTTAATTAAAAACAACTTTTTTCAACGCAACAATTTATATGGCTAGATTATCTTTTTAATTTGTTTTAAAGTGTAATTAGAATATATTTTTTCCATTTAATCAAATGTTGGTCATTGGAATTAATTTCACTTTGAAATAGGACATAAACAAGTGATGATCTTTTGATAGTTATTGTTTCTTAAAAACATGCTATTTGTTTTGATAATGGAAATTACTTTTAAAATTAATTAATGCCACTTATATGTTTTGAATTTGAAAAAATAGACATTATTTTTGAATTAGGAATATCAAATATAGCTTAGGCTTAATTTTTGGTATTTTTCTGAAAAACTTCAATTTTTGATAAATAGTGAAAACACTGAGTTTTTGGTTAAAACCGACTTTCTATTTAAATAATAATTTATTTGATTTAAATTTATTTTAGGTCAAAATAGATACATAATACTTATATAAGTTCAATTAAATTCATTGAAATCATTTTATGATAATTTTAGAATTATAAAAATTGTATTGAACTTTTCACTGTCTTTTACCCACCTCCAATGAGCTTTTGCAATTGTTCATAAAACATAATTTTACTACTTCTATGAGTTGAATTTCGAAAATACGAGAGACACGATTAATATCAGAGTGTAAAATGTGGTTCAACTAGATAAAAATAATTTTTGGTGAATAGTAAGTTTTTGCTTTTATTTACCCCGGTTAAAAGTAAATAAGGAAATTCAAGGTTAAAAGAATATTATAATAATTCAAAATTACCTTAACACTTTTCCAAACCCTATTGGATGAGTAGTGGCCGACCATGGGCATCCTTGGGTCGATTTTGGGACCCAATGGAGCCACTTATGGAAGACAATGACACATTCATTTAATTAATTTAATGTAAAGACAAAATTGGCATTAACAAAAATCCTTTAGGAATTAATTTTTATAGGGGGATATATAAATTATATTTTCGACTATAAATACTCATTGGAAAGATAAAAAGACTTCCTACATTTTTGTATTTTTTTTATAATTTTATATGGATTATGTGATGATGGGATGATGTTTATGAATCCCATTTTATTCGTTGGGTTATTATGAATGATGTATGTTTATTTTGTGGCACAAGTAAGAATGATTTCATTATGATATGGGTGGGGCCTATATGTCCATCCAATGCATTGGGTAAAGATTTATATCTCACGAGATAGACATGGCTAGAATGACAAGTGTAACGACCCGAAATTTTGAATAAATCTTGTTTCCTAATTTTGTGTGTTATTTTATTTTATTTTTATACTCAAAAAAATGTTTCATTTGATAACATGAGTAAATTAAAATGAGACCGTTGGGTTTTGACTGTTATATGACCATTGGTCAATATGACCGCTGTAAACTAAACGTTTCAATTATTGTCTCTAAATACAAGTAATCTTGGTTAATTATTATAAAAAGAAGATTCGATGGCCTCACCCAGTAGTCTTGGACCGATCAAAGCCCATCCAACAGAACTTGGGAAGGAGGTAGCACCGTTGGGCTTTGCTCTGGACCAAACACAATCCAAACTTCATCATGTGAAGCTAGAATGGAATCGCCTTCGCGAGAAGTTTAAACTGATAGAAATTACTACTCGTGCGATGTCGGCCGAACCTCCCTCGGATTCTCTCACCTTAGCACACCTTACACTTAGGTCCTATGCTGTTGTGATAAGGGGCTATGTAAGGAGACCGTAACTGCCTTGTGTAATCCTTTGTTTTAAATAAAAATTGGGATTTCTTCTTATGATGATATTTATGACTTTTCAAATGTCCAGATAAATATAGTATGCATATTTTTGGTGAAATTTAGAGAAATGATATTTAAAAAAAAATGTTTATGTAAACCTTAAATAATTAAAAATGTGTAATGATTTTCAAAAAATGGTCTTCTACAATTATGTTCAGTACGAAATTTAGAGTCTAATAAGAACAAATTGATTTTTGATGAATTGTAAATTATGAATAGTGATTTTATGCTTAGGATTAGTAATGTGACCAAATGGATTAGTAATGTGACCAAATGGATTAGTAATCTCACTTAAATAAATTATTAATGTAATCTAGGCACCTTGATTAAGTAACGTGATTCAATAAAATGGTTAAATAATGGTTTCATAAATTATTATTCAAGTATTAGTTTTTTCGGGTGAATAGTGTTTGGTAATTAAAAATTAAATTAAAAATATTTAGAAAATTATTTTTATAAAATGGATTTAATTTTTGAACTCAGAGCATCGATATTATGTTAAGGTATTTTTGGGGTTTTTTCTGAAAAAATGAATTTTTGGTGAATAGTGTATTTATTTATAAATTAAATTAAAAATCTTTAGAAAAATATTTTTATAAAATGGAGTTCATTTTTGAACTCAGAGCATTGATATTTGGGTAATGTGAAATTTTGGGATTTTTCTGAGTAAGTTGAATTTTCAGTGAATAGTAAAAATACAGTTTTAGGGTTTCGGTATGTTTAATGACATCATAACTGTGTCATGATGATTCCATGAGATATTTTAAGGTATGGTCGACCAAATGTGATGAATTATTGTATGGGGGGACCCATGTGGCCTAACTCTATGGGAAATACCATGGGAGAGCCCATGCTTTTGAGAAAACCACTTGTGAGGTGTCCCTTGGCCATTAATGCCTTGTCCCCTCACTTTCCCTTAAAATACCAAGACATCCTCTCATCCATTTCGACTCCCCACTCTCCCCAAACGAAGTTCTGGTTTCATTACCTCCCAATGAGTCCTCCCAAGGTTCCTCCAAGCTATCAAGGTCCCAACCTTTGATTTTTAAGAGCTACGTTTTAAGGTAAGGGATCCGACCTCTCTCTTTCTTTTCAAGTAATCTCTTTTATGTAATTTATTTTATTCTACATGTTCTTATGTTGGAGGATGTTCTTTTCTCTTCATTATACTGTCCTTTTTTTGTTCATATGATGAGAGACCCCTCTTACTCTCATCATTTCTTTTTATGAATGTTTATGTGGCGCCGTTAGGCTGCCGAATTTTTATGGGATTCTTTCACCTTTCTCCTTTTTCATGTCAATTATTTCAAGTTCCTTTTTATTATGTTGGGGTATGATATCTATATCTATCATACTGATATTTTATGTTCATATGATGAGAGACACTAGTTGATCTCATCAATTCTTTTTTTTGAAGTTTAAGTGATGTCGTTAGGCTGCCGAATTTTCATAAGAGAAATCTTATTTTTGTCTTCCTTTCATGATCTTCATTTCATATGTTATATCTTTCAAATTTAATTACCATGTATTTAAATCCCTTATATTTTGTCCCCCTACGTTTTTATGGATCATTTTTGACTGGGTGACCCATGTCCCCTCTCTTTTCAATGTTTTCTAAAACCTTGTAACATAGCCATTATGCTACATAATTTCCGTCTCAAAATGTCTCTCTCTTATTCTCAAATTCATTTATTTTATTAAGTGAATACTCAATGCTATTTATTATAATGGGGTATTCACATATATACCAAAATGTTCTATTTTAAATTCTGGGATTTACATACATGAGACCTGCTTTCCCTTTTCATGGGTTTAAAGTGACATAAAGATCATGTCTTTAAAGCAGTTTTTAAAACGTTGTGATTATGAAATGAAACCAATTTATTTTATGCTATATGGGTCATTTATGAAATGTTTGATAATGATATATGTGGCTCGCATGATAATAAAAGCAAATTTAAGGGTGCGCCCTGATAGCGCTCCAATGCATTGGGTAATGATGTAACCACTAGAGATTACAATTTTCACGATATCTTGGTGAATAACCTTGCTAATTTTCAAATGACACCTTGGGGATGGACCTTGGTGATATTTTCATGATTTTCTATGTTAAATGATGTAGCCACATCTTCAAGTTATGAAAAATTTTATTTTTATTATGATATATCTCATGATTTCTTTCACATTCCTTAAAGTTCTTTTCATGACCTTATTGAAGTATCTCAAGTTCACATGTAAAATGTTTCTCTTGTTTCCCTTACTGGACCTTCTGCTCACCCTTTCTTTTGATTTATGTCCCTAGGTTATGAGATGTAGTAATGAACCTAGGATGAACACAAGGAGAATCCTTTCAAGTGTTTAAGAAGAATATTTTATGTTTTCATGTTTTAATTTCCTGGTTTCCAAGACACTAAACCTTTAAGATCCTCAGTTTTGTAAAATGTAATGAAAGTTTATGTGATAAAAAGGAGGGATGCTATAACAAGTAAATCTGGTTCAGTAATATAGGGCTGGAACGACAAGTAAACCCGGTTCAGTAAGGGACTTTGTCCACTAAGATTGTCTTGGCAGCAATGCATTGGATACTATAGAAATCATATCATGTGCTTAATGTTTTTCCACAATTACATGTTTTATTCCCATTCTAGTTTATCATGATTAATTTTCCTTTATGATATATTACTTATGTACTTCCAAGATTTATGTCATTGCTCATGATTTTGATGTTTAGTTTTTATGTTCATGTTTTTTGCATTCAAATGTTTATGGATTTTTTTATGTTCTCTATGTTTACCCTTACTAAGAATTTGATCTCACCCTTTATATGTTTTATTTTCCCCAGGATTTAAAGAAAGGTTTTAGGTAAGAGAACAAAAGGGGAAGATCTTTATGGGATATGTTGAAGATCTTTCACCATGATTTGAAGATTATATTATGAGTTTCCAAAGACACTAAACTATTAAGGTCCCTGTGTGTCTGTTTTTTTATGTATTAAGTATTCTGAAAAAGTAATGTAATGTCCATGTACGTCATGATTCGGGCCTCTATAGAACCACTTTTTTTTAAATTAATATTCTTCTTATTTTTCTATTGTGGCAATTTTTTTAACATTTTATGGTGAAAAAGAAATGTTTGACATGTATGGATTTACCAGTCATAATGACTATCATTACCTTAAAAATTACATTAAAATATTTCAATGTTATTCAATATACATAATTTTTTTCTAATATTCTATAAATTCACTATTTTAAAGTGGTTCTAAAAAAGGGTTTCTAAAAGTGTTTTATTTTTAAATATTATTTTAAATGATTTCAATGCAGCTTTTATAATATTTCAATGTATTTTTTAGGAAGATGGTTTTGGATAAATTTTTATGAATATTTTATATATTTTAATGGAAAATTGTTTTGAATATATTTTAAATATTATTTTATATCTTTTTATGGAAAAATATTTAAAAAAAATTCATATTCTCTAATATGTATTCAATAAAAATTATTTTCAAACTTTTTTCATGGTTTCTTTATAAGATTTTAAAAAAAGATTTGAAAATGTTTTCATAGATTTATTCATTAGTATTCAAGGTTACTTTCATGAAAACAGTCTTCAAAATATTTAATGCATTAAAAATCCTTTTTTCAAAGAAGAAATGATATTTTCCTTGAGAATTTTTTTTTGAAAGTTCTTTCAAAATTATTTCCCATATATGATGGAATCCATTATTGCTACACCTTAATTTCCAGGGAAATTATTCAATGTATCCATTTATAATTTTTCTATGAATGGTTTATGTTTTTATGGAATTTTTTAGGATGCTCGTTTCTCTGTTATAGGATATATGCCTTTGAATCGCACTATTTTTCATAAGTTATACTTTTGATGCGATGATTATGAAACCTGTATATTTTTCCATAGTCTATAATTAGATTAAATTTTTATGATAGCCATTTATTTTCATGGTTTATGAAATTATTTTTTATGATTTTTTGGAACAAATATGTATAATTTCATTCTGATATGTGTGGGATCTGTATCTCCCCCCAATGGATTGGATACAGATTTATATTTCATGAGATAGACTACGATGGTCTTGGGAGTGGTACTTAACTACTAAGATGGGCATGGGAGTGGACCTTGACTACCATGATGGTATCTGGAGTGAGATCATTCTATAAAGATGTCTAGGGGAGTCAACCATGAACACAAATATGGTATAAGGGTAGAACTCAAGCTAATAAGATGGACATGGGAGTAAACCATGACTACCACGACGTTATCATGAGTGAACTCATGCTACTAAGATGACCTTAAAAGCAATTCCTGGAATACTACGAAAGTAATTTTATATTCTTATGTGTCTTCCACAATTCCATATTTTATTCCTATGTTATGATTTTATGTATTATTTTATTGATTTCCTTATGATTCATGTATTATGAACTATAATTACTTATTACATGATTCATGTATAGCATATTTCATTTGTAGGGTATGATCTTCTATTTTCGTGATCATTTTCTTATACCCTCATCTTCATGATTTTACTAACTTGTCTCCCTTATTTACCCTTACTGAGAATCTATACTCACCCATTTTTATGTTTCCTTCCCCTCGTTATGCTGATATGTATTATTTAATATGTATCAATGAAGGTTGATAGTCTTGGAGATCCTAGTGGGAGATAATGTAGCTTGCTTGTGTGATAGTGTTTACGTTTCGATGTTTCCAAAGTCACTAATGTAATATGGTCTGTATGAATATGTCTATATATTCTTTTAATTATTCCACAAATTTTATGTGATATTGATGTATGAAAAGATATTGTCACTATAGTTTGGATCTAATAATTTTTTTTGTAAACCTTTAGAAGATAGGATGAGAAAACAAAAGTGAGAACCAAAAGGGAATGTCTACAGATTAGTCTAAGGATAAAGAAAATTATGGGAAAGTGACCCATTTTTTGGTAAAGGTTATAGTGATTGGTTTCTTATTAATACTTCACTGTCAAGATACTACAAGTGGATATGGATCTGGCACAAATGTACCTTGGAGTAAAAACTCCTAAAATGTGTTTTGGGCCTGACTCGATGTATCCTAGTAGAAAAAATAGTCCTTCCTACACACCTTGTTTGACACTCCTAGGGGACATGTTTTGGGAGTTCACAAACTATTCAATATCCATGATGAATAGTTTAAATTGAAGTTGGTTATGAATAACCTATGATAAAGATAAGGTGTCATAGCTCAAGGAAGGTGTAATAATTTTGATATCGTATAAGAAAATTATTTTAATGATTATGTGGATTAAAACTATGACAAGTTTTTATCACAATATAATTTCTAGTTTTATTCAATCATAAGAACTAGAAGGAACATTTCTAACATTGAATGAAATGGAAAATATTATGATGGTACGTTAATGGTAATATCTCTAGAGTGAAGGATATTGTGATCATGCCTAGTTAGTTTTCACAGAACATGATTAACAAATTGTACCTTAAAAAACATTAAAAATCTATATGGAAGATATTTAAGGAGTTCCATAAGAGTTTGGGAAATTAAGACCATAGAGGAAAGAAGAATCAATTACCTTTTTTCTAATAATATTGAAACAATCACACAAGTTAATGTCTCAGAAGAAAAATAAGATATTTTGACAGTGGAAATGTTGGAAACAGAGAAATTAAATTCAATGGAAAAATCAAGTTTTTAGTTAATGAAATGGATGGTAATAACTTTATCCCTAATACATCACTAATGGTCAAATTATTTATGTGTAGAATGAATATTCATTTTTCTGTCCTAAGTTGATTGCTTTGAAGAGAATTAGAAAGGTGGTACGAGTAATGGTTATATTTCTTCGGACGATGAGACTATAGATGAAATTTGGAAAGAAATATGTATTAAATAATATTATGAGGTATAATTATTATGTATTATGTAATATGGGGAATGATTTATGTTTTTATGTATTTGTATTATAGAATTATTTTATATGAATGGTAAAATATACTATCATTTTCATGTTTTTTTTCTCACTATATATTTTCAAGATTATGTTGAATATTTCTGATGGACTGGAAAATTGATTTAATGTCAAGGTGATATTTTGACTAAGGGAAGTAAACCCATATTGAGTTCAATATATAGTGAAATTTTTGTTTGGATTGGATAAAGAGATTATTGTTTTGGATGAATTAAATTGGATAGTATCAATGAACATATAACCAAAGAAGGATTTGTTGAAAAATTACACTATGTCATCATGGTTGAAGTTCAAAACAACATGGATTGAAGGAAAATATCCAGTAATCTTTTGAATAAAGAAGAATTAATTATTTATAAAAGTATTTATTTTAATTCAGCTTATTACTATGTTTCAAGAGAATATTCAAAGAGGGTATTTCCATGTTTGGAATAAGATAACCAAAAGCTACATTTTGATATATGGGGGATAAATGATAAGGACATTTCATTTATTTAATTCTAAAAATATGGTTTTTCTTATTTCATATGGGTTATAATGTTAAACATTCACGAAAATTTTATTCTAAACTTTAGAAGAATTATTCATTTATTGAGGTTGTATTTAAAACCATAATTAAAAGTATATTTAGTGATTAACCTTATATTAGAGAAGTGGATAATATTAATTTTTGAGATCATATTTTTACGGTTTTAGAAAAGGACATCCTATTTGTTGGGTGACAACCATTCAGGTCTGACAAGTATGTAGTCTTGAACAGATGACAAAAGTACGATACAAGTTTCATACCACCCACTGACTTATGTGATGTCCTATTAAATGTGTGATTATCTTTTGATGACTAAATATTAATGAAGAAACAATAGTGTTACATTTTATTTTTATATATTAATGTATTAAACATATTTATTTTGAAGAATAGTTAGAGAAAAATAGTTATAATTTTAATATTTTATGGGATTTAATATCATTTAAAAGTTTATTATAGTGCTTCAGGTATAAATGTTAATTTCAAGATATCCATATCTTGAAGTAATGGATGGATTATAAATTGATTAAACGACAAAAAAAGAGTGAAATTTAGTTTCTAGAAATATATTAATTATATTTCCTTATATTCTTAGTCAATAAAATAATTATAGAATGTTATTAAATGGAGCAAAAAAATGTTTTCCTGATACCTAAATTTTTAATGACCTGATGGCATTTTAAATAAACATTGATTTATGATTTTGAGGGACATAAAGTTTTATTAACAAATGATTGTTTTTGTGATTCAGGTGCTCAATCAATCCCTAGGTATATTTATGATTTTCCACAAAGTCAGTGTTTTCACTTTCAACCTATTTTCTCCTATATGGGATGCTATATATGTGTTACATTGGTTAAACATTAAAATTATAGATTTCAATTATTTAAATTAAGTTTAAATGTTCATTTTTATGATGAGGGATTCAATTAAATGAAATTAATGTATTAAAATATGATAACCCAGATGAATTATAAGGTATAAATTTATTTTAAAGGGTATATAAATATTGGTACCAAAATTTGGGATAGAGAAGAAGCCAAAACAAAGGCACCGTCGACGGCCTCGCGAAGCCATTTCGGGGAGTCCCCCCCCCCCAGAACCACAGCCGCTGCGAAGCAAGGAGGCTGGTCACTCAACGAATGAATTGGACGTTCGCGAGTCTACCACGAAGCAAGGAGGTGGGATTCTCCGCGAATGCATTTGACGTTCGTGAGTGCGCCGCGAACCAAGGAGGAGGGATGCTCCATGAACGCACTTGACATTTGCGAGTCTGCCGCGAAGAAAACACGTCCCACTTCACACTGTGTAAGCACCGCTTTGTAGAACCTCTTGCCTATAAATACTGGACTCCCCCTGAGCCCAAAGGATGGACAATCCGAACATTCGACTTCCCAGCTCCCGAATCACGAAGCATCCTTCTGCTCTGCGAACCATGAGCTGGGTGAGGTACTTCTACTCCGCAAAGTGCCCCGCCTTTGTCTCGTCTTGATCCCCTCTTCCGAGAGGGATGCCTTTCATGCAGCCTAAAGGCCATCGCAATGTAAGGGGATCCCCAAGGGGACCCGGGTCATCACGGAGTGTTTATTCTTTGTGAAACACCATTCATGTACACATGATCCACATACTAAGGAAGGGTCATTGTACTTCGCGAAGCACATTGCTTCATGACACCATGCTTCGCGAGGCACCTTTGCTCCACGAGGCATTACTACGTGATTGCCTTTCCACTTCGCGAAGCACCTCCCATATGCACCTCTTTCCTATGCTTAGGCTAAGGCACCCCACTTCGTGAAGCACACCCCTTCGCAAGTGCCCTCTGCCATGCAGAACAACAGAGCTTCACAAGGCCCCTGCCTATGAACCCCTCTGCTTGGTAATTTCTTTTCCCATATGACCCTCCAGGATGGCATGATGTGACTTCAAAGTACCACAGATGATACTACCCATTGTGTTCCATCACCTCATGCTTCTTTGCATAGACACGCTAATGGATATTGATTCATCACATATCCATGCTAACGTGGGCCCCTCTATAGTTCGCTCCATGACACCCCCTCACCATAGCTTTTCCTGCACCTTCTCTGCACCAAGGAGCATAGGGTACTAGTTATGTAAGTATTATGGGTGTTGAGAAAACCCACATCATCTGAGCTGAAGGTTGTTAAACAGCCAAGCACCATCGTCCTCAGCACATGACATTAAACTATGACCTCGCCCCGTGCCTCGCACTCGGGGTGCCCCCACCTTCGACATTATCTGTGCCCGCTGGTCCCTATAGGGGATGATAACCTCCTTAGGGGAGTTGCAGTTTTACGCGAGGGGAAGGTCGAACATCTAAGTGTAAGCCCCTAGATTTCCTATAGGAGGTAGAATCCCTACTCCTCCTTTCATCTTCAGTCCCCAGGGCCAACGAAAGGTGTGGTAGGGTATGGTGCTTCTCCTTTATGTGGTCCCAAGTCCCTCTCCCACTGCGCTTTGTTTCTATCAGGCCTCCATCCTGGAGTAAGTTCCAACTATTTGAGCTGCTAACCACATATAATCCCCTGTTTCCTCTTTGGGTTGCTAACCATGTGTATGCCCCACTTCACCTCCCATGGATTCACCTTTCACGACGTGATTTTTAGGTCTCTACTACATGTTTTTTCTCACACCGAGCATGAATCACATGGTCTTAGAGTGAGCACTGACCATGACATCTTCCCTGGGAAGCCTAGAGTGTAATTCCCTTCCCACCAATTCGAACTATGAGGACTTTGATCCTTTCCAAGGCAAGGAACGTAGGAAGCCTCCATCATGTTCAAGCCCAACACCCGGTCGTTCCAACCATCTTCACGTCATTTCACCAACACCCTAGGCATCCTAGAGTGTAATCCCCACACTCACATCCGAACTATAAGTTCATTGATCCTTTCCAAGTTAGGGTACATAGGAAGCATCTACGAGGATCAATCCCACCACTCCGATCACTCCGAACACCTTCACATAGGTTCTACCCCGTCCCGTATGACGTTAAACTGTAGTTTCCATCCTGAACTATGAAGTATTTGATCCATGATAAGGCAAGGTATATAGGAAGCCTCCATGAGGTTCAAGCCCAACACCCTGGGCATCCTAGAGTGTAATCCCCACACCTATATCCTAACTACAAGGTCTTTGATCCTTTCCATGGCAAAGTATGTTGGAATCCTCCATGAGGTTCATTCCCACCACTCTAGTCGCTCCGACCACCTTCACATCGGTTCATCTACACCATCCTAAACTATGGGGTCTTTGATCATTGCTATGGCAAGGTACGTAGGAAGCCTTCACGAGGTTCAATCCCACCACCTGGTCATTCTGACCTCCATCACGTCGGTTCACTAAACAACTTGGGCCGCCTCAATGCATAAGCCCCAAATGACCCATATCCTGAACTAAAAGGTCATTGATCCTTTCCAAGGTGAAGTACTTAGGAATCCTCCATGAGGTTCATGCCCACCACCATCCATTGGTCCTGACCATCTTCATGTCGGTGCACCATGACCACCATCCATTGGTCCTGACCATCTTCACGTCAGTACACCAAGACCACCACCCATTGGTTCCCAGGTCCACCTTCACGTCTGTTCCCAACCACCTAAACTATGAAGTCTTTGATCCTTGCTAAGGCAAGGTATGTAGGAAGCCTCCACAAGGATCAATCCCAACACCCCAGTAGTTCCGACCCCCTTCACTTCGTTTCACCCCCATCCCACATGACGTTAAACTGTGAACCTCTTTCAGCGGTAAGCCGTTGTCACTCCATTCAGGGGTAAGCTGTTGTCACTCTAATCAGCAGTAACCCATTATGACCCTATGCAGCGGTAAGCCATTGTGAACTCAATTAACGGTAATCGGTTGACACCCCAATCCAGTGGTATGTCGTTGCGACCTCATCCAGTGGTAAGCTGTTGAAAAACCCTATCGGCAGTAAGCCATTATCAGATGAACTACATGGACTTTAATTCCCTGCCACGGGGATACATAGGAAGCCTTTTCAAGGCTCAAAACCAAAACCATCATCATCCTCATCAGGGTTTCATGCCATTCACTATCCCCTTCACAAAACCTTCCATCAGCCATCCTAATTCTTACCCGGGCCACCAAATCCCGATGGAATCATGCCATCCCTTTCCTCATTCCACTTAACAGCATTCGGGTAGCATCCCACATGTGGGCCCCAATATCGGTGTTCCCTCTAGAGGGTTCATCCATCTGATCCACTCTAGTCAGTGTTCTGATCAGCCCGATCCGTCTCCGCTGGACGTTAAACTTGTGGCATACCCATTGTTAAGCAAGGGAAGCTGAGGAAAGCCTCAGATACATGCCCATGGGATATGATTCCCCATGTTAGATGTGGGATGCCTCGGGCTTATGTGCCCTCGAGAAGCCCAATAATAAGGGACAGAAGACAAACACACCAATCCCCCAGCATCTAGACACACCTGTGATGCCCAGCGTGACTACTCTCCGATCCGATGGTTTCTAGCCAGACCGGACCCATTGGAATGTCTTGACAGAAGCATCATAATTAACTGGTGTCCATGAAGATATGGCACCAAGAAGAGTTTCACTAACAACATCTTAAGTCTATGAGGGAGACCCAGACTAGGTGATGAGTTCTGAGGAGGAATCCACGGAAGGAAGAACCAGCATCCCATCATTCTATTTCAATCATGGAGTAGACGACCCTGAATAAGGAGCGGATGTCGCCCGCTTTTGGAAAGCGGGAATGCGGGGCAACAAAAAACCTCACCCCTCGTCCCCGAATGAGACGGACGCGTGCACCCTGGAGAAAGCATCGAAAACAGAAATGGTGAACCCAACGTGAAATTCCTCTTCTCAAATATGTAGATTAGTAGCACTCGGGGCATCAATGGATTGACATGTCACTGGATCTAGCTATCTGGCACCGGGTCCCACCAAGAAAATAGCGTGCCTAGCATGAAACTCACCAGAAGTTGGGGCAGTAGACTGTTCGACATCATATTCTATGACGTTGTCAGCGTGGATCCCTCTTACTAATCACCGATGATGGTATGGCACTGGGGATTTTGTTGTCGCTTCCTTTTACTTTCACCATTGACGAGTTCATCCCCCTACTACTCAGGAATCAGGTTGCTGCCTCAGGAACGCGATCACCGAACTCCCGTCTACACAGGGGCAGGGGCAATGCCATCACAACTGCTCAGTGTGGCTTCACCCGTTCCGCGACTGCCTCTGCGTCCAAGACCTTGGGGCACCCACACCCGATCTCCCCATCAGAAGTTATCCAATGAAGGGTAATTAACGACCACGTGCGTCGTTACGAGGAGGAGGGAATAATCCCATCCCGGGATATGTCCCGCCTGGATCTAGAGGCATCTGTGCCTCGCCGTCAACGCCTCCCCCTATGTCAGCATAGGGAGCCACTGCTCCCCACTCTGACATACAACAGCTTCAGGAGCCTATCCCCGGAGTGATTTGATGACTCCCTGCCTTACGCTGAGGAGGTAGGCGATGTCTGACCCAGCCCGGTGATAGTCCCGATCCAGGGGATCCCAGAAAGGGCTCCCACCCAGCCACATTAGCGCCGCCACCTGGTCTTGTCGGAGGAGGAGTAGGTAAGCTATGCACCTACACCACCAGCCCCGGCACGTCCGACCCGATTCTAGCATCAGGCACGAGCTGAGGTGGACGCTCGTGAAGGGGCATCAACGTCGATGACTACTATGGCCCCAGTCACCGCCGAAACATATCATCAGATCCCTGCACACACTGAGCAGGGTCACTTATACGCCCGACTGGGATCGAGGCCGCAACCGCCCGACAGGTAGGCTCGGTCAACTCTCCTTGTTGCAGGCACGAGAAGTAGTGGCCGCGAACCAACCCGCAGTGATGTCGCCCCGTACGGAGGTCCTCCCCGTACCGCTACCTTAGAGAGCATGGGCCTTCCCCGCTTCGAGCCTCGACATGGAGGTCTGCCCCGTGCCACCCCCAGTCCAAATGAAGGTATTCCCCACAAGAGTGATACTCGGTACAGAAGCTTCTCTTGTGCCCATTACATTGGATATGGAGTTGCTTCTCCTGCTCCCGACCGCCATTTCAGGGACATGGCACATCCGTTCTCTCTCCTAAGTGGAGATCCTCCCAACATCCTCTCCAAAACTGGGGAAGGTTTTCCTCGCCCCGACAACTAGAGGGGTGAAGTCCAACCTCGCTCCACCCGCACCAAGCAAAGAGGTCCTCCCCATGCTCCTGCCAGTCCCAGCGGAGGTTTTTTCTCACTCTAGTGCTATCCATGGAGGTCCTCCTTATGTACCCTTCGACATTTTCCTTGGTTCTCCTCGCACCCCGACTTTCTCTAGTGGAAACCCTCTCCACCCCAGCACCAATGCGGCCGAAGGAACCCATGTCAGAAATCAGCCATGTCCCGAGGATCCACCCAGGGGCAGGAAGGCGGGTCGTCGCCGCCACAAGAATAATCCTAGGAAGGCCTAGATGGAGATCATATAGGTCCTCTTCTTAGACTCTGAATAGGAGTATGACTCAGCACGGGAACCCTCCCCTCGCTCATATGAGTCAATGGTCGAGGTAGGTATGAGGGGCATCAGCCTGGTGCTCCCAGAATGCGAGGTCCATAGGATTCCCACCTCACTCTGAAGGTATATCCAGGAGGTTGAAAATTTGGCGACCCCACAGGTTACGGTGGTACAATCACCACCACCATCACCAGAAGTGCTTTCTACATCCAAAAGAGATCACAAAGAGCTATTCGTGGGACCAATGGAATTAGAGAAACATCGCGACCAATCACCAGCAGCCCTATCCCCTAAACTAGGAACGGAGGCTGTCAGCCCCTCTTATCATGACATAGTTGCCAGGTCGCTACACTCCTCAGAGGACAACCCGAGAATTGACAGCTAGTCAGCCCACTCTCCGTACTCTCCACCGGCCAGCCCACCATCCCAGCAGCCTACCTCAGTATCGCTACCAATTCCTTAGAAACCCCCAGTTGGTGAGTGGGGAAATCAAGGGAGAGACCCTGAATTTTAGTCAAGGAGCTTTTGGATCATCCTTGTAGCAAACCACTTCCCTGAAAAGTTCTGGCCCGTGGCAGCATAGAATTTCTACATACAAGAGTCCCACACCATAGAGGAAGTTATGTGTTTCCACTACACCCTCTGGGAGACACATTTCAGTCTTCTTCATCATTGCATGGTTTATCCAAGGATTCAAATGCATTTTGAAGACATTAGTGAGCAGTGTCGTCTAGTCGATCTGGCCGCACTCTCTGTGGCCCAGCACCCTGAGTCACCTGGTCACTGTGAGGCTCTCCAGAAGCAATGCGTTCAGAGTATCAATGTACTCTGAAAAATTATCAGGGAGGCTACCCCCCCCCCCACGCGAAAATCCATGGATGGGAGAAGTATGTTGCCCTCCTCTTCAGTCCTATCTGGTGGCAGCCCGACTCGCTATGCGATATTGAGAACATGCCCCCAGGAAGGTTAACGGTAAACATCGATGATATAGTGGACGAGGAGGACAAGTTGGATATTCTTGGTGGATACTTACCCCCTGATGGTGTGACACCACTATTGGACCCATCAGGGAGGATTAATCGTCTATAGAGGAATCTCCTAGGTCTCTTTACGCCCATCGAGGTGTTGGTACTCGCTAGGAATTCCAGTAAGGGAAAAGATCACATCAGAGCTTCCATGCACTACGACCTGTCTGCCTCAGTGCAGAAGATGGAGGAGGACCCCGAGAAGGCCACGTTGCACTAGCAATTTGCTGAGAAGAAGAGGTTGGTCAATGAACTCCTGGATGAACGTGCTATAGAGAAACGACCTGAGTACGGTTATCCTAGTCCGGGGCAGTAGGGGTAGGAACCAGTACCCCTCGGTGAGATACCCCTAGGAAAACTTGATCATACCTATCTTGTGGACAGGTATGAAGCCGGAGCTAACCGAAAGAGGGTGCGGTATGTCTCGCCAAACCCTCCTGAATGACGTGACAATCCAATGAATCTGGCCCGGGTTCCCCCAACTGCCCCGCATGTTGCTCCACCAGCCGATCCACGAGCCGCTGAGCCTGTATACCATGTTAAAGAACCCGGAAAGATGCTCGTGGTTCAGGATCCCCATCAAGATAGGGACCCCACCCAGATGATCATATGGTGGGGCTCATAGCCCGCTTTGAGGGTTTAGGAATGTGACAGGTGGAAATCCCACCTGATGGCAAGCCATACCCAGGATGGATGGATGATATGACGGCGCCTCCCAGCTTTGTGAATCCCTCCTAATCCCCCTTTAACGGGACAGGGGATCCGCCACATCACCTGACCCACTTCAACACATGGTGTGGGCCCATGATGGGGACTCCAGCGTAGCAGGAGGCTGCCAAGATTCTCTATTTTGTTTAGACGTTGGAGGGGTCGACATTTGTCTGGTATAGCCAGCTCCCTGTTAGATCTTTGACCCATTGGGAGGACCTTCACAGGAAATTCATCTACTAGTTCGTTTCTACCACCTGGAAAACGAGCATCACAGACCTCTTCAAGTGAAAGAAAAGGCATGATGAGCGAGTCGCGGACTTTATTGCCCGATGGTAGGGGCTCACATACTCCCTTGAAATTCCACTAACTAAGGAGAAATTACTGACGATGTGCGTAGGGAACGTCAAGATGAAAATGGTTCATTCTCTGATCACCCAGAACTACCCTGGAGGATTATGAGACTCCTCTGATAAGGCCCACCACCTAGAGGAAGCCCTGCAATAGGCTAGCTAGGCACGTCCGTTACCCCTGTAATTCTAGCGAGGAGAGATCCTAGAGCCGAGCCCACCACGATGGCCCAAATAGAATCCCCCATTCAACTTGAATTGCTACCAGTAGCACCATCCCCGTAGCCTTGCAGAGGACCTCCACCTCAGGCACAGCCTCTGGCTCAGCAGCATCCTCTGAATCGGTAAGCGCCCCCACGGAATGCGCCGCCACCGCCTAGGCGGGAAAATTATGGCCCACATCCTCGACAGGACCCTCCGACTCCTCGTCAGTACCAGGCTCCAAGGGCCCCCTTTCCAGACAAAAGAAACCAGACTTACTTGTTCAATGAGAATTAGGTCCCCAGTAACTTCTGTATCGCCGTAGAGTAGGGGATTGTATGCTTTCCTGAGTGCAGAAGGTCGGAATAGGCGAATCTCACTAATCTCCCAAACTACTGCCCCTATCATAAGATTATGGGGAACAACCTCATGAAATGATATGTGTTCAAATACTGGCTTCAAGACCAGGTCGATAACAACATAGGTAGGCTAAGCCCATCCCCGACATAAGTGGCGGGTGTCTTCGTAAGGCCAGACAATAGTAGCGACATCAAAGGCGAGTGGAAGCAGGTTTCTTACCGCGGGTCCTAGAAGTATGATGACTGGATGGCTCGTAAGATAGTCGCTCACTCCCATGGCATCATTCGAGCATGCCAGAATCAGCCAGATCCTTCGAAAGCTGTGGCCACCATTTCTGCATCATCATCTCAGTCATCCTCTTCCCACAAGAGCATGCATCGGCGGCGCAAGAAAAAGCAATGCGCCCCGCCAATGCCATCTCTATCCCACACTCTTGGTAACTTCATGCCCCCTGAGATGGGGATCCCTCCTAGAATCCACCCAGTAGTGAATGAATCTTCAAGTGATAGTCAAGGGTACGCTTCGGTTATTACCGTGGAGTTGGTAAACCCCTATATGACTCCAGATGAGGGGGAGCGCCAGGAAAACCACCCCAACGTCCTTAGCTGATGCCAACATCGGTGGAGCAGTGTCCATATGGTTAATCGAGGCACATCCGGTGGACCACCATCTAGGACGTGAATGCCACTGAGACTAGACAGCAGGCCCAACACAGAGCTCAGTACACGTAGCCTCTTCATCAGGTGTCGTCAGAATCACCTCCACCACTGTTTGTGCTACTGGATCAGGAAGAGCTACCTCATCCAGGTGGCAACCAGCCTCACCTGGCTACAGGCCGATCTCAGTCCTCTTGTCCTCATCTGATAGCTACTCTCCTGGATTTTACTAGTGAATAGCGGGACATTCCCAGCACCAGCCAACCACCCGTCCAGCCGACAGGGCCCGCCAAGCCTCCAATCATAGAGCGACCTCCTGTAAGAAGAAGTTCACACCTGGCATAGAAATACGATGTCCTCAAGCACCTTTTCGACATACCAACGAGGCTTTCCATCCTTGAATCCCTTCTCCTATCGTCAGATATGTGAAAATCCCTCGCTGAGGCTTTAAGAAGCCCCCTCCAGTTTGAGACCGAGGTAGCAGCTGTAGAAGCATTTCATGCTGAAGAAGTTGAGGATGCTAAATTGCAGGCCATCATTTCATTATATGGAGATAATAAAGGCTCTCACATACAGGGGAATATTTGCCCGTTGTACATCACCGGCCAATTTAATGGCATGGAGGTTCGCTGCTATCTCGTTGACACTGGCTCCAGGATTAACATTATCCCAATGCAGACATTGCAGAAGTTGGGGTTATCCTAAGATGACTTGACTCCATCAGATTTAAGGATCCAAAAATATGATAGGAAATAGAAGACCCCGGTCGGCAAGATCCGTTTGAAGACCCAGTTCGTTAGCATAGTTTCCAGTACTGAGATTATGGTTGTCCCCTAGGACACCATGTACAATGCATTGATGGGCAGACCATGGCTCCACCTGCAAGTGGTGGTTCCCTGGTCGTATTACTAGTGCCACATATACTCCATAAATGGTCAAGTAGGCATACTCCAAGGTGATTCATCTCCTTTAGCCTCTTGTGTAGCCCATAATCTGGATGCTGACTATTACAAGAGCAAGGATAAGAAGATTAAGGAAAGTGAGATTGAGCCCGCCACGGTCACAACTGACCCCTCGGAAGGTCTGGATGACGCCTACGTCTTCCTGATCCATTGATTGGAGGCAACAACCCCCGATATGAGGCAATGCTTTGGTGTCTCTAGTACAAGAGGAAGGCATATTACTAAGTCAAAGTGACGACCGAAAATCACGTCGTACCCTTACACAAACCAGGCTCAGGTGATCCCAGAGCATCCTACCCCCGTACGATATCAGGATGTCTGTCCCATGGCAACGACAGTACGTCATACGTGCCTATTTCGTCAGGCTAGGATTAACCGTCTCAAGAAAAACATGCCACTATTGCATTGATATCATCAAGAATGGCCCATTGGGTCGAAAACTAGATGGGATTGGATCGACTGCCTTCATCGGTATGGTCTCGGCGGCATGTGAATCTCCTGATATGTTGTCCACTGCTGTCCTGGCTGGTAACAGCCTCCCATCAGGTTCTTCTGACCCAGAGGAAGCATCCCCCACTGGGAATCCCTCCTCCACATGTGAAGAAGAGGATCTGGAGGATGCTTCCCTTACCTTTGAAGAAGGCGTTTTAGCCATGGTCGATGAATTGGTACAGGTGAACCTTGGTTGCGAGGTAGATCCAAGACCCACATTGATCAGTGTCGCCATGACCCTCGAAGCGTAGCAACGGTACATGGACTTCATTAAACAACACCATGATGTATTCCCCTAGAGTTACGATGAGATTCCAGGACTAGATCCTCAGGTAGCTGTCCACCACCTCAGTCTCCCGAAAAATCAACATGGGTTCAAGCATCCTCCCAGAAAGATGCACCCTTCTCATGGTGCCATGGTCAAGGCTAAGGTTGACAAGCTCATCAAATATTTATTTGTCAAGGAGGATCAGTACCCCAAGTGGTTAGCCAAAAATGTACCAGTCAGGAAGAAGAACGGACAGATCAAAGTCTGCATCGACTTCCTAGAACTCAATCGTCACTATCCGAAGGATCATTTTCCCCTTCCAGTGATAGAATTGTTGATCGACGTTACGTCTGGGTTCCAAGACCTCTCATTCATGGATGGTTACTCTAGTAATAATCAGATCCGGATGGCCCCTAAGTATGAAGAGTCTACAGCTTTTAGAGCACCTCAAGGTACGTTTTGTTACCAGGTTATGCACTTCGGCCTGAAGAATGCGGGTGCCACCTATTAGTTGGCCATGAACCCCATATTCAAGGCAATCCTCTGGACATTAGTGGAATTCTATGTGGACAATCTGTTAGTCGAATCATTCCAACACTGGGAATATCTCAAGGACATCGAGAAAGTGTTGGTTTTCCTCTATTCCCACCACTTGAAGATGAACCTGATGAAATATGACTTTGGGGTCATCTCCGAGAAGTTTCTTGGCTTTGTTGTCAGGTAACGGGGCATCGAGATCATCCCAAAGGAGATCAAGGAAATCAGCCATATGCCTCCCCCGAGTAATATTCGGGATCTTTTGGGTTTCCAAGGCCACTAAGCCTATATATTCCAATTCATTACGAATCTGGATGAAAAGTGTAAGACCTTTTCCCGGCTCATGAAGAAAGGATCTGCCTTTGAGAGGGACGAAGAGTGCCATACCGCGTTCAAGGAAATCAAGCAGTATCTACTCCAGCCTCTGGTCTTGATGCCACCCATCCCCGGAAAGCCACTAATCCTGTATGTGACTGCCCCTGAACAATCTCTCGGCGCCCTTCTTACTCAGAAGAACAATGAGGGGACAGAAAATAACCTCTACTACCTCAACTGCATGCTCCTCGATACGGAGACCAGATACTCCCTCATCGAAAAGTGTTATCTTGCTCTCATATTTTCTATACTGAAGTTGCGAAATTACCTATAACACCATGAGGTACAGCTAGTCTCTCTGGAAGACCCACTGAATTACATTCTGAACTGCCCCATGTTGATGGGCCGACTAGCAAGGTAGGCAGTAATCCTCCAGCAGTTTGACATCAGGTTTTTTCCCTCGAAATCCATCAAGGTACAAGCATTGGAAGAATGTTTAGCTGCCCATAAAACCTCCACAGAACATCCCCTAGACATTTATTTTCTCGACAAGGCAATCCTATTGATAGATCATGCCATCATGTGTTGGATGATGCACTTTGATGGTGCCTCCCGGAGCCCCACCAGTAGGAGAATCCATGATCCCAAACATAACAGAGTGGGCCTAGGTATTTTCTTTATTTACCCGGTGCAAGCCATTGTGTTGTATTCATTCCTATTGTTAGAAGGTTGCACCAACAATGCGGCAGAGTATCAGGCTCTTATCACTGGCCTCGAGCTGGCCCTCGAGATCGATGTACCCCATTCTCATTTGAAATGGGATTCCAAACTAGTCATAAATTAAGTAAATGGTGGCTATATTATCAGAAAGACAGAGCTCGTACCATTGTTGGAGCACACCCTCCAGCTAATGGCCTGATTTACATCTTGGATGGAGGTTACTCATGTCCCTCGATCTCAGAACAATCGAGCTGATGCCCTGGCCAACCTGACTACATCACTTGCAGTACCCGAGAACGATGATCTGATTATACATGTGGGAGACTGGAGATTCATTTCCCTGGTCACCCCAGAGGATGAAGAAGGCCTACGGGTAATTCATCTTACCATCAGAGCCTCCACGTCAGGACCCTTAGGTTCTTCAGATGCAGCGGTTGAAGCGACTCCTAACTAGAGTGCCCCTTTTATAGATTATCTGCAAAATGGTTGCCTCCCGGCTGATCGGGCCGAGCGTGAGTGAATCCAACACTGCACACTGTAGTTTACTATCCAGAGTGGTCCCAGTCTTGAGAAGATCCTCTACAAGCATGGGTTTGATGGTTTTCTCCTCCGTTGTATCCAAGTATTCAATATTTCTTAGGTCATGTAGGCGGTTCATGCCGGTTCTTGTGGTTCCCATTAGGCTAGGCCGGAGCTGTCCCATCAGATCCAGAGATAGGGGTACTTCTGGCCCTCCATGATCCATGATTATATCGAGTTCACCAAAAGATTTCACGTGTGCCAAACCCATGCTAACTTCATGCATCGGCCGCCAGAACATCTCCACTCCTCCAATTACTCTTGGCTGTTTGTGGTGTGGGGACTCGATGTCGTGGGACCATACCCACCAGCGATAGCTTGCCAGTGCTGGGTCATCCTAACCACCACATATTTCTTTTCCAAATGGTAAGAATAATTTCCGCTAAATGATGTGAAGTCCCATTCGATCATTGAATTCATGATCTCCAACATCATCTATCGATTTGGGGTCCCTCATGCCGTCCTCACCGATAATGACACCAACTTCCATGCAGCTGAATTGAAGAAGTAATACTCCAAGTACAAAATCTGTTCAAACCATACCTCCCGCTATCACGTGCAGGAGAATAGGCAGATCATGGAATTCAAAAAAACCCTCTCAAACATTTTTCATAAAATGGATGGTCGGGACAAGAAGAGTTGTCCGGAGAATCTCCCCAATTCCCTCTGGGCCTATCGGACGACGACTCGTAATTCCACCCAGGTGACCCCATATTTCCTGGTGTACGGAGCTAAGATCATCCAGCCCATAGAGATCCAGATGCCCTCATTACGCACAGTGGTCTATGACCCGTAGACGCCAGATAAGGTAGAAAAAATTCATCTGGCTGAATTGGAATCACTTAATGAGAATAGGCTTCGTGCCCTGTACAATCTAGAAAGGAATCAGAATAAGATAGCTATAGCCTTCAACAAGAAGGTTCACCTCCATTCATTTCTGCAAGGAGACCTGGTATGGGCCCTAAGGGTGCTAATTATCCCCAATAGGAAACCGCCCAAGTTGGATCCCAAATGGAAAGGACCTTATATAGTCCATAGGGTTTACCCCAATGGAGCATACTCCCTGGTGACCATGGATGGTGAGCGTTTAACTCCTCCCACCAATGCCAAGTTCCTCAAGAAATACTTTTCCTAAGCCACTACTAGTCCTGCATGACCTTAAACTGGATGGTCCCACATGACCCTAAACTGCACGTCGGTCCGACATGTCCTTAAAATGTCTGGTCCTGCACGACCTTAAACTGGAAGGTCATGCATGACCCTAAATTGCACGTCAGTCCCACATGACCTTAAACTGCCTGGTACTACATTACCTTAATCTGGATGGTCCCGCATGACCCTAAACTGCATGCCGATACTGCATGACCATAATTTATATGGTCCTGCATGACCTTAAACTGGATTTTCCTACATGACCATAAATGACACACCAGTCCTACATGACCTTAAACTGTCTGGTCCTGCGTGACTTTAAACTGGATGGTCCCGCATGACCCTAAACTACATGCCAGTCTCGCATGACCTTAAATAGTCCAGTCCTCATGACATTAAACTGGATGGTCCCGCATGGCCCTAAACTGCACGTCGGTCCCACAAGACCTTAAGCTATCCGGTCCTACATGACATTAAACTACGCATCGTCTAGAATGACATTAAACTACATTTTTAGAACTACGTATGGATTTATTCCCATCCTCATGGTATACGTAGGAACACTCAGACACCTCTTCTTGAGCCCAACCCCTGAACTCTTCTCTTTAACTATCCCCCCATAGGTATAGTTCTCTCATAGGATCATTGCATGATATGGTGTAGGATTCCATATCCCCACCGATGCTAGGATTATAACTGTCACACCATGTTCCTGCTCCTTGTTCTTCTAT
This sequence comes from Viscum album, assembly GCA_963277665.1. Taxonomy (NCBI): domain Eukaryota; kingdom Viridiplantae; phylum Streptophyta; class Magnoliopsida; order Santalales; family Viscaceae; genus Viscum; species Viscum album. Next base: position 1,180,491,291 of record OY728152.1, on the reverse strand, counting down.
TGTCCCACATCCTCACCGCACAACGTTAAACTGCATGACCTTCAAGAACTACATATGGCTTGATTCCCATCCTCGTGGGATATGTAGGAATGCCCGTACATTACGTCTATTGGCCCAGCCCAAACGCCAGAGTCTTCCCCTCAGGTCAAGACATATGGTAGGGGTGTAGACTTTTGCCTCAATTCCCGTCAAAATAACCTCGATCCGGCCATGCGTCCCGTTCCCTGGAGACATTTTCCTCTTTCATAGATGGGTACAACTATGAATCACCCACTCCTTTGATTGGAACTCCATCATCTTTCCCATCTAGAAGGGCCCTTGAATGGTATGGATTCTAGTCTTAAGGGACCTCATACCAATACGATCCAACGTCCTCGAGGGTCGCGAATGTTGAGCAACAAGCCGATACAAGTCCTACATTATGAATATGGTCAGCGGTCAATGCTCATTTGTTGTTCCCATTTTAGGTCACTATAGGGGCGCTGTGATTTGAACACAGTCAACAACTGTCCTGCATCGTTGGAACCACCCCGAGATGTCCCAAACATTGAGTTTAGTGGTTCATTCTGCCCCGTTGTATCTCCATGTGATGATATTCCTCCAGGAAAAGCCAAATTTCTGACCCCCATGTGATGGGGGGAGCCGAGACCGGCTCCTTGTTTCCCACACCGAGCATAGATCACATGGTCTAAGTAGTTGTGATGATGTGGAAATCGTAAAAGGGGACGTATAGACTTCCCATCCGAGGCCCAACCTCAGGCCCCTTGGCCTTTTCGGGGACTCGGCCTAGGTTCTCTCTTATGAGATTGTACAGTGTGGTATGGGATTATGCTCTCATTCACGTCGGGTTACTCGCTATTCCGTACACATCCCCAGATGATATACCTTATCCTCTCTTCGTCTTCACTACAAGACATTAAACTACAAACTGGTCGGTCCTTCCTGACCGAGACCCAGCCTCTGGCCCCTTGGCCTTCATGAGCCCTGGCTGAAGTTCTTACCCAGAGTTTGCAGTGTGGTATGGGATTATTTCATCATTCACGTTGGGTTATTTGTTGATCTGTACACCTCCATTGTGTGGCACATCTTACTCCCCTCTTCGTCCTCACTGCAATATGTTATACTGCAAACTGGTAGGGGCTTTTTGACCGAGGGCCAGCCTCAGCCCCCTTGGCCTTTTTGGGCCCCGTCCCAAGTTCCTATTTAGGGTCATATGGTGTGGTATGGGATTATGTCTCCATTTATGTCGGGTTACATGCCACGCCGTACACCCCCCTCATTAGGGTATCCTACCCCTATGTGTGGTTCTAGAACTACGTATGACTTGATTCCTATCTTCATGGGATACATAGGACCACCCGAGCATCTCGTCTTCGGGTCCAGCCCCATCTTAGCCCCTCATCTAGCATTCTTCCATGAATGGGATATACAGTGTTTTACGGGATTATATCCTCCTTCACATTGGGTTTGTAACAAACACACCATGTACCTCTTTCCCTTGAGTTTTTTCCATTCTCTTATGCTATCCTCGTCTTCCCAAATCATCCACTCCCAAGATGAGCTCCCCGGTCCTCTTCGATGATTCACCAATGTTCCTAAGGGTACTCTAGTTTAATTCCTGGAATGATGGACTCCACTCAGACATGCGTCCAACTGTTTTTCAGGGTTAATGTTCTCCCTCATTAGGGGTTCCATCACCTTTAACACCCAAATGGACCATCAAATGGAATGGATGCTAGGCTTAAGGGCTCTCCTACCAATACTAGCCAACGTCCTCGATGGTCACAAACAACAAATAGATACAAATCCTACATTTCGAACATGGTCAGCAGTCGACACTCATTTGATTGTCCCCATTTCAGGATAACACTATATGGATACTGTGTTTCGAACATGGTCAACAATCATCCTCCATCATCATGCCATCCCCATTAAGCCCAAAATTTCAGTTACATGATTCACATCCTTCTCCACCTCGTCCTGTCTAAGTTGAACTTCAAAACACTTGGTACTATTCCTCGTTGCAAATATACACATTAGGAGGAAACAATACGCGATAAGGAAATCGATCGGGGCTTCACTGATTCACCGTTTTCTTTTATTTCACATATTTCGAATACTTTATCCGCCCTTGTTTCCTACACCGAGTTCAAATCAAGTGGGCTTATGGATTGGGTTAAGGTTCGCCTTTACTTGGGACAGTCCTGCTTCTCTATGGTCCGAGTTCTAAGATCTTAAAATAATATCTTTTCATATTTTCCCTTCATGAGAACTACGTATTGGTTGATTCTATTCCTTATGGGATATGTAGGACCACCAAGATGTCACTTTTTTGGGTCCATCTTAATTGGGAGCTAGTTTCTCCTGCCGCTTACCCTCGTACCTCTATTTAGTCTCCTTGGCCCAAGGTTCCTTTCTCGGAATTGTGTACGGTGTGGTATGAGATTATGTCCTCATTCACACCGGGTATGTTTTATTGGACCGTAAATATTCCCAACTTAGAATCATCACTACTACATATGTGTACGATGTTAAAATGCACACCTGGTCCCATCACATGACCCTAAACTGTGACATTATCATCCCATCCACATGACGAAAAACAGAACTGCATCTTGATGTCCTCACTCAAGGGGAAACCTTGTTTGGTATTGGTCACACGCCATACCATTTTTCAACGCCTGTAAATGGCTTGATTCTTTTGGAGATTCTAAGAAATACTACCCCAGGCCTGTCGCTTCACAAAAAAAACCATTCTCCTTAAAGGACAAACAAGATTTATCAAATAATGCTTCTTTTGGTGAGAGGGCCACACCTGCATTCCCCTTTGATCCCTAGCACTGGTACCTTACCGTGACACCTCTAGAACTACGTGCAGCTTGATCCCCATCCTCATGGGGTTCATAGGAACGTTCGTGGACCTTGCCTCGTGCCTATCTTAACCCTCGTTTCCGGTCTATTGACCTAAAATCATCCTAGGGAACCCATAGTGGTCGGAACCCCAAGTTCCCATTCACGTCGGGTTTTATAATTACCCCACCCTGTGTCTCCCACAAATCATACCATCCATGGTCTGAATTATATGACCCTAAACTAAGATCTACCTATGGGAAGGTACTCAACTACCTCTATCTAATACGTCTCATTGTTGTATTCAGATGCGTTTTGAAAAATAGCCCAAATTGTGGAATTTTCATGGGGACATTCCCCTCGTTACATGTCTAAGCTTCATGAGCTCGCTATTTGGATCCTCATCCTCTTCCAGATCTGAAGGGACCCCCTTCACAGTCTGGTCTTATGCTTCCTCGGCTAACCTACTGTTTCGGGCAAACATCCCTAAAGGTCTCGGATGACAATTGTGACAGGTCTCATGTATTGAACATGGTCCTCGATTGACCATCATTTGTCTGTGCCCATTCTTGGCTAACGCAATATGGATACTGTATTTAAAATATGGTCAATAGTTATCCCTCATTGTCATGCCACCATCATTGTGATCCAGATTTCAAGCATCATGATTCACACATTTCCCCTTCCTCATGTTCAAATGGAATTTCGACATACTCAGCTTTACTTCTTCACGCATCTAGGTGCGTTACATGGACGAGTTAGCATCATTGGGCTGACATTCACTGAGCATCCCTTCTCCATAACAAGTTCCTTACTGTGTCAGGAATGTCCCACCACTACTTCTTGTTTACCACATCGAGCATGACTCACGTGGGCTTAGTAGTTTTGTTAGGATGTGCACCGGTGCAACCAGGATTTTCATCGTCCCACATGACGTTAAACTGTGCTTCCAGAACTACGTACGGCTTGATTCCCATCCTCATGGGATATGTAGAGACTCCCAGGAATTTCACCTAGGGTCCAGCCACATGAATCATAAATCCTGTTCATCCTCATTTCTGGCCCCAAGCCTGTCCCCTTGTAGGGTACCATGCAACTACAGTTTCGCCCTGAACAAGTTCGGGATGCCCCAAGATGACATTGGGAAGCGACGACTCCCTCGCTAGAGAGGTCCTATCTAAACGAATGAATGATCCATGATCAGAATTATGCGTCCATCTAATGTGCTTCCACCATGGTGGCATAATTTCGAGAGTGTTGGATTCGGTTCGAACAAACCATTCCTCCACATTCCACAATTTGTGTTCCCCTTATTCGGACCATGGTCCTCTTTCATGTCTATTGGAACCCCCTAACAGTATGGATTCTCAGCCTATGGCCTGCCTATTATCCTGGTCCAACATTCTGGAAGACTAACAAATGTCATTTTGAGTCAGGCCCCATGTTTCGAACATGGTCAGCGGTTGGCCCTCATTTTCTATCCCCACTCTAAGCTAATACAATAATAATAATGTGTTTCAAATGTGGTCAATAGTTATTTTTTATTGTCACGCCACCCCCAAAATGTTTCGAGTCATGGGTATTGTGATTCACACCTTCCATTCCCATTTGTTCGGATGGATTTCAGCTCCCCTAGAGTTACCTCATTCGTGGATAAGAGCACATTGGGAAAACGGTAACTCAGCTATTCTGAGAGCTTCATTATCCAGTCATGTCTCACCCATTTCCTCCCAGAAACCTGGACTGGTTGTTCAAAACCTGGATGCCCGAAGCTTGGTTTTCACTCCTACGTTAGGATGGGGTGATAAGGTGGTCATCCTTTATTTCTCACATCAGTTCCGACCCTCATGAGCTTAGGGAATGATCGTTGGACGCTCTATGAACATCACGAGGATGAAATAAACTAATTTAAACAATGGAACTCATGCATGCTATGACATCAAACAATTAAAGAATGAAAGTAAATTTGACGGTTTGTAATCATTACAATACCCGAGGGTCTACTCCCCCAATGGACGGGTTGACCTCGTCAAAAGATCGCAACAGCCCCTCCACCCTCTAGATGGTGGCATCTAGGAGTGGTTGCCGCTTGTTCAGCTCCCACTCCTCCTCGGCAGTGAAAGGGTGCAATTCATTGGCCACAATATGGGCCCGATCTGTGTCGGCCCGGATGGCAGTAATATCCTCAGAGTCTTGCTTCAGGCCCTCTTTGTCTTATGCCAGCTGGGCCTTCAATCGCAATATTAGCTCAGATTGTGCATCGAGGGAGTTCGAGTGTTCATCTGCCCAATTCTTCAGCCGATGGATCTCAACTTCTGCCTCGTAGATCCTCTTAATGTTTAACTCCTTCCTCTACTACCATCCCACACCAAGGCCACGATCATACTCTCGAACCATTTCCGCCATAAGATCATGGACGAGCATGTGAGGACGCTGGGCATCCACTCCTCCAGAACACAGTTTGCGTAGTTGCGAGAGAAGTCTGTTCATCTCATCCAACCATAGTGCTTGGGGGTGTCATTGATGAAGCATGTGATCAACTTCCACAATCGGCGACCGACTATTTTTCTATCCTCCTCTTCATAGGACGTCTCATCCCAGACGACATGATTGTTAGGCTTGTATGCAGGGAATGCCCCCAGGAACACCTTAGCCGTGTGCACGTCTGACGTTGGATCAGGCATGGCAGTGCCTGAACTGTCTGGTTGATCCTCATCATCGGATCCCACTTCAATAACCTCAGGTTTAGTCCCACTGGGATCCCCGCCAGTGATCGGGAGCGCTACGGTTTGGTCAGGATGGATGTCCACCTCCACGACCATTGGCATGCCTCTAGGAAGGGCGCTACTAGAAGACCTGAACAACTTTGCCGCAGTGGCCCAGGCCAATTGAAGGACTGTACATGCCAAAAATAGGGGATGTGAATTTCAGTTTATGTGGTCAGGGGATGGTAGTTGTAAATTCGGCTGAGGAGACTTACAAAGATCAAATCCCTGGTCTCGCTCTAGGGATAATGTCATCGAGACCCCGAGACGTGGCCCCCCGTATATGTTTGGTAGGTCTGGAGACTCCGGGGGAGTGGACTCAAGTGTCCTAGCACCACCAGACACTGATGTTGATGTAGCCATGGGTGTGGATTCCTAAGGTCCCGCGTCGACACCCACTAATGGGAGAGAATGAGGTCTATGCACAAGGTCCTACTACACAATGCAGATGCTAATAAGGAATCCAGAATAACCTAAGAGAATACTTTGAGGAAGGAACTAGGGATTTTATCTCGAGGGACTCCGTGAAATCTTCGAGATCTGTGGACTGATTTCCGACTTCACCCTTCTCCAATAGACACCCTCTTCTGGCCTCGTCTCCCTTGGAGGACTCGTCTGATTCTTCCGTCAGAGGGAAGAACTCCCTCAGGTCAGCAACTGATAGTTGCGGAGGGACTGTATGATCCAACAGCACCCTGACCCAGTCTGTCATCGGGCGTAGAGCACCCTGGGAGTGGATAAAGTCTTCCAGTTCATCCATGTATTGCTCCGCCTCCACCCGAGATACTGCAAAACCGACTCTAATAGGTCCAGTCCCTGGAAAGTCCATCCTGGGGCGGTTAAGGTATTACCATAACTCAGATGGGCCAGGGAATTGTTGGTTGACATCCCAGATATCACAGGCCTCTGGAAAGAAATCATTATCCGACAAGTCAATATGGCATAGCTGTTTCCTCAGGGCCAGAGTAGAAATCATGCAGAATCCTCTCGGTGGCTGCCCCACCAGATGACTCTGTTCTCCTAGGACCACTAGGTCCGCTGCCGCTGCTGGATCCGCTACCACTGCTTCCCCCTCAACTGGTGCGGGTGCCGCCGCTATAGCAGCCCCGCCACTTGGGGATTCCCTTTCCGCCTTCCAGCCTCAACCTCGAGGTCGGGGAGGCTCACTATCACTGACTAGAATGGTTGTCCGCTTCAACGTCTCCCCCAGGTAGGCCACCTCCTAGCTCTTGGCATATTCTTTTACCAGCCAGAGGATGATGGTCGGAGGAGGCAGTTCATTCCGCATCTTCCTGTCTTCCCGTGTGAACATGAGCCACATCTACCTCATCACATATTGGTGCTCCTCCTGACACACCTCTAGGTAGACCTATGGGGTTAGTCACTGTAGGCACCAGAATTTCCTTGCAAACTGGTATGGGGTGTACGGGTCGCATAGATGCTCGCAGTCTACCCTAGCCATGAAGACTCAACATCGAAAGGCTAGGAGGTAGGCCTGGTGCTCTTTCGCTCCCCAATTATCATCTGGGAAGGCCCCCGTTGGCAAAGGGAACAAATGAATGTTTAAATCTTCTACCTTCCATACTTGTTTTAATACTAATGGTATGGTCAGCTTGGCCGAAAAACTCCCCGCGACATTGAGAATCGAGTGGTAGAAGTTCGACCCTAGAGGTGAGATGGGGTTCAGATACTCATAGATGCCCCGAAAATGAGCCGTTATCAAACCGTACAGGAGGTGGAACGACCTACCTATCCTTTGTGTCCTCTTCCCCTCGCTGATGTGCCACAACATCTTATACAACTTGGTGAGCATCGGGATCCCTAGGTTGACCCGCCCTCGTGTCGCCAATGTGGCCGCCATGATGAAAGTGCTTGGTCGCACTCCCATGTTGGTATCCCTCACCGGTAGGATCCAACTACAGATAAGAGCCACAATAAATGCCTCCATCATAACTATTTTTTGTTGCTCAGTGCTGACACTGAACCCCCAGGTCTTCCACTGGCTATTCTCCAACAGCTGCAAGTATGAGTGTTCCTTACTCCAGGCCCCCTTTGGGAATGTTCATGGACTCTCTGGGAACTGACGGTCTATCCGGAACTTCAGAAACATTTTGAACCAATGTTTGAAGTGGAAATCCCTCACTACCTCCTTATCCTCCCTGGGCACAAGCACCATCAATGTCATCACCAGACACAGAATCAGTTCTAGGTCCCCCCACACACACATAGCTGGGAGGAATTTGTCATACATCACCCCCAGTATCTGGAACCCCAAGATCTGATGCACACCCCATAAGCTGATTCCAACCTCCTCGTGATGCTGGTGTAAGGTATTGGTCCCCAGTGACCACCAGCTCAACCGCTTCGGCATTATCTGCTTCGGTTGGTAGATGTGAAACTGGGAATCCCAAGCTGCATCATACATGCCCACTCTTCTTATCTTTGTTCTGAACTCCTCACACGAGGTGCCTACCCAGTAGGCCCAGACCCAATCTTCCCTAATGTTTCCGCCCTAGAACAGGTCCCATTTCTCGGACCACCCCTTCATCGGGTTCCCTAGTGCTGCCTTGAGGATAGATCGGTACAGAGGAGGGGATGTCTCCGACTGCAATGCCTTCCCATCGACATTGTTCAGATGGTTGTATAAGCAGTCATCAATGGCGGGCGTGTCCTCCCGGCCATGACCTTTGGCCACCTTGAACCAATGGTGCTGACATGATATGCTTCAGAATGAGTAACATGGCTCATCCCTACTTGCTTCAGGGATGAAGACGTCATCCCTCAGCCCGAAACCATACAAGGGAAACCTCCTACACAATAGGTAGTTCTCTTGGCTCTCCGATAGTAGCTCCACCAATGAACTATGGTCTGAGTGGCTACAGACTAACTCTCCAAGTCCCAGACTGTTCGCCATCTCATCCCTCTGGGCAGCATCTGCAAGGACCTCCTAGGCAGCTTCTTGGTGGGCCATTCAGTTCTAGAACATGGACGATTTTTAGGTTGGTTCACGAAGATCCTTCACAGAGCACGTTCATGAAGACTCTTCACAAAGACTGTTTGCAGAGCGCTACCTAGGCGTCTATGTTCCGGATCATGGAGAAAAAACACAGAGTCGAGGACTCACTGTGCACCGTGAACACTCGATTCGCAGAGAACCCTCATGGAGTATGTGGAGCTTCGTGAATTGAGAGCGCAAAAGAAAATATTTTTTTGGAAGGGAAAGGAAAAAAGAGACATAAACCCCCCTATTTATAGGCGACATCCTTCAGAGCTTCACGGTGCATCCAGTTCACACCGAGCCTCGTGGCGCGTTGGGCCCACGCATCCCCTATGCACCTCGCGAGCCCTCTTCATGAGACAACATCGCGAACGGATGAGGATTTTGGAGACTACCCTCAAACATTGACCCTTGATCTCTCCGCGGCTTCAAGTGTGAGGGGGTGAAATTATTGGCGCCAAAATTCGGGACAGAGAAGAAGCCAAAATGAAGGCATCGTCGACTGACTCGTGAATCCATTTCGCAAAGTCCCCCCAGCACCGCGGCCACTGCGAATCAAGGAGGCAAGCTGATCCCTGAACCTATTTGACGTTTTCAAGATCTCCGGGAATCAAGGAGGTGGGATGCGACATGAACGCATTTGACGTTCGCAATCCCTCCATGAAGCAAGGAGGCAGGAAGCTCTGCGAATGCACTAGATGTTCGCGAGCCCTCCGCGAAGCAACCAAGTCCCTCTTCGCACTGCGTAAGCACCGCTTCGCGGTGCCTCTTGCTTATAAATAACAGACTCCCCCTGATCCCAAAGGATGGACAATCCGGCCTTTAGACTTCCGAGCTCCCGAATCACGAAGCATCCTTCTCCTCTGCGAACCATGAACTGTGTGAGGTACCTCTTCTCCGCGAAGTGCCTCCCCTTTTTCTCATTTTGATCCCCTCTTGCAAGAGGGATGCCTTTCGCAATGTCTAAGGGCCTTCATGAAGGAAGGAGCTCCCCAAGGGGGCCTTGGTTGCCGCAGAGCATTTATGCTTCGTGAAACACCCATCATGTACACATGATCCACATGCTAAGGCAGGGTCACTATACTTCATGAAGCACATTGATTGACGACACCTTGCTTCATGAGGTACCTTTTATATGTGAGATAGTACTCAACGAAAGCCTTTCCACTTCGCAAAGCACCTCCCATATTCACCTATGACCTATTTTTAGGCTAAGGCATCCCACTTCGTGAAGCACACCCCTTCGCAAGTGCCCTCCGCCACGCAGAACAACAGAGCTTTACTAGGACCCTGCCTATGAACCTCTCTGCTTGGAAATTCCTTTACCCTTGAGACCCTCCAGGTTTGCACGATGTGACTTAAATGTCCCTTGGAAGATACTGCCAATTGCATTGCTTCTCCTCATACTTCTTCGCATAGGCACACTAATGGCTATTTATTTTCTCATATCCATGCTAACGTGGGCCCCTCAATGGTTCTCTCCATGACACCCCCACAACACGACTTTTCTTGTCCCTTCTCTACACCAAGGAGCATAGTGTACTAGTTATGTAAGTCTGAGGGGTGTGGACCAAACCCACATTGTCTAAGCTGCAAGACATTAAACTGCCAACTACTATCATCCTTAGCACGTGACATTAAACTGTGACCTCTCCCCGTGCCTCGCATGCGGGGTACCCCCAACTTGGATATTCACCACACCCGCTAGTCTCCATAGGGGATGATATCCTCTTTAGGGGAGTGGCGTTTTCTCGTGGGGGAAGGGAGACCATCTCAATTTAAAACCTTAGATATCATGTTGGAGGCATCATCCCTACTCCTACTTTCATATTCGGTCCCCAAGGCCCGCGAAGGGCGTGGTAGGGAATGGTGCTTCTCCTTTCTTCGGTCCCAAGTCCCTCTCCCATTGCGATTTGTCGCTATTGAGCCTCCATCCTAGAGTAAGTCCCAACTCCTCGGGCTGCTAACCACAAATAAGCCTTTGTTTCCTATTTGGGACTCTAACCACATGTAAGACCCACTTCTCCTCCCACAGACGCACCATTCCTGACGTGATCATCAGGTCTCTTCTACCTCTTGTTTCTCACACCGAGCATTACTCACGTGGGATTAGAGTGAGCACCGACCATGACAACTTCCCCAGGAATCCTAGATTGTAAGTCCCTTCCAACGAATCCGAACTATGAGGACTTTGATCTTTTCCAAGGCAAGGTACGTATGTAGCTTCCATGAGGTTCAATCCCAACACCCGGTCATTCCGACCATCTTCATGTTTGTTCACCAACACCCTGGGAATCCTAGAGTGTAATCACCAAACCCACATCTGAACTAAGAGGTCTTTGATCCTTTCCAAGGCAGGGTATATAGGAATCCTCCACAAGGCTCAATCCCACCTCTCTGGTCACTCCGACCAACTTCACGTTGGTTCTCCCCCACCCCGCATGATGTTAAACTGTATTCTCCATCCTAAACTATGAAGTATTTGATCTTTGCTAAGGAAAGGTACATAGAAAGCCTCCACGAGGTTCAAGCCCAACACCCAGGGCAGCCTAGAGTGTAAGCCCCATAACCATATCCGAACTATGAGGTCTTTGATCCTTGCCAAGGAAAGGTATGTAGGAAGCCTCCACGAGGTTCAAGCCCACCACTACGGTCACCCCGACCACGTTCACGTCGGTTCACTAACACCATCATGAACTACATGGTCTTTGATCCTTTCCAAGGAAAGGTACGTAGGAAGCCTCCACGAGGTTCAAGCTCACCACCTGGTGGTTCCTACCTCCTTCACATCGGTTCACCAAACACCTTGGGCCACCTCAGAGCGTAAGCCCCAAATGCCCCCCATATCCTGAACTATGATGTCTTTGATCCTTTCCAAGACAGGGTACGTAGGAAGCCTCCACGAGGTTAAAGCCCACCACCATCCATTGGTTCTGACCATCTTCATGTCGGTGCACCAAGCCCACCATCCATTGGTCCCGACCATATTTATGTCGGTGCACCAAGACCACCACCCATTGGACCCCAGGTGCACCTTCAGGTGAGTTCCCAACCACCAGAACTATGAAGTCTTTGATCCTTGCTAAGGCAAGGTATGTAGGAAGCCTCCACGAGGTTCAAACCCAACACCCAGTAGTTCTACCCCCCTTCACATTGATTTACCTCCATCCCACATGACGTTAAACTGTGAACCTCATTCAGCAGTAAGTCATTGTCACTCAATTCACCGGTAAGCTGTTGTCAGTCTAATCAGCGGTAAGCCATTGTGAGCCTATGCATCAGTAAGCCGTTGTGACCTCAATCAGTGGTAAGTCGTTGACACCCCTATCCAGCGGTAAGCCATTGTGACCTCATCCAGCGGTAAGATGTTGAAAACACCGATCAGTGGTATGCCGTCATCAGATGAACTATGTGGACTTTGATTCCCTACCACGTGGATACATAGGAAGCCTCTTCAAGGATGAAGCCCAAAACCATCTTCATCCTCCTGACGGTGCCATACCATTCTCTATCCCCTTCACAGAACCTTCCATCAGCCATCCTAATTCTTACCTAGGCCACCACATCCCAGTGGAATCATGCCACCCCATTCCTTATTCCTTTTAACACCATTCGAGAAGCCACCCATATGTTGCTCCCAATATTGGCATTCCCTCTAGGGGTTCCTCCATCTGATCCACTATAGTCAGTGTTCTGATCAGCCCGATCCGTCTCCGCTGGATGTTAAACTTACGGCATACCCCGTGTTAAACTTGGGAAACTGATGAAAATATCAGATACATGCCCAATGCATCTGTTTCCACGTGTTTGATGTGGGATTCCTCAGGCTTCCACGCCCTCCAAAATCCCTATAATAAGGGACAGAAGACAGACACACCAATCCTCCAACATTCAGACACTCCAGTGATGCCCAGTGTGACTACTCACCTAACCTAAGGTTGTTGCCCTGACCGAACCCCTTGGAATGTCCTGACAGAAGAAGTGTAATTAACCAGTGTCCATGAAGATATGGAACCATGAAGAGTTTCATGGAAAACATCTTATGTCTATGAGGGAGACCCGGACTAAGTGACAAGTTCCAAGGAGGAATCCATGGAAGGAAGAACCGACATCCCATCATCCCGTTTCAATCAAGGAGCAGACATCCCTGAATAAGGAGTGGATGCCACTGACCTTTGGAAAGAAAGAATTCTGGGAAAAAAACCATGGCCCTCGTCCCCTAACGAGACAGACACGTGCGCCCCGACGAAAGCATCGGAAACAATAATTTAACACCATAAGATTTTCTGTTTTTTCCAAATAGTTTAATCTTTTTGATATTTTTCAATTCACGAATAACTGAAAATAAATTATTTTATATTGATGAACTATATATAGATTTTATAATAAGAAATACCAATTTAATTATGAACCACACACAACATAAATTTTATATATCCCTATATGGAACATTTCGATTATCTTACATTACACGCAAGACTGACTTTCCTTGATGGGTTGCAAAACATATATGACTGAGGGTTACCAAACTATAATATATAATTAAAATATAATTATTTAATAAGATATAAAATATCCATTAATGATAGGATTACAAGATTATATTATTTGTAAATATTTATATTTTAGTTCATTTGTTACCTATTAAGAATAAATTAATATAGAAATCAAATGAATATAAAGGGAATCAATTTAAAAATGAATATATTTATTTGAAAGGATGATTTATATTAAAACATTAAATTAATTTTTAATAGATAATGATAATAATGAAATTTATATTTTATATATTAAAAAACCTTCTTTTATATACATCCAATATATTTTATATGTATAAGATAAGAATAAACCCAATATTACACATAAAAATCTTTTTTTAAAAGTAGTTCTAACACCTTTTAATGGAGAACAATTTTTAAATCTAAATATTGTAAGTTTTATATATTTTAATTGTTAAAATAAAATTCACCTTTAAAAGGGAAACATGAAAATTTTCTTAGTTTGTATTTTCGTAATTTTCCAATGAAGTTTAATTTTTTTAAGGAAAAGTGAAAAAACCTAATTTTAATTTAAAAATACTTTTTTGAATAATTTATTTATAGGATTAAATTATATATATAATTAGTTTTAATGTTTAATTATATTAAATTATAATCAATTAATTCAATTTTGTTCACTATAATAAATCTTAATATGAAATTGAATATAAATACATAACAATGTATTGGATGTTTTATTTTAAAAACCTCCATTATCACCCCATCCACAGGGTTAACATTAAATTAATTTATATAACCTATGAGATTGGAATTTGTAAAAATGGAATCCATATTTTGGAACATAATAATTTATAAAATATAACATGGTCATCTTAGTTTTTGACCAAAAATATTAGTGAATGCAATTAAAATTAATTACAATGATTAAGGCAAAATTAAGTATAATAAGGAAATAAACAATACAAATTAGTGAAAAATAACCTATCCACTTGTAAAAAAACAATTTTATGGAAATTATTTTGTCATTTAGTTATGTTATTGATTTTATTAGGTTTTGGAAGACTTTAGTTAGGATAAAAAGTGGGTGCACTATACTTATTTTCAAAAATACCAAGTGAGTGGTTTTCCTACCCTTTAAAAGGCCACATACTCTTTCCCTTTTTCACACCTATCAAAAAACACAAAATCATAAAAGATATGATAAATACACATATTAAAAACATTAACTTAATCCCATAATCATTTATTATGGATTATAGTATTCCATGGAATCCCTTTGGTGAAAACCAAAAAGTGTTACCCAAGAAGAGGTAACATCATTCCTCAAGATCCTTTATCCCATCGTTCTTTATCCACCCCTCCAATCTCTGTCTTCAATGATTATAAAAAAAATATCCTAAATAAACATATATGTTGTTATTTAAAGGGGTTGACCAACAATTACACACACACATATCTAATTTTTAACTAAGATACTATTTATGTGTATAGCAAACTACCGCCTCACAAATCGATGATTGTTTTTTATCACATATCATTTTTGGGAATTATGATGGATACAATATTTATATATTATATATAATACTAATTATTTATTTAAACTTCAGAAATTATTTTATATAACATATATTTTATACATTCCCTTTTGTGTAAATATGATAACTTCGTTTGAGGAATTGTGGCCTACCTCCCCCTCTAGGAGATGTGATCCATTCACTCACTTCAGGGAATGTATTAAGGACATGTTTACTGAAATTATATGATATGTATTAAATAATAATTCCACTATAATTATATGATATACATATATTTAATTTTATTTATTTATTTCAATATTACTATAAAACGGAAACAATAGTCATGAGTACGTATGACCTACCATCGTACTTTGAATCGCACCACTATAATTAAGACACATACGAAAAAATTGAATATCACCTAAAGCGTAACCTTTACATGGAATTATTAATAAGTGTTTTATATAAAATCATAATAACCCATATATCATATTAGAATAATAATATGGTTCTATTATAGGTGTATAATAAACTTATATTTATTACAATTTAGGTGTTAATGAGTATTATGAGATTCAATACACAAGGTAAGGGTATCTCATCTCACTTTTTATTTTCATGAGAGAAATGCATTATTCACCACCCAATACTTTTTTTGGTGTGTATAATTACCATGGATGTATTCTATGATTAATAAAATTAAATTTATGGGTATTTAAATAGAAATTTTAATATCTATCTCATGGGTTTTATGTTTCAAAATTTACCAAATTAGTATAGTAATTTTATCTCAATTTTCATTATTTATAAGACATGATATGTTATGAACCTATATTTTAAATGAGGTTTATAGAATACAATTGAAATGTTATATAATTAATATTCTTCATATCATGATATTTTATGCTTCATGCAATTTAATTTTCTTAAATTTGTGGTATGGTTCAATGTTACGAAGTGGAAAGAGTTTATTGGAAAAATATCATTGCATATCCATATTTTTTAGGATTAGGAATCGTTTGATAAAATATTATGATCCATATCTCACGAAGACCCATTACATTTATTTTCCTCTGAGAATTTAGGATATATTCATGTATTGTTACCATTTTTTCACTCTTTTTTACATAAGATAGTTAATAAAGTGTTTTTAAGAAATCTGAACAATTCCCTCTCTTTGCTCCAAAATTTGTGTTCTTTCAAACCATGTTTTCCAGAAATAAAAGTTTCCAAAAATATTATAATCATATCCTATGATATTTAAAAAGAATTTATTCCCATGTTTTACATTAGAAAATTGTTTTCTTAAAAATTAATTTTCTTGTCATTTTTTTGTCAACGCACACTTATAAACTTTTTATCATGCCAAAGGAATGCTTAGGAAGTTGATATCTACCCACCATCATGAACATAAATTACTTTTATATTCCTTTACAATATTACAGTGTTATTTTAAAGTAATGTTTTTTCATAATATTTTGAAAATACATTGTTTTAAGGCGGTTCTCAATGAAATTTGTTTTCAAACAAGTTTTTTGTTTAAAAATTATTTTAAATTATTTCAAAGAAATATTTATAAGTTTTAAAGATATTTTCATGTTAAATTTTTTTCAAAAATTATTCAAGATTTATTTTTTTCCTTTCATGTATAATAGATTTGAATATATTATAATGATTAATTTTAGGTTTTCAAGGAAAATTATTTCAAAAATGTTTTCAAATTACTTAATATGTTTCAAGGAAAACTGCTTTCAAAATGTTTCAATCTTTATTTGTACGATTTCAGAGAAAAATGGTTTCAAATGTTTTTCAAAAAATCATTTATAAGTTTTCATTCTTATTTTCATGAAAATTGTCATCAAAATATTTGATGTTTTAAAAGTTATTTTTTCAAATATTTTTGAATATTTCCCCTGAGAAATGTTTTCATAAGATCATTCAAAATTATTTCCCATCTATGTTGACTTCTATTGGTGTAACTCATTCCTTTATGGGGATATGATTAAATGTTTCCATTCATATTATTTCTTTGAATGGTTTATCTTTTTATTGAAATATGTTTTGGAAAAGTGCTTCTCTTTCACAGGTTATATTATTTTGAAACCTCTTTATTTTAATGGATTATGATTTTCAGAGGATAATTATTAAGCTTTTATCTTTTTCCATTAGTTAGGATATGATTACATGTTAAGGATAAAAATTTTATTTCAGGGGTTATGGTAAGTTTTTTTATGATTTTGTTGAATATGTTTGTAATATTTCATTATTGTATATGTGAGACCTATATCTCCCTATAATGCATTGGGAAATGATTTATATCTAATGAGATAGAAAATTATGGTTTTGGGAGTGAACCTTGACTACTTAGAGGGCCATGGGAGTGAACCATGACTACCAATATGGTGTAAGTAGTGAGCTCATGCTACCGAGATGGCCTTGTGAGTGAACCATGACTACCAATATGGTGTGAATAGTGAACTCAAGAATCTAATATGTCCATGGGAGTGAACCATGACTACTAATATGATATGGTTATTGAACCCATGCTACTAAGATGGCCATGTAAGCAATTCCTTGTATACTGTATAAATAATATTATTTACTTATGTGTTTGCTTCCATTCACTGTTTTATTGCTATGTTATGCTTTCATGGATTGTGACTTTATGTCCAATAATCCCTATATTATGAACATTCAATCCAAATTATAAGTATCATGTATATGATCTTTGATATGTATGATATGATCTTCTATTTTTATGATCATGTTCTCAAACCGTTATGAACCCGATAATGCTTACAAGTCTACCTTATTAGCCCTTATTGAGCATCTGAGGTCACTACTTTTTTGTTTCCTTCCGCAGTCTCCAAGAATGTTATGTAATGTTAATGTGTAAACAGAAAGGGTCATCATAAGAATTATATGATAGAATAAAGTGTTAATAACCTCATGGATGTACCATTTCAACTCATTCAAGCTATGAATATTAACTCGAATAAGGTAGAATCCCCAAAATCACCTAAGAAAAGGGATGTTTTGTTTGAGTCATATATACGTAAAACAACTCCAACATTTCGAGGATCATCTAATCCCCTATTTATAATATATATTTTTTATTTAAATTGAGAGTATATTTTCTCCCATCCAATAATATGATATATATAATGTCATAATGTAAAACTACTTAGTAGAGGGTGAATCTAACTATTGGTGGAAAAAAATTAATAAAATCAAAGAACAAGGAATAAATAAAATAATTAGAGAGGAATGGGTTGAAGAAAATATTTTTCTCAAATTCTTTATCTTAAAATAAAATGGATGTTCCTTAGAGTCATTTTAAAGTAGGAAGAATGAATTGGGTCTTATGAGTCAAACCTCACAAGGCTTGTAATTTCTGAGTCTTGTTTTTTTATTAACCTAAAAATAATATTTGACCAATTATAGTGTGGTATAAATTTGATTCTATGAAGAGCCTTAGTGATTCAAGAATTTGATATCTATGATGAAATTTTATGATTTTACCGTAATGATGAAATAGATACTGATTAATGCCAATGTTATTCTGGGAATGGATATTAAAAGAGGAGAAAATAGTAAAATCTTCATAAATCAATTGATAAATCTCACTGAGGAAATAAAATCTTACTACCTACTTATCATAATTGTGGGAGTAATCATCGCAAAAATTTCCTTTTATAAAAAATGATATTTTTCTTGTTTTTAATGTTGGGACATAAAGATAATGAATTTGAAAGGGATATTAAAAAGAAAAATAATATGTTCGATGAAAATAATGTTCTAACAATCCTCATGCTACGGTACAATATTTCAACTACATGTAATAGATCCACTATGAAATTCAAATCTCTAAGCTAGGGGTCATTAAGGGAAAAAATCCTCCAATTCCACGTAATTTGGGAAGATCTTATACTATCACTACTATTGTGGTGGATGATGAATATTAAGTGGTGAAATTTACATTGTTAATTGATTCATGAATTAAAAAAGACACATTTGATTCTAGTTCTATGAATTAGTTTTTATAAATCACCTTTGGTAGAATAATTTAAATACCACCTCATGGATTGAGTGTTGAATTACCGTTGAAAATAAAAGGTTGTACAATAATAGAATATCTAGAATTTAAAGACTCCCATATCTATATTTTTAGGATGAATCTCTTCAAAAAACTCGTGATACTCACTTTAGTGAAATTTAATTCACTACTGGATAGGGATCGACAATCATTACATGTATTAACATCAAATTATAGTTGAATGAAATCACATTTTATATTCTAAAACATCATTGTTGACACAAAAATCCAGAGTAGGGGCACTTCGGGCAGAACACAGAGCTCTGAATGAATCCGGGATGAAGAAAAGAAGATCCCAGGGCCTGGTGAGTGGGCACATGAAAAATAGAAAAATCGCATTCAAGTGACCTTTGACGCGCCAACCATTGCGCAACGGCCTTCGCTTCGGTGCCCAAAATGCTTCCCTCCACGACCGGCCACTCCGGCCTTGCTTCTGCACCCCATGAGTCATCGAAAGAAGGTTTTCATGTGTGGGCCCGTTTTCGCACCAAAGGCGACAACGAATTACCATTTAGGCATGGTCATGTTCCACGTCGAAGGTGATGAAGAACATAGTTTTCACAGCCAGGTAAGGTTCTACCCCGAAGGCGACATGGACCCCCCGTTTGTGCGTCAGATGCTCCAGCCCCCGCTTCCGTACCCAAGGCATTGTCGAAAGGGAGTTTGCACAGTTGGGAACGGTTTCGTACTGAATGTGATTTTGAATGCCTGTTAGTGTGGCTTGACCCATTTCTGCGCCCGAGGTGATGGTGAACATGGTTTCCGCGCTGGTCGCTGGTGCGGTACTCCGGGGACTACAACAATAAAACAAACCATATTCCCTCTCTTCGGGGGAAGGTAACCAAAGATGAAGCAACTCTCTGATGTGTGAAAACACCATCTTCCATGACCGCGTGAAAACCCATGGTCGTTAGGTAATGGTTGTTGCGCGATAGGTTGGGGGAGACTTCAGACGTTCCCTCAGATCCTCATAAATTTCCTAGTTCTTTGCGTCCAAGGGGTCTTGTCTTGCATTCAGGCCCCCTCTGCGTCAGGCGTCCTTGTGCGCCACCTGTCCGACTTGCGCCGATGCCTTCTTCTTGCGCACCTCCAGTCCGACTTGCGCACATCCTGTGGCTTGCGCCCAACACCCATGACATGTGTGAAAATCCTTGTTTTGCGTGCAAATCCTCTGTCTTGCGCACCACAGGTCCCACTTGCACAGATATTGTCCGTCTTGCATGCCAAATATTCCTCTTTTGCGTAGACGTTTTATTTTTCCTCGACCCATTCTCTGACACGCACTCCATGTGCTGCCCTCACCTTGAGGCACCGTATGCAAACCACGCATACGCGCAAAACACCTGCATCACACGCTCATTCACCATGTGGCCCCTCAGGTTTTCACGTAGTAATTTCAATGTCCCTTGGATGATAATGCTTGTTGCATTTCTTTTCCTCATGCTTATTTGCATAGGCACACTAACTGCTATTACTTCTTTGCATAGCCACACTAATGTGGACCCCCAATGGGATAACCTCTCGACACCCCCCAGTCATGGCGTTTCCTGTCCCTTCTCTTCACCAAGTTGCAGAGGATACTGGGTATGTATGTCTTATGGGTGCGAAGCGAACCTGCCTCATCCAAGCTGTAGGACGTTAAACTGCCAAGTGCCACCATCCTCAGCACATGACGTTAAACTTTGACGTCCCCCCCATGCACTTGTCCTCCAGGAAGGTCAACCATATTTGTGTATTCCCCTATCCTTTATTGCAAGAGGTAGTACCCATATTTATCCTTTATTTTCTAGTGCCAAAGGCCGACAAATGGCGTTGTGGGGAATGGTGCTCCTCATTTCTTCAGTGCCAAATCCCTCTCCCAATGGGATTTGTCACCATTGGGCCTCCATCTTGGAGTAAGTCCCAATCCCCATCACCCTAGGATGCTAACCACGCGTAAGCCCATGTTTCCTCTTTAGGCATCCATCTACGCGAGCCCCATTCCATTTTACATGGACGCACCTTTCACGATGTGATCATCAGGTCTCTGCTTCCTCTTGTTTCTCACACTGAACATGACACACGTGGACTTAGAGTAAGCACCAACCATGACATCTTCTCCGTGAAGCCCAGAGTGTAAGCTCCACGCCATTCTGAACTACAAGGCCATTGATCCTTGTGAAGTTAAGGTACATAGGAAGCCTCCCTGAGGTTCAATCCCAACACCCGGTCATTCCGACTCCTTTCACGTTGGTTCTACCACACTATTCTGAACAATGAGGGATTTGATACTTTCCAAGGTAAGGTACATAGGACACCTACCTGAGGTTCAAGCCCAACACCCGGTAATTCCGACTCCCTTCACATTGGTTCACCCACACCATTCAGAAATATGAGCACTTTGATCCTTTCTAAGGCAGGGTACATAGGAAGCCTCCCTAAGGTTCAAGCCCACCGCCATCCATCGGTCCTGACCATCTTCACATCAGAGCACCAAGCCCCCTTTCCGAACTATGTGGACTTTGATCCTTGACAAGGTAAGGTACATAAGAATCCTCCCTAACGTTCAATCCCAACAACCATTGGTCCCAACCACATTCACATCGGTGCACCAATTACCCATCCTGAACTATGAGGACTTTAATCCGTGCCAAGGCAGGGTACATAGGAAGCCTCCATGAGGTTCCAACCCATCACCCCAGTCGTTACGACCATCTTCACCTCAGTTCACCAACACTTTAGGCTGACTCAGAGGGTAATCCCCAAATGCCCCCCATCTGAACGATGAGGACTTTGATCCTCGCCAAGGCAAGGTATGTAAGAATCCTATCTGAGGTTCAAGCCCAACACCCGGTTGTTCCGACCCACCTTCACGTCAGTTCGCCTACACTATCCATCTGGACCCCAGGTCCTTATTCACATTGTTTCACCCCTGTCTTGCATGGAATTAAACTATAGACTTCATTCAGTGGTAAGCCGTTGTGCCCAATGCAGCGGTAAGCCATAGTGTCACTCAATCAGTTGTAAGGAATTGTATCCCAGTCAACATTAATCCATTGTGTCTCCTATTCAGTAGTAAGCCTTTGTAATCCCACTATCTAGGAACCACATCTTTGGTCCATCCTAGTGACTTCAGACCAACCCGGGCTGCTAAGCATGCGTAAGCCCCATACACATCATCGGATTGTTGTCCGTTGTGTACACCCCAATTCAAGCTCATCGCCTGATCTTTCCCTCGAGCCTATGTGTCTTGGGAAGGTCATTTCACAACCCAGAGGTTTCACTTCCTCCGGGTCCCATCCATGCATACATTCTCACGGGTTTCCTCCTTAGACGTCCCATCTCCCTCTTGAACTACGCGGACTTTGATTCCCCACCACGGGGATACATAGGAAGTCTCCCTGAGACTCAAGCCCAACATTACCATCGTCCTCATGGAGGTTCCATCCCATTCACCACCCATTTCACTCAGCACCCCATCATCCATCTTGATTCTTATCCTGGTTTCCACATCCTAGTATGGTCATGTCAACCCACCTACATAAGAGTGTCCTTTAGGTGTTACACTCATCTGATTCACTCTAGTCAGTGTTCTGATCAGTCCTATCCATCTCTGATGGATGTTAAACATGTGGAATACCCTGTGTTAAACATGGAAATATGAGGAACACCGCAAAGACATGCCTATGATATATAATTCCTCGCATTCGAGGTGGGATGCCTCGGGCTTCTACACCATCAAGAAGCCCTATAATAATGGGAAGAAACCCAAATGTGATAGTGTTCCAGCGTCCAGACATGCCAGTGATGTCCAACGTGAGTAATCCCATAACTGAAGTTTGCGGACCTAACCAGACCATTTGGAATGTCCTGACAGAAGTGGTGTAATTAATTGGTGTCCATGAAAATATGGTGGCAGGATGAGTTTCACGAACAACATCTTAAGTCTACAAGGGAGACTCGTACTAGGTGACGTGCTCCGAGGAGGAATCCAGGGAATGAAGAACCGACATCCCATAATCCTGTTTCGATCAAGGTGAAGATTCCCCAGAACAAGGAATGCATGCCACCCACCTTTGGAAAGTGGTAATGCAGAGCAACAAAACCGCGCCTTTCGTCCTCACAAACGGACGCACGCACCCTGACGAAAGCATCCGAAAAAAATTTGTGAACCCAGTGTGAATGTATTCTCCTAAAAATGATGATTAGTGGAATTCAAGGATTCAGCGGATTAGAAGGTCACCAGATGCAGTTATTTGGTGTCAGGTCCCGTCTAGAAAATAACAGGCCTGGCGTGAAACTCACCAGAAGTTGGGGTAGTAAAACGTAGGACATCCCATTCTGTGACGTTGTCAGCGTGGACCCCTCTTACCGATCATGGAATATGAGATGGAACTAGAGAATTGGTCATCAATTCCTTTTTATTTTAGCACTGACAAGATAATCTCCCTGCTCTTCATGAATCAAGTTGCTTCACCCGAAACTCTATCACCGCCTTCCAACTGACGTAGGGGAAGGGGCAGTGACATCACGATAGTCCCACACTACTCTGCCTCTTCTATAATGTCCTATACACCCACAACCATGGGGAAACCACACCCCATATCTCTATCTGAGTTCATCCAGTGAAGGGTCAGTAATGACCTCATACGCCAGTACGAGGAGGAGGGTATTATCCCGATTCGGGATATGTCCTTCCTGGATTTAGAGGAATCTATTCCTCATCAGTAATTCCTCCCACGAGGGCCACACAGGGTTCCACTGCACCCCACCCCGACATATAACCATTTCAGGAGTCTCTCCCCGGAACGCTTCGATGACTCCTTGCCCTACGCTGACGAGGTAGGTGATGTCTGGGCCAGCCCAGTCAGAGTCCCATTTCTGGGGCTCTCCGCGAGGCCCCCACCCAGTTGTGTCATCATCACCGCCAGGTCTTGTTTTATGAGGAGTAGGTAAGCCTCGTACCAGCACCACCAGCTCCAATTCATCCAACACGATTCCAGTATTGGGTGCAAGATGAAGAGGACGCCCGCCAAGGAGCATCAACGTCGATGGATACTGTGGATCGAGCCACCTCGAACACATATCATCAGTTACCTCTATGCACTGAGCAGGGGAACTTATATTCCCAACCAAAATCGAGGCCCCAACTGCCCCATGGGTAGGCTGGGTCAAGTCTCTTGGTCGCCGACACAAGCAGTGGCTGCCGCGAGCTAACCCGCAGCGATGCCACCCAGTATGGAGGTCCTCCCTATACCATTACCATGGAGAGTGTGAGCCTTCCCCTCTTTGAGGATCAGCATGGTGGTCCGCCTCATGCCACCCTCAATACGAATGAGGGTATTACCTGCGGCGGTGGCACTCGGTGTGGAAGTCTCTCAAGTGCCCGTTAAACTGGGTATGGAGTCATTCCTCTGTCCCCCCGACCGCCGGTGTAGGTACATTGCACATCTGGTCTCTCTTCAATGTGTAGATCCACCCTCTATCCTCTTATCAACTGGTGAAGGTCCTCCTCGCCTCGGGAACCAGAGGGGTGAAGGCCACCCTTGCCTCACTAGCACCCAACACGGAGGTCCTACCCGTGTTCAGCTAGACCAGTTTAAGGGGACTCCTCGTACTCCTCTCCATGCTCCTACTAGTTCTAGAACGGGTCTTGCCTACTCCAGTGCTATCCATGGAGGTGCTCCCCATGCCACCTTTGACATTTGTCCTAGTGCTCCTCTCACCCTGGCTTACTCAGGTGGAAAACCTCTCCGCCTCAACACAAGTCCAGCCAAAGGACCTCGTGTCAGAAATCATCCATGTCCTGAGGAGCCACCCAGGGGCAGGAAGGAGGGTCGTCACTACCATAATAAGATATCAGGGAAGGACCAGATAGAGATCAAACCAGTCCACTTCTCAAACTCTATAGCAGAATACGACTCAGCTCGAGAACCCTCCCCTCGCTCATCTGAGTCAAGGGATGGGGAAGGAACAAGGCGCATCAACCTAATACTCCTGGAATGCAAGGTCCATCAGATTCACACCTCCATATACAAGTATATTCAGGAGGATGAAAATCTGGAAACCCCGTAGGTCACGGTTGTGAAATCCCCACCGTCGTTACCAGAAGCACTCTCTACCTCGACAAGAGAACACATAGAACTATTCTGGGGACCAATGGCGGGTGAGAAGTAGCGTAGCCTATTGACAGTATCCCTAGCCTCTGATCTAGGAACTACAGGCGTTATCCCATCTTATGGTGACCTAGCGGCCAGGTCGCTACACTCTTCGGAAGACAACCTGAGATTCGGTGGCCAGTCATCCCGTTCACCGTACTCTCCACCCGCCAGCCTACCGTCCCAGTGGTCTGCCTCAATACCGCTTCCAGTCCCTCAGCCACCCCCAGTTGATGAGCGGGGAAGTGAAGGGATAGACCTTGAATCTGAGACGAGGATCTAATGTAATATCCTCATGGTGGACCACTTCCCTGTGATGTTTTGGCCCATGGAGGCTCTGAATTTCTACACGTCAGAATCCCTCACCCCTGAGGAGGTTGAATGTTTCCACCTAACCCTCTGGGAGACGCACATTCTCCTTCATCATCAGCGAGTGGTTTTCCAAGGATCCAAGCGAATCTTAAAGTCATTGGTGAGAAATGTCGTCTAGTCGATCTAGATGTGCCCCCTGTGGCGCATCACCCCAAGTCACTAGGCCGCCGTAAGGTCCTCCAAGAACAATGTGTTCAGAGTTTCAAAGATACTCCACAAGATCATCAAGGATGCTTCCCTACATGCACAAATCTATGGCTGGGGTCAGTATGTTTCCCTCCTCTCGAGTCCTATCCATGGAATTCCGACTTTCTAAGAAATATCGAAGACATGCCCCCAGGAAGGGTCATGATCAACATGGCCGACATAGTGGATGAGGAGGATGAGTTGGAGCTTCTCTATTAGGACTTACCCCCCAAGGGCATGCCACCACTATTTGACCCATCAGGGATGGTTGCTCGCTAGTAGAGGAACAAACTAGTTCTCTCTGTGCCCATCGAGGCATTAGTACTCAGCTGGAATTTCAGTAAGGGTAAAGAGAACGTCAGAGCTACCAAGAGCTCCGACCCGTCCGCCTTAGTGCAGAAGACAGAGGAAAACCCTGAGAAGGCCACATTGTGCCAACAACTTGCTGAGAAAAAGAAGTTGGTCGATAACCTCTTGGATGAATGCGCTGCTGAGCGACGACTAGACTAAGGTGACCCTAGGACAGGGCAATTAGGGCAGGAAAAACTTCCCCTCAGCGAGTTTCCTCTAGGAAACCATGACCATCCTTCCACTACAGACAGGGTTGAGGTCGTAACTTATCGAAAGAGGGTGTGATATGTCTCTCCAAAACCACCCGAGCAGCGCAACAATCCAAGGGGACCAGCTCGGGCTCCCCCAGCCACCCCGAGGGTCATGCCGCCAGCCACTCCACGATCCACTGGGTCGGCTTATCATGTTGAAGAACTAGCCTACGCGGTCGTGGTTAGGGATCCCCATCAAGATAGGGACCCCCACCCAGATGATCCAATGGTGGAACTCATTTCCCACTTTGAGGCGTTGGAAACACGATAGGTGGCAATCCCACCTAATGGCAAGCCCTATCCATCATGGGTGGATGATGTGCCATCACTTCTAGTTTTCGGGAATCCCACGTTCTCCCCCTTTAATGGGACCGAGGACCCACCACATCACCTGGCTCACTTCAACCCAATGTGTGGGTCCATGTTAGGGACTCCAGCGCATCAGGAGGCTGCCAAGATCCGCTGTTTTGTTCAGACGTAGGAGGGGCCGACATTCATCAGGTACATCCAGCTTCCCATCAGATCTGTAACTAGTTGGGAGGACCTTCGCAAGAAATAACTCTACCAGTTCAGCTCCACCATGCAGAAAATGAGCATCACAAACCTCTTTAAGTGAAAACAATGGCCTGATGAGCCTGTCACGAACATTATTGCCCAGTGGAAAGGGCTTACATATACCCTTGACATGCCACTGACACAGGAACAATTACTGAAGATGTGTGTAGGAAATGTCAAGAAAAAATTGGTTCCATCTCTGATAACCCAGAACTACCCATGGGGATTTTGAGAGTTCTTCGATATGGCCCAGTGCCTAGAAGGAGCCCTGGAATAGTCAAACCGAACATGTCTATTGCCTACCACATTTCCCACGAGAATGGTTGTGAGAGCCGAGCCTACCATGGTGGCCCAAATAGAGTCCCCCAGACAGCTGGAATTATTACCGGCGGAGCCACCTCCCCAGCCTCGCTACCATAGGTGTAGCCTCCAGCCCAGCAGCGGCTTCCTCAGAATTAGAAGGTCCTCCCGAGGAATGTGCCGCCATCACCTAGGTGGGACAACCAGGCTCCGCCTCCTCGACAAGCTCCTCCAGTTCCTCATCAGGTCCAAGCTCCATATCCCCCCTCCTTTATGGACAGAAGAAACCAGACCTACTTGTTCAATGAGAATCATGTCCCCTACTATTTTTGATGTTCCTTGGAATAAGGGATTGTGCATTTTACTGATTGCAGAAGGCTAGAAGAGTCGAACCTCACTAATAGAACCTACTACTTCCCCTATCATTGGATATTGGGGAACAACCTCAAGCAGTTCTATGTGTTCCAAGACTGGAATCAGGACTAGGTCAATAACAAAAAGTTCAGGTTGGCCCCGACTCTGACAAAAGTGGCATGCATTGTCGTAAGGCCAGACAGCTGCAGCAACATCGAGGGCGAGTGGAAGTAGGTTTCTAACCATGAGTCCCATAAGTATGATGACCGGATGGTTCAAAAAATCATTTCGCATTCCCATGGTATCATTTGTACATGCCTGAATCAGCCGGAGCCTTTAGAAGCTACAACCGCTACTTCTGCATCATCATCTCTGCAAGCCTCTTCCTTGAAGAGCAAGCATCGGCGGTGCAGGGGAAAGAAACATTCCCCCCTAATGCCACCATCTTTTTTCACTATAGGCGAATTCATTCCTTCGAAGATGGGGATTCCTCCCAGAATTCTCCCAGTAATGGATGAATCTTCAACAGATAGTCAAGGGTACGCTTCGGTTAATACCGTGGAGTTGGTAAATCCCTATATGACTCCCGACGACAGGGAGTGCCAGACTAACCTCTCCAACGTCCCCATCCAATGCCAACATCGGTGGGGCGGTGAACATATGGTTCATCAAGGAACATCAGTTGGTACTTCTAGCCAGGCTGGGCATGCCAATGAGACTAGACAACTATCCCAATGTAGAGCTCATCACATGCAACCTCCTCATATGGTGTCATCAGGCCTGCCTCCGCCGCTGTTTGCGTTACTGGATAAGGGAGAGCAACTTCGACCATTTGTTAACCAACCTCACCATACTATAGGCCAATATCAGTCATCTGGTCCTCATCCGGTAGCTACTCTGCGGGCTTTGACTAGTGAGTAGTAGGATATGCCCAACACCTGTCAACCACCGGCCCAGCCGGCAGGGCCCGCCATGCTTCCTGTCATAGAGCGGCCTCTTGCAAGATGAAGTTATTTATTGGCGCGAAAGAATGATGTTTTCAAGAAACTTTCTAGCATACCAGAGAGGCTTTCCATCCTTGAGGCCCATCGCCTGCCATCAGATATGCATGAGGCCCCCACTGAGGCTTTAAGAAGCCCCCTCTAGTTTGAGACAGAGCTAGCAGCCGAAGAAGCTTTTCATGATGAAGCGATTGAGAATTTTGAATGCCAGGCCATTATCTAATTCTTTGGAGAAAATGAACGCTCTCACATATGAGGGAACATTCGCCCACTGTACATCACTGGTCAGTTCAATGGCATGGTGGTCCGCCATTGTCTTGTCGAAACGGGCTTGAGGATCAACTTAATCCTGACCTGGACACTGTGGAAACTAGTGTTATCTGAAAATGACCTGACTCCCTCCAACGTAAGAATTCAGGGATACGACAGGATCGAGAAGACCCTGGTCGGGAAGATCCATTTGCTAACCCTGTTTGCTGGCCCAGTTTCCAGCTCCGAGATTATGGTTTTCCCTCAAGACACCACGTATAATTCATTTTTGGGCAGACCATGGCTTCACCTGCATGTGACTGTTCCCTCATCGTATCACTAGTTCCTCAAGTACTCCCTTAATGGTCAAGTGGGAATGCTCCAAGGTGACACGTCTCCTTTTTCCTCTTGGTAAGCCCGTTACCTAGGCACCAACTATAACGAGAGAAAGGAAAAGAAGATTCAGGGCAGTGAGGGTGAACCCATCGCGGTTGCAACTGACCACTAGGCAGGTCTAGATGACGCCTACGTCTTCCCAATCCATCGATTGGAGGCCACGACCCTCGACATGGGGAAATGTTTTGTTGTCTTTGGTACATGGTAAAATCATATTCCAAAGTCCAATCAATGGTGGAAAATCACATTGTACTCCTACACAATTAGGCTCAGGTGATCCCGAAGTCTCCGACCCCCGTATGGTATCAGGATGTCCGCCCCATGGAAATAGCAGTACGTCATACATGCCTATTTTTCCGATCTAGAATTAACCATCTCAAGACGATGCACCACTATTTATTTGATATCATCAAACGTGGCCCTTTGTGCCAAATACCAGATGAGATCAGATCGACAACCTTCATTGCTATGGTTTCGGAAACACTTGAACCTCCTGATATGCTGTCCACTACACCCAGGCAGGTACCGTCCTCTCATTAGGGGCTTTCGACTTAGATGATGCTTCCCCTATAGAGGACCCATCCTCTACATGTGAAGAAGAGGATTTGGAGGATGCTCCCCTAGCCATTGAAGAGGGCTTCTCTACCACGGTTGATGAACTGGTACATGAGAACCTCAGTAGCGAGGCAGATCCGAGACCCACATTGATCAGTGCGGCCATGTCCCTCAAAGAGTAGCAACGGTACATATAATTTATGAAAAAACACCATGATGTGTTTTCCTGAAGTTATGATTATATTCAAAGACTAGATCCTCTGGTAGCCATCCATAACCTCAGTCTTCTAACAAATCATCATGGGTTCAAGCAGCCTCCCAGAAAGATGCACCCTTCTCCCATTGCCATGGTCGAGGCCAGAGTTGACAAGATCATCATGGCCAACTTCATTAAGGAGATCCAGTAATCCAAATTTATGTCCAACATTATGTCAGTTAAAAAGAAGAATGGACAATTCAGTGTCTGCATCGACTTCTGCGATCTCAACAGTCACTGTCCGAAGGATGATTTTCCCCTTCTTGTGATGAAATTGTTGATCGATGCTATGGCAGGGTTTCACGCTCTCATTTTCATGGATTGTTACTCATGACACAACCAGATCCAATTGGTCCCAGAGGATGAAGATTCCATAGCTTTCAAGGTGCCGCAAGGTACGTTTTGTTACCAGTTTGTTCCCTTCAGCTTAAAATAAATATTCTTTTCAAATTTTTAGTAAAAAGTCAAAAGTAACTCATTTGGAAAATTATAATAATATTCCTTTTAATTTTTTAATAAATTTAAATATAGATTAAAATGAATTTTAGTAATAAATAGATAATAAGAATAACATTCTTGAAATTTTTTTAATTAAAACACATACATGGAAGGAAAATATTTTTTTCCAATGAGGAAATATATTATATTTTTTTCATAAAAAAACAATTTCTTGTCATTTTAAATTAAAAATGGTGGAAAACGTTAATATTAATTGAAAATTTTATGGATAATAAGAGGAGAATAAAATTAATGGGTTTTATCAAGAAAGGATCATAAATTTTTCTTCAATGAAAAAATAATCAATAATATTCCTGATTAAAATGAGATTGAAACATAATTTTGTTACCTCAAGTTTCAAATGATTCGAAGGAACCCCATAATCCATTATAATAAAATTATATTTAATATAATTATATTACAAAATTATTTACAAAATTTTAATAACATATATTGTTTACTTATTAATCTAAATAACCATTTGTTAATAATTCCTTATTAATATTATTATTTACAGGTCTTAACTATTTTGTTTTTCATGAATGCCTCAGTTCTAAAGTTTCTATCCTTGTTCATAGATGATAGATAAATTATATACAAATATATATATATATATATTGTTTTTTGAGACTTAAAAATCATAGATATTCATTATATACATATATATAATAACCCATAATAGGTATTTATTGAAAACAGAAATACACTATTAATGGGGATAAAAGGTCATATGTACAGATTAACACTATTTTCCTTCTCTAATGAAAATAATGAAAGAAATATGAATATTATTATGAATTAAAAAATATATATTAAATAATAAAGAAAATATATTTTTGTTATATATATCATTTCTACCATTCATGTAAAATAGAAAAAAATGAATCACATCAGTTCGTGGAGTTGGTAGTCCCCAAATACGCATGAGAGACATAATCATCATATATTAAATGGGATGTTAAGAAGGTATATATGATATTATAAATATGTCAAAAACCGCCCCTCGAGGCCCGTGTCGTGACTACCCCAAGCCCGCCTTCCATAGGCCAGTTTCTGGTGACAAGCACCGGAAGGGCATATCCCGAAAATGGAAAGACATTTCCTTTAAACCTCTAAAAACACATAGAGTAGAATGAAACAAGGTGCAACCAAGAAGTAAACTACGATAGTAAAAGTGTGCATAATGTAAAGGGGCCAAAATACAAGCCCAACTGAAAAAGTACAAGTAGAACTAAAAATTACAAATATGTGAAAAGTAAAAAAGAAACTCCCGAATATTCTTCCACAGATCCTACAAGAAGGGTAGGTACAACTCACGATCAGTAGTCCCTACGTCACATCATGCCAAATGGTCCACCTTTGAGAACTGTCCAGTCCTGGCTCCCTCTACCTCGATCAATGCTGTATGTCGTCTGCACATGACACAACAAGGTGCGGGCATAGCCCGTGCAGGGTGAGTATGATGATACTTAGTAGGGACCCCGAGACCTCGTAGGTCTCAAAGAGTTTCACAAAGTAAATACCACAAAGATATAATTTAACTCTACCTAGGTATATTACCAAACATATACCTAAGTTATGAAGATATACTCATATCTTACATGGGGGAAGAATACCACAAAGGTAACACCACGAAGGTAGAAATACCACACCGGTAACACCACTGAGATAGAAGTACCACATAGTTAACACCATAGAGATATAAGTACCACACATGTAACACCCGGAAGATAGAAGTACCACACATGGAACACCACATAGATAGAAGTACCACACAGGTAACACCGTGAAGTTATAAGTACAACAAATGTAACACCACGAAGCTACAAGTAACCCACATGTAACACCACGATGCTAGGAGTACCACATAGTTAAACCAAAAACATAATACCACAAAGGTAAAAGACTCATCTCATACTCAGGTATAACTTAAGTATAGAAGTACAGAAGATTAGTCATAATGATAGATCACCTTATTCTGTTAAGTAGCACAGCTTCTAACCAATATAGGATTGGTAGGTAACTAACCTCCGCTTACCCACACATGATATGACATACACAAGATCGATAAGTAACTAACCCCCGATAACCCACATAGGATCTTACCGACATAGGACCGGGATGCACTGACATACAAAATATCGTTGATCGCTGACCCATACAAGATCTGACCCACACAGGATCGGTATGCGCTGAACTACAAAAGATCACAGAGCGCTGACCCACATAGGATCTAATAGATTTTGACCCATAGAGGATCAACATTTTTTCTTCTTGTAATAGATAGCCACAAGATTCCTCCCACCCAGTGGTCTCGAGTTCCAAAGAATCTTACCGTCGAGATACTGGTTGTACCTCAACCATCACTAAGATCTACAAAGGAGTAACCAAATGGACAACCATTTTGTATGGGTTCCAACGCAATAGACGGTGTGTCAATCGGACGCCCGATCTGTGAGTTATAGGCATCTTAGTTACTGGGGCCTGGTTGGAATCAGGTTTGATCCAACCCGTCCATACTCCACCTATCTCCAAAAATCAAGTGGAGTATACCAAATGGACCGTCTCAATATAAGGATCCCAAATCTGTAGACGGTTCGTCAAACAGATGTATGTTTCTCAAGATATGGCCCTTTAAGTGTTTCGGGGCCAGGTTGGGCGTGGGTCTGGTCCGACCCGGTCTAGGCCGACCTGATCTGTTCCGGGTCCGAACCAGCTTGTGGATAGTGGCAGGATCATCCCACTACACTACAGTCTGGCCTGACCTGCAAGTGGGGCGGCCTGACCCATGGTGAAGTACGGCCCACGACAGATCGCCATTCGCAGGTGGCATGACCTTGTGGGGTCCACCATAGCTGGTGGGTGGGTGGGTGGGGGGGGGGGGTCCAAGGGCCTACCAAACGACCAAAAGGTTGTTCATCTCATCTATAGTGGTGGTGCCATGTGGTGCCACTAGGTGGCTTGTGGGACCAGTTGGACCGAGTCCTACCAATCCGTCGCGGTCTGCCGGTGTGCCAACCGACTTCTCCATTAATGTGCCACATCGCCACCTATGGCTGTCCAGTGTGCCGTCTGCCACCCTCTGGTCCACCGCGACTGATGAGATACAGATCGAGTCCTCCGGCTATTCATTGGTCGTGCCACCCTCTACTTCCACGGTCGGCCGGTGTGCCGACAACCTCCTCCTACCGCCACAGCTGACGAGTCCCGGTCAGTTCCTTCGGCTGTGCGGGTGTACCACCTCCTCCGTTACAACCGGCCGGTTTCAGCCACCTCCATGGTCACTGCCAGTGCCGGTGGTCTTCCATGAAGAACAATGGTGTTGCAAGGTATCAGAGTGTCTCGGTTGGGTTCGCTAGGCCCACACTCTGCGTAATCTTGTAATCATGAGGGAGATAAAGATTCAACAAACTATGGGAATTTAAAACCATAAGTAAACCATACCTTAAATTCGATTTTCAGTGAATGTTTGTGGAAGCGGGTCGGTGTTCGCCATCACCCAAAACTAGCCTCCAACGACGTCACATGATCAACGATCTCCGGTTCGGGGATTCGTTGTCACTCGCCACCTCCCACTGGATCTGGCTCCATCCTCCAAGGGTTTGGCTTCTTGGAACTTGGTCATCACTTCATTTCTTAGATAAGTTGTACTGATACCCCTCCCCAAGATCTATATAAATATGAGAGTGGGAGGGTATGTAATGAAATTGGGAATTAAGTGTGGCTCATTAATTAGGAATCTTCATAATTCCTCAATTTGGTTGTTAATTAGATTGAAGGGTCATGCCATTTAATGGATTGACACAACACTGGACATACACACTTCTTGTTTGTTGGAGGATAAGAATTAAAATAAAATAATAAAATTATTATTATTTATTTCTTTTGAAAAGTCACAAAACCTAACATTTTCTCCAAACCTAGTGTGGTCAAAGTAATGTATCCCTTAAACGAATTTTGGTACTAAAGATTCAATAGTACCCTATGATTTTTAATCTGATCACTGGTTCAAAATTTTAGAAAATGTTGCTCGCGAGTTTACTGAACGTACCATAAAAAAATTCAGAAATTCATTCTGGGCACTCTGGGTCTCGGAATCATGTGTCATCAATTTTCACAGACTTGTAATAATTATATATATTAAAATAAAGTACATGAAAAAATTGGGGTCTTCACATTCTCCCCAGCATAGGGATTTTAGTCCCTAAAACACACAACATAAACTTAGAAAAAAAATTGGGATGCTGAGCACGAATATGAGCCTCCTGCTCCCAAGTGCTCTCTTGGAGGTTCCCGTGCAGTCAGCGAGCACGCAGTAGAGGTATCAACCACCCCCGAAGGACCCACTCATGTCAATCCTCAATCTCTATTGGAACCTCCATAAACGTCACCCCATCATTGAAGTCCATATTTCCATGGTCGATGATGTGATATGGGTCGTGCACGTATCTCCTCATCTAGGATATGTGGATGACGTCGTGCTCCCTCTCCAACTGCGGTGGAAGTTCCAAGAGGTATGCCACCTCACCAATCCCCCGATGTATCAGAAAAGTCCTGATAAACCTCAGTGATAACTTGAAACTTCAACCAAATCTCAATATTCCCCATCGAGGAGAGACTCGCAAGAATAAGTGGTCCCCATTCTAGAACTCCAAAGGTCTATGTCTTCTATCAGCATAAGACATATGTCTACTCTGTGCAGTCTTCATCTGCTCCTAGATGATCTGCACCTTCTCAGTGGTAGCATGTACCAACTCTGGACCCATAAGTGTTGACTCCCTTGGGTCTGTCCAACATAGATGTGATCTACAAGGTTGAATGTATATGGCCTCAAATGGTGCCATACCGATGGTGGAGTGATAAATGTTGTTTTATGAGAACTCCACTAAAGGATAGTGATCCTCCCAACTATGGCCAAAATCTTGGACTGAAGCAGAAAACATGTCCTCCAGCGTCTGAATGGTCCTCTCCGTCTGACCATCCATCTGAGGATGAAAGGCGGTACTCAAACTTAGCTTAGTTATGAACACCTACTATAATCCCATCCACAACCTGGATGTAAAACATGTGTCACTGTTAGAGACGATCGTCAATGGAACCCCATGAAGTCGCATAATCTCCAA
Organism: Viscum album; assembly: GCA_963277665.1. Lineage (NCBI taxonomy): Eukaryota > Viridiplantae > Streptophyta > Magnoliopsida > Santalales > Viscaceae > Viscum > Viscum album. Next base: position 1,180,455,982 of record OY728152.1, on the reverse strand, counting down.
TATGTAGAGGGTTCCCAAGACCTCTACAGATCCCTACTCTCAGATAGGTAGGAAGTGGGCCGACTTGGTGAGTCAATCAATGATCACCCAGATGGAATCATGTCCCCTGGATATACAAGGAATCCTTGTCATAAAGTCCATGTAGATACCATCCCACATACACTATGGCACCTCTAGTGGATGTGCTAAGCTTTCTAGAACCTGATGCTCGACCTTCACTTGATGACTAGTGAGGAATCGAGAAACAAACTCTACCACTGCTTTCTTCATCCCCAGCCAACAGTGCTGATACCATAGGTCCAGGTAAATCTTCTCCACAAAAGGTTGTAACACCAGAGGAGACTTATAGAAACCCCTCAATACCTCCTTCTATAGTGCCACCAGTACCATGGTACATCATGAAGAGGATGACATGCTACCCACCTTCATAAAATCCATTAGCTGCTTATCTGGAAGATATATGAGCACGTTAACGCTCACTGTCAAAGTCCCCAACCATCATCTCCTTGACCCAAAAAAGGAGTGGGGGAGTGACTATGATAGACTGGATGTATGATGCTCTATCTCTATCAATGAAGCATATCTGCAATGCGGATAGCTGCTCTGTCGCCTCACTCAGTAACTACAGACCATACCTCCTACAGAGTGCATCTACTACCAAGTTCCTCATCCCAGGAGTAACGACTATCTCAAAGTCGTAGTCCTGGGAGAACTCTATCCATCTCTTTTGTCTCAAATTTCATGATCCATAAGAGATCACTTCTCACTCTGGAATTGGGACACATCCAAGTCCAGTCCTTGATGCATCGCAATATACCACATACCCAACTCCCTCTTCAAGTATCCTCATGATTGGGGCACTCATTAGTCTCTTCATCAGCTCCTGAAAACTCTACTGGCATCTCTCCATCCACACGAAGGGTTATCTCTTCTTCTTCAATGCTGAAAAGGGTGCTCCAACTCTGGAAAAGTCAGGAATGAATCTCCACCAGTATCCAGCCAACCCCTAGAAACTCCGCACCTCGGTCAAACTCCTGGGTGGCTCCCAAGAAAGTACAACCTTTATATTTTTTTGGATTAAATGCAACTCCTGCTTCCCAGATAATGTGTCCCAAAAAGAGGACCTCTTGTATCTAGAACTGGCTCCTCGAGAGCTTACCATAAAGCTGGTGCTCTCAGAGTGTATGCAGAACTATTTCAAGATGATAGACAAGCTCCTCCTCTAATGGTGAGTATATCAAGAAGTTGTCGATGAAGACCACCACAAAGGGATCATGGTTTGGCTGGAAGATCCTATTTATGAGTCTTATGAACACTACAGGGGCGTTGGTCATGAAAAATAGCATAACTAAGAACTCATAGTTTCCATACTGATATCTATAGGCCAACTTATGTACATCCTCATCTTGTACTCTGAGCTAATGATAGCCGGATTTGAGGTCTATCGTTGAAATCCAATGAGCTTCTTTCATCTGATCGAAAAGATCATCAATCATCATAAGTGGATACTTGTTCATCACGATCACCTGGTTCTGGCGTCGATAGTCCTCACAGAGTCTCAAACTCCCTTCTCCCTTCTTGGAGAACAAAATCAGGGCTGCCAATGGAGAAACTCCAGGCCTTATGAACCAATTTCTCTACAAGTCCTCCATCTGTACCCGTAAATAAAGAAGCTCTACGGGATCCATCCAATATGCGGGGGTAGATATCAGTGCCGTCCCGAGGTATAGGTCGATTAAAAGTCTATCCCTTTGCATTGTGGTAGTCCCAGAACATCATCAAGAAAGGCATTGACATACCGGTCCACCGCTATAGGATCACTCAGACTCACTAAATCAACGCACCTGAGGGTAAGGCTTCCCAACTAATGTGTGATCAGCTGCAACCTCCTCTGGGTAAGTCGATCCCCTGCAGAAAATGTTCACTTCTCGCTGGTGAATGAGAACCTAGTCCAACCTCCTGGACACACCACACTTTGGGCCTAATACACTCAATCTGAACATGGACTGTGGATAACCAGTCCATACCAAAGATGACGCCTTAAGGACTCAACTCCACTAATAGAAGATCCCTACCAAAGATCTTGACTTCAAGTGTAAGCACACACTGCTGTCACCTGTGTGTAATTGTCGAATCCTCTCTCATAGGACTCTCTAGCCATAATGATCGAGATAAAAGCTCCACTGGAATCTTTGAGCTCCAAACGAGGGACATGGAAATATAATAGATACCGAAACCTGTGTCTACAAGTACTGCATCTAAGGTGGAGTAGACAGAGATCATGCCTTTAATCATCTCTGGAGAACCATTGTCGTAGGCCTCAGCTACCTAGAGCTGAGCTCGCATTTATCCACCTGCTCCATGGGGTCAGGGTGGACCACCAGGAGGTGGGGGAGGTAGAACCTCGAATCCCCACCCACCGCCTGGTGCATAGCCAGATCCTCTTCCACATCCGTCTATTGCTTGTAGACCTCCTTGATCAAATCTCTACCTCTAACTCCATGGTCCCTCAACCATCTGATGGTTATCTGTACGGTGGATCGGGCAGTCTCTAGCCATGTGTCCCTGCCCGCCGCACCTGTAGCACACACGTATCCTCATCTGTCCTCTTCTATCCCATGATCCCCGCGCCACTGACCCTATATCCTGAGGTTGTCCCCTAGAAGGTCTAGCCCGATTGGGCCCCTACATCATCCGTCTATTTCCTACTTATGATGACTCTGCTACCTGACATCCGGTGGTTGCTCTCACTATCGATGCCTACTCAGCTAAGAATCTCTCCACCAAAAGCGGTCGCTCTAGCACCAAGCCTGCATCAGAATGATGAGCGATATCATCGATGCTCTGATCTCCCGTCGAAGACCCTGCTGAAAGGTTTGGGCCCTAAAGAAAGGGTCCCATACCATGTCAGTGGAGTAGAGGTAGAGATCAGTAAACCTCACCGAGTACTATCCCATAGTCATGATGCCATGCTATAAGTGCAGAAGATCTTATATATGCACAGAGTGTAAGGCCGTTGTGATGATCTCTGCCCTAAAAAGGCTCTTGACGTTCGCTCAGATAAGGGACACCTCATCGTGTAACTGGATCATCAAGCTCCACCATCTACCTGATGCTGCCTGAAAGAGACTGACTACTATGATCACCATAAGTGTAGCTGCTGTCCCAACCAGGTAGAAAACTCTAGCTACAACCTCCATCTAGTCCTCAGCAGCATGCGGGTCCATCTCACCTCGGAACCTCAGAGGCCTCTCCTGATAAAACTCGTGCAATGCGCTCAGTCGGCATGCTTTTTCTACTGGTGGGGATGGTTTAAATGGCTCCCCAATGCGAAGTGGTGCTGTTAGTACACCACCCAAAGGTGATAACGCCGTAAGAGTGACCGGCACCGAGGAATCATCGCTCAGTGTCCTTTCATTGCATAATCCTTCAAAAATCCTAACTAGCTATCTACGTGGCGACATCCTAAAATATAAAAGGTGTTCCATGGTCAATAAGTAATACATGGTGAGATGAATGAAGAGATCACAAGAAATACTTTTCAATAACACATGAAATCAGTGCTTCCAGGCACTGAGTTAGAAATCAGAATTTAGGGTCCTGGTTTATGGATACGTCAGCCGCCGCCCTGACATTGGATTCCTCAAACTAAAAACCACAGTCATAACACTTAACACCATTGCCACACAGAAAAGTTTAGAGTCCTAGTTCTTCAGTAGAACTAACTCCTCTGATACCACATTGTCACGACCTATCCCCCGAGGCCCGTTCCATGACTATCCCATGTCTGCCTTCTTTAGGCCATGGCTAGCGACAAGCACCAGAATGGTATCTCCCAAAAATGGGAAGGAATTGGATTTAAACCTAACCAAACACACAGAGTAGAACACCAAAATATGAAACCATGAAGTAAACTACTATAGTGAAAGTGTGATGAATGTAAAGGGGCCATAATACAAGCCCAACTAGAAATGTATAAGTACAACTGAAAAGTACAAACAACTAAAAAGTGATAAAGCAGCTCCCAGATCGTCCACCACGGATCCTACCTGAAGGGTAGGTACAACTCACGATCAGTAGGCCCTGCATCACATCATGCCAAATGGTCCACCTCCAAGCACCATCCAGTCCTGGCTCCCTCATCCGCGATCAACGTTGCACGTCGTCTGCACAAGACACAACAAGGTGCAGGCATAGCCCATGCAGGGGTGAGTATGACGATACTCAGAAGGGACCTTGAGACCCCTTAGGTCTCATAGAGTTCCACAAAGGATATATCACAACGAAATACTTCCACTCTACTTAGGAATATGCCCATACATATACCTAAGTTATCTGGATATACTCATCTCTTACATGAGGGAAGAATGCCACAATGGTAACACCATGAATGTAGAAATACCACATAGGTAACACCACTGAGATAGATGTGCCATACAGGTAACACCATGTAGATAGAAGTACCACAAAGGTGACACCATGATGTTAGAATTTTCACATAGGTAACACCGCAAAGATAGATGTACCACACATATAACACCACGAAGCTAGAAGTACCACACAGGTTACACCACAGAGCTAGAAGTACCACACAGGTAACACCACGAAGCTAGAAGTACCACACATGTAACCCATGAAGATAATATCAAAAATGTAAAAGTCTCAGCTCACACCCAGGTATAAATGAAGTACAAAAGTAAAGATGATTAGTCATAAGTATAGATCTTCTTATTCTATTATGTAAAACTGCTTCTGGCCCACACTAGATAGATATGTAACTGACCCCAGCTGACCCAAATATGATCTGACCCACAAAAGATAGGTAACTGACCTCCGATGACCCACATAGGATCTGATCCACACATGATCGATAGGTAACTAACCCCTGCTGACTCACAAAGGATATAGCCCACAGAAGATTGATATGTGCTGACCCACACAGGATCCCTGAGCGCTGACCCACAGAGGATCTCTGAGCGTTGACCCACACAGGATCAGTTTTTGCACTGACCCACAGAGGATCTCTAAGCACTGACCCACACATGATGTAATTGATGCTGACCCACACAGGATCGATATTCTTTTTTCACGTTACAGCTAGACACAGGATTCCTCGCACCTGGTGGGCTCATGTCCGGTAGAATCTGCCCCTCAAGATATTGGTCAAACGTTGAATTGAACTAATCTCCAAAAAAGTGTAACCGAAAGGACCACCATGTCATAAGTTTTCCTAGATGACTGACGGTGCATCAATCGGACGCCCGATCTGTGAGTTATTAGTGTTTTAGTTCTGGGGGCCCGGTTGGATTCAAGAGCGATCCAGCTCAGCCATACTTCACCGGTTTCCAAAACTCAAGTGGAGAATACCAAAAGGAACATCTAAATCCGAGGATCCTAATTCCACTGATATTTTATCAAAAGGGCATTTGGTTCTCATGATATGGCCCATTAAGAATTTCTAGGACTGGTTGTGCCTGGGTTTGTGCCATCTTGGACGAACCGACCTGGCCCGACCATGTCTGGGCCAACCCAACCTGGTTTGGTTCGACCTGACCTATTCTTAGTCTGACTCGGATGGGCTGGCCGATGGTGGGCTTGGCCCGCTGTGCCGCGGTCTGGCTCAACCCGCAAGGGGGGCGGCTCGACCCGCCGGTCTGGCCCGGCTCGTAAGGGTGGATACCCGACCAACCAGTCCGTCCTGTAAGGGGGGCACGACCCACTGGAAATGCTACCCCATGGGTAGGTGACCCGTCCCATGGTGGGGCGTGACCCGCATGGGTCCGCCTTAGCCGACACAGGGGGGGGGGGCATCCCCTTGTCTCGCGAATGGCCCGAAGGCCTTTCAGCTCCTCCGTAGTGGTGGTGCCACGTGGCACCTCCAGGTGGCTTGTGGGACCCGCTAGAGGGGGTCTTGCCAATCCTCCATGGCTGGCCAGTGTGCCGGTCGCTATCCTCCAGTCTTCCATGGCTGACGGGCCGCGACCCAAGTCCTCTGGCAGGGCGCTGGTCGCACGACCCTCTTCTTCCATGTCCAACCTTTATGCCAGCCACCTCCTCTATAACACCCCGAGATTTTATGAAAAATATTCTTTTTAATTTCATTAATGTCTTGTGTTGTACGCTACACCAAAAGAATTTTGCACAACACACATCCCTAACATGGCTGCATTACACGCAATCACGACCTTCTTCGATAGCGTGTGTAGTATGCAATACCGAGTTTCACTAAATGAGATATTATTATAATATTATTATGAACTAGTCGTTATGAATAGTAATAACCACTTTTTTAAATTTTATAAATTTTATTTTTCAAAATGGACTTTATTTTTGGATTCAGAATATCGAAATTACCTTAGGGTGAAATTTTGGTACTTTTCGGATAACTTTCATATTCTGATGAATAGTGAAAATTACTGAATTTTAATTGAAGACAACTTTTTTAATCGAAATAATTAATAGTGATAAATTATTAATTTAAGTGGGTTTAAAGTATATTTAGAATATATTTTTACAATTTAATACAATTTTGTTCATTGGATGTAATTTCACATTTAAACCAGACATAAACAAGTGTCAATCTTTTGATAGTTATTATCTCTTAAAAACACGCTATTTTTCTTGACGATGGGAATTAATTTTTAAATTAGTTAATCGAACTGATATGTTTTGAATTTGGAAAAATAAAAATAATTTTTTAATTGATAATATCAAATATAGATTAGGCATAATTTTTGGTATTTTTCTGGAGACTTTCATTTTTTGATGAATAGTGAAACCACTAAGTGGTAGCTAAAAACTGAATTTTTTCATAAAACTTAATTTTACCACTTCTGTGAGTGGAATTTAAAAAATCCGAGAGACACGGTTGATGTCAGTAAGTAAAATGTGGTTCAATGAGATGAATATATTTTTTGGTGAATAGTAACTTTTTACTTTTATTTACCACGGTTAAATTTAAATAGGGTAGTCAAGGGTAAAAATGATATTATTATTAACCTAACACATGTCCTAATTCTATTGGATAAGTGTAATTCGACCAAAAACAACCTTAGGAATAAAATATGACCATTTAGGCCCACTTGGATTAGATTAGAACAATTATTATTAATTTATTTAAAGAAGGGTTAAAATAGTTAAAATCAATGTTTAATAAGTAAATAATTTTTAATATAGGGTTATACATAAGATAAATTCTACTATAAATATTAATTTGAAATATAAAAGGATTTCCTACATAATTATATTTAATTTGTAATTTTTAGACATTAAATAATTTAATTTATTTATGACACAATGATGATGCCGTAATTATTTTATTAATGAAATATTTACATAATTGATGTTATAAATACCCAAATAAATGTAATTTGAGACTTTTTATGAATTACAATAATTTTATATGTTAATATTACATGTTATTATTGATTTAATTTACTTTTTTCGAACTAATGTTTCTGTTATGAGTTTCACAAAAATCAATTACCAAATAGTATCAAAATTGACATAAAATAGTTTTTTAAAATAAATATTATATTATTAATTGTTATTTTATTCCTAAAAATCTAAGGATAGGCAAAATGACTTAGATAAGGTTATATATATTAATAATAAACATCTTGGGGTCCGTTTGTCTTGTTATAGTATGTTTATTAACCTTATAGTGTAAGAAAACAAGAAGACACGATAAAAGTAAAAATTATTTAACTTAAAGTTAAATCTAAATGATAAGGTTAAAATAGGAACCTAAACTTGTATAAATTCTATTGTATGAGAGGATGTCGACCCATCACCACCTTATCTTTGAAATAAATCAATTTGGAGCTATTTAAAACCGAATGTGACTTTATAATAAAATAATATATTTAGTTTTGCAAAGGTGCCACTCTCCTCCCTTATAAAAGGGCTCCTCCTCCCTCTCTTCCTCACACCACTTTGAGCCTTTAAGATCAGCCAACCCCTGCCAAATTTTCTGCTCCACTTCCCTAGAAACATCCTAGAGGTCCTGGTCTTCTTCAAAGACCAATTGTAGATCCCTAAGAGGAGGTCTCAAAGAGGCGCTTCAAAGAAGAGGTAATGTCAGTTACCGATTCTTTCACCTTTATTTCTTCTTCCACTTCTTCTTATTAGGTTGTTTCATTATTAAGTAATAAAATCAGTATCACTAATATACTGATATATTATTATAAGTATGAAACAAACCTATTTCACCATCTATCCATCCTACGGAAAACGAAAATCACCGCGCGTGCGTACGTACGGAATACCGTATCCACTCCGTGGTGTAATCTATTTTACACCACCAACTTACATGGATGGTTATAATGGTGTAAATAATAACTATATATGATTATTGTAAGGTGATATTTATTCTGTAATAGTATACATACACTCCAATAAAATTCCACGATCATGGTAACGATATCATCGCTCTTGCGTACGCACAGAATACCGTCTCCACGACGCGATGAGATTCATTCACAATTATTAACCATTAATAAATCATTATAAAGTATATATAATAAGTAATCATGAAATATATGACATAATAATGATACGTTATTTATGTATATATATATATGTATGTCATCCAATTAATTCCATTCAATTCAACGAGGAAACGAAAACAACGTTCATGCGTACGTACAACGTACCGTCTCCATGAATAGTGTATTTCTTTCCATTTATCGATCTATTATATGTATGTATATTCTGAATATATATTATATATAAATCATGTTTTATATTCTTTAATTAAGTAATCATGATCTATGTAATCATATGAATAATTACAAGTCAAAACACGGACGACGAATGAAACGATTTTACCCAAAACACTCTTTAACATGGAATTTACAAAAGAACGGGTAATATAAAGTCATAAGTGAACCATATATGATATCATAACAATGAATATGATTCTATAATAAGTCAATGACATTATTTAAATCATATCACAGGAGTATCGGATACGTACGAAGCATATCAGACCTAAGGTAAGGGATAATTTTGCAAATCTCATTTTTATCCGAGATTGCTTATTCGTAAGTAATTACTGGGGTTATTTCTATCATCAATGTACATGTTTTATAAAAGTGTTTTCATGTATTTTTAATGTAATTTTTACCCATTTATGACTTTTATTACATGGTATGTATGAAATCTTTATTTTACGAGGTACTTTTTGACTTTTCCGGTAAAAGTACGAGAAGAATGTTTTTTTAACTTATACAGCACGAACGGATTTTTATGGTTTTATAAAGCCTTATTTTCATGAAGCTTCCTCCAAAATATTTCAGGACTATTTTCAACAAAATCCTTTTCTTTTAAAATTGGATGACATTTTGTGAAAATAAAATTATTTTGAAAGAGAAAGGATATTTTCCTCGATAATTCATTTCAAGTGTTTTATCAAAACCATTTTTCATCTAAGATGACATTATTTCATATGTGTATGTTTCAAGTATCATGTATTTATGGTTTACATGGTTTCAATTTTATTATTATGAAACAATATCCATTACTTTTATATGGATTATGTGATGATGGGATGATGTTAATGAAACCCATTTTATTCGTTGGGTTACTATGAATGATGTATGTTTATTTTGTGGCACAAGTAAGAATGATTTCATTATGAGATGGGTGGGACCTATATCTCCCTCCAATGAATTGGGTAAAGATTTATATCTCATGAGATAGACATGGCTGGAATGGTAAGTTAATCCAGTTTAGTATTACAGGAGTGGAACGAGGAGTGAACTCGATTCAGAAAGGGACTTTGTCCACTAAGATGGTCTTGGAAGAAATGACTTGGATACTATGGAAATCATTACATGTGCTTAATGAATGAAAAAATTACATGTTTTATTACCATGCAATTTTATCATGATTTATGTTCCATTATGATATATTCCTTATGTACTTCCCTTTTTTATGTCGTTGCTCAAGATTTTTAATGTTCATGTTTTTTTAAGTTCAAATGTATATGGTATGTTTTATTTTCTCCATGCTTAACCGTTTTGAGCATTTGAGCTCACCCTTTTTATGTTTTCTTTTCCCCCAGGATTAAAAGAATGATTTTATGTAAGGAAAAAAATGGGAAGATCTTTATTGGAGATGTTGAAGATCTTTCACCACGATTATAAGATTACGTTCCATGTTTCCAAAGACACTAAACTATTACGGTACTTGTGTGTCTGTTTTTTTTATATACTAAGTATTCAGCAAAAGTAGTGTAATGTCTATGTATGTCAAGCTTTGGGTCTCTACAGTTGGTATCAGAGGAAAGGTTTAGTCAACCTTTGGAAACTAGGATGCGAGAACTTTAGTGAGATCCCTATAGATATTTCTAAGGTATGTATAGGGATGTCCCTAAGGTTAAGTATAAGTATAGGTTATAGTACTATAATTACGGTAACCTAAGATGTTAGATATTGAAGGTACTCCCCCTTTATTATGTTGTTTTCCCTAGCGTGATTTTTGCCTCTCAAACTATTCTTTTTGGGTTTTAGATGATGGCTGGAACCCAAAGGAATGGGGAATTATGCTAATCAATGCCCTAATCCAAGGGTTAATGATGATCGACATGAGCAACCACTTAAGGCAAAGGACAAAGGGAAGTCACATGCGATCACTATTGGCGATGTTTCATATGACAACTATGTGGTGGAATGATTAAGTGTTTTTGTAATGGGATTCCAAAATAATGTTGTATATAGTATCATGGAATATTGGAATATTTATGTCTTGGTCTATTGTGGTTTTCAATAATTTTATGGTACCAGTAACCATGGAAAGTGATTGAGATATTTTTGGTAAGCAGATGATATGCGCATAATTAAGGGGTAAAATTTTACAATTAATACAATTAATTATGAACCAAAATTACTTTAACATATTAAATAATGGAATGTATGATGATTACAATTATTTAATATATAGTTTTTAATATTAACTTCATATTATTTGTATAAATTAATTTATAAAGAAAAACACAAAACCATATAAAGAGTCATTCTCTGGATAAAATATTTTCATAAGTATAAAAATTTTGTGTATAAAACTACAGAATAATATTAATTAAAATGAACTTAATTGTATTATTATCAAAATAAATGAACTATTTTTATTTTTATACCCATTTAGAAAAAATATAAAACTTTTAAAATGATGGAATCAAAAATGAAAGTTTCAACAAGAATAAATATTTTAACTATTTTATGAAAAATCAATGTTTTCGAAAAAAATTACAAAAAATCACTCTATTTTAATTTCAATTGTTTGATTTCATAAAGGATTTCATTTTTTACATTACATTTCTCAATTTGTCAAAGATTAACATTAATTTTTTCTCATAGATTTTACTAAAAACTATTTTTTTGGAAAAACATATTTTTAAATCATATGATTATATTTCTAAAAATTCTATAATTATATATGAATACATTTGATTTATATAAAACCATTATTAATATTTTTAGATATGGTTATTCCTATACAATCCATCAATTTAAGGATAGGTTTAAAATGATAAACTATTTTATTATTCATTTAGAATCATGGTTTTAGGTATCATAATATATTTTTAGAAATTATATTTATTAAAAAAGTAATGTATCATAAAATATTAGTGTGGTAATTCAAAAATAGTTTTAATAAATATAATTAATATTTTCCATATAATTGTTAATACTTACATCCTCTGATCCTTTATCGGGTGACTCTCTGACCATCCTCATCACCTAGCCAAGGAAGATTTTGTCTTTCCAGTTAGAATACACTAATTCATTGAGATTATTGATATAGTGTAGGGGGTTTTATTAGGAGAACACAACCCTAGTTACCCAAATTATGAATTATAATATCTCGAGAAACTAAGTCTACACCCAAAACATCCTTATTTGTTTACAAGTCACATGATTTATGTGTACAAAGGACATTGGTGAAATGGTTTCACCATGATTGAAATCAAAAGATCACCACCATGAATCACTACATGGATATCAACCTATGGATCTCATGTAAATTTTAATTTATCTTAAAAATAAAAAAAATGAAACTCATTGAATGTGTACTAGATGTTTGTTTGAAAACTATGGAAAATCATTGGTTGTGGTAAAAAAATCTAGAACACTCTATATCATCTACACATGACCTAAAAGCTTCCTTAATCATTGATCATGTTACGACCCAATATTTTACTAATGAAAATTCGTCTTGATCTGATTAAATGTATTCTTACATAAAATGGTTATATAATAAAAATTCACTTATTTGGGTTTATGTTACTAGATTTTTAAAATACTAATAAGAAATGTTAACTTTGCTAATATAGCCATTGAACAATGACCACACGATTAATATAAATATAGGTATTTAACAAATATAATTTACTCTGACAAAGGAACCGATGGCCTCATCTTGTAGAATTTTTCTGTATGAAGCCCATTTTCCAGAGCTTGGATATGAGGTAGCATCACTAGGCTTCACTATTGACCAAGACCAATTAAAGATTCAACACACTAAGCTTATACAGATCCACCCATGAAAGATGTTGAAGTTCATAGATATTACCACCCGAGCAATGTTATTCGAGAAACCCCAAGAGTCTGTCACTGTCACACACCTTACCCTTTGGTCCTATGATGGTGTTTTATGGGGTTATGTACCATGACCTTATCACTATGATTTTGTGCATTATTTTTTATAGAGAATATTCATTCATTTTATTATTGTGACATTGTAAATATTTCCTAAATCACAAATAGTATTTTTAGTTAGTATTCAATTAGGAAATCGTTCTTTATGAATTAATGGATTTTTGAATTAAATAATATTTTAATAAAATAGTATTACTAAATTAATTTTTATTAAATAAAAATGATCATATAATTTTTATGAATACAATTGTAGTTTTTATTAAGTCTTGAAAGATGTTTATGTCAAAACCCATGAATTTTTGATAAATGATGATTTTTATTTTAAATAAAAAAATTCACATATTTAAAAAATTATGAATATTATTTTAGTAATCAGAACATCAAAAATATACAACGGTGAATTTTTCATAATTTTATGAGAAAGTCGATTTTTTTTGGAAAAAAAATAAATACCGTTTAAATATATAATGTGTTTTATGAAATCTTAATGACACAAAAGTGATGTAAAAAATACTATAAATGGTATTTTCTCCCAATATATGTTTTAACTTTAAAATAATGTTATTTTAGGTTTTTTAGATTTGTTTTACAAATCATTAGTGGACCCTACAGGACTTATAAAACATTTTATCATTTTAAAATGACTTCGTTGAGAGTGTGACTCACCTCCACATATGCAAGCCTAATATTTTAAAATATTAGGACATTGGACTTATAAAATAATATTTTCCAATACCCTTTAGAAAAAGCCATGGGTCGGTTTGTGGTTTTGATTATTTTAATGTGTGGTGTCCAAAACCTTAATAATAAAGAATACCCCTATTTTCCGATATAAACCCACCGAAGATCCCACTCCCTCTTCAGTCAAAACCATTGGTTATTGACCAAAATATTCCACCTCTATCTATAATCATACCATTTTTCCCCAATATCCCGTGAATCCTCTGTGAAGCCTCTCCCAAGCCTTTGGGATAACACTTCCTTGTATGGGATTTTTCCTCTCTCATTTTGATCTATGTTTATTTATGTTTCTATACCCTTGTATTTTCAACTAAATATGTTGGGGTATGATTTCTCAACAAAACCATACTTCCATAATTTTGGTTTAATGAGGATAGACCCATTTATCTATCATTAATGCCTTCAAGGTACACCTATTACATTTCTGAAATTCTGTAAGGGATTTCTGTCTCATCATTTACATTTAATCAATTATTTTTTATTATGAATATAAATTCCATTAAATATATTGGGGACTGCAACTATATGAACCCATTACTATCCATTTCATGTAAATATGATGATATACCCCTTACTCTCTCATCAACTATTTTTATAAATTCTTATGTCACGCTGTTATGTTGCCGAAATTGCACCACGATTATCCAAGACAAAGTCATTGTGTAGTGAATACGATATCCATTTCTCTATCAAGGGTATTCAACTTTCTAAAAATTTACTTATTGATTATACTGTTTCATGTATTTATTCAAGATTCTTTTTCCATGTAGTAAATGGTGATGTTAAATTATTCCATGTTGTATGATCCATGTGGCACACTTTTGCATGAAATGAAATGATTAAGATGGGTGTGCCCTGGTAGCACTCCAATACATTGGGTGAATATTAGTGTCATGAAAAATAAAGTACAATGAGGGTTTAGTCAAGCTCATTCAAGTGAAATGATGGTTTACTCAGGATCCATGTGAAATGGGCCTTGTCTCATGCTAATATCATGTTAAATGATGATACCACTTTTCCATGTTCTGATAATTATGCTATATCATGCCTTTATGTTCTTGTTTCTCTTATGCTCCGTTGATATAACTATATCCTAAAATGTACTATATTCTTCATGTTATGCTTTGTTTAATCCCTTACTAGGCTTTATAGCTCAACCTTTTCTTCATGCATGTCCTCAGGTTATCCGATGTGCTATGTACGAAGGAATGTGTGTTGTCATGTAAAAGAAGATTTTAATAAAGATGTGTATATCATCTTTTAAGTTGTTATGTAATGTTCCTAATCCCCAAATACATTGGACCTCTCGATATTATATAGTTTATCATGTGAATAATTTTTATTATAAATTTTGTTTATGTGTGAAAAAAACAGGGTTGTTGTATTTGGTATTGGAGGATAGGTTTAGTTATTTTTTGGATTATTATTAGAAAACCCTAGTGAAATCCAAAGGGATTAGACTATGTTTTATAAAAAAATCCCTAAATTCTAGTGATTATCGAGTAAGTTGTTTATCATGAAAATATATCCATGTCTAGATATGAATAGTTAGATGTGGCTTTGGAACAGATTTATCTAGGGGTAAAACCCAAAAAACTACTTTGAGATGGACTCATATGAGACATGGTGCACGACAATGGGCCTTGCTGCACTCTTGGTTATAACACTCCCAGGGGATATGCTTTGGAAAATTCATAAGCTTAGTATGAACCATTATTAATAGAATTAAAAAAATTACCCTAATAATATATGTTGGGAATTAGATCATGGATAACATAGATTAAAGCATATAAATTCTTAAGTTAAGGAAATAAAATTAATTTATATGTTATCGATTTTTGTCATTGGATTCCCCTTTATGTGTTACCCATAACATTCCTTTTTTTCCATCCAATGGACTATAATGGGAGGACTCATGCTAACAACCGATGCGAAGATCAATGTGATGACTATTCTAATGGGATGCCCAATCTGATGGGAGCGGGAACTGAAAACATTGTCACAATACTCTGTAAGTTAACTTAGGGTTTTAATAGAAACATGGGTCTAGAGGAATGATCAAACACCCCTAAGAAAGAACCAGTCACAATAGAGAGATTCATGAGACAAATTAATCCTACTTTTAATGGATCCTATGATCCCTCAATCGTCAAACAATGGTTCAACTCCATTGAGAAAATATCCTACATCCTTCAATGTTCTAAACAAGAGAAGGTACTTCTAGCTACCTATCGTATGGAGGGATATGATGATCAATGGTGGAAGATGAACAAAAATAATAAGCCTGAGGAGGAAATCGAGGTGTTGGAATGGAAGGATTTCTGGAAAATGTCTTTCGATAAATATTTTCCTTGAACCGTCTAACATAAGATGGAAATGGATATCTTTGACCTCATGAAAAAAGCTAACAAATCCATCCGAGCATATGGGAAAAAAATCATAGGGCTTGAATGATATTCCAACAAAATAGTCGTTACCCCCAAATGTAAGGTTGACTGCTTCTTTCTTGAGCCAAAACCTAGCCTACAGAAATCCCTAGGTATCTATGACTTTGAGAGCTATGTAGAAATTGTCCGATGTTCCCTCAAGGTTGAAATGAAGACCGATGAATCTTAGGGGTGTCATGGGGATAAGAAGTGTAAGGTGGAATTTAATTCGATTAGTCCAATGTATAAATCTAATGGTGCTAAGAAAATCCATCACCCCACTTTCCAAAGGTGCGAAAATATGAACCTCGGAAATTGCATCAAGGGGGAAGGAAATGCTTTAGACGTGGATGTGAATGGAACCTGGATATTAACTGCAGACAAGAAAAACCTATGGCTATGAGAGAGGAGAAGAATCATCCATTTGACCCTCAATGCATTGTTCATTGCTTCAACTACAAAGAACCATGGCACTTTTCAAACCAGTTCCCTTAGGAAAGGGTTTTAAGAGGTAATGAACAACCTCCAAGGTAACAAGGGTGAGCTTCTTTCCATCGCTACTGCTGAAGTGAGCACCGAAAATGATTTGGTGACAGGTACACAAGTTATTCATCCAGTAATAGGAAACATAATTGTTTATTCTAGTTTTAGGAATTCTTTAATCTCCAAAAAGATTAGTATAATAATCCCAACTCCACCAAAAATGAAGGAAGTAAATATGTCGGTGAGAACGAAAAATGTGGAAATAATTGCATCCCATGAATATAAATCCTCCCCTATCACCATTTGTGGTTTTAACTTCTCGTGAAAGCTTTTCATACTCACTCTGGTGGAATTTGATGTAATTATTGGTATGGATTGGATTTTCTTATATAGAGGAAAAATAAATTTCTGTGAGAGGGAAATCACTCTTCATATGGCGAATCCACCAAAGATTATATACAAGTGAAAGGACGAGGATAAATCTTCTTTAGCAACATCATCTTAAGTGTGGATATTGCTAACTTATGAGAATGTGTATCTTTGTTAGATGATTGAGTATAAGGAAGAAACTATCCTTTAATACATGACTATTGTGAGGGAATTCACTGAAGTGTTTCCCGAGGAATTGCCTGGTCTTCCTCCTAAAAGAGATGTTGAATTATTCATTGATCTTATACCTGGGGAGTTTCCAATATACAAGACTCTATATAGAAAGGATATGTAAGAGCTTGAGGATATGAAGAATCAACTATAGGAGAATCTGGATAACTGGGCGGGTGTAATGCTTGGTTACCTTGATTTTCTGTCCCCTTGTATTACTTTCAGGGAAGCGAGTGACATGTATGAGTTTATTTAGGCATCATTAAATTCTTCTGAGATGATCCTATTTGAAAACATTGTAATGAGAAATGATCCAGATATGTGTTGTTTCACAGAGGAAAGCTCTGGAAGGTTTAACATCAGTGACTACAGGAGAATTCTTCATAGGGATAACCCTATGGAGGAAGGGGGATCAGTTTCGTGGTGCAATGAGATACCGACGAGGATGAACTTCTTAGTGTGTAGGATCAATAATAGAGAAATACCAATGGAGTAGAATATCTAGAAAAATGGGGTCTTCATGGTGTCACAGTGTTACTGTTGTGAGTCTTTGAGATCAGAGACGACAATACATTTATTCTTCCAATGTTAGAAGGCCTCATTTCTTTGGTCCTTCTTCACTCACCCTCTCTTTCATAACGGAGAATCCAGGTCCTCTCAAGAGTTTTTGTCATCATGGCTTTCTGGAACAAAAAATAGAGCAATGGAGAGGATGGTAAGGATCATAATTCTGGAGGCTATTTGTTGGATTATCTGGGAGGTATGAAATCAGGTTAGGTTGGGTGCCAAAAGATCTCTATTATCTCTTCAGATTCAGCTTATGTCACTCATTGTGGAACTAGCTTCGCCTGTCAATGGTGGGCTGGCTCGAGTTACAGTTTGTAATATTTTTAAAAGACCATGCATACTGCAAAGGAGGGGTGGATATTGGGTGAGGTGGCAGCCCTTGAACAACGGGTTAAAACTAATCATCGACAGGTCTTTCATGGAGGGAGTCATGAGGGGCGGAGGATTACATCAAGATATTTGGGGTTCAATGCATGTTTCATTTAGTTCATTTTATGGCCCAAGTAATTCATTGGGTGTGGAGGTTCAGGCTCTTCTTTCTGGCCGGATGGTTTTTAGGAGGAGAGGTTTGCAGGTGTCAGAGGTAGAATCAGGTCTTGGTTAAGGCAATATAGAGAAGTTATGAGATTCCTTGGGAATATATTTATATTTTTCGAAGGTCCAAGGCGGAAGAAAATCATGGAAGTTTAATTCACCATAGTTGGAGTGAATCTAACTTTTCCACTGATTCACTTGGTCATTTGGGCAGGAAGGAGGAGTATCTTATGGTTTATGATAATCTTCAATCTCTTCCCCTTGAATTCCTTTGTGTGGTGCAAGGGGATTCCCTTGGCATGAATCAATTTCACCCCCTTGAAGGAATTCTCCTGGTTGTACTTTTTCTCCTTTGAAATAATATAAAAAATAACTTTCAGTCCATTGATTATCGTGAGCTCAAAAAATTCACGATGAAGAACAAGTATATTATAGCCTGAATTGTTGAATTGTTTGATCAGCTACATGGAGAATAGTACTTCTCCAATGTGGATCTCTGGTTGTGATACTATCAAGTATGTTTGAATAAGGGGGATATCCCCAAGACTAGTTTTAATACAAGATACATGCATTATTAATTAATAGTAATGACTTTCTTACTCACTAATACTCCCAAAATCTTCATAGAATTGATGAATAGATCCTTTAAATATTACCTCGACAAATTTGTGGTAGTCTTTATAGATTATATTTTAATATAATCTAAAACTATGGAGGATCATGAGGAAAATGAAAGCACTGTACTAGAAACCTTGTGAAAGGAGAAGCTCTATGAAAAGTACAACAAGTGCGAGTTCTGGTTGAAGGAGGCATCATTCTTTGGACATATCATGAAAGTAAATGTGATATCTATGGATCCCTCCAAGAGAGATGCAATCGAGGAATGGATGAGGTGAACATAAGTAATGGATATCTATAGCTTCTTGGGGTTAGCTAGATATTATTGTCGATTTGTGAGACTTTTTTCACGATTGTCAAATCCCCATACCAAGATAACATAGAAGGGAGTCAAGTTTTCGTGGAGTGATGAATGAAAAGAGAGGTTCATGGAGTTGAAAAGGAGGCTTATCACTGGACCGGTACTCCCATTAGCCACAAGTGGAGAACTCTGTGTGGAATTTGGTGATGCTTCGAAGAAAGGTAATGGGATGTGTGTTGATGAAAAATGAAATATTCATTGCCTATGTTTCAAGGTAATTTAATTTTCCGGAGAAAACTACCCAACACATGATTTGGAGTTGGCTGTAGTGATATTAGCTTTAACAATTTGGCAGAATTACCTCTTGGGGGAGAAGTGTGAAATATAAATAAATCAGAAAAGTTGCAAGTATATATTCACACAGAAAGAGTTGAAAATGCACCAAAGAAGACGGTTAGAGCGGATCAAAGACTATGACTGCTCAATCCATTTCCACCATGGGAATGCAAACAAGGTGGAAGAAGCTCTAAGTTGAAAGGACCTTGAAATTATATTGTTGATGAGAATTGAAAAGGATACAATCTTATTAGATTTGATGAATATGGAATTGGGAATTATAAATAAGGTATCATCATTAATATTTTCACAAATTATTGATCAACCATCTCTTTTATAAAGGTTAAAGGATGCATAAATAGATGATGTGAGAATTCAAAAGAATGTGGAAACTACCAGAAAACTGAAATCCTTGGAGATAATTGTTACTAAATAAGGAAATGTGAGATTTGTGTCAAGAATATTTTTTCTATAAAATTCATAGTTAATGAATGATCTTTTGGATGATGCACACAGTTAGAATTTCTCCATTCACCTAGGAAACACAAAGATGTATTGAGATCTCTAATAGAATTATTGGTGGGATAAAATGAAGAAGGAGATCGCTGAGTATACATCAATGTGCCTGGAATGATAGCAGGTTGAGGTTGAGAGGAATAATTCTAAGGGAATGATGAAACCATAACCCATACTAACAAGTAAATGGGATAAAATCACCATTGACTTTGTTACTGGACTTCTGAATACATCCAAAGGGAATAAAATTTATTTGGGTTGTTGTGGATTGTCTTATAAAGACTACATAGTTCATTGAAATTCTAGAGGATTAATCAATGGATCAACTGGAACATATTTACAACAGATAAGTGGTAAGGATTCATGGAGTACCACTATCTATTGTATCCGATCAGGATCCAAGATTCACCTCTTTGTTTTGGAAGAGTCCTCAACATTCCCTGAATACTGAGCTAAACTTTAGTATGACTTATCATCTTCTAACTGATGGAAAATATGAGTAGACTATCCAAACACTTGAGGACATGTTGAGAGCATGCTCAATGGACATCAAAGGAGGATGTGATCAACATCTTCCTCTAGTTGAGTTCACATACAATAATAGCTTCCACTCAAGAATCCAAATAGATCCTTATTATAGCATCCCTCCTTTTTATCACATAAAAATTCATTACATTTTACAAAACCGAGGATCTTTAAGGTTTAGTGTCTTGGAAACTAGGAACTTCAAACATGAAAACATAAAAGATTCTTCTTAAACACTTGAAAGGATTCTCCTCATGTTCATCCTAGGTTCATTACTGCATCTCATAACCTAGGGACATACATCAAAATAAAGGGTAAGCAGAAGGCACAGTAAGGGAAACAAGAGAAAAATTTTACATGTGAACTTGAGATACTTCAATAATGTCATGAAAAGAACATTAAGGCATGAGAAAGAAATCATGAGGCATATCATAATAAAAATAACATTTTTCATAACTTGAAGATGTGGCTACAACATTTAATATAGACAATCATGAACATATCACCAAGGTCCATCCCCAAGGTGTCATTTGAAATTTACCAAGGTTATTCACCAAGATAACGTGAAAATTGTAATCTCTAGTGGTTACATCATTACCCAATGCATTGGAGCGCTATCAGGGAGAACCCTTAAATTTTCCTTTATTATCATTTGAGCCACATATATCATCATCAAACATTTCATAAATGACCCATATAGCATAAAATAAATGGGTTTCATTTCATAATCATAACGTTTTAAAAATTTCTTTAAAGACATGATCTTTACGTCACTTTAAACCCACGAAAAGGGAAAGAGGGTTTCATGTATGTAATTCCCAGAATTTAAAATAGAACATCTTGGTATATATGTGGATACCCATATAGAAGGTAGAGCTTTGAGTATTCACTTAATAAAATAAAATATATTTAGAAAAAACAGAGAGACATTTTGAGACGAAAATTTTGCAGCATAACGGCTATGTTACAAGGTTTTTAGAAAACATTGAAAAGAGAGGGGACATGGGTCAAACATTCATAAATGACCCATAAAACAGTATAGGGACTGAATATAAGGGATTTAAGAACATGGTAATTATATTTTAAAATATACCATAAGAAATGAAGAACATGAAAGGAAGACAAAAATAAGATTTCTCTTATGAAAATTCAGTAGCCTAACAGCGTTACATAAAGTTCAACCAGAAATGAATTGATGAGATCAAATAGGGTCTCTAATAATATGAACATAAAAGATAAGTATGATAGATATAGAGATCATACCCCAACATAATAAATAGGAACTTTCAAGACTTGACATGGAATTAGAACTTTGAAAAGGGAGAATGGTGTAAGGACCACTTAAAAATTTAGCAGCCTAACAACGCCACATAAACTTCCAAATACTGAATTGAAGAGATCAAATGGGGTCTCTAATTATATGGTCATAAAAGATCAGTATGATAGATATAGATATCATACCCTAACATAACAAAAAGTAACTTGAAAGAATTGACATGAAAGTAGAACTTCAAAATGAGAAGGGTGAAGAACCACTTAAAAATTCGGCAGCCTAACGACGCCACTTAAAACATCAAAATACTGAATTGAAGAGATAAAATGGGGTCTCTCATAATATGGTCATAAAATATAAGTATGATAGATATAGAGATCATACCCCAACATAACAAAAAGGAACTTGAAAGAATTGACATGAAAGTAGAACTTCAAAACGAGAAGGGTGAAGAACCACTTAATAATTCGGCAGCCTAACGGCGCCACTTAAAACTTCAAAATACTGAATTGAAGAGATAAAATGGGGTCTCTCATCATATGATCATAAATTATCAGTATGATAAATTTTGATATCATACCACAACATAATAAAAAGGAACTTGAATGAATTTACATGAAAGTAGAACTTCGAAACGAGAAGGGTGAAAAACCATTTAATAATTCGGCAGCCTAACGGCGCCACTTAAAACTTCAAAATACAGAATTGAAGAGATCAAATGGGGTCTCTCATAATATGATCATAAATTACCAGTATGATAAATTTATAGATCATATCAAAACATAATAAAAAGGAACTTGAAATACTTTACATGAAAATAGATATTGAAAAATGAGAAAGGAGAAAGAATCTGTTACAAAAATTTCGGCAGCCTAACGGCGCCACTTAAAACGTCATAAAATGAAATAATGAGAGTAAGAGGGGATATCTAATTATGTGAACATGAAAAGGGAAGTAAGAGGAGTATAAAATAACACCCTTTAACATATGAACATTGAGCATAAAATAAATTACATAAAAGAGATTTCTTGAAAAGAAAGAGAGAGATCAGATCCCTTACCTTAAAACGTAACTCTTAAAACTCAAAGGTTGGGAACTTGAGGGATTGGGGGCACCTTGGGAGGAATCCTTGGGAGGTAATGAGACCAGAACTTCGTTGGGGGAGAGTGGGGAGTCTAATGGATGAGAGGATGGCTTGGTATTTATAGGGAAAGTGAGGGGACAAGGCATTAATGGCCAAGGGACACCTCATTAGTGGTTTTGGAAAAACCATGGGCTTTACCATGGTATTTGCCCATGGTATTGGCCACTTGGGACACCTCATACCTTATATTACTATTCATAAGTCGAACATATTTATTAGATACTTAATACATCATTTAATGATGTCATTAAACACCTGTAACTTAAAAACTGTATTTTCACTATTCATCGAAAATTCTACTTTCTCAGAATAATCCCAAAATTTCACCTTAACCAAATATAAATGCTATGATTTCAAAAATGAACTCCATTTTATAAAAATAATTTTCTAAATAATTTTAATTTATTTTTTAAATAAATACACTATTCACTAAAAATTCATTTTTTCAGAAAAAACCCCAAAAATTACGATAACATAATATCGGTGCTCTGAGTTCAAAAATGAAATCCATTTTATAAAAATAATTTTCTAAATATTTTTAATTTAATTTCTAATTAAAAAACACTATTCACTCGCAAAAACTAATACTTGAATAATAATTTATGAAATCGTTATTTAACCATTTTATTGAATCACATTACTTAATCAAGGTGCCTAGATTATATTAATAATTTCTTTAGGTGAGATTACAAATCCATTTGGAAACATTACTAATCCTAATCATAAAATCACTATTGATAATTTACTATTCATCAATAATTATGTTGATCTTATTAGACTCTAAATTTCGTACTGAGCATAATATTAGAAGACCATTTTTTGAATATAATTACAAATTTTTAATTATTTAAGGTTTACATAAACATTTTTAAAAGATCCTTTTTCTAAAATTCATCAAAAATATGCATACTATATTTATCCCGTCATTTGAAAATTCATAAACTTCATCATAAGAAGAAATGCCAATTTTTATTTAACACAAAGGATTACACAAGGCAGTTACGGTCTCCTTACATAGCCCCTTATCACACCAGCATAGGACCTAAGTGTAAGGTGTGCTAGGGTGAGAGAATCTGAGGGAGGCTCATCTAACATTGCATGAGTTGTAATTTCTATCAGTTTGAACTTCTCGCAAAGGCGATTCCATTCTATCTTCACACGATGAGGTTCGGCTTGGGTTTGGTCTAGAGCAAAGCCCAGTGGTGCTACCTCCTTCCAAAGTTCTGTTAGATGGGCTTTGATCGGTCCAAGACTACTGGGTGAGGCCATCGAATCTTATTTCTATAATAATTAACCAAGATTACTTGTATTTAGAGACAATAATCAAAACGTTTAGTTTCCAGGGGTCATATTGACCAATGGTCATATAACAGTCAAAACCCAATGGTCTCATTTTAATTGTACTCATGTTATAAAATGAAAATTTTTTGTTGAGTATAAAAAACAAAATAAAATAACACATAAAATTAGGACACAAGATTTATTCTAAATTTCGGGTTGTTACAGTTATGAAGCCAAGTATTGGAAGAGTTGTAGAACACTGGAATTTGGGGATGAAGTTGAGGTGAGAAAACTCCCAAGTCTAGAAATGGTATAAGAAATGGTGGATAAGGTTAGGACCTTCCAACAAAAACATAAATATGCTCAAAGTCAACAAATGATCATGGATTATAATTGTCGAAGAGACCTAGAGTTTGATGTTGGAGACATGGTATTCCTCTACATATCACTTTTGTAATGTGTTATGAGATTTGGGATGAATGGAAAGATTAGTTGATGGACCATCAGCCCTTTTGAGATCCTTGATCACATTGTAGTAGTGGCCTATCTACTAGCACTCCCACCGAACCTATCCCAAGTACATGATGTATTCCATGTATCACTATTGAGAAAATACAAATCAGACCCATCCCTTGTACTCAATCCAAAGTTGGTACAATTGGAGAATGACCTCTCCTATGAAGATAAGCTCGTGAATATATTAGATAATTGGGAAAAAGTTATATGAAATAACACAATTCCCCTCGTCATGGTGTTGTGGTGAAACCAAATGTTTTAAGAGGCAATGTGGGAGTTGGAGGAAGTGATGAGGCGGATTTACCTGCATCTATTTCAGTGTGGGAAAAATAAATTTTGGGGGCGAAATTTCTTAAGGGGGGAAAATTGTAACAAACGAAGCTGTTATTAATGAAAATTCATATTTATTTGATTAAATGTATTATTATGTAAAATAGTTATATAAAACATATTCAATTATTTAATTTTATGATTTTGGATTTTAAAATACATTTGAAAAATTTTACCTTTTCTAAAATAGACGTTGAACAATTATGACACGATTAGTATAAATATAGGGCCTTATAAAATTCAATTTACTCATTCAAAGGAAGCGATGGCCCCATCCAGTACAATTTATCTGTATGAAGCCCATTTTTCAGAGCTCTGAAAGGTGGTAGCATCATTGGGCTTATCTCTTGACCAATCCCAAGCCGAGGTTCAACATGTTAAGCTTGAACGGAAATGTGTATGGGAGATGTGGATGTTAATAGTGATTACCACCTGAGAAATGTTATCAGAGCCACCCTATGTGTCTTTCACCATCACATAGCTCACCCTTAGGTCAAATTTTGGTGTTTTAAGGGGTTATATAACAAGAACCTATCACTTTTATTATGTTCATTATTTTTTTTTTGTAGGGAGTATACATTAATTAATTATAGAAACTTCGTAAATAGTTCTTAAAGAACAAATATTATTTTTAGTTAATATTCAATTAAGAAATATATGTTGATTAATTAATGGATTATGTAATTAAACAATATTTTCATAAAATATTATTACTAAATTAATTTTTATTAAATATAAATGATCATACAATTTTTACTAATACTGATCAAATTTTTATTAAGGCTTGAAAGCGGTTTTTGTCAAAAAGCATGAATTTTCAATAAATGTCGTTTTTTTTGAAATTAAAAATTCACATATTTAGAAAATTATGAATAATATTTTTTTTAATCTTTATGTCTAAATTATCCAATGGGGAATTTTTCATAATTGTCTTAGACATTCTAATTTTTGGGTGAAAATTATATACCATTTAAATATATATTGTGTTTTATTACATCATAATGTCCCCATAGTGATGTAATAAAATACTATAAATGGGATTTTTGGACAATTTATCTTTTAGATTTAACATAATGTGATTTTAGGTTTTATTTTTTATTTTAAAAATCATTACTGGACCCTCCAAGACTTATAAAACATTGTAACACTTAAAAATGATTTACTTGAGAGTGTAACTCAACTCCACATAATCAAGCCTAATTTTTTAATATGATATGACATTAGTATTATAAAAAAATGCTTTCCACTCCCCTTTGGAAAAATACATTGGCAAAAACCATGGGTAGGTTTGCAGTTTTGAATAGTTTAATGTGTGGTGTCCAAAACCAAAATAATAATGAATTTCATGCCTTTTCCTATATAAACCCACCCAAGCTCTCAAATCCTATTCAAAAAAAACCTTTGGAGCTTGACCAACCACTATCATCATCTCTCAAGAATCCTCCCAAAGTTCCCCAATATCCTAGGAAGCTTCTTTCAATCCTCTCCCAAGCCTTTTGGGTCACACATCCAAGTATGGGATTTCCACCTCTCTCATTTTGTCCAAGTTACATTATGTTGATATACCATTGTCTAATGAATTTATCATTTGGGGGTATGATTTAAAACCTCTCCCATACTACCATAATTATGTTTTAATGATGATAGAACCATTTATATCTCATTAATGCCTCCCATGTACACCAGTTACCATGCCAAATTTCTGCATGAGATTTCTCTCTCCTCATTTATATTTTAGAAATTATTTTATATTAAGAATCTATATTACATTACATAAGCTGGGAAATATATCTATATTACCCCTTAAAATCTATTTCATGTAAATATGATGAGATAATCCTTTCTCTCTCATCAATGGTTTTATTAATTCTTATGTCTTTCTGTTATGTGGCTGAAATTTTACAATGATTTTCCAAGGCAAAGTCATTGTGTAGTGAATACCATGACCATTTCTCTATCAAGGGTATTAACCTTTATTCATATTTCCTTATTGATTATAGAGTTTCATTTATGTATTCAAAAATCTTTATCATGGAATAAATTATGACGTTGAATGATTCCATGTTGTATGATCCTTGAGGCACACTTATGCATGAAATGAAATGATTAAGAAGGGTGCGCCCTGATAGAGCTCCAATGCATTGGATTAAGATTATTATTATGATATCTCAAGTTCAATGAGGTTATAATCATGATAATTCAAGTGAAATTAGTGTTTACTCATGATCCATGTGCAATGATCCTTGGCTCATGCTAATATCATGTTAAATGTTGATTCCACATTTCCATGTTATTATAATCATGCTATATCATGCCATTATGTTCATGTTTCTCTTATGCACAGTTGATATGATAATTTCTGAACATGTATTGTATTCTACATGTTATGCCTGGTTTACTCCCTTACTGGGCTTTATAGCTCCTCCTTTTCTTATGAATGTCCTCAGGTTAACCCTTGCAATGCTAAATACCAAGTAATGTGTGTGGTCATGTAAATACGTTTTCAATAAAGATGTGTATTTCTTATTTTAAGTTGTTATGTAATGTTCCTAAGCCCCATATACACTAGGCCTCTCTATATTCTATGTTGAATCAAGTTAATATTTTATGTAGTAAATTATTTTTATGTGTGAAGTAGTGAGTTGGGTTGTTATTGATCTTCCTAGTCATTGTGAATGTGTTGAGACTATAGGAATTTTTTGATGCCGATGTAGTCACATGTTAATTTTTTATCTATCTGGGATACCGATCTTGTCTTGGTTTCTCCCTGTGGCATATTTATATTTTTACAACATGAGATATCAGAGATATGACCTCTCAAAATCGTGGGAGGAAGAGTACAATTATTTACTAAATTGTTTTAATTTATTTTTTTATGTAATATCGTTGAAATTTTTTTTATTTGCATAACATGTTAAAACTTCAAACACTATTTTCCAATTATAGTATTACAAACATTTCATGAAGTTCTTAAATATTTTATCACATAATGTTAACATCAATACCATGTTACATTGTAAAATATTATTCATTAAATCAAGTAGTCTCTCGAATTTTTTTAAAGAACACATTAATTATAAAATTAATTGATTAAACATTTTTGGATTATTTAGTAAAACATTTGAAAACAAAGAGTAAATAAATAAAACAATTCTATATGTTGTTAATATTTAAATTACATATTTCATTTGGCCAATTAAACTCAAGCATATATTAAGCCACCATGTTGGGGCCACCATGTCCTAAACTCCAATTTTTTAGAATTATATAAGATTATAAATATGAATTGCATGTGACCCTCATGGACCTTAGATTGATAGAAACTAATCATACTAATCTACCAATAGTTTTTTTGAAACATATCATGGATCTTAATGGAAAATGCTTATTTATAGACACAAAAAACTCCTATGAATATTACCAATTTAATATAATATTTTTATCTTGATATATCTCATAATATAGGATAAAACAATTCGTGTCATCATCCTTTAATGATTTATTATTTTATAAATTTATTGGAATGACTTTAATTTTTCTAAAATGAAAACAGATTTCATAAAGGCACTACCATCAAGGTAAATAGGGTCCATGATGTCACTTCGTCTCGGAAGAGAAAAATCCCATCTTGATCACTCAAATGATTGTTTTTCACTAATGAACCACTCAACATAATATAAAATTACAAAAAAAATAAATAAATTCATGGATTTTATCTGGTATAAAAGTACAAAATTAAATGGAACACATTGATAATGATCTCAATTCATGGGATCAATTCACATGTACATTAATACGATTAACCATTCACACATGAAAAACTATGTGTTTCTATTTGAGGGTCTTTCCTTACAATTCACTCTAATCTTGATCACTAATAATTATCAAATTGTGAAGAAGTTTCAAAATTTATATACCCCCAAAACCTAATAGTCAAACATCATTTGTGTCTCATCATTATGATGTATCTTGAAAATAGTACAATTTAAGAAAATGGTAATAGTATCTGAAGGTTATCATTATAGTTAGGTATTTTATTACCTATTGATATGAAAAATAATATAAGGACATTACCATATAAATAATGGTTTCCAACATATCAACAATATTATGGTTATATAACATCTTGAATAACTCTTTGTAAACATGATATGATGATACAAAAGTATTATTAATGTTGGGTATATAGAAACCACATTCACAATAATCCCACTTTTAAATGATGCCACTTTATAAGAATCAGTTTACTATCTATCACATGATAAAACAATGATTCTACTGAATAATTGATTGAGTAATTGGGCCAACAATATCTTCATTGATGGCTACACTTCTATCCATGACATCCCTTCTTTTAGTAAAATATCCATAAAGAGATGTTATAATTGAGTGCATCGATTCTTTTCCTCTATCCAAACATTTACATCCTAGATAGTAAAATTATCATAAGATTATAATAAGTTTTATTATAATGATACTTTAATTTCTATGTATTATTCCATGAAGTGGTACACATTATTGTGTATTTAATACTGCTTCATTAGCTACATCAGAAACCACGCTATTCTCTATATTTAAGGATATATCTATTATTGGAAATGATATATATCTTTAATATTATATTGTCCTTACTGTGATATTAAATAATATTGAACTATAATAAGGCTAGTTTTTTTCCATTATATTTTTTTTCTTTCTCTCGAGGTATTTTTTATATAAACCTTACGCTGTTTGTGGGATAGTTTTGATTTCATCCCAGGAAGTTCTAGTTGATTTATCTCATATTTTCCTTCTATAATTTATGTGTTGGAAATTTCCAATCTATTAGCTAGCAAGAAATATGTTGCACTAGCATCTCTAAATCTTATGGATTTATACTCCCCATTTAAATATCTACCTGTATCTCATGGATTTCTTCATTGAGATATTTAAGTAATATAAAAAATGATAAATTCCCTATTGAAATATTCAATCTTTTTTTCCAATAACTCATCGGTGTATATATGTTGACATTGCCAATGAAATGCATAGATCTACCTTATTAGATCTTATTCCCAAGATCTTGGGTCACTAATTCAAGTAAATATTTTTAAGTATTCTTTAAATATAGTTTTAACAAACTATATGTCTTATAAAACATTTACATTTGATATCAATGTTTTTTTAGAACTACGATGCTTCCAATAATCCTTATTGACACTTGGAAATAACATTCAATGTTTCGAACTAGATTTCACTAAAACTATGCTCTGAGCTGGTTGGTAATTAGGCATAAAGTGTTCCACCTCATATGTTAGAATATATTGACAATAAGAAAGGGCCTAGGGTGTGATAGTGGTAAGAATTTTCACTATTATTAGAGTAAGAAAACAATGGAAATAGTTAAGTATCATACACAACAATAAATAAATATAGTGAAGAAGAAGTAAACAAACTAATTATAAAAATTTCTAATAATAAAGGAATAATATATTAAACCCTGAATATCCATGCCATACATACCACATTGGTCACCCACTAAACCCACTATATAGATACATCATTATAAAATTATCTGAAATAAAAGTTTGTGGCCCTACTACAAACTCACATGCAGACAATGCACCCAGTCTCTAGAAATTGTTGAACTACACTGACCCAATTATAAGGACCCACACGAGAAGCTCCACATGATGATGGATCTTCGGGACTCATCCAAATCCACCATGAAAACAATGATCAACCTAAATATAAACCATATGGTCTACACGTACACCAGAGTGCACATGCAGGGGTGAGAAATAATCTCAGTAGGACACCCCGATGATGAACCTATCAATACGATGTAATAAGTTCATGAATAATCAATATAATCCTCCTATCCAAGACCCATTTTAAAAGATAAGTAAAATGAATAATGTGTAGCCACAGTTGAGCCAATGGTTCGTAATCCTGGTCAATAAGGCAAGTGAAAAAATGGATGTCCATATCTATGTTTGTATACTTGTATAGTCCAATACCTATATATATAAACATAATTATTAAAATTCGTGAGAATGTTGAATGATATACCATAAAATAAAATAGTAGTCAATCCTTTGGTCTGGGATCCCAATCACCTAGACATCTTGTGCAATGGAATTGAGCTAGAAATTTTCCAACTAAATCTGTGTATCATTAAGTCTATATATGGTTCCATAGTCCCAATCATCACATATATGCTCCATGGAATGCCAAAAAATATCTCTTATTAAGAAACATCACCACATGGGGTACTCTTCCTACACTTGGGTTCACCGTACTCACCTCCAATCAATATAAGGAAGGATTCCCCGGATGTACATTCAAATATCCACTGAAGGGAAACAAGTATAAATTATCCTGCTAATACAATGTAAATAAAATCCCATGTTTATGCCCTAGGTCTCGGTACATAGGTGGTCATCACAATGAAAATCAGATGAACACTATGGGTCTGACCCATAGGACATCTGTAAGGAGATCTCAGCAGTGAGAAGTTATGCCCACCCCTTGAGATCCAAATGTAATTGTCAATCTTTGGAGTGATACACAATGCCAAACCAACCTAAAAAAGTGAAGTCTCATAAGCCTGATTCTAGATATAATATCTAGACCTGCTCATCATATCACAAATTGAGAAGACCATAGTCATCCTCTATAAGAAATAAGTCAATGAGAGAATCTTCATCCTCTTTATACAATAAGCGGAGTAGATATAAATCATCCACCAAAAAACCTGGGTTGAGGAGCGCATAATAATTCTCATTTATCCCACACATACAAGAGAGTGCAATCATCCTTTTCACTCGGGAGATTGGAATCATCCCTGAGTATCATTACATAGTTTCCCATATCAAAATATATTTGTAGTTGGTTGAACATCAAGATACTGAGAAACGTGTTTGGAAACCCCAATAGTATAAGAATAAAAATTATATGCTCAATGTCCAAGTCCAAGGTAGTACCTCTAGATATACTATTAAAGATAATAAATAACATGGATCAGAATCCAGATACCAAGAAAGCATGTAAGGTCATCCCAACGAATAGGATGGATCCGAAGAAGATGTATCAGGAATCACAAAGAGAAAAAATGGTGCATTGTGCTGATATCAATATCCACAAACTAGGAACCACCTATAGTAATCATCTCTACATCATCAATAAATAGGTGAAATAATGTAAATAAAAGAGGGAGGGTGGTCAAATTCTTAATCGCAAAACTACTTCCATATCCCCTATGTGTTAAAAGTCCTGTATAAGTTCTAATGTGACACCCAATACCATCTCTACCAAAACATAATTTACTATCTCATGGTTAGTAAAATATCAGGGAACCCAATGAGTTCCTTAAGTAAAACACGAAGAGGAATCGAACTTGGGATCCTTTAGAGAAAAGGTAAAGGAGGAATCCGAGATGAAATCCTCAAGGTATATGAAAAAGAGAAGAAATCCTACTTGAGATCCTCTATTGGGAAGGAAAGGGAGGAATCCTATAAGGCATTCTTGAATGAAAATAAAATAGTTACTTCATACATGGGATCCTAAAAATGGTAAATAGGTAAATGGATCCTTCACATGATTCTCAAAATGGTCAACAGGTAAAGGGATCCTACACAGAACTCCCTAGGTTGTATTGTACGTAAAGGAATCCTAAAAGGGATCCTTAACAAAATCATGATGTTAGAGGCATCCTATAAGGGATCCTCTAGGTTGAAATGTAAACTGAGGAATCATTCAAGGGATCCTCAGAATAACTGAACTCACAACCTCTTAGGCATTAAGGGAACATCTCACTAGGGATACATCCTCAAGGGAAAATATACAAAGGAACTGGTCAATAGAGATAGTTCATGGCTCATCTCAAATCAAAGGTACTCAAAATATGTTGGTTATAACACCCGACCAATCACTCTCATTTCCTTTCTCTCCTTTAGGAGAAGACTGAATTCGATAACTGGAGGTGGAACCTATCCATTAAGTAAAATTACCTAAAATCTACATAGGATTTCTTAAATCACTTGATGGATATTAAAATCAAGATCTATGTGAAAATATAATTAGAAAGAATATTTATAAGTCCAATTCTGTCTTATGTATGAAAATATTGGAAAACACAAAATGTGTTGAAAATGGGATAGTACCAGGCATTTCACTCTGAAGACATGATGTGTACTCCCAACACCCCACCCAGGTGTGTACATCCACCAAACTGGTCATGGAAATGGGAAAGTACTTGAAATTGAAGGCTTCTACATGTCGTGTTACCCTACATGTGGTACATTCTTCTGTCCCTCAATTGGCATGGCCTTGTACTTTGGCATGGAAATGTACTTTTAAAATGCGTAAGAGTCACATGAGGTATGGCCGTGTAATCTAGAAGGGCATCATGGTCTGGTACTCGGCTACATGCCTGTGTACTAGTACATAGTGTGCACACCCCATACATGACACATAATTCCTAAAATTTATCTTCCCAATTTTGGAAGATCACATAGAATTTGTTCTCAGAACCAAACACTATGTTTGGGGGTTTTCCAGAATGAAAAACTCCAAACATCCATGAAACCCTCATTTCTTCCTCAAAAACAAAAGATCAAACTAGATGGGGCCATAAGAAAACATATATGAGGATTGAAACATTAAAATGAGAAAATTAATTGAATTTTTAAAATAATTATAAATTAACATCCTCTAGGAAGAATCTTCCAAGGATTCATCCGTTTCTATATTCCACATTTTCTACAAGATCATCCGACAGGTCTTGAGATCCACATCAATATCCCTCTTCCCTACTCTCTAACTCTCCCTCTTTTTTCCTATAATGTAACGGAAGATCCCATATGAGGTGTCATTTAAGAATCCATAGTAGAAAATAATAAAATAAAAAGAAAATACAGAAAAGGATGAAAAGAAAAGAAAAAGAAAAGGGCCCCAGCTAACCTGAACACCCTACTAGAGTTTTTTCCATGTCTAGGAAATAATCCCCATTGTAGACTTTACATTGGAGATAGAATCTCTATACAATGGTCTATTCAAAAGATATTGTTGAATGAACATTTTCTTATAATTTATTGTTTTTATAAATAAAATTAATATATTTATCATTCATCTAAAATTTTAACAGCTCGGAGTACCACCAAATTTATTTCATTGTGTAAAAACCATTTTCTGGGACCAATAGTCTGGCCATAAAAATTATCCATGATCTTTTTCTAGAGAAAAAAGACCTTTTTACCTCTTATAATAAAATGGATGAAAAAATTGAAATTTATTCTCCAAATTGTAGTATAGAAAAACATGGGTCATTAAAACATCCCTCCAATAAAAATTTAGTTCCCAGAGATGCATGGAAATAAGACGAGAAGCCATGATCTTAAATCGCTAATCTTCACAAACAACCTATCTAGAATATCCAACTACTAGTCTCATTACCTCAATAACTACCTCATACATGGGATAAATTAAACTATGACCAATCTCATAAACCCTACCATAGGAATACCCTTATTATTCTTTAAAAAAAATTAGAGCACAAATTCCCATAGAAAATTCCAATGATCAACTGAAAATTAAGGACACTATCCTCAAACTACAGACGGTTCACTACCTACCATATGGTTTACCATAAAAATCTCATAGATCATGATATCAACAAGCTTCCATCCTCAACCAGGGAAGATAATTTGAAAAGAAAAGGATCTCAGTGTAGGGTTGACTCTCTCCTAGTGAAAAAAATGATCCAAGATAACACCTAGTCACTCACCAATTTTTATCAGAACAATACCACATGAAACCGAAATTTACCTAAATCAACTGGCTCATAGTGCAGCGAGTCATCCATTATATGGATAAGTTGGTTTTTCTACAAAAAAAAATTATTTTTGTTAATCTATGATCTCCATTGTAACTCCTATTAAAATATACCTTACCTATGCCACAATTTTATCCCACGACCACCTATCACCCAACTTCATTCCATTCACATGAGTCTACCTATGTTCTGACAATAGTAGAAAGAATGAAAATTATTTTTGACCGGTCCAGGAACCCAAACATGAATACCCATATAATATAGTATTGATACCAAATCACCTTAGTCTCTAATAAAAATATTAAGGTGTTAACATGACTATAATGAAAAACTCGATCTCCTATATTGCCTCAATAAAAAAACAAGCATAAACCAAACTCAATTACTAAAAAGGTATTCATAATCCCATGCCAACATCACTTATATAGGTTTACCTTGAACAACATACTCATTGACCGATGAGGGTATGATTTAAAATTAAGGACCTAATGTTCTCCCAACTAGCCCTACAGGTAAGTATCAAAATAGGGACACAAGGTCCAAATATATAACAACCCTGCTCTTTATTACACACTTCAACATGATTTATTACATAAACATGCACTTAAGAAAAAACGAAAATCTATATTTATAGTGTATTGGAAAGTAAAAAAGACACCTAAAAACTTAGGAACTAAAAATAGAACATCTTTATTGAAAAATTCCTTTACATGACCACAACATTCCCTCATACTTAGCATTGCATAGGGTAACCTGAGGACATACATGTGAAAATGTTAAGCTATAAATTCTAGTAATGGGAGTCAAAAAGGCATAACATGAAGAATAAATTACATGTTAGGCATTAGGAATACCATTGGAGAATAGGAGAAACATTAAAATAAAGTCATGATATAGCAGGATTATCACAATGTGGAGATTTGGAAACAACATTTAACATTATATTAGCATGAGCAAAGGCTCATTGCACATTGAGCATGAGTAAACCCCCATTTAACCTGAATTAGAATAATTAAACCTCATTGAACTTGAATTAATACGAGTAAACCCTCATTTTACATGGTGCTTCATGATACTATTCTTTACCCAATGCAATTGGGCGCTATCTGGGTGTACCCTTTATAAAAATTTCATTTCATGCATAAGTTTGGAACATGGATCATACAATATGGATTCATTAAAAACCATAATTTATTCCATGAATAGGATATATGGAATACATAAATTTAATTCCTCAATCAAATAGTACATGTTCATAATTGTGAATACCCCTGATAGGGAATTGGGTATGGTATTCACTTACACGATTATTTTGGAATGGAAATATTGGTGTATCTTCGGCAGCATAATGACATCAAATATAAACTGTAAAATTGGTTGAGAAGAAAGAAAATGGGTATCTCATAATTAAAACACATGGAGGGTAGTATTTAGAAGGTAATAAATCATACAAAAACATTTTTAATTGAAAATAATAGGTTATAACATAATTATGAAACATGGAAAAAAAATGAGAAAGGAAGAAATACCTTACTTGGAAGTGTGATCCCAATAACTTGAAAGGTGCTTGATAGAGGCTTCTTTGGAGCTTGGGGTACCTTGGGAGGATTTTAGAGAGAGTAGGGCAGGGTATGGACGTTCTAAAAGGGTTTTGAGTGAAGGTAAGTGGGATAATATGTGGTTTTATATAAGAAAAGAGAGGGAATTCTTTATTATTTAGGTTTTGGACACTATAGATTAAACTAACCAAAACCACAAACCAAACCATTGTTTTCCAATATTTCTTTTCCAAAAAAGAGTCAAAGAAATTATTTTATAAGTACAATGGACGAACATATTAAAATATTAGACTTGTTTATGTGGAGGTGAGTCACACTTTCAAGGAAATCATTTTAAAAAATTAAAATGATTTATATATCTTGGAGGGTCCAATAAGGCACCATATAATTATTCAAAAAACTACAAAATCACATTATTTTAATGTTAAAACATATATTTATCGAATATAATTTTCTTAGTATTTTATTACATCACTATTGGGTCATTATGATGTTAGAAAACATATTATATATTTAAATAGTATTTAATTTTTACCCAAAAATTAGACTGTCTCAAAACATTATGAAAAACTATTCATTAGATAATTTAGTTTTCCAGAATCCAATAATAATATTTATTTTATATAAATAGTTTTCTAAATATGTCAATTATTACATTTAAAATAAAAATAGAAATTTATCAAAAATTAATGGGTGTTGACAAAAACTACTATCAAACCTTAATAAAAATTACAATTGTATTCATAAACATTATACAATCATTTATATTTAATAAAAATTAATTGAGTAATAACATTTTATTAAAATATTATTCAATTAAAAAATACATTAGTTTAACAAAGTAGATTTCATAATTGAATATAATCTAAAAAGTTTATTTGTGATTTAAAAAACATTTACAAAAAAATAATAATAAAATGAATGTATATTCTTTATACAAAAATAATGTACAAAATCATAATGATAGGGTCTTATTACATAACCCCTTATAACACCCCCATAAGCCCTAAGGGTATGGTGCACGATGGTGACAAACTCTGGGGGTGGCTTAGATAAAATTTCTCGAGTGGTAATCTCTATAAACTTCCATTTATCCAATTGGAAATTCCATTCAATATTAACATGTTGAAGATTGTCTGGGGATTATTCATGAAAAAAGTCCAGTTATTCCACCACCTTTTTGAGCACTAAAATGGTATTCATATGGAGAAATTCTGTTGGATGAGTCCATCTCTTCATTGGTCCACGTAAATTTTATTCATTAATGTACTTATATTTATTCAAATCATGTGGTCACCATTCAACAACTATATTAGCAAAGGTAACAATTCTTAACGGTATTTTAAAATCCAAAAACATCAAACCAAGGAAATACATATGTAGAGAACCAAAGCTTTTCGTACATGGACATGACATTACTTTTGCGGAAAACTTAATACATTACAAAAATAGACGCCCAAAGACTGTATTAGTTTAGTGTCATTAGAAACTCGGAACATAATCTTCTAATCATGGTGAAAGATCATCGACATATCCCATAAATATATTCCCCTTTGGTTTTCTTATCTAAAACCATTATTTATATCCTGGGGAAAAGAAGACATAAAAAGGGTGAGCTCAAATGATCAGTAAGGGTAAATATGGAGAACCTAAAACAATCCATAAACATTTGAACGTAATTACATGAACATAAAACATAAAAATCAAGAGTAATGACATAAATTATGGAATTACAGAAGGCATAGATCATAAAGGAACATTAACCATGATAAAATAACATGGAAATAAAACATGTAATTGTGGAAACCATTAAGCACATGTTATAATTTCCATTGTAGCCATAGGGGGACAAAGTCCATTACTGAACCGGGTTCACTTGCCGTTCCAGGAATGTATATCTCATGAGATATAAATATTTACCAAATGCATTGGAGGGAGATATAGGTCCCACCCATCTCATAATGAAATCATTCTTTCTTGGGCCACAAAATAAACATAAATCATTCATTATAACCCAATGAATAACATAGGTTTCATAAACATCATTCCATCATAACATAATCCATATAAAACAATGGATATCATTTCATCATAAACAAAATCAAACCATGTCAATAATAGGGACATTATACTTGAATCATGACCATATTAAAGAATGTCTTCTTAGATGGAAAATAGTCTCGATAGAACACTTGAAATGAATTTTCGAGGAAAATATCCTTTCTTCTTCAAAATCATTTTCATTTCTCAAAATACCATGAAATTTTAAAAGAAAATTATTTTTTTTGAAAATCATCATGATATCCTGTACATGAATCTTCATGAAAATAATGAGTTATGAAACCGAAAAAACCTGTTCATGCCATATAAGTTAAAAATAACATTCTCCTCGTACTTTTAACGGAAAAGTAAAAAATTACCATGTATTGTAAACAAAAGAACACTTCATTCCATAACACAAAGTAAACGTCAAAGAGGGGTAAATATGACTTTAAAAATACATGGAATAATATGAAACACTTTATGAAAAAAAAATTATGGACATGGATGAAAAATATAACCCCAGTAAACACTTACGTATAAGAAATATCAGATAAAAATGAGATTTGAAAAATTATCCATTACCTTATGTACAATTTATTCTATATGTGTAAGAGACTCCTGTATAGTGGGTCTAAAAATATTATTAACTTGTAACAGAATCATAATAAAATTTATGATATCATATATGATTCATTTAAGACTTTATATTACCCGTTCATTTTTCAATTCCATGTTAAAGCAGCGTTTTGGGTAAAATTGTATCATTTATCATCTGTGTTTTCACTTCAAATTATTCATATGATTACTCAGATCATGATTACATACTTCCAGAATGTAAAACATGATTTATTTATAATATATTTTCAAAATATACACACATATATAATAGATCGATAAATGGAAATAAATACACCGTTCATAGAGACGGTAGGCCGTACGTACGAATGAACGCTGTTTTCGTTTCCTTTTTAAATTGATTGGAAGTAAGTAAGTAACATATATATAAATACAATATCATTAATATGTCATATATTTCATTATTATTTATTACATATACTTTATAATAATTCTTGAATGGTTAACTTGGAGAATGAATCTCAATGCGTCGTAGAGATGGTAATCCGTAAGTACTCACGTGTGATGATATCGTTCCCATAATTGTTGAATGGAATTAGAGTGGATGATATAATATCTGATAATTAGTATCATGTCATAATAAACATATATAGTTATTATTTACACCATTATACCCATCCAAGTATGGTGGTGGTGGAAAAACATATTACACCACGGCGTGTAGACAGTATTCCGTACGTACGCACACACAGTGATTTTGATTTCCATAGGATGGATAGAAGGTGAAATAGGGTTGGTTCATATTCATAATAACATATCATGATATTAGTGATACTGAATTTTTTACTTTATTATGAGACAAAAAAATAATATTATGTATAAGAAGAAATGAATTTGATAGAATCGGTAATTGATATTATCTCTTCTTCAACACGCCTCTTCTAAACTTTCTCTTTGGGCACTAAATTTTGTTTTTGAAGAGAACCAGGACCTCTAGTATGTTTCTAGGAAATTAGAGAAGCGAAATGGTCAGGTTTTGGCCGAGCTTGAAGGTACAATCTGGTGTGAGAAGGAGAGGGAGGAGGTGCCCTTATATAAGGGAGGAGAAGGGCATCTTTGGAAACATAAGAAATATTAATTTATAATAAATTCAAACCCCACATAAAAACCTAAATGACTAAAATACAAAGCGTAGATGGGATATGGTTGTAATATAATCAACCAATAGGATTTATAAATGTTGGTAATTTATTTTAAACCTTATCATTTTGATTTATCCTTATTTAATCTATTTAATTTTATTTGTGTTAATAATGTTATAAATTTTATATGGTCAAATATACTTACTTAAGTGTTGTTAATTATACATAATTTGATACTTTATGACATGTTAGATCCTATTAATTTTAATTTGTAATTTGTAAATATTTTCGTGATTTTTAAACAATTTAATAATATAAAATATCAATAGTGTCATGTTTGACACTATTCATTTATTTGAATTTAAATAAAATCCACATAGAATATATTTAAAAAAAAATATTTATTATATTACTAAAAAGTCATATTAATCTAAAAAATTAGTGGATATTATTAGTTATCTCATATATTATTTATTTTAATATATTTAATATCATTTCAATACTGGAAATATAGACAATACCAACGGTTTGAAACCATTGGTATAGGCTGGAAAACCATTGGTATAAGATATACCAACGGTTTCCCAAAGCGTAGGGAAGTAAGGTATTAGGAAAGACTTTTACCAACGGTTTAAGGAAAACCATTGGAAAAAGGTGGTGGAAGTTTTAATCTACCAACGGTTCCTCTAAACAGTTGGCAAATGGATTTACCGATGGTTTAAAACCGTTGGGAAATTCATATTTTTGAGCTTATACCAACGGTTTAAAACCGTTGGTATAGTTTTTTACCAACAGTTTATATACACTGTTGGTATATATTCATATATGATCAAAGAATACCAACGATTTTAAAATATTGGTATAGCTTTTTACCAACGGTTTAGATAAACCGTTGATATATATTCATATATTCTCAAAGTATACCAATGGTTCTAAACTGTTGGTATTGGGTATTTTCACAAAAAAACCAGTATCCTGCATACAGGTTCCTCCCCTTGATACAACTGCATAAAAAACATCACAAATAACATCTTGAAATATACTTCAAACACCACAAAAAATTTTGAAATAGCACAAACAAACACATGAAAACATCACTCTTCTAACCATGCCATGTACTACAATTCCCCATTTCAATATTTATATGACAACAACTCTTCAAATTAACCTAGTTCAATTTATTGGGTTCACACATATCAATTTTTTCTTACTCAAAAAGGTGATTATTATGATAGAAATTGGTGCATGAGGGGTATGTGTGATAAAGTGAATTAATAATGTGGTTAATATTTGTGCATCATCTAGAGTGATGCATGACTTGCATTGAATGTGATGTGGGGGGATGTCCAGAGAGGGGAGGGGGTTGTCCAGAAAGAGGGGAGGGGAGATTTCCAGGGAGTGAGTATGGGGGTCATGGAGAATGTGCAATAAGGATTTGTATCCAAATTATAGCATATCATCACATGAATTTGATGAGCATGAGCTAATAAGCTTACCAAGTCATTCATATAGTTCAAGACATACAGAAATGGAATAATCTCAAATAACATTGCATGATCAAAGAAATAAAAATAGGCATGTGAAATAAACATGCCTACATTTAAATATCATCCATGAGGTATAACATTTAATGAAATTGTAATAGAATTATACATAAGGCATACGAGTCTCATTTACTTCCATACACTGCGGTAAAAAGGGAAAATCTTATTCATGTTCAGGGGGCTGTCCGGGGTCCAAGGAGGAGGGTGGGGGGGATATCCAGGGTCCAGGAAGGGGGGTGGGGGGGGGGGCTGTCTAGGGCTATCTGTTCACATCACATTTGACTCATGGATCGTTGGCCTGAAGTTTCAATAGAATTCGAATGTGTTTGGTCAGTTTGTCGTATGTCAGTTGTTGATTTCACTTAAAATTATGTCCATTTTCAACAAAACAGAGGTACTTTGAGTGGTTTTGGCAACACTGGGACTCGGATTGAGGTAGGGTTGACTCGAACATGTCACATATGAGACATGGATCATTGTGAAAAAGTATAAACACAATCAGAAGCTGTTTGTTCGGGTTGGTGTATGCACATAAAATATGGTCCATTTTAAACAAAATACATACAGATGGAGTGATATCGGCCACACTGTGCTTTGGATTGATCTAGGGTTGACTCATACACATCACGTATAACCCATGGATTATTTTTCTAAAGTGTCAACACAATACGAAGCCGTTTGGTCGGTTTCCCATACGTTAGTTGTTGATTTCACTTAAAAATAAGTCCATTTTGAACAAAAGAGATGAAGTTTGAGTGGTCCCGGCCACACCGTGACTTGTATAGAGGCAAATTTTACTCTTACATGTCACATTTGACACATGGATCGTTTTCCTTAAGTTTTAACATAATCCGAATGTGTTTGGTCGGTTTGTCGTATGTTAGTTGTTGATTTCACTTAAAATGAAGTCTATTTTTAACAAAATAGAGGCACTTTGAGTGGTGTCGGCCACACCGGGCCTCTAATTGAAGTGGGGTTGACTCATAAACATCAAATTTGAGTCATGGATCATTGTTCAAAAGTATCACTACAATCAGAAGCCATTTTTTTGGTTTGGCGTATGTACGTAAAATATTGTCCATTATAAACAAAATACCTACACGTGGAGTGTTGCCGGCCACACCGCGCTTCGGATTGAGCCGTGGCTGACTCTTACACATCACATATAACCCATGGATCGTTTTCCTAAAGTGTCAATAAAATATGATGGCGTTTGGTCAGTTTCTCGTATGTCAGTTGTTGATTTCACTTAAAAATAAGTCCATTTTGATCAAAAGAGAGGGAGTTTGAGTGGTCCTAGCCACACCGCGCCTCAGATTGAGGTGAAGTTGACTCTTACACATCACATTTGACCCATGTATTGTTTTCCTTAAGTTTCAATTGAATCCGAATGCGTTTGGTCAGTTTGTCGTATGTCAGTTGTTGATTTCACATAAAATTAAGTCACTTTTTAACAAAACAGAGGCACTTTGAGTGGTGTTGGCCACACCGGGACTCAGATTGAGCCGGGGTTGACTCTTACACATCACATATGAGTCATTGATCATTGTGCAAAAGTATCAACACCATTAGAAGCAGTTTGATCTGTTTGACGTATGTATGTAAAATATTGTCCATTTTAAATAAAAGAGGGATAGTTTGGGTGGTTTCGGACACACCGCACCTCGGATTGAGGCAGAGTTGACTCGTACC
Organism: Viscum album; assembly: GCA_963277665.1. NCBI lineage: Eukaryota > Viridiplantae > Streptophyta > Magnoliopsida > Santalales > Viscaceae > Viscum > Viscum album. The sequence continues at coordinate 1,180,412,759 of OY728152.1, read as the reverse complement.
CGTCAAATATGACCCATGGATCGTTTTCCTAATGTTTCAATAGATTCGGAATGCATTTGGTTGGTTTTTCGTATGCTAGTTGTTGTTTTCACTTAAAATTAAAGTCATTTTGAACAAAAGAGAGACATTTTGAATGGTACCATCCACACTGTGCCTCGGATTAATGCAGGGTTGACTCGTACACATCACATATGACCCATGGATCATTTTACTATAGTATCAATAGAATCCAAATGCATTTGGTTGGTTTACTGTATGTCAGTTGTTGATTTCACTTAAAATTAAGTCCATTTTTAACAAAATAGAGGCATTTTGAGTGGTGTCGGCCACAACGAGCCTCGTATTGAGGCGGGGTTTACTCGTACACATCAAATTTGACTCATGGATCAGTTTACTTATGTTTAAATATAATTCGAATGCGTTTGGTTGGTTTGCCGTATGTCAATTTTTGATTTCACTTAAAATTAAGTCAATTTTTAACAAAACAGAGGCACTTTGAGTGGGGTTGGCCACACCGGGCCTCGAATTGAGGCAGGGTTGACTCATACACATCACATATGAGTCATGGATCGTTGTGAAAAAGTTTTAACACAATCATAATCTGTTTGATCGGTTTGGAATATGTACGTAAAATATTGTCCATTTTAAACAAAAGAGGGACAGTTTGGGTGGTTTCGGCCACACTCTACCTTGGAGTGAGTCGAGGATGACTCGTACACATCAAATATGACCCATGGATCATTTTACTAAAGTTTAAACAGATTTGGAACTCATTTGGTTGGTTTTCTTGTTTTCCAGTTGTTGTTTTCACTTAAAATTAAAGTCATTTTGAACAAAAAAGAGTCATTTTGAATGGTACCGTCCACACCGCGCCTCAGATTGAGGTGGGGTTGACTCGTACACGTCACATATGACCCATGGAGCATTTTTCCTATAGTATCATTAGAATCCTAATGCGTTTGGTAAGTTTACTGTATGTCAGTTGTTGATTTTACTTAAAATTAAGTCCATTTTTAACAAAACAGAGGCATTTTGAGTGGTGTCGGCCACACCGAGCTTCATATTAAGGCATGGTTGACTCGTACACGTCACATTCGGGGGGTGTCCGAGGGGATTTCCGGGGTCCAGGGAGGAGGGTGGGGTGGATGTCCGAGGGGGCTGTCTGGGGACCGAGGAGGAGCGTCGGGGGCTGTCCAGGGTCCTGGGAGGAGGGTGAGGGGGGTGTCTGGGGGGTGTCCGGGGGGCTGTCTGTGGACCACGGAGGAGGGTGGAGGGGCTATTCGGGGGGATGTCTGGGGGGAAGCCCGGGCACCAAAGAGGAGGGTGGGGGGCTGTCAAGGGGGATGTCTGGGGTCCAGGGAGGAGGATGACATGTCAGTGGGAGGGGAAGGGTCTAGTCCGGTACGCGGAGATGATCGTCTACCTCTAGTACGAACCTCCATCGTACCATCGACCTAAGCACTGAAATAATGGAATAATGAAAAGTGAACATAGATATGTACCTGTAAAATATACACATAGACAGCACATAGCCGCATCATGTCATAAAAAATAACACCAAGGATCCGACAAAATAGAAGCAGTCATTTAGAGTAATGACAAGTACACATACAGATCAGAAGAAGCTAAAAAATTATTGCATACATGCCATGTTTATTTCCTCAAACAAAGTAAAAAATGAAAAATTATGAAACTCTAGAACATGGGTTGCCTCCCAGGAAGTGGTAAGTTTTACGTCTTCATCCAGATGGATGGACACTGGTCAATCGTCTTGGTCCATCAGCTCTGAACTCCTATGCCTCTTACAAGAACTGGTGGCCGTGTAATCAAGCTCACAGGGATGCTTAGTGGGATTGATAACTTCAGGAGCATAGCGTGCATGACTCTGGTGTGAAGTAAGAGAATCTGGTGCTCGGCATTAGCCAAACGCTTAGTGGGATTGATCACTTCAGGAGCATAGCGGGCGTGAATCTGGTGTGGAAGTAAGAGAATCTGGCACTCATCATTAGCCAGACACTGAGTCACCAGTCATATGAGGTCATATGGAGACATGACGTGCACATCGATGATCATGGAAGAGGAAGACAAGCTAGACATTGTTGGTTAAGCTACATCCACAAATAGATTCATTTTTATATATTGGAACCTTTATTATTTTTTGTCCCATTTTTAGAAACAATTAATGTGTGGAAATTGTGAAAAATAACTTATCGGATATATAAAAATGGATTTACTCGTGGACATGATGCATAATATCTCAAATATTCCTCATTATATCCTAATTTGAAATTTTAATCCATTATCAAATGTCTTATATCAATTTATTTTTATTTTGATCCTTAAGGTTGAGAGCTTTTTGTAAAATATAGCCAAGGGAGGATAGACTAGTGACTTGGCATACAATTGGATGCTATGTGGTGAAAACCACATTATAAGCATTGTTTAGGATATTATTGAGGTGGTTTGAGGATAAAATCTATCTTTTTAGAGAAAATCCAGCATGTCCAAGTTTGGTAGTCAATGTTTTGAAGTGGGGGGTATTTGGTGGTTGAGGAGGGGGGTGTCCAAGGTCTAGGAGGAGGGGTGGAGGGCTGTCCAGGGTCCAGGAAGGGGGGTGGGGGCTGTCCAGGGTCAAGGAGAGGGGAGAAGGGGCTGTCCATGGTCCAGGAAAGAGGGGGGGGGGGGCTGTCCAGGGTCCATCGAGGAGGGGGCTATCCAGGGTCCAAGGTGGAGGGTGGGGGGCTTCCTAGGGTCTAGGAAGGAGGGGGGACTATACAAGGTCTTGGGAAGAGTGTGGAGGGGGGTTTTCCAGGGTCCAAGAGGGGGGCTGTCCAAGTTTCAGGAAAGAGGGGGGGTAGGCTGTCCATGTTCCAGGAGGGGGGGACTATCCAGGATCCAAGAGGGGGGGTGTCCAGGGTCCATGAGGAGTGGAGGCTCTGTTAAAGGGAGAAAATACCCAAATAATTCATTGAAAAATAACTAAATTGAATCCAAAAAACATCACAATTCCAATCCATCACCCAACCAACATCCAATTCATCCTCAATATCACCAACCTTCGTATACCATAAACAACACAATCTAGTTTATAACAAATTAAAACAGAAAACAAAAATAATAGATGAAAAACATTAAAAATAAGGTAGTACTTACAGATTTAGAGTGTATAACTACAAAATTATTTGATTTAAGATGGATCTATGAGTGGAACAAGTTTTTGAGTCTTTTTATAGAGAGATCCTCACATTTAGGTCAAATCAAAATAGAAAAATGAAAAAATAGATGATGAACATTATAACTAAGGTAGAACTTACAGATTTGAAGTGTAGAACATAAAAATTTTTTAATTGAAGAGGATGGATGGAGTTTCGAAGACTGGGCAACAAGAGAGCGTCAGAAGAGCTTCAATTTTAGGGCTGAAGTCAGCCGAACAGAGAATTGGGGGAGAATTGGGGGTTCTGTGTATTTAGAGGAACATTTCCCCAAAGTCTTTTTAAAACCGTTGGGAAATCTATGATTTATCAACGGTTCACTAAAACCGTTGGTAAATATGGTGGAATTGGGAGATATCCCCACAGTTTTATCAAACCATTGGAAAAAATGGGTTCTATTGGGAGATATCCCAACGGTTTGATAAAACCGTTGGAAAAAAGTTGTGTACTCTACAAATACCAACGGTTTTCTATAACCGTTGGCATTAAAGTGTTGGTATAGCCCTCTATTCCAAGAGTGATTATTTGATATTTCTCATAATAAAATAATTATTACTATATTTTTGTATAATTATTTAATATACTTATTTATTGAATAAAAATTAAAAATAAAATACTACGATGAAGATATATATAATATAGTTCGTAATAATACTTTTAGTCTAATTTTTCTTCTAAAACAACAAACTTTTAAAATTTTTCCTCTATTAATGTTTAAAGGTGACAACTTTGACATCATTTAAAATAAAATAATATAAATGTCATAATCTGTTTTACAAGGCTCCAAATGTTCCATAATTCGTCCCTTGGATGCTTAGGGTATACATATACTCGACCAAGAAGGTTTGGTCGAGTTTATGGTCCATGTGAGGGGTATTATTGTTGTAATAAGACCTATATTGATGATTTTTTACTAAATAAATAATTTCTCCATTATTAAGGTATAAGATATTAAGGTAATTAAATATATCTTACAAATTACAAATAAATTACCATAATAAATAAAAAACTTATATCTTTCAAATTAGTATTTATAATTGAATTTATATTCTATATAACCTTATATTAAAAATACTTTAATTATTAAAGTTTGAGTGAGACATATTTCACTTTCTTTAAAATAAAATAATGTAATGGTCTTAATAACATCCGTGTGGGTTCCAATGGATTCCATTTCAACCCAAATATTCTTTAGGAGGAAATATAATCATCTAATTATATTAATAAAAGTGTTAGGTAAATTGTATAATATTATATTTACACTTAATTACCTCATTTACCTTTAACTATGGTAAACAAAATTTAACGTAGTTACTATACATAGTGCCCAAAAATAAAAATTAACCTATTAACATAATTTGGACCTATTGATTCCAAATATGGAATCCATTTTTCCAAATTCAAATCACAGAAGTTTCAGAAATTATTTTAAAATTAATCCTATTGTTAAGAAAATGAATTTTAAAAGTTAAAACATTGCAAAAGATTCAACTGATTTTACCTATGAATTCAATGTAAAATCAATGATAATGACATATATTATATTAAATGGTAAAAATATACTATACTTATATTTTAAAACCATTCAATATTATAATTTAACCATATAAAATATTATGATGAAAAAAGATTTTTTTAATTAAAATATAGCGTGTTTTTACTATGCATTAAAATATGAAAGTTATCAGAATAATATGAAAAATTTATCCAAAGTAAATTTTTTATATCCTGATTCCAAAAAAGAATTTTATTTTGTCAAATTGAACTTATAAACATGTAAAAAACTATATTTAATGTGGGTGCTCAATCAAAAGGTGAAAAAACTGCATTTTTTGAAAAATACATATTTTACCCAAAAAAATTATTTTGTTCTCATACCATGTTCGAGAAAATGTGTAAGATGAATAAAATTAAAACATTAGTTAATACTATTCATAATGGCTAGTTCATAAAAATATTATAACAATATATCATCGTTTTGTGAAACCCGGTATTGCGTACAACACACGTTATCGAGGAATCTCGCTCTTGCGTGCAACACAAGCCAAGAATAGTGTTGCGTATACTACAAGATAATATGGTGTTGCATATAGTGCAGATTAATCTTGGTGTAGCATACAAAACAAGACATCAAAGAAATTAAAAAGAATATTTCTCATAAAATCTCGGTGTGTTACATTCTACCCCCCCTTAAAATGAATTTCGCCCTCGAAATTCGTTAGGGTTATAAATAGATTACTACTGAGAAGTTTCATTTATAGAAACCCACATCGTAAAAAGGAATACTAAAACATAATTTTATTAAATGAAGCATGAAACATAACGGTTACCCAAATTAACTCATCACTGGGTTTCCACATAGGAGAACATAGGTGAAAATATGGATATGGAAGAGAATTAAAACCATCAACTTCTGATAAAGAGTGGTAGAGGACAAGGCTCTGAAAAATCCAACAATCACAAATCCATAAATTTGTGATGATCTAAGGTACCATCTGATTCATCAGATATAATGGCACTAGGACAACATTTTTGGTTTTAAAGATCATTTCCTAAATGTTGAAGAATTTTTAAAAGAAATACTAACTTGATTTTAGTACAATATCACCGTTGCTCGTTCCTTGAACAATTTCCACTTCATCTATTAAAGAAATGAAGTTGAATTTGTCTTTCATGAAGTGTTAGAAGATCATGCGATAGAATGATAGGTCATTCCATCTGTCTCAAACATAAGGTTAGAAAAAGTTATATACATAAGTCCATATATGCTGAGATTAATCGTATATGGTTCCAAAAATGGACTTATATGTCATCTATCATCATGCATAATAAAATAATACTAGTTTCTACTAACCAGGGACATCTTGTAGGCTACTGGTAGGTCATAAAGTCCTGTCACACTGTGGTTGTGGGTTCGATTTCCACAACCTTGTCCGACATGATTGGTTGTTGCCCATCATGCAGGTTTTCCTTTTTTCTAAAACTTCACCATTATAACATTCCAGAAATAATATCGAAAAAGAGGTTCTAGAATTAAACAATACTATCTGATGTACATCTTAATCCATTCCAATATTTATGATTATCCAAAATACTTCTTTCCAATCTCATAGTATAAAGTAAATGATTACTAGAAATGTCATCTACCGAGCATGTGAATACCATCATTTATCATACAATATATCTTGTTGGTCTCATTACAAACATGTGAATTCCTTAATCATGTATTCTCTTGAAAAACGAATACCCATTGAACCATAGTGAAAACCTGAATGTTGTCAAAAGTTAACTCTTTACACATTCCAAAACCCCCAAGAAGTCTATATACTCAAATCATGATATCAATTTGTCCTTTTATCAATCATGAGCTCATGAATACTATCAAACATATTATTTTCTACTTATCCCTTCATTATTCACATATCATCTTCATTCCAAAAATATGTCAATCACTTTTCATGGTTATCGGTACCATAATATTATATAAAACCACAATAAATCAATACATTGATATTCCAATATTCCATGATACTATAAATTAGATACCACAACATTATTTTGGAATTTAATTACATAAACACTTAATCATTCCACCACATCGTTGTCACACTCAACATCACCAATAGTGATCACATGTGACTTTGCTTTTTTTCCTTTGCCTTAAGCGGTTTTCGATTTCGATCATCATTAACCCTTGGATTATGGAATTGGTTAGCATAATGCCCCATTTCCTTGCCCTTGTAGCATTGAAGTGTTGGTGGTGCGTTCTCTGCAGTCTTTTCTTTATTCACATCATTAGCTACCCTTTTTCCATTACTTCAACACTCAGTTGCTCGATGACCTTCTTTTCCACACAAAAAACATTTTCTAGTCCCTTTAATACTATCTCCACCATGCTTCTTTACACACTTTGAGTATAAATAAACATTCACCTTCTTTTCACCATTGTTTTGAGATTTTTCATTGAACTTCATCTTTCGTTTCTTGTCAAAACGTTGCGATGGATATGTAACACCAAATTCTAGTTCTACCTTGATAGCACAATGCACAATTTCTTCATAGTTACTGAAGTCTCTTATAGCTAATGATTTTTAAAGACTTGGTTTTAAGACATTGAAGAATTGATCAACTTTACTTTCAGGTTAGATGATAATGCCAGATGCATACCTTGCTAGCCTTGTAAATTTCACTTCTTATACACCAACAGATTCATCATCCTTCTGGTTAAGCCCAAAGAGCTCCTTTTCCATCATTTTTCAAAGAATATGAGGGAAGTACTTACTGAAAAACATGTTCTTGAACTCATCCCATTCCATGGATTCAATTTCATCTTGGGGCCTTTTATTCTTAATTAGGGTCCACCACTGGTCTGCTTCACCTTCTAACCGGTAAACAGCCAACATGAATTTTTCATGCTATGTACAAAGAAGTATGGAAAATATATTTTCAATGGTATTGATCCATTTTTTAGAAAAAATTGGATTAGAAGACCCACTGAAAGAAGGTGGATGTTGCCTCATGAAGGAATCAATATAATATTGTTCCTTTCTCTGCTCATTTGGAAGTCCAGAATGATTCATAGCTTGTGTAAGTATATCAATATGATTTTTCACTCCATCTCCCATCACATTTGGTTGTTCGGGATGACAATCATGCATTGTCTATTTCATTGATCAACACGGTTCGTTCGAGTTCCAGCCAATGTCTAAAACCCAAAAAGTACAATGTGAGAGGAAAAAATCATGCTAGGAAAACAACATAATAAAGGGGGAGTACCTTCAACATATAAAATCCTAGGATTAAGTCAAATATCCTTACCGTAATTCTAGGACTATAACCTATACATATACTTATCCCTAGAGACATCCCTAGACATACCTTATAAATATCTATAGGGATCTCACTAAAGTTTTTTGCATCCTAGTTTCCAAAGGATAACTAAACCATCACTCTAATACAAACTGTAGAGACCCAAAGCTTTCCATACATGGAAATTAAATTAATTTTGCGTAAATATTAATACATGACAAAAACAGACGCCCAAAGACAGTATTAGTTTTGTTGTCTTTGGAATCTCGAAACATAATCTTCTAATCATGGTGAAAGATTTACAACATCTTCCATAAAGGTATTCCCCTTGGGTTATCTTTCCTAAAACCTTTCTTTTAATCCTGGGTAAAAGAAATCATAGAAATGGTGAGATCAAATGTTCAGTAAGGGTAACCATAGAAAACCTAAAACAATCCATAAACATTTGAACTCAAGAACTTGAACATAAAGCTTCAAAATCGTGAGTAATGACATAAATCTTGGTAGTGCATAAGGAATAGATCATAAAGGAACATTATTAATGATAAAATAGCATTGAAATAAAACATGTAATTATGGAAATCATTAAGCACATGTTATGATTTCCATAGTAGCAAAGGCATTATTTCAAAGACCATAATAGTGGACAATGTCCATTACTGAATCGGGATCACTTGTCGTTCCAGCCATGTCTATCTCATGAGATATAAATCTTTACCCAATTCATTGGATGGAGATATAGGTCCCACCCATCTCATAAAGAAATCATTGTATCTTGTGCCACAAAATAAACATAAACCATTCATCATAACCCAAAGAATAATATGGGTTTCATAAACATCATTCCTTAATAACATAATCCATATAAAACAATGGATATCATTTCATCATAAACAAAATAAAACCATGTAAATAATAGGGACAATATACTTGAAACATGGCCATATGAAATATTTTCATCTTAGATGGAAAGTAGTCTCGATAAAACACTTGAAATGAATTCTTGAGGAAATATACTTTCTTCTTCAAAATCATTTTCATTTCCCAAAATGCCATGAAATTTTAAAAGAAAAGGATTTTGTTGAAAATAATCATGAAATATTGTACTGGAAGATTCATGAAAATAAGGAGTTATGAAACCATAAAACCCATTCATTCCATATAAGTTAAAAAAACATTCTCCTCATACTTTTAACGGAAAAGTCAAAAAGTACCACGTATGGTAAACAAATGGAAGATTGCTTCCATAACACAATGTAAAAGTCAAAGAGGGGAAAAAATGACTTTAAAAATACATGGAAGAATATTAAACACTTTATAAAAAAATTCATGGGCATGGATGAAAAATATAACCCCAGAAAATACTTACGTATAAGTAGTCTTGGATAAAAAGGAGATTTGGAAAATTATCCCTTTCCGTATGTCCAATTTTTTTTTATGTGTATGAGAATCCTGTATAGTGGGTTTAAAAAAATTATAAACTTATAAAATAATCATAATAATATTTATGATATCATATATGATTCACTTATGACTTTATATTACCCGTTCATTTGTAAATTCCATGTTAAACCAGCGTTTTGGGTAAAATCGTTTCATTTATCATCCGTGTATTGACTTGAAACAATTTATAAGATTACTTAGATCATGATTAATTACTTCCATAATGTAAAACATGATTTATATATAATATATATTCATAATAGACATATATATAATAGAATGATAAATGGAATGAAATACACCGTTCAAGGAGACGGTAGGCCGTACGTATGCATGAACGTTGTTTTCATTTCCCTATTAAAATGAATGGAAGAAAGTAAATAAAATATACATATATCCAATATCATTAATATGTAACAAATTTTATTATTATTTATTTTATATCCTTTATAATCATTATTGAATGGTTAACATAGAGAATGAATCTAATTGCATTGTGGAGACGATAATCTATAGGTACGCACGAGCGATGATATCGTTCCCATAATTATTGAATTTTATTTTTTTAAAAAAATTTGAGAGAAAATACCCCTTAATTGAATTTAAAAGATAGAGCCTCTTTTATGTTTGGGAAAGAGGAAACCCATTACAATAAGGGAAAAGTGCCATAAAGACAAAAGTCAAAAAAAAGAAGAGAAAAGTCCGACAAGTACAAAAGAAGAAAATGTCCAAACAGGCACTGGAAATCCTCCTCGCCCCCCTCACCAGACATTGCCATAGTGAGATCAGTCAAGAAAATGCATCACCCCCTCCACCAAGAGTTGCACCGTGCTGGCAGTACAACAAGGCAAAGCACCTCTCCAACCAACAAAGAACGTGGAGGAGAGCTGGATGAAGGATGCCAGCACACCCATCTCTCTTTCGAGCCGCCCACATGAAAAATCATGAAAGGAACTTCCAGCAATTTCAACCTGATGAAATTCAGAAAAAAGACAAAAACTACTAAGCAAATGTCATGGAGAGGCACCCATTCGTCCATCAATGTGATGACGCATGGCTGGAAGATGGGTGTCAACATACCCATCCCTCTTTCAAGGACACCCACCCAGTGGCATGAAATAGTGCCACACGAAATAAAATAAGAAAATACAGTATCCATAAAGAGGTCTACTCCTCAAGAACTCGAAGACCCAGCAGCACTTGCAAATGCAGCGCCACTCCCAAATGCGACAAGGAAGACCAAAGCCCACAAAGAAATCTGCTCTCCATGAGCATGTAGATTCCCATAATTATTGAATGGAATTAGCGCGGATTATATAATATCATATAATTAGTATCATTTTATAATAACCATATATAGTTTTTATTTACACCATTATACACATCCATGTAAGGTGGTGGTTGAAAAATAGATTACACCACCATGTAGAGATGGTATTCCATACGTACGCACGCATAGTGATTTCATTTTTTGTAGGATGGATAGAAGATGAAATAGGGTTGGCTCATATTTATAATAACATATTAGTATATGAGTGATAATGATGTTATTTCTTTATTTTGAAACAATAAAAAAATAGGAAGTAAAAGAAGAAATTAATTTGAAAGAATCGGTAAAGGAAATTAACTCTTCTACGACGCGCCTCTTTTAAACCTCCTATTAGGGCACTAAAGTTGGTCTTTGAAGAGAATCAGGACCTCTAGTATGTTTATAGGGAAGTGGAGAAGAGAAATTGGTAGGGTTTGGAAGATCTTGAATGTTAAAAGTGGTGTGAGGTGGAGAGGGAGGAGGTGCCCTTTTATAAGGGAGGAGAGGGGCATCTTTGGAAACATAAAAAATATTAATTTATAATAAATTCAAACCCCACTTAAAACCCCCAAAAATTACTCAAATCCGAAGCATAGATGAAAGAGGGTTGTAATCTCTTCCACCATTAAGATTTATACAAGTTGATCATTTATTTTAAACTTTATCATTTTGATTTATCCTTATTTAATCTATTTAATTTTATTAGTGGTAATAATGTTATAAATTTTATATAGTCATAAATAATTACTTATGTATTTTTATTTATACATAATTTGATACTTTATGACATGTTAGATCATATAAATTTTAATTTGTAATTTTTAAATATTTTTGTCGTTTTTAAATAATTTAATAACATAAAATATCAATACTGTCATTTTTTACACAATTCATTTATTTGAATTTAAATAAAATCCAAAGAGAATATATTTTAGAAAAAAACTATTTAATAGATTACTAACAAGTCATATTCATCTAGAAAATTCGTAGATCACATTAATTAGTTCATATAATATTTATTTTAATACATTAAAAATCATTTATTAGATATTTCTCTTAATAAAAATAATTAATACAACGTTTTTGTATAATTATTTAATATACTTATATTTGTTTAAAAATTAAAAATAAAATAATATGATGAAGATAAATCTAATATATTTCCTAAGAATAGTTTTATTCTAATTTATCTTCTAAAAAAACCAACTTTTAAAATTTTATCTTTATTAAAGTATGAAGGTGACAACTTTGACATCATTTAAAATAAAATAATATAAATGTCCTAATCTATTTTATAAGGCTCAAAATGGTCCATAATTATACCCTTGGATTCTTAGGGTATAGATATACTGTACCAATAAAGTTTGGACAAGTTTATGGTCCTTTTACGGGTATTATTATTGTAATAAAAACAATATTATTGAATTTTTTACTAAATAAATATCATTAATGTATAAAATATTAATGTAATTAAATATATCTTAAAAATTACAAATAAATTACCATAACAAAGGAAAACATTTTAGATTTCAAATGAGTTTTTATAATCGAAGTTATATTCTGTATAACCTTATATTTAAAATACTTTAATTATTAATGTTTGAGTGAGACATATTTCACTTTCATTAAAATAAAATAAAGTAAAGGTCTTAATCATATCCAAGTGGGTTAAAATGGATTTCACTTCGACCCAAATATTCCTTAGGATGAAATATAATCATCCAATTATTTTAATACAAGTTTCCTTAATTACATGATTTACCTTCGACTAGGGTAAATAAAATTTACCGTAGTTACTATTCATAGTGCCCACAAATAAAAAGTAGCCTATGAACATAATTTGGACCTAATGATTCCAAATATGAAATCCAGTTTTCCTAATTCAAATCACCGAAGTTTCAAAAATTAATTTAAAATTAATCCTCTTGTTTAGAAAATGAGTTTTAAAAGTTAAAACATTGCAAAAGATTCAAATTATTTTACCAATTAATTAAATGTAAGATCAATGCTAATGAAATATAATATATTAAATGGTAGAAATATATTCTATTTATACTTCAAACCCATTCAATATTATCATTTAACCATATAAATTATTACGATGAAAAAAGTTGTTTTTAATTTAAATATATTGTGTTTTTACTATTAATTAAAATATGAATGTTATTAGAATAATATGAAAAATTTATCCAAAGTAAATTTTTATATCATGATTCCAAAGAAGAATTTTATTTTGTCAAATTTAACTTATAAAAATTTCAAAAACTAGATTTAAAGTGGGTGCACCGTCAAAAGGCGGCAAAACTACATTTTTTTGATAAATACTTATTTTACCCGATAAATTTATTTTGTTCTCATACCATGTTCTAGACAATGTGTAAGATGAATAAAATTAAAAATATAGTTAATACTATTCATAAATCCTAGTTCATAATAACATTATATCAATATATCATTGTTTAGTGAATCCCGGTATTGCGTACTACACACGTTATCAAGGAAGCTCACTCTTGTGTGCAACACAAGCCAAGAATAGTGTTGTGTATACTGCAAGCTAATATGGTGTTGCGTGTAGCGCAAGCAAATCATGTTGTTGCGTACAACACAAGACATCAATTAAATTAAAAAGAATATTTCTCATAAAATCTCGGGGTTTTACAACATATTTTTTATATGACTATTTTACATAATTTCTCAATTAATTAGATCAAGAGGAATTTTCATTAAGAAATATTTGGGTCATTACAAACCACCTAGATGAAAAGGTAAATCATTCTCAAAATATGGTAATGATCACCATAACCCAACAGTGTCAAACCTAAAAACACATCCCACGTGGGAATGATCCTCACCAAGAATCCTCATAAGGAAAAACTCTTAGGAGGTTCTAATTCTAATGTAGAAGAGAGACTTAAAAAACCCCCACTAAGAATCCATGTATGGTAATACAGACTCTAGGTCCAGTCGATGAGAAATGTTCTGGTATCCATCAAAACCATGCTCAACGATTCGACTAGATTACTATGACATGAGGAACAAAACCCTATAAGGTGTACAAAATAAAGGCATCATGTGCCTTAACGGCCAAATCGGTTCACTGCATCTCCCATGCATGAGGATTGAATCATTAACCTCACACTAAATGCCTCATTGTAGTTCCGTATAACCAAACATAAAAATGAAATATATATACATGTTAGTCAGACCAATTGAATATGCCTCTATTTTTAGTAAAAATAAAAAACTAGCCATCTAATATAAAGTGCATCTTACGTGAAAAATATGATTCATGAGGTTAATATTTCCTTTTTTGGAAAATACTAAAAATACATTTAAAAACTATTTCTAATGGCCAAGATCGATGAATACATAACATATTATAACATCCATGCAACACATGCATCACCCTAGGAGAAAATCATATACAATTGAAACATCACAGACCAGAAAAACAATCCCACACACTTAGAAACTAAGAATTCATACTAGAACAAGTATTCTTGACACACCAACCAGATATCCATCACATGTTCTGATATATTACTAATATTTCAGCTACCATATCAAAAATAGTGAAGAGTACAAATAGAAAAATTATGATACCAATTTTTAACAACCTGATCCGGATTCCACTAAAATGCTGCTTGAAGTCAGTTTGTTACAAGTCCTCAATCCCACAACCCTATATTTTAGAGGCACCCAAATTATAGTGGTGGCCTAGGGTGTGATAGTGGGATGTATATTACCTCATATTAGAGTAATAAAATTATGTAAATAGCTATGTTTCATACATTGTAGTAATAAAATAGAATACAGAAGTAGTAAATAAATAGAACAGACCATGAAGTAAAAATAAAATAAAAAACTATATAATCTGGAACATCTATTCCTTAGGTACAACACTGGTCACCCTCATAGGTAGCTGTAAAAATATAGTATTACAGAAGAAACTAAAAAAATGTCCATGAATCTAATACCAACTTTGATCCAAACCACATACGGAATATACAAACAATGTCGAACTATAACAACCCAATCATTAGAGCGCACCTGAGTAACTCTCCTCGATCATGAAATATTCGTCCCTATACCTATACACCATGCAATTTGTGTTGAACCTAAAATGCATAAATAATATCTAAACATACATCAAGGTGCATGTGCAGGGGTGAGAAAAAATATCATTAGGACAACCCAATTAAGAACCTATAAATACACTGATATATTTGTGTGAAAAATAAATATGCTTAGCCCATATAATACACAACTAAAAATATTAGTATAATGAATAATTTGTAACCACAGTCGATCCCCGAGTGAATATTCCCAATCAATTTGGAAACATACACCATGGATTTCCATATCTATATTAATATAAATTTCTAATCCCATACATAAACATATATACATAAATATTAATATTCATGAGTAATGTGAATGATATAACAAAGAACCAAATGACAATTGATCCTTGGGTTGGTAATCCCGAACACCTGGACATCCTGTGTAAGGGAATTGAAATGGATTCCATGCCACTCATACCATGTATCATTAATTCAATCTCTGGGTTTTGTAATCCAAATTGAAAAATAATTACTTCAACCAATGATCGGAATATATCTAAGAAAGATACCACACAATTTGGGGATACTCGTCCTACACATGCCATACATGCCTACAATCACTATAAAGATTGAATCTAGCGAGGTATACCCAGAAAACCTATAAATATCCATGATCTTGACACTATGATGCTCATACTAATTAAATCCCTCGAAATATATGATCATGATGTTCTAGGCCATAGGTTTTTACTGCATTGAAAATCAGATTAACACTAAGTGTCTAACCCTTAGGAGGTCTGTAAGGAGAGATTAAGAGTGAGACATCTTTCCCACACCTTGAGATCCAAATGTAAATGTCAATTATAGGAGTGAGACACCATGCTTAACCACCCATAAAATGAAAAGGCTCATAAGATTGTTCATAATTAGAATGTATTTAGATATTCAACATATGAAAAATTTAGGAGAGTGTAGCCATCCTTCGTAAGACACCAGTCGAGGAGAGAGTAATCATCCAATACCGAACAAAAGTCTAGAAAATTGTTACCATCCACAGAAAATCATGTGTTTAGGAGAGCATAATCTTCAACATTGAATCCATAATAAGAGGATAGTGTAATCAATACCATCACTTTGGAGAGAAAAATCATCCACGAGTATCATTACTAAGAAAACCATGTCAAAATATCATAGTTGTAGACTCAATAGAAGGATACCAGGAAACACCATAAAAAATCAATATTAAAATAATCAAATATATAGGATCCACATACAATACCAAGGTAGAACCTCGAGGAATACTTGTAAACATAATTAATGACATGGATCACATGTCGGATCCCTAAAAGGCATGTTTTGGAATCATAATGTATAAGACAGCTCCCATGAAGAACATCCATAAATCCTAAAGAAAAAGAAGAATGTATTACATTGGTCTCAAAAACCAATAATCAGTAAGACCCTATGGTAAAAATCACTACACCATAAATAATCAGGTTAGGTAATATAACTAAAAGAGTAAGGATGGATGAATTCCTAAAGCAAACAACTCTTCTGCAACCCCATTAGATTACTTGTCCCATAAGGGTTTTAGGATGCCCGAATATCATGATCTATTTGAAGAGATACTCATAAAAAACTACTCATTTTTTCCAATTATAAATCATGGTTGAAAAAAAAAGAAAACCAAAAAATCAGTGAAAAAGGGTCACACACAGTGTGTCTCCCTATGCCCACAATGCGTACTCCTAACTCCCCACCAGAGCATGTTCTTTTTCCTAGCCGCACATGTATACTCCTGAGTACACGACGTACGAGGTGGGTACACAACATGTTAAACTACACATGGTACCTTATCGTGTCCCTCATATGATAAATTCATCTAATTTGACCTCGTCGTCTACTTATACAAGGGGTGCGCCCCACATGAGAACTGGTTGTGTACTCATCACGACCGTGTGTCACATACACATGTAGCTTGGACAAGTACTCTGGTACATAGCGAAGTACCAGTATATGGAGTGTACAACCCATACATATAATTTTACTATGAAAGGTTTTCTTCCCCAAAATGGAAGAACACATAATGTTTGTTCCATGAACCACACATGACATACATGGGTTTTCCTCAAACGGATACCCTTGAAAACACCCCGAAACCCCAATGTTTTTGAAAAATAGATTAGAACAGACCACAAGGGGATGAAAAAAAACATTTAATGGGATTATAATTTATAACCACTAATATGTAGAGATTCGAGTCAAAACATTAAAACTGGCTGAACTTTTTGGTAGAATCCACCAAAGATTCACACATTTCTGAGGTCCACGATTTGACATGTCCCGAGCTCTATGGTAGTACCACTTGTACCCCAAATTGTATTTTCTCTCTATCTAATTCTCTTTAAATCTATATATTTTCTCTCTGTAACACAAGCGAGAAAACCATAAGGGGTTGTCTGTGAGAATCCAATAGGGAAAGGAACAAAATAAAAAAAATAAAGAAAACGAAGAAAAGAAAAGAAAAAGAAAATAAAACGAAAAAGAAAAGGGGGCCTTGGTTGACCCCAGCACATGAATCTAGTTTATACCCCACATAAGAAAAAATACCCATTCATGAATCAATAATGAATCTAATATATCAATCTGAAAACTTTATCATAAATATATTTCTATGTGAACCTACACAAATAATTCAATATTTATTTAATTAAAATTTAAATATTAATTATTCCACTAAAATTAGTAAATCATAGATATCCATAAAACTCATGTCCTAGGGTAACAAATTCATCCTAGGAATAAATTTTTGGTTGAAACAATTATTTGAGATCATATAAATAGAGAAAATGACCATTTTACCCTTTATAATCATCAAAAATAAGAAATCCAAATTTAATCTCCAATGTAAAGTTCAAAAAAGTTCTGTTCGTTATAGAATTTATTTCAAATTAATAATCTATTATAACAATTTTTTACCTTAATGAAAAACAGGAAAACTTTATATTTTACTCCTTATTGGATTTATTTGGTGTAATCTATACTTTTTGGGAATTCCGTTTGTACAAGTTCTACAAGGTTTAATTCAAATGAGGATGGTTTTGACATACAGTTACCAATGTATTGATCATAGATAGTTTCTAAAAAAATTTAATTTAAATGTATTCTGGAATGAATACTTTGTATAAACAATAGAGCATTGTTTATAATATGTTTTTACCCCTTGTATATTTTCTATTGATACCCACTAATGACATTACATCAACTATAAAACCATTAAAAATACAACATCATTTTTTATGTGGAATCTATTTTCTTAAATTCATATAAATTTTCATTTTAAAATTGACTCTTTTGGTTTTAAAATTCTTATATTAATTTTGTATTAGGAACATTCCATTCTGAAAAGATCTTATGGATCATGTTCCCTTTCCAATTATTTTTTCATTTCATGCATTTAATTTACCTATGTAAACATTTTAACAACTATTTAAAAAAAATATGTGCATCCTTTTATAGAAATTTTTTTTATCTATTGAACATATGTTTTCTAATTTAGTGATTATTTTAACATCCTATATAAACTACATGATAATAACATTAGATACATTTAGTGTTTTTATTGAATCAAAGTTATTTATTGACTTAAAAAAAATAAATTTCATATATGAACATAGTTAATGGTATAATAGATTTGTTTCATATCATAAAACATTATACTTTCATTTTATATATCTTTTGGATGTAGGTTTGATTAAAAAATTCAATTTTTAAGCATTTATTGATAATATAATGGAAGACTTTTCCTGACATGTAAAACTCATCCTTCATCCCCATTATACTTTCATCATGGTTTTGATGTATATAATAAAATGTAATTTTTATAATTACTCAACATTACTGTTTCATGAAAAATGAATTCATATAATAATTTTGACCAATCATATTTTTACTAAAATCAAGCCTTTGATGTTTAAAATAAATTGTGAGTTTTTGAATAACATCACTATATGCTTTCATGGTAAATGAATTTAGGGTTTTGATATTATTTAACACACTAGGCTAGTCCATCTATTATATATTGGTACATTAAATTTTAAATAATTCACTTTTTTATTCCTTACATATTATAAACAAATCTCAAAATGTACATGAATTTACCACCAGTTTATCATTTTATAAATTCACACATATATTGTTTAATTATATCCAAAAGCTTTGTGTCTTGAATTTATTTCAAAATGGATTACTTTTATAAAATATAGTAATTCTACGCACCAATAATAATCAAGGTTTCTCTCTCTAAATATTCCACACACAATAATAGTTTTATACTTAAAAAATACATTTACTTTTAATTGAAAAATAATAATTATTCCATAATATATAATTGATGAGTATTGAATTTTTATATATTGTTTTTCAGAATATCAAATTTTTATTAAACTATTCATTGAGTATGAGATTTCACAAAAAAAATTAATTTCAATTTGTTTTGATGCATCATTTTTTCTAACAGTCCGAAAAGATATTTTTTTTGAAAATTATCCACACCAAAAAAATTTTCAACTAGATTAAATTAACATGGAAAAATGAATTCTAGTATTTCTCTTAGATTACAGACAAATTTTATTTCCTCAAATACATGGAGAATTTAACTTCCATCATGTAAGGATTCTAAAATTTTGATATTATTTATTTTGATATGAATGTATGAAAAACATATTGTATCTTTTAACCTTGTAGAGAAATATAATAATTAGAATATATGATTAAAATTTATGATGTAACAATTTATGCTTACTTCTTCTTTAGTTTAATGCATATTATATTTCATTGAATTATATTGGAACATATGAAGTAATTATCCTCCTATTTTATGGCCCCCTAATAATTTATCTATATTTATGTTTTTATTTTCCTAGAAAACTTCCCCAAAAGATATTAATGTTTTTTCTATATAAAATTCATGTTATAATCTAATTGATTTCTCACTTCAATTTCTAATTTTATACTTCTTCTAGATGAGACAACATCGTATATTCGTAAATTTCACTTGGTTTCTTTTGTAAAACCTCATACATTGATGGCTCTTTTATGATTTAAAAATCACATGATTCATCAATGAATCTCATGTAAGAAACTTTTCACCCCCACATTCTTTCCCTAGAGGTGAAACATGTAGTAGAGAATCCAGTAAATGTAATTTGCTTTTATATCATAGCACCATGTTCAATTTTTGGTACCAATTTTGAAAATTTATTCGGTTAGTATATATCCATTTTCCCATATTAGTTATAATGATTATTTTTATCACATCACATTATATAAAAAAATAGAACATAAGAAGATAGATACTTTTAATTTATTAAAATTTATTATGCACTATAGATTTATTAATATTTATGATCCCATAAAATTACCTCAATTCATAGTAGACCACAACTTCTACATTTTGAATTGTTTGTCACTTTATAATTCTAGAGGAAATTATCTTTAAAATCTATCCTTATAGTCCAAGCTATGGCTATCTCACTACCCAAATATATTCAAGGTAGGATTTTGTAAATTCATCCTCATAGACTTGTATCTTCTTAATCTATTGGGTAGAGTATCATCTATTACAATTCATTTATTTTCTTACTCAACTATTAAAATTTAAAACTATAACAAAATAACTATGGAATTTTTATTGATTCCAATTTTAGGTAAGTCGACCCAATAGTCTTATTAAAACTCCCTAATAGATGAAGAACCCTAAATTTGGGATGATGAGAACCTAATAATATTGTTTTTATAAAACATAATTTATGGAAATTATTTTACTAGTTAATATTTCATTTAAGGGATTTTTATATTTATGTCAAAAAATTAAATCAATTTCTATTCATCATGTTTTCTCTATGTGATCTCACTCATGTGTTAGCCACACATTATATATAGAAGCATTAATTGGGTACAATCATTTTATCTAAGAGTGACTATTTATTATTTTATATGATCACACATATATGAAACACATAAAAAAATAATAAAATCATATATGTAAAAATCTATGATGTTATCATGTACCAATTTTAGTAGTTAATCTATTGAGTGGAAAATTGATCATCTTAGAAGATATGTGTAACTCCTTGAATTGTTTCATATCCAACTCGAGTAGTAGAAAAATCCTCATATAATGCATCAAAATTATTTCTATTGCATTGTCATGTCTTGATAAGTGTTTTGTCTGATATATTCATCTTCATTATACAATAGTACTCACTCACATCAAAGGATAACTTAGGAATGAATAGTACACATGAATAAATTAACATCGATATTAATTCCCTTATACAAATAAAAAGAATTGGTATGATACACAAATAAATATCTATTATATAATATTTATAATCATATCATTTCAATAATTAAATATATAAATAAACAACAAATTCGACATGTATTAATCAGTCAATCTTCATGACTAGTGGACACACATTAAATGTAGTTAATGTAAGTAAATTATCATTTAACTCATCTCTGTAGAATTTATTATTAAATAAAATGAATTAATATAATTTTAATATAAATGTTAATATCATGTGGTAAAAAAAAATATCATCAAATTCCATTATTATTATATTTTTTTGAATTTTTTGAGTTTCTTGCCTTCTCGGGTATTAGAAGCCATCCAAGTTTTTCTAGTACTATTCATGAGTTATTATTCCCAGTTACTATAAAACTATGGGTTGCCATTTCTAGGGATATATATATATTTATTTATATATATTTTAATTTATATATGTTTGTTAAAAATTTTGGATGACTCTCTCCTGGAAGTCTTTTATCTTTTATACTATTCATATGAATAATATATTTGAGAGTATTCATATGAATAGAATCTTTGATATAATTATCATGAATAATTGTCAAATTATAATTTCATTTTAGTTTTTTAAACCTAGTATTATATCATCTAAATTTTTATGGTGATAACTAACCTATCTTACCTATGAAGAAGGCACTATCGGTAGTATTGAATGGGAATTAATTCCCTATAAAAAAATTCAATAAAATCAATTTTTAAATTGACATAATTATTCACAAAATCACTCTAATATCACTTTTTGGTTCCATCCATGAAATAATAACTTAGAATGGAGGAAAATTAAGTTTTCTCACCATGATTAATGCCAAAATGTCATCACCTATGAAGAGAAAAACTATTATCACCCAAAGAATCTTGAGTGTATTTTAATAATGCATAAAAATTAAAAATTGCTACCATGGATCATTAGATTTTGATCGAATTCATGCCCAATAAATTCCATAGATTATTACTCAAATGAATCAAATAAAGAAACTTTTAAATCATAAAAACATGAATTAAATACATACATGAACCATGGTTTTCATACAATGAGTCCATGGTTGGAGAAACAACATGCTTTTTGATATCGACAAGATTGTGAGATCACAGTTTACTCAATCCGTGATACAATTATTAGATTGTATCCTCACAATCTTATCATTATATTTGTATAAAACATGACATGGGTGAAATAACCATTAAAAAACATAAGGCATGTAGTACCATGAATGTTTTATTAAGTTACAAATTAAGGCTATAATATTTTGATATTATATTTATATCCTTATACATGTCAAACTATAAAAATAAATCCTATTTGTACCATATAACCTAAAAAATGCATATCAATTTCATAGATAATTTATCACATACTTATAACATTAATACAATATTATATTATAAACTAGGAGTCACTATCAACACTCACCTCTCTAAAAAATATTAAAAAAAACATAGAATTATAATATTTGTTTGTTAAATGTTCGTATTGTATTGAATTAAACATGTGAATACATTGAGTATATAAATTAATTACCTATTATTCTAAAATAAAATAATATTAAATTTACTAATTTATTTAATGATAAAACATGGATTTAACCCCACCCCATGTAGGTCCCACTATGTCATATAGTTCAATAAATTATTATTGTAAAAGATTATGAATATTCATTATGTGTGGACCTCTAGGACCCTACCTCAACGATAGTGTGTAATAACCCTAGAGAAAGAGTAGTATCTTGTAACACACTCTATCCCTTGAGAACATAGGGTTTAGTCATAAAAATATAATCCTTCTAAGATCACATTCCATGTAATATAATCTCATTGTTTTGAGATATTTCATAAACATGGGATCACACATCATGTCACATTCCTTCCTGGATTTATTATTTTAAAAACATATTGGATGAAATTACCTTATTCAACCCTAGACATGGATTAAATAACTTTTATACCATCCTCATCAATTGTTCCTTTTATATATATTCCTTTCATATACAAAAATTTTTATCTTGAACATCCAATCAGTACTATACCACCAAAGATGCATGCAACTAAAGAAACCTCACTAAAAACAAAAATTTCATTATCTTTATCTTTCATCAAACTAAATGATCAAATGAGACCCATTAAAATTGATACCAAGTCATGTGAAAAGTATATTTGCTAAAAAACAAGAAAAAATAAAGTCTCCTAAATCATGTGGTGTTCCAATTGGTTGTTTAATATTCCCGATCTCTTCTAATTGAGAACACTAAGTGTGTAATCCACGATCAAAAGTCATAATGATTACAACTCCACAAAAATTGACAGTCTGAAATCATATTGGTCCCATAAATATTATTTATCTAGACATTATTACTTATATTTAAGATTATTATCATATTGTCTGAAGGATCACATTTTAAAAGAGAACTACTATAACATACTAATTTGATAAACATTATAAGGAACATACCATGTAAATAGTAGATATAAGAGTATCTACACTATTATGGTAAGATAAAATCATTCATAAAATTTGGAACACATAATATGACAATTAAAATGTATTATTTATGTTAGGTCTGGTGTATTGACTTTCAAAACACACATAATGTTGAAAAGATGTATAACGTCCAATTTTTTTCTAGGACTCATGTAATGAAAAATATTAAAGTATCTAAATGGTCCCCCTAATATTATTTAACAGATCCATTATATTTGTTTCCTTCAAAGTCATTGAATCTTTTCCCTATAGTCATACCCACTTTCTATACATCCCTTGATCCACAGAACCACCCTGTCTTTTTTAATCACATTGATGTTATGTATAAGGACTTAGTATACATAAATTATGGCTATTTACCTATTATAATACCAAAATTTTTTCTAATGTTTTACCCTTGAGGTATCTAATCATATATACAATCATGCCCATTCTTATACAAGTTTTCCCATACATGACACTTATAACTACAATATCTCCTCAAGATACTTTACATTATAATACATGGCATGATCCTGGGGTTGTCTTGTTTGAGAGTGAATACCTAGTACTATGAGCCTCACACCACTATATTATTGGGCTACCATCCAACATAGCATCCATATGACCATATATTTTATCTTATGTCAATATTTTTTATACACATATCATGATATGCTGGAGGTCAAAAAACGTATACACAAACCAATACATTTTGTATGTGATGTAGATGATTATGAAATGGTTGTGTGCATTCGGAACCCACCATTAATTGAAAATATGAGTGAACTCTCATTAATTGATTTTTTCACATTTTAAATAATGATCTAACTTGGATCATTAAGATGAATCTCTCATGGGTCCCCATGATGGAAAATAGACAACTTATGTGTCTTTTGAGATTTCCCACCACGAAGGTTATCAGAATGGATATAGAGAAGTATATATTTAGAGAGATAATGAGGTTCAGGATATCACATGTCCCAATGTTCACTACTACATAAACTTAAAGGAATTCAATGAGTATTTTTATTTGTTGCACGATATCCCTTCATTTTATCGACTAAAACACATTATTGATATTTACTAGGATATGGATGGAGAAATAAATCATATATATTCATAAAAACCATTTCACAAAGGATATGGTAAATAGAATTAACCATGTTTGGGTTTCCCTCATTACTAACAATGACCCATTAAGGAACACCACTAGAAATCCTTCAAAGCTTATGTTCAGGGTTATCCTTCTACTCAAATTAAATCACCACTTAGTCTACAATACTTACTCTAGGATAAAAAAGTATAACTTTGAACACCCTTTGTAACATCCGAGTTTTTAAAATAAATAAATAAATAGAAATGAATGAAACTTAATTTTATATAGATATTTATAACTAGATTTTACACATAATTTTCGATCTTATATGTTTTGAATTTTGAAAAATAGTCATCTACTATTGTGTTCAGTAAGTTATTTAGAGTCTTTTGGAACCAACATTATTTTTTTGTTGAATAGTAACATACCTTTATGAACAGTAATATGAATAGTAACGTGACCCTAATTAATAGTAAATTGTATAATTATTTTATTTTCTTAATTCTTTATGAATATGACTTCTTGGTTAATTTTTCAATGTGATATAAAACAATTATTGTTTTAAAATTTTTAACTTTTGAATTGAGTAAGATTTTATTTAAAAATTAAATTAATAATATTTATAAAATTAGATTCAATAAATGGAGTTTCGTTTTTAATTATAGATGTCGAAAAATGGTCAGGGAGCATTTTTGGGATTTTTTTGAAACAATTGATTTTTTGGTGAACATTAATAATACAGTTTTGAGTTCTGGTGTGTTAATGACATAATTTGTGATATAATAATGATGTAATAACTATGTTCAACTTGTGGATATTAAAATAATATGTGAGGTATCCCAAGTGGCTAATACCTTGGGTAAAAACCATGGGCATGCCCATGGTTTTTTTAAATTCCACTAATGAGGTGTCCCTTGGAAATTATTAAAATATTTCCTCACTTTTGCTATAAATATCAACCCATTACGTAATTTCATTCTTTCCCAATTATTCCACAACAAAGCTAAGTACTCCTTACCTCTCTAGTTATCCTCCAAAGGTTTTTTCAAGCCCTTAAGGTCCCAACCTTCATGTTTCAGGAGTTACTCTATAAGGTAAGAGAATTCTCAACTTCATTCTTTTTTCCATTCAGGTTCTCTTTTATGTGGTATAGAATTTAGGTATCCATACCATGTTCTTATTTTCATATTATTCTTGATCTATTCAGTATTATGATTTATTTATATATAGGTTAACCTGTCCCATCCCATTTTAATGATTTCTAAAACCGTGTTCCATAGTTGTTTGGCTACAAAATTTTTGTGATTGATTTCTCAACAATTATTGTATTTTGAGTTCCTTTATATTCTTATTCTTTCCTCATATCCTCTGACTCAAGAAGAATTAATGATAAAAAAATTTGGTTTATTCTTGATGTTCTCATGTTCATCGAAAATTCAACATCATCATTATTCTCCTCTCCCACTTATTCAAGGAATAAAAACATTATCTCTGATGTGTCGAATTACCGACTTCATGAACGGTGCGATTCCAATTTACATTAATTATTTAAAGTTTGGTAATGAAACTATTTTTAGTGTAGAACCATGTTATATTATATTTATTATGTCTCATCCTTGTTTCGGGAATTCTTTTGTACATATGGTTTTAATTTATAAAATAAAATGAGGTCATTATTAAGAAAGAACCACTAAAATGATCTAAACAAACATCATTAATGTTTTAACATATAAGTCATCCTCATATCATACATAAAAATGATAAATGATATAATTTATGGTAACAGAAATATATAAATACATTTCCATTCCAATTTTATAGTTTCACTTCCAATTGATAAGAATATTCATCATGAACTCATCATGGAAATCATGTAAAGAAACACAACCCAAAACAATACAAGGAACAAAATACTAACAAATAAATTGTGAAATAATGTAATGAAATGATCATATAAGATATTATAAAGATGTATATGTTTATGAAAGATATTAATAACACACTTTAATCATTATACCAGTTGTTTAAACACATTTTATGTAAGAATAACCCAATGCAAGGGAATTCATAACCCAATTTCTATTCTTTAGGTTAACCTTCTTCTTTATTCATTATGTGGTATTAAGATTACTGGTGTGATGAATTTTTGTTTATATCATGTTTTATTAGGTGTATTTATAGTGTATAACAATTTCCTTCCAAATATATTAGTTCTCACTCCAATTATATTTTAAAGGACTCTCATTTTAAAATACATTTAAAACACTCATTAATAAATTTCAAAAGGATTGTTTTTTATGTGTATGGAATGAGTAGTTTCTCTATATTTAAAGATAATTTATTACCATTATATGTTACTTGGAAATTATTTATGTTGGTTTGATCCCATTATACCTCATGATATGTTGGGTAGAGCCCGTTATTTCTCAAGATATGACAGGTGAGCCCAATTATAGCTCTCCAATGCTTTGGGTACTCCAAAGATGGATGTTGACAAGTGGGTTATTACATGTGTAAGGGAAAATGTAGGACATATATAGTAAATATGCCCCAAGGAAACTATACAATGTTTTTATGCATATGAGTTTTTATGATTATGTGTTTTATTATTTTTTATGTTATCACTTGACTAACACTTTCTATCTTTAAATCCATTAATGAGTTTTATACTCATCACATGTTTTAAATTTTTTTCATAGGATATAAGTATGGGTAAGATAAAGAACGGATTATTGATTTTTGATATGAAGTGTTGTCAAGGAAATCATTCTATATGTTTTAATGTTTTATATTTTGAAAAAATGGACACTGTTTTTAATAGTGTCTTATTTATTTGAATGTGGTATGTTATGCTTGTAAGTTATCCTAAGTTTTAAACTATAAACCTGAGAAGATCCTCAATGTATAATAATGTATTTTATTGTTTAAAATTAATGATTAAGTAACGTTTTAAGGCTGTGACCTTATATGCATAAGCATGGTTTCTTTTCTATTGTTTCAACAACCCCACAATTTTAACAACATTAATGTTGAAATAAATCATATAACCCTTAATAAATGAATCATTTTGGGGATAGAATGACTCTATCTATTTCTCCCACCACTTCATTATTTGAAGAAACTTCACAAATACTAGTGTATATTATACACACACCAAGGAATTTTTTATTTTAAATAAATAATTACAGAATTCGCCAAGAATTTATATCCCATAAATGTTTGAATGTTCCCTAATATGATATGGACTTCTCTATGATTAAGATGAAATGTTTTGGTGTTTGGAATTGATATGCCTGTCAAATTTTAGATTATGTTTGGATGGTGATAGGTATTGAATTGCGACATCTACACACTATCATAATGTCATATCTGACATAGGATATATCCAAAATCATTATATGTCAATCAAAACTAGTATGACCAACCCACTATTTTTTTGAAATTCCACCTTTGTGTTGGTCTAATTGTTTAGCCCAACCTTGCTGGTTATCCACTATGTTTTCCTACAATATGATGTCATTATATAATTGTGCAATCAAAATATTTAGATATTCATTCTTTACCATTGGTTTAGGAATCCATAAGTTGAAAGAGAATAATAGGATATTTTTTCCTAAAACATATCAATGAATGTATATATTTTTCTTGATATACGCCCTTAAGTTTTTGAAATAGTAGTGTGAATCATTGAAGCTATATTGCATGATAAGAACATCGTCCAATAGCCCAAACTTGTACGAATGAAGTCTATGAGATAAGCGATACTCCCACTAGTATTACCTCATTAAAGACAATAGAATCTATTATAGTGGATTAATTTTATCACATGGTCTGACATAGGGGTTTCTGTACCATTTTATTTCTTTATTCAATGTAATCCTAAGAAAATAGAGAAACCATAAAAAGTATCTATAGAAATGATCGAAGTTAGAGTCAGATAAATTTTTGTAAGTCCACCATATTTATGAAAAGTATTTTTCTCTGAAATTATAGATTCAATAGGTTGAGATCATGATGATCGTTGAAGATATGTTCATATAATATTGCATCATGTGAAACTGAAAGAGAATTTATCACAGGTATTTTCACTCCAAGGACAAAGTTTCAGGAAAAGAGATATATAATCATGGTTATTTGTAAATACATGGTCACATATGTGATCCCAAAACATATTTATATAGGGTATAGGTGACCCTTTACCTCCCAGGTTTTGTGAAATGGGTTAAAATTTAATAAAATTTGGCGATTTCCAAAGAATTTGATTCTACAAATATTTGACAACCCATATTATTATAGGGTGTGTGTGTATTTTTGTGTGTGGGGGGGGGTGACATTTTTTATTAAGAAACAATTAAATCAATTATTTATTATGATAGAATAATGAATAAAATGAATAAAATTTATAGTTTAAACCAGTGTCTTGAACAAATGTGAACTAGTGTGAGTCCATATACTAAGGAAATATGTAAACCAATGTTTCAATATTATCATATATAAATAAATTTTATGGATCTTTAATGTGACACACTTCCATGATATTGATGGAACATGGGTATATTCTCTCAACCAACCTATATTCACATGCAAACACATTATAAACATGCCCATAATTTTTAATATCAATTTATGTATTAGACAAGGGAAAATATCATTTGAATAAGACCAAAAAATTTAATTCATACTTCCATGAATGTTCTAGGGAGACTAAAACTAAAGATATATAATATAACTTATTCTCTCTCATATCTTATCATAATCTTCATTACAATAATATGCTAAAATACATAGAACAATCCATCCAAATGACCTCAATCTATATAACATTATTCAATATGGGTTATTTTTCATTATTTAAAGAGTTTATATTTGAATCCTATTTAAGGATTAATCACAACATTTAATTATATCTACTCCCAATTATCAATATAGAGATGCGGTATCCACTGAACCTGATCAAATTCCCTCATATAATGAAACCTCCATGAATTCCAACCAATGAGGATTCTTTCCATAGTGTATCCTAGATATATTTTAAACCATGATCTTACCCATTGAACTCTAAAATATTTACACCCCCATTAAAATCTAAACAACAAGATTCCCATATTTTATTTACACAAGGATCATTCCCATTTGAATATAAACCATGAACTTATCCATAAAAATATAAACAACTAAATTCCCCACTAGTACCAATCATGGGAACCCCTAGTGGAATAAAAAATATCAGTTCCTTACAAAATGGTTTTAAACCAAAAATCCATTCCTCCATTTATAACACACTAATTTAACTATGTGTCCAGAACTAAGGAATATATAATAATTCCTAGTATACCCAACACAAACATCTCTTTCACTATAAATTATTTTACCTACCAAAGAATCTCTTATTTTACTTAATAGATGTCTAAAAAATGATGTCGGGATGTGTTTCATAGGAATTTCTTAAATATATGTGGAATTTAAAGACTAGAAAAAAATTAGTGGGCTGAGCTAAACTATCAAACTCTAATTTGGATGAAAGGTTCCATTATTTTCATCTTAATGGTGATATTATACCTACCTTTTAAATATAGGAATATTATAAATAGATCATTAAATTATCCATACATCCGGCTAAGCCTTGAGGGAAAATATTGTAAAAAACCTGGATCCTTAGACCCAAGTTATTCAATATTAGGGTAATTACACCTCTTGAACAATAACGAAAATAATCTACACCTTCTTTTCAAAACATAAAGGATGCGAGGTTGAATTAAATGTTTAATGTTGTTAAAAAATAAAGAACAATATATATTCCTTTTTATAGTAATTTAGTTCTAGATTGAGTAATTTATAAAATTGAAAGAAATTTTATTAAATTGATCAATGTTCAGAATCCAGATAAAACTAGGCTAAGCGATTGCTAAATTTTTTGTTCATATTATTAAATATTGAGCTACGTAATATATTATTTCTTTTATCATCAAGGATATATTCTTGTTCATATTAGAAAATGGAAAATATTTTTTGGATTTCCTAATAAATATACGAAAATAGTTATTTTATGTTAATTTTTTTCATTGGATGTTTATTAGAAATAGTTTTTCTTTGAGAAAATAATAGAAAATACTATTATTTCCAGTTAAACATCATAATTTACCTCCTAGTGATTTTATTTTTGAGATGTTTCTTCCATAAAAAAAAATAAATGTCATCATATTTTTTATGGAATCAATATTCCCTCACAAATAAAATTATTTATAATTATGTTTTTATGTAATACACATTAAATTGGAAATTTATGAAAGATAGATAATAAATAAAATAAACTAGAAAATAATCATAAAAATAAAACCAACTAGTCATTTTAAAATTGGAAATAATATATTACATAAAAATAATTATAATAATAATGTCACTAAGTGGGAGTCAGATCAGGTCTAGAGAATAGATAAAATTTCATTCCTAAACTACATGCATGTCATCATTAATACCCAATCATCTCCTTTTTCTGGTATAACTATAAAAATTTGTTCAATTCCTACAATTATCCTGACTCTTCATGATATTTTCAATGATCATCATTCTCTCTGAAAAATTATCTATATAGCCTATTACTTAGGCAGAAAAAATAATAAAAAATCCTACAATATAAAATGATAAAAATAAAAATGTTATTCTATTAGATTAATGTAATGTGACTATAAGTTCTTTAGTGACTATAAAGGGTCAACTATGAACCATATATACATTATAAACACCATACATTGTCACTTACTACTTAGACACCTCATCAAAACATTACCCGAAATGTCCCCCATCCTGGTCAATTTTCTAATTCTGAATCTCAATAGTGTGAAAAAACACTATATAATATCTCTCATATATCTCTTTAAATAAAAATTAATAATATAAAATAATTCTATAATATTATTTAAAAAAATGGAAAAAAATATTAACCCTAATAAGTCATTATCTCTCACCGATAATTTATACTATACTACTACTAGTAAACATACAATTGTAAACAAGAAAATCTATATTGGAAAGATCGACTACAGAATAAATAAATTTATCACATACAATGTAATGGCTCAGACCTCTCTGGCCCATTCCTTTGTTGAAAGGAAGGTCATGAAGTTTTCTGGAGGGTAGAATGGACTATTCCCACACTTTTCAGAATTTTGTAACTACACGTCATGTTGTCTGAGTACACGATGTGTACCACCTTGCCGAGTATACCCCGTGTTGGAGCCAAGTCCTTTCCGCGTGAAATAAATAAGTACACGCCATGTAGCCCATCTTACACACCATGTAGTTTCTCCCCACGTACGCGTTACCCTCAAACCGTGTATTGACCAGTCAATGGCCATGTGCCATGTTGAAGTCATGTCCTTGCCGTGTGAAATAAATAAGTACACGCCATGTAGTTTCTCCCCGTGTACGCGTTACCCTCAAACCATTTGTTGAGCAGTCAACGGCCGTGTGCTACGTTGAATTCCCTGTTGGAAGCCGCGTGGCGACCATGTGAAATGGCCTAGTAAACGCTGTGTACTTGGATGTACATGGCTTGTACTAGGAAGTACACGCCGTATACTTTAGTTTTTATCGCCTATAAAAGGAGGGGGCCTCTCCTACTTTTCAAATAATTCCACTCCTCCCCATTCCTTCATGCAGAGCCCTCTCGAGAGACTTCAAAGCTCATTTCTTCCATAACTTCTTGGTATGAGCTCCAATTTATGATCCGTCACCAGCCACGAGATTATAACGACGATTTAGAACTTCTGGGGTTGGATATTTTGTTTTCCCTTCGGCCTTTCCTTCCCAGCTTCCACCCAAGTAGGTTTTTTGGGGTTTTGATAGAAGTGACAGACGCGGACGGACAACTTCTAAAGTTGATCTAGGGGAGTGTTGTGATCAGAACCTGTTGAGGTAGGGATCTAACCTTCGTCTCTCTAATTTGTGTATCATGAGAGATGGGTGTCCTCTTGCTTTCATGATACATCGTTGAACTAGTTTAATGAAGAAAATAACTGGCTTAAATAACGGGGATGAGGAAGTTGTTATGTATATCTTTTTTTATCCTATTTTTATTTTGTGAATTGAATAGGCTTATGCCTACTGAAAATCACAGTCGTTGGGGGCCTTTTCTTGCGCAATTAAATGTTTCCCTATCTATCTAGACCATTTTTTGGATGGAAACTTCGTGGAATATGGAAATTGGTTAATCACATAAAGTTGGCAGATTAAATGGATATATAGAACCCTTGTGTGATCACCCCGGTTGAACAAAATGGAATAATGAACATGTGGGCGTTGGTTTGGTTACATGGTGTGTGAAGGGGGGGGGGGGGTGATTCCTGGGTTATTACGAATAGGATGGGCAATGGGGCTGCAGTAAATGACATTTAAGGGGAAACGATGTGGCAAGGGCCTAGTTTTGTGATACGGTTGTGGAGATGTGGTTATGGTGGCAGTGAGGCTATGGTAATTGGTTTTGATATTAAAAGAAAGTGGAAAGTTTTTAAATGAAATGTGGGGAACAATAATGAATTAAACATGGGAACAATCAATAGGGATTGATAGATGATAAAAAGGTTGGTTTTGTGTTTCTTGTGTTCTATCTAACTTGATCTGTGGTTGGCAGGGTTTTGTTCTACGAAATGCTAGATATGGTTTGATAATTTCCCAGTAGTTAAGGAACTAATAAACTAATAGAGTTAAAGCATGAAAACCTAAATGGGGTTGGGATTTTTTGTTGTATGCATGATTCGTAGTAGCAGTGCCAAGGCACGTGCTCAGTTTCCCGGTTTAGAAGCCATAGGTTGGGCTGTGTGTGTTTGGTATACATATATTTATATGTATCTTTGTGTTTGATCGAACCCCACCCATATTGAGAACATAGTGCTGAACACTCCCATTTCATGGGAGAGGGTGTTTCCCCCTTATTTACTAGCTCCTTCTTACTCCTTCTTCCATAGGATATGATGGCATGAGGCGACCTTACACCCCAGAATATTCAGGTATGTTTCGATTTCTGTGATTTTATCCCAAGACTCTTCGGGCAGGGGATGTGATTGTGGTTTGTGTGGACCAGGTGTGTGCAGGCGGGATATGTGGTTTGTGAGGCCTAGGTGTGTGCGGGCGGGATAGGTAGTTGTGAGGCCCAGGTGTTTGCGGGCGGGATGTGTGACTTTTTGAGGCCCAGGTGTGTACGGACAGGAAGAGTGTGGTAGCGTCAGGAAGTTCTCCATTATGAAGAGCAGGTAGCTAGTGGGGGGCGAGGGGGGGGGGGGGAATGGTGCAGGGTACCCCATATTCTTGTTCTTATATACTACTACCTGTTGTTTTGTGTTTTTTGGTGAGCGTGGCTGGTGAGGTTGGGTGGATAGAATTCCTTGTTAGGTTTTGGTTTCTTCTGTTGTTCTCACGGGACATTAGGATGTCTCCCCACATGTACAAAAGAGCTTTAGGTTTCCCTACTAAGTATACTTGTATGATCACCCAACGTTTACATTCAGGTTTCTAGGAGAACTATCAAGGCCGTGCAGGACCCTACTAGTCGGGACAGTTGGAGTGGTAGCAGTTTGTTGTACTGTTGTTTCTTTTGGTATTTTTCTTTTTTGTTTTCTTGCACTTTTACTTTGTTTAAGAATTGTTTAAACATGCATGTGGGATTGGTTTGGGTTTATTTTCATTTACTTGTTCATTTTTCTTTTGGTGATTTACTCATCCTATTTCCCAATATTAAATAATAAAAAGGGCAATGCCTCCCATAATTGTGAAAACTCATACCCTTGGTGCTAGTCGCCACTCCGGGGCCTACTGGAGGCAGGACTCAGGGGTCATTATCTCCCTTTCACCATTGCCAGCTCAGGAGGGGAATCTTTGGTTGGAGGGGGTCATGATATACATTTTTATTAAAATAAATTTTTATAATTATTAAATGGAATTATTAACCAAATGATGATTGTGTATACTTATTTGTATGACCCCAACTATGTGTATGCAATCCAGTCTCCCCCAATTTTGTCAACATGAATTTTTTTTTCATCTAAATGAATCTTTTATCGAGTACATGCAAAACCCTTCCCATTTTTTAGGAAGGACATAATCAAATCTCTTAGACATAAAAGACTCATTATATATGATCGTTTAATTTGTCTACATAGAAATACTAAAAAATGTATTTAAAAATTAATGATAATAACGGAACATGAAATATTCACAGGACACCAAAATAAAGGTTCTCATTCTATCATGAAAAAGTGACCATTAAAACTAGAAATATTAAATAATATATTACACTGTATAAATAAAAATTAAAATAAATTACATATTTTATTTTTTTCTATGGAAAAAAAATCCATCATACAATGATGACACTCTCTAGGATCAAAATCCCTTGAAAACCATTGACATGTAATGTAATTACTTAGAATAACACTAATTTCACTTTATGGTTTTGGGTGTCTCCCAAATGTTCCCTGAACCTGGTTGGTCACATGACCTCAAGCACATTTCCATAAACTCCAGAGGCTTCCGACTTGTAGTGAGGTCCACAATATGACAATGGGAAAACTATGACCTCATTGGAAAAGTATACATAGTAGAAAGAAAATAGTAAGCAATATCAAAATCATTAATACGATACAAAAGAATTAAACAACAGAATATTGATAGTAATATAACAACTTGAGAATATATAAATGATGCATGTCACATGTATATTGGAAAGCATCCAAACAAGTCATAATGCTGGAAATAAAACATTAAAACCAATGTAAAGAAAATAAGTAAAATCTAACATCATTGCAAGCCTTAGCTCGGTCCCATTCCCTCCATCTCCAACAAAAATCAATTACCTAATAAAGAAGAACACTTTCCCATAACTAAAAATGCAACCATATAATCTTTTTGGGTAAAAAAACATGAACCAAATAGTGTATGAGATGAATCCTAATAGTTAAACACCAAAACATCCGTGCATAACTGTTAGTGAATATATATAGAAAGTAATATGCCGAAAAAAAGAAATAAACTAGGAAGTACTCAAAAGTAAACAACACTATAGTTTTCATTTACATTCATTTTCATTTATTATCCAATTCATTGAATCATGTTGACCTTGGGATCTAGCCTAATATATATAGCCCCTTGGTAAGTGTAACCAGTAGATTCCTCAGAAGGCAATCTAATCTATCAAGTAAGACCAAGAAAAATATTGTTATTTGAAATGTAGACTCATCACAATCATTGAATCATTCATAAAAAACCATGTAAGAAAGCTCTCACAGTCTAACCCCTTTGGTTTAACATACCACCAAAAAATTAAAGAGTGAAAATCTTGGAAAGACCTCATGGTCTAACCCCTTTGGTCCCATAAAGTAGTAAATAGAAATTATAATCAACCTCCTAGGTAGCTCTCATAGTCAAAACCCCTAGGTCAACATTGCATGAACAAATTATAAATGACCACCTGGGTAGTTATGACGATCAACATCCCTAGGTGAATATCTACACTGAGGCTCTCACGGTCTGGTGTAAATAAACAATGAAACCATCACAGCTTTCTTGGACCATGGCTATC
Source organism: Viscum album (assembly GCA_963277665.1). Taxonomy (NCBI): domain Eukaryota; kingdom Viridiplantae; phylum Streptophyta; class Magnoliopsida; order Santalales; family Viscaceae; genus Viscum; species Viscum album. Next base: position 1,180,376,423 of record OY728152.1, on the reverse strand, counting down.
ACGATCCGTTGAAAAAATAGCACACATATAATATCAAGCAGTAATTGTAATATATGACTAGTACATGGATAAAAACTTACCAATCATATTATATGCATTTTAAATAATAAAATAAACTCCATATTAATCAAAAAAGGCATGGAAAACAAGGTACATAACCATATGCATAAGCAACAACATATTTTTAATCAATCAAACTATAACAGGTATTAAAAAAGATAGAATCCCAAATCCAAAAATACCCCAAACATGGGTATGCATCACTTTTAGAACCTATAATCCAAATACAATCAATGAAAGATGCAAACCACCTACCTCAATGTCCCACGATAAATACTCTTGAACTTCAGACCTTGAATCCGGAAAAAACAACATAGATCTACAAAAAAGTGAAAAAAGGATCAAACTTGAATAACTCAAGAGAGTGGAAGAATCAGGAAGAAAGGCTCTTGGGGAATTGAGAACTCACTAGTGGGATTCCAACGCACCCGAAAAAGTCTCAATCGGTGGTCAGAAAAACAACTAGGAGGGGTTTTAAGTTCTTCAAACATTGTGTTTCTCTTCTATACGATCTAAGGCTAGAAGAAGATATTTTATAAGATGAGATGTGACCATGCTTTGATTTACCAAATAAAAATATAAACTACTAGGCATATTCATTGACGGTACACAACGTGTAGAAGCCTCAACCAGCCCTTGCCTTAAATGTTCTTCTAGGTCACCCCACGACCATGTACTAGGCCATTACATGGCTAGTATGCCACAGTAACCAGTACTTAGTCACACAACATGTACTTATAAAATTCCAACATCATCAATTTTCCTCAATAAAACCAAAATAAGGGTCCATACTTGAAATGAATATCCTGGTTCTTACAACTATTCTGACAAGTAAATAGATGTGAATAAGTATTAAAATATGAATAATATATAATATATTAAAAAAATATTAAATGAAAACTTTAAAAAATTTAATTTAACTATACATACTTTAATGAGGATCAATGACAAGATATGTTTTTTCTCTGTAATGGGATCTCAAAGCATCAATCATGTATGTCCTTGACCCCTCCCATTAGTTGGTATCATGCCACCACCCTCACCTAATGGATTAGAAGGATCCCCACTATTTTTTGGATTATATATCTATGATAAAATAATTCCATAATTATCCTATTGATCTATTTAAAACATATAACTAATTTTATGAAAAAAATTTATATTCTATAAAAAATAATTTTTTAAAATAATTATAAAACCATTTTTTGATGTTTATTGGGAGAAAATAAATCTAGATGAAATTAATTTTCAATATTGATATCAAATAAAAAAAACTTTATTAAAAAAATAAAACAAAAGTCATTATCATCATATATACATTCAGATTCAATGCTACTAAGCCCTTAATATTCCTCCTAATCCTCAAAATGTTTAATAGGATATTCAAATTGATCAATCATTTTAATATCAAATTCAGTGGTAACAATATCAAATTTATCCAAAAAATAAACCCTCAAGCATAAGGTATATTCATTGATATCTATATCTCTTTGATTGAAATATATATATATATATAATGGATTTTTATTCAGGAATAATTTGAATTTTTTACACTTTTAAAAAACCAATTTTTTTTCATAAACTGATAGTAAATTAAATTCATGTTTATTACACTCTAGGAATCCTTTATATCTCCTGATGCAACATAATAATTTTCATATAATTCTGATGTGTTTATAATTGAACGACTTAACCACTAACCTAACAAGACTTTTGTAAACATAATTTCATAAATATATATATGTATTGTCATGATTATTTAAAATTTTTATTTATATAATGTTCTCGGGTAGTAGATCTGGAAAAAAATCAAAGTCACCTATCCCAACGGTTCTCAAAACCGTTGGGATAAGTGACTTTGATTTCAGGGAATGTTGATTTTGGGGACACCCTTTCCCAATGGTTTGGGCAAACCATTGGGAAAGGTCCACTCTTTCCCAACCGTTTTCCCAAACCGTTGGGAAAGTGGATCAAAACACACCCTTTCCCAACGGTTTGGCCAAACTGTTGGGAAAGATGCCTCAAAACACACCCTTTCCCAACGGTTTTGCCAAACCATTGGGAAAGGGTGTGTATTTCCCAACGGTTTTCCCAAACCGTTGGGAAAAGTGGGGAAAACCATGGCTTTCCCAACGGTTTGGCCAAACTGTTGGGAAAAAGTACCTATACCAAAGGTTTTTACAAACCGTTGGTATAGAAGTGTTGGGAAATGTCCAATTTCCAGTAGTGAATACTTTTATTTTCATTATCCAAAAATATATGTTATGTATTTACATGAAAACATTTATTAGTATTAATGTAATGAAATTTTACCATTGTTACATAATTATTCCCTAAATAGCATAAATTAATTATTTGATCCTTCATGTTAAAAAAGTAAAATTTACATTAATTTTTCGGATATCCTTTTAAATGATCAAAACTATCCATTTATTTTTTTATTTAAAATATGTGAATATATGAAATGAAAATTCATTTACAACATAATAAATTTTAGATTTATACAATATGGATGGTGGAATACATAATGAAAATATTCAATTGTCAGATATAATTAAATGTTATGATATATGGGCTAAGAAAAATATATTTTACAATATATAAACATTAAATATTTCTCATATGTTTGATATTAATAATTAACCATATTGGACTTTCAAACCAGAAGGTAAAATTATCCAATTGATGATTTTAAAAATTACGTGTTATAATTTTTTTTTGAATTATATAATGATTTTATCATCATAATGCATAAAAAATTATTTATATAGACTTACTTTTAATGTTTATTTAAAAAAAGGAGTTAATGTTGTAGTTAATACTTAAATTGTTTCATTTATTCACAACTAATCATAATATATGTATGATCTTTGTGTGATTCATCATCTGAAATACATTATTCATGATGACCAAAAAAGAAGATATTTGGATAATTAAATCTTCTTAATAATTGGTCTATTCCATTATCAAAATTTTCCCAACAAAGACCCATTTTATTATGTTTTAAATTATATTATTATTGGAAACAATAAGAGAAGATTTTTTAAATTTAATACATAAAGTACATTTCAATAATTGAGCCTTTAACTGAAAACATATTTCATACATTTTAATTTATTTATTTATATATATCAAAAATGGATTAAACCATTAATATTATACTATCCCTCCACATTTTTTCACATGTAAAAAGAAATATTAAATGTTCCATTGAGTCAACCTAGTTCAATGGATTTTTTTAATTTACATAAAATAGGAAAAATATTTTATGAAAAAATACTTAGTACAACATGACCTATTTTTTCACAAAATGGCCTAGAATAATTGTGGTATTTCAATCAAATCACCCCATATTGAATAATTCAAAAACTGTCTCAATAATATAGGGAGTGATCATTGCATGGTGACATGGTAGTCATGAAATTTTAACATGTTAATATTTAATTTTTTTACACAATGAGATAAATAAGGTGCATAACTATACGCTAACTTAAAGACTCTAATATAATATTAAAATAATAACCCAATTTATTTAAAAATTGTATTTGATTCTTTTGGATTTATTGTTCATTATGATGTTTCATTTTTAAATTACTCAGATTCAGAGCAACTATAAATTTGGGAAAGAACTAATAGTTACTTTATTGAGTCATTAGTATTACTATTTGTTTCTAACATAGTATTAAATATGGTATCTTTTTCATTAATATGAAATACACATGACTTGTTAAGAACCATGGAATAAGATAAATATGAAATATTCCCTAAAAAACTTCTGTTTACCCAATTGTGATCTCTCCCAAAACAACTTATTTTTTGTTAGTATGTAGTTGGTCAAATTTTTTCATATGCAATAAATAGAAAATATATTTTCCTAGAATGAATTGGATGAGTTATATAGGTTCAACTCTTTCAATTATCCTTTATTTAAAAATTATTTTAATTCCATCAAAAATTATATTCTTCCAAATTAAATTTCTGATGATAGTTAAAAAAAATATTTAATCCATTTACAATAATAAATTTTTTTGAGCTATATTGTTTGTAAATTATTTTAGATGATGTGTACTCTATCCAAATAACATACCATAGGCTTTATGGTGCATGATTTTCTACATTATTATGTCTATTAGTATATAATTATGATAAGAAATAAGATTATATGTAGATAAAAATTCACCCCACAATAAAATAAACTAATAATTCAATCACATCAAATAATCATTCATATTATTCTTACAGTATTATGTAATTATTAATTATATATATATACATGTTGTTTCTTCACCAAAATATAAGGAGTTATGTTCTTTGATGTTATACTAATAGGATGACTAGAATATTTAGTTTCATATTCACAAAATGGACTAATACCCACCGTTGATGTAACGTCCCAGCCCGACTTACCATCAAACTGGTGGCCAGACCGGTGGGTCACATGGCCTCAAGCGCTTCTCCCCATATTCCAGAGGCTGTAGACTAGCAGCGAGGGTCTTGAGAGGTGATAGTGGGGAGACTATACCCTCATATTGTAGTAACACAACCGTATTATCAGAGTAAATATTATTCAATAGCGGAAACAATAAACAATTTAAAGGCAGAAGAAAAAGACAGGTAATAACCATTTTATAAAATGCAGCAAACGCCAGTTTACAATGTATGCATGTACAGATGATGATACTATTATGTAAGTAGGAAACATTACAGAATTCTTTACAAAAAATTTAAAAGAAAAGACAGAAAATCCCGACGGCAATCCCTTGAGAATCCCAAGCTCCTGCTTGGTCCTTTTCTCCTAACTCATTAGGTACAAACAACACAACACACAACCTAGGTCCTGCAAGCATGAAGGTCTACTTGGGTACCCCAGTTCAATGGAGGTCCGAGTAGGGTGTGAGATATAAATATCAGTAGGGCGACACCACCGATGTCTAACCCAATCCAAACAGTGTATAATAATTAAAAAGTGAGAAGGTATGGAGAAATAAGTAAGTAGAACTGCATAAGTAAATAACACCCATCCAGGTTCCCAAGGGACACCCGATGGTTATACCAGCTTCGGCTCGCTTCCATTAAAGTAATCCAATCATATCACCATATATATATATATATATATATTTAAAATCATTTAGATCATAGATGGTGTGGGGTAAGAATGCCTCCCACCCATAAATAAGAAAAGGTGGCACGAGGTAGGAATGCCACTCGTCCATATAATTCAACTAGAAAGGGGTAATAATGTCTCCCTTCCATCAATCGAGATTGGTCGGCATGAGTTAAGAATGCCTCTCGTTCCTATAAGTCAACTGGCAAGGGGTAAGAATGCCTCCCTTCCATCACATCCATTTAACCGGAATCGAGTATAAATGCCTCCCATCTGTCACATTGATAGTACTGGCTTGGGGTATAACTGCCTCCCATAGAGACATGTAATCATCAACAAATGTCAATTGGAAAGTGGCAAGAATGCCTCCCTTCCCGACATGTAATTATCAACAGAAGTCAACTGGGAAGGGGTAAGAATTCCTCCCTTCCAAACTTGTACTGTCGCACTTGCATGGGGTACAACTACCTTCCATCCAACCACGTATCTATCACTAGGTGGCCTCATCATGAAGTCACCTTTATTATCATTCACTATGTGGAATCAGCATGTGCGCACTCACAATACAAATATGTCTATAGTATACTACTTATGGCATTACCTCATAAGCATTCATTGAATAATACCACATACACATAAGAGGACACATTCATGTTCATACTTAAAGAAACCCATCTTAAGTATCTAAATCATGATATTCACATATTCATTTAACTAACATATGTGGTGCTCATTACATTATCCCAAGTCATGGTCGTACCACCCTAGTTTTGTCCTTCCTAGTTTCACCATTCCATCTTAAAGGATACGTTTATCATTCTTTAACCCTTTGATACCTTGTAGAGGTAACAAGTCATTTAGTCTTAAGTCATCCCACTGTAGTTGTCATCTTACTACATTTTCCTAAACATGGAAAATTGACCCAAACACAAGTATCACAACCATTTCATTCCCTTTGTCTCAACAAAGCAAGTTCACATACAAAGCACCAAAGAGGTACCACAACCATCCAACAGGCAAGCATAAAAAGTATATCACTACTTTTTATCTTGTAGATAGTGCACTTATGATCGAGAGGTTTTATTAATATATCGTTAGTTTAGTTACCAAGAAACAATTTTATCTTATCTAATATTTCGCACTCTTTTTCAAGTAGCGTCTAATCAAAACCCATTTTGCAGAATTGAAATACTAATGCAAATGCTGTATTAAACTCTTTAATACATTACTTTAAATTAAAGGGGCAAGGAGAGGTATGCTACCTACAGGTGGATCCATCTGTCCACTTCGGATCTTGGAACATTCAAACTAAGAGATGCTGCTACTCCCCCACGGAGCATATGCACCTTCACACACATGCATGGACACCTCTATTCCAACGAAGGCAAGTCTCCTAGACTCTGGCAACTCGAAACAACGCCAAAACATCAAACGCACTACAAGATTAATCCAACAAACCTTAAAACACATAAAGACTAAAATATGGGATATGAGAAACCAACCAGAATAAGAAACCCTTACCGCGAACCCAAGTCGGCAGACCGAAATGTAGCGAATCGATTCGCATTCGGCAACGATCGCCTGAATAGACCCAAACACGACTGAGAAGCCTTCCACACGATCCTGGAAAAAAGTGAAACCAAAATTCGGATCACCCTAAACCCTAGGGTGTTCGACCGCATCTCACCGGTCACCAAATCGAAGCTAGAAACTAAAGGATAAGAGACATGCGATCATACCTGCAAGCTTAAGAGAAGAAACGCAAGGGAAAACAGCCAGAATCTAAGTGCAAGGGGGGAGCCAAGGGGGGTGTCGCACACAAATTACGGGAGAGGAGGGAGGTGCGCCGTGGGGGATTCTGCTAAGTGAGGGTGAGGGAGAGTGTCTTTAGTATTTGGTTTCTAATAATTTTATTTTATTTTAAATTTAAACATAATCTTTTAACAGACCAGCCTGCATGGTTTAATCCGCATGGTTTTCCAAACTGTGCACAAACCGTGCGGTACCCTCTGCCTAAGAGAGATCCATCACATGTGCTAGGCACACGGTTTGGGAAACTATAAACAACCCTTGTTCAATACACTGACTCTTTAAATAAGTCTGCATGCTTTTCCTGCAATTGGCCACACGGTTAGGTCAAACCGTGCGCAGCTCGTGTGCCTTCCTCTGCCTTTTAAAAACCAGACTTTATCTCAGGACTGAAGCTCCTGAGACCTAACAAAACACAATGGAAACATTTCGGGCCTTCGACCAAGCCCAAATCCAATACAACAAAGTGTTTCAACTCTCAGAATTCCGTTCCGAAGCACGGTCTAAAAAACAACCCATTCAGTAATCGCAAAATTCAAATTCCATCGGGTTTGTGTATGGTTCAAAACTCCGGTCATTATAACCTTACCACCTTAGAACTTATCTTCCCCGAGAAGCCATCAGGAACTATGTACACGTCACCAAACCTACAAGGTTCATGAAGCTTAATTCAAACAATCAAGTTGTGTTAAAAAACATCCAACACACCCCTAATCATCCATTAAACCCTACGGTTCTTAAGCCACCAAAACTCGAGCCAATGCTCGTTTCCCAAATGAGACACCAAGATGGATCTTCCCGAGCCCATATACCCAGAGACACGAAATCATCATCATCTCGCCAAGCATCAAGCCACAGGTACTTCCCACCTTAGACCTTTAATGTTAACCAACCAACTCCAAACTACAGTCGGACCACCATTGGAATTAACTTTTAAAGCATGCCCCAAGAGTTCCCACAACGCTTCTAGTGTGATTTGAAGCAGATCAAATGGTAGATTCCCCATCAAACTCAAGGCCCAAGTCGATCCGGTTGTTCATATTAGGCACTGGCCGAAACAAAACACACTCGTCTCAAATCGACGACGTGCCAAAGAATGGTATGTCACCGACTGCAGACATTAAACAAGAACCCCGAGTCAAGTCATCACCAGCAGACTGTTTACAAGAACGATCGGGCTAAACGGCCGACGTATTTCAAATAGAAACACAATGCCTCTCTCCAAGGCACCTTAAGTTTAGAACAAACACGTTCACCGAAGCCTACACCTGACTTCCGATGACATTTCAAAGATCAAACCAAAAGGGAACCCACACATCCTGTGTACAACATCAAAAGAGGACCATCAAATTAATACCAACGACTTCTAAGAATTAGCGCGGATAAGACCTACAATCTCTAGGTGCATCTTGGACGAGGAAAAGATACGGGACATGTTCTTCGCTAAAAAGAATATACTAAGAGGTTTGAATGGATTCTAGTTAATCATACTAGACTATTGGAAGGAAGAACAGTCGAACCTCAACTGGTCAACTTCAATGAAGTAACTCGACTTCACTTGCCGAAACATCCACCCATTTTAAACTCGCAAGTATAACAGGCATTCATACACGACCAACCCATTTCCAAAGGCATTCCAAGAAGCATCCATTCCACGTGAAAGGACACATTTACCATATTCGACGCGACATGATCCCAACCTTAGGAGTGTCCTAGTTTCCGATGGGAAAGTTGATAACCTATCCGAGAACAAGAGTGCTAGTACACAAACACCGCAAAAAATCGTGTGACTCTCCTCCGCCACAATCACATCACCAAAAAAACAAAGAATATCTAAAACAATGAAACCAACATGTCAAAACACACGAGTCATTCGAAATCCATCCCAAAAATTGGGACGAAACAATTCTTTAACGTCGGGCCACTCTACTGAGGAGATGACCCAAAGACACAACGAAAGTCAAAACCCAATGACCACCCATTCGAACAAGGGTGTCATTAGAAAAATAAGAGTCCAACAAGGGACAACAACACCCGAACAACACTTCATGTCAAAAAACCCTGGTACAAGCAAGGAATTAAAACGTTAAGGGTGCTACCAACCACATTATTTCCCCTTACGAAGATCAAACGTCGACCGTAACGACGGGTCATGCCAAATAAGTCGCTAGGCTCAAAATACAATCATCAAAACACTGATAAAGAAACATCGCCCACAAGAAACACCTATTGTCCTGTTCCAAAGAAGCTCAAAGAGAATCTCAAAACTACCCCTTACACTAAGGTTTCAACGCACCCCATGGTTTCCATTACCAAGACCTTAGCATTTTACCCCATTTAAACTCTAACCATTTAAAAACATCAACCACACATCAAGAAAACAGGAAAGTTTCACAAAAAATTTCTTTTACGAACATCAAACCTTCACAGACATCCCATCTTTATCAATCAATTGAGAAAAACAACACCATTTAAACAAAAGGGAAACCTACGAGGGTCCCATTTTATCCATCCCGGGTTCTTCAAAAAGAAACCTCAAACGAGTTACTCAATTCCTTTTTAAAATTAAAACACACCAATCGGGTTATGTCATACAACACCTTCCAACTGAACTACTTGGGTCCAGTTTCACATTTAACAGTTAGCCAAAACCTTTAAATTTCAAAATTAGGAAACATTTTCCATTTAATCATTTCACAATACAGGAAGCCTATATATTTAATACAGGTTTCCATTTCCCAATTCATGAAGTGCCCATACATTTCATGGATTGAAAAATGACTCCAATTTTTATCAAAACCAGATTCCAACCTAGAATTTAACATGCTCACATACAACGGCCCAAGTATATGGGTGGAAATCTACCAACCTATAAAGTGCCCATACACTTTATAAATTGGCATTTGGCTCCCCTTTTTAATCAAAACCAATTTACTTTAGCATCTTAATTTCCAATGCTTTATATTTTTATTGATAGCCCTAAAAATGTATTTATATAATGCTCTGAATGGTTTTAATATACAGGTTACCCCTTCCCAGTTGTAAGGCGCCCATACACCTTACAATCAAAAATTGGTTCCCGTTCATTCACAACCCAGGTACAACCAAAGCAATACATGCCATCATAAGCTGTTAACACAGAACATGATATATCACAGAAGCATGTTATAACACACAAGCATGTCATATCCTCACTTAAGAATATTATACAGGCAAGCTAAGATGTAACTACATGGCATGACACATGCATGACATGTTAATTCCTATGTGCCTAATATGATGCATGGAATGCAGCATTATTGCCATATCAGGCCAAGGGTAAAATTCAAGGAATTTCATAAACCATAATCAACAGAAGATAGAACAGTCAATCAAGGTGAAATCATATAAAATTTAATAGAAAAAAACATGAACAACAATTTCCAACACATGCCACTTGGTCATTTCCCATACGTGGGGTGATCAGTCCCTTGCACGACTATTATCCAAGTGCCAAAACGTTCCTAATCTCCTGTCTACCAACCCAAAAAGAGATAGTAAAAAGAAAAGAAACACATCTGATACCACTTTGTAACATCCCATCCCGGCTTACCATCGAACCTGTGGCCGGAACGGTAGGTCACATCGCCTCAAGCACGTCTCCCCATACTGCAGAGGCTGATGACTAGAAGCAAGGGTCTCGGGAGGTGATAGTGGGGAGAATATTTGTAGATACATGAAGCATGACGTACATGGACATTACATTACTTTTGCGGAATACTTAGTACATAACAAATCACAATCACATGGACCGTTATAGTTTAGTGTCTTTGGAAACTCGGAATATACTATTCTAATCGTGGTGAAAGATCTTAAACATCTCCCATAAAGATCTTCCTTTTTTTTTCTTACCTAAAACCTTTCTTTATATCCTGGGGAAAAGAAAACATAAGAGGGTGACCTCAAATTCTCATTAAGGGTAAAAAAAAGAAATATCAATCATATCATAATCATAATAACATAACATTTTGGAAATCTTAACCTGCAAAAGAGATCATAATATCATAACATGGGATAAATCATAGTAGTGAAATGTAATCCCAATAATCATAACATAAAACATGAAACTTTGTGGTATACACACATAATCATATAGAATCATTTCTAATTAGTCAAGACTCATTGTCAAGACTATCTTAGTGGACAAAGTCAATTTCTGAACCGAGTTCACTCCTCGTTTCAGTCCTGTTTCACTGAACCGATTTAAATTTCCGTTCCAACCATGTCTATCTCATGAGATATAAAATCTTTTCCCAATGAATTGGAGGGAGATATGGGTCCCACTCATCTCATAATTATACCATTATTATGTGTGCCAAAAAATCATAAATCATACATCATTGCATAACCCATGTAATAAAAATGGGAATCTTAAACATCATGACATCATAAAACAATTCATATAAGGTAAAGGAATTCATAAAAATAATTCCATCACAACATAATCAAATCAATGTAATAATAGAGATAAAAATAGAACCCTTTATTATCTTGTATGGAAAATAATTTTGATAAAACACTTGAACTCCATTTTTGAGGAAAATATCCTTTCTACTTCAAAAACATTTTTCCTCTCTTAACATGTCATACAATATTAAACTAAAAGAAGTTGATTAAAAATAAACATGAAAACTTGTAAAGGATGATTATTGGAAATAATGTTTTAAAAATCCATTCAGGACATATAAGTTAAAAAAAACATTCTTCTCGTACTTTTTTCGGAAAAGTCAAAAAGTACCTCGTACGAAAAACGACAAAAGATTCCTTTCATATCTTTTACTAAAAACTCACCAAAGGGTAAAATTGGATATAAACTATTGTAGAAGGATATACATATTACATATTGAGGAAACATGGATTTGTATGAAAAAATGCACCCCAGTAAATTCCAAAGTATAAGCAATCTCGGATAAAAATGAGATTGTGATATTTCCCTTACCTTAGGTCCGATTTGCTTCGTAAGTGTCCGAACCTCCTATTCTTTGAAGCGCCTCTTTGATTCCTCCTCTTAGGGAACTAAAATTGGACTTTGAAGAAGACCAGAACCTCTAGGATGTTACTAGGGAAGTGGAGAAGAGAATTTGGCCGGGGTTGGATGAGCTTGAATGCTCAAAGTGGTGTGAGGAAGATAGGGGGGAGCTGCCCTTTTATAAGGGAGAAGAGGGACACCTTTGGAATAACTGAAAATATTATTTTATTATAAAGTCAAATTCGGTTTTAAATAGCTCCGAATTGATTTAGTTCGAAGCTAGGGTGGTGATGGGTCGAAATCCTCTCATACAATAGAATTTAGACATGTTTAGGTCATTATACTAACCTTATCTTTTAGTTTTAACTCTTATTTAATTAGATTGACATTTACCATGTCACTTGGTATTTTTATTTTATATAGTTAATAAACATACCATATACATCCAAGAGACTCCCAAGTGGTCCATTAATGATACACCTATCTTGATATAAGTATCTTGGCCAAACCTTAGATTTTTAGGAATAAAATAACAATCAATAATATAATATTTGTTTTAAAAACTATATTATGTCAATTTTGACACTATTCAATAGTTGATTTTTGTGAAACTCATAACAGAATGATTACTTCAACCAAAGTTAATTAAATCAATCCTAACATTCCATATTAACCTAGAAAATTAGTGTAATTCATAAAATTCTAAAATTATATTCATTTGGGTATTTATAATATCAATTATTCTAATTTTCACTATTATGATAATTACTGCATCATCATTGTGTCATAAATTAATTTATTTAATGTCTAAAAATTATAAATAAAATATCATTATGTAGGAAATCTTATTATCTTTCTAATGAATATTTACAATCGAATTTATCTTAGGTATAACCCTATATTAAAAATGTTTTAGTAAATAAACTTTGATTTTAACTCTTTTAACTCTTCTTTGAATTAAATAATAATAAATGTACTAATCTAATCCAAGTGGGCCTAAATGGTCATATTTTATTCCTAAGGTTGTTTTTGGTCGAATTACACTTATCCAATAGAATTAGGACATGTGTTAGGGTAATAATAATATCATCTTTACCGTTAATTATCCTATTTACTTTTAACCGTGGTAAAAAAAGTAAAATGTTACTATTCACCAAAAATTATTTTCATCTCATTGAACCGCATTTTACTTACTCAAATCAACCGTGTCTCTCATATTTTTTAAATTCCACTCACAGAAGTGGTAAAATTATGTTTTATGAAAAATTCATTTTTTAACTACCACTTTGTGGTTTCAGTATTCATCAAAAAATGAAAGTTTCCAGAAAAAAACCAAAAATTAGGCCTAAGATATATTTGATATTATGAAATCAAAAATGATGTTTATTTTACCAAATTAAAAACATATCAGTTGCATTAGTTAATTTAAAAATTAATTCCCATCATCAAAACAAATAGCGTGTTCTTAAGAGATAATAACTATCAAAAGATTGACACTTGTTTATGTCTGGTTTAAATGTGAAATTACATTCGATGACCAACATTGTATTAAATTGTAAAAATATATTCTATATATTCTTTAAAACCACTAAAATTAATAATTTATCACTATTAATTATTTCGATTAAAAATGTTGTTTTTAATTAAAATTTAGTAATTTTCACTATTCATCAGAAAATGAAAGTTATCTGAAAAATACCAAAATTTCACCCTAAGCTAATTTCGATATTCCAAATCCAAAAATGAAGTCCATTTTGAAAAAAATTAACAAATTTCAAAAAGTGGTTATTACTATTCATAACGGCTAGTTTTAATAATATTTTAATAGCATATTGTTGTTTAGTGAAACTCGTTATTGCGTACTACACACGCTATCGAGGAAGGTCGCGATTGCGTATAATGAAAGGCAAGTCAAGGATTCATGTTGAGAAAGATCCTTTTGGTGTAGTGTACAACACAAGACATTAATGAAATTAAAAAGAATATTTTTCATAAAATCTCAGGGTGTTACATTCTACCCCCCTTAAAATGAATTTCACCCTCAAAATTCGTCGGGGTTATAAGTGGTTTACTACTCAAAAGTTTCTTTAATAGAAACCCATATCATAAAAAGGAATACCAGAACCAATATTTAAAAACAAAAGTATGAAAGGTAATGGTTACCCAAATAAACTAATCACTGGGTTTCCACATAGGTGGAAATATGGATATGGAAGAGAAATCTAACCATCATGTTCTGATGGATAATGGTAGAGAACATGGCTATGGAAAAGCCAGTAATGACAAATCCATAAATTTGTGATGATATAAGGTACCATCTGATTCATCAGATATTAGAGCACTAGGACAACATTTTTGGTTTTCAATATCATTTCCCTAAAGTTGTTGAAATTGGAATAAGAAGGAATACTTTCGTGATTTTGGTATAGTCTCACCATTGGTTGTTCTTTGGACAATTTCCACTTCATCTCTTAATGAAATGAAGTTTAATTTGTCATTCATGATGTGTTAGCAGATCATGTGATAGAATGATGGGTCATTCCATCTGTCTCAAACAAAAGGTTAGAAAAGTTATCAAAAAATACATAAGTCCGTCTATAGTGAGGTTAATCGTATACGATTCCAAAAATGAACTTATAATTCATATATCATACCGCGTAATAAAATAAAACTAGTTTCTACTAACCAGGGACTTCCTGTAGGCCAGTGGTAGGTGATAAAGGCAAGTCGCACTTCGGTTGTGGGTTCGATTCCCACAGCCTTGTTCGACGCGATGGGCTGCCACCCGTCCTGCAGGTTGTCCATTTTCTAAAGCTATATTGCTATAACATCCCATCAATAATATCAAAAAAAGTTCCATCCTAACTTATGTCCAACATAATCCATTCCAATCATTAGGCTTATCTAGAATACTTCGGTCCAAGCTCATAGTATAAAGAAAAATGATTACTTGAAATGTCACATAAAAATCACGTGAATGCCATCATTTATCCCCCATATATCATAAGATATATCTTGTTGGTCAAATTAAAAACATGTGAATACATTAATCTTGTATACCCATTGAGCCTTAGTGAAAACATGAATGCAGTTAAAAGTTAACATTTTCCACAAACCAAAATCCTCAAAATTATTTATACTCAAACCATGATATCACTTAGTCCTTATATCAATCATGAGCTCCTGAATACAATCAAACATCTCATTATCTTCTTATCCCTTCATTTAGCGCATATCATCTGCTTACCAAAAATATCTCAATCACTTTCCATGGTTTACGGTACCATAATATTATTGAAAACCACAATAAACCAATACATAAATACTCCAATATTCCACGATACTATATACAACATTATTTTGGAATCCCATTACATAAACACTTAATCATTCCACCACATCGTTGTCATATTCAACATCCCCAATAGTTATCGCATGTGACTTCCCTTTGTCCTTTACCTTAAGTGGTTGCTCATGTCGATCATCACTAACCCTTGGAATAGGGAATTTATTAGCATAATGCCCCATTTCCTTGCACTTGAAGCATTGAAGTTTAATAGGTTCATTATGTGTATTATAAGGCCCCAGCCTTAAACCTTATTTAATCTTGAGTTATTACAAGATTACACATTGAGGATCTTTTCGGGTTTAGAGTTTTAGTGAATTAGATCATAAAACTTGCATTACATTCCACATATAAACAAAGTGGTTACATAAAGATAGTATTCTTCATTCCCATCAATGGAAACATATTTAAAATAAAACATGGATTATTTCTTGACACATCCTTGACTCTATCATCTTATCATGTACCTTTCCCTTGACCTGTGAAAAACATTTCAAAAACTTGGGATGAGCATAAAAACTCAGTATGGGTTATAAAAAAAACATGGAAAGGAAACATGAGTTCATATATATATAAGAATGAAATCATACTTTACCCATAAAACATAGGCACTTTAACATACCTCATAAAATCATGAATAAATCATAGAAATCATAAGACATAAAGGTAACTTGAGGCATTCATAACATTCTTACATAGGGAGTAACCCTCTTGGTTACGTTTGGAATACCCATCACAGTATATTCCCTAAAATCTCTTCGGAGAAACCTTAACGTTTCACTCCTTCGCGTTACCCAATGCATTGGAGAGCTATAACGGGCTCACCCGCCCTTAGTTTATCACGGAACCACCCGTTTTCATAATAATGCCCAAGAACCATAACATAATCATATCACATAAAACATGCATAAAGGAAACATAAAATTTCCACATTTCAATCACGAGATATCAATACAACACATTGATATAAAAACATTATGAAAACAATTTTCAATACCAAAGTAAAACATGGTATTTATTTTTCTTTTAAAAAAGAAGGTATGGCTTGTAGAGGAAGCCAAAACTCAAATAACGGTTACGACGGAAGAGAAGTCGTTGTCGCCGCATACGTACGAAAAAAAACATTCCCTTTTGTCGTTTAGTAAACGCTTCGTAAAAAAGATTCCTTTTGAATAAACGTAAAAGTCAAAGGGGTTTATACACCATATGAAAGAAAGTTGTGTATAAAATAAAATATGCCTCAATGAAAGGAGATTGAGACGAAGTCCCATACAAAGATAATTTTTAAAATAAAATAGATATATTATGTGCATTCTCTATAAGTACACATAAATAAAGTACAAATACAAGATATGACATAATAATATAATGACATACTTTGAAAGTACGAGATTAACCCAATGAATGGAAATTGGGTTAAGAAGTTCCCATACCTCGTATCTGACTTGACCCGACCGTTCTTTAAACTCCTGAATAATAAACTTTAGTTAATCTCTACTTGATTATGAATCTTTTCCAAGTTCATTATTCCTTTTATACCATGTTATGAACATCATGTAATCATTTAAGTTAATAATGTTCATTTTGTCGGTATTTGGTTCTTAAGTCAAAAATAGACTTCTTACACTTACATGTTGTTAATTTGGTCAATGTTTCATTATATCTAGAATGGTATTCATGATGTAGATATCATATATGTCATATATATCCAGTACATACATGTATTTAAAATATTACATAATCATTTAGAGGTAAGAAATGAAATGCACCGTTCATTGAGACGGTAAGCCGTACGTACGCATGAACGCTACTTTCATTTCTTTGTCATATTAATGGAATTAAAACCAAATGAGACTTATGTATATTTTAATTCCAGAATTATATTCATCATTTAGATATATCATTAATTATATATATCCATTATATACATGTACTTTTAATAGTACATTACATTTGGGGATAAGAAATGAAATGCACCGTTCATGGAGACGGTAGTCCGTACGTACGCATGAACGCTACTTTCATTTCTATCTCATACTTTAATGGAAATAAATGATAATGATATATATAGGTATATTATAATTCCAGTATAACATCATATATAATAACTTTAAATCCATCCTTTACACGTCCCACATATGGCATTAACGAATCACATCACTTTGAGGGGGCGGTAGTCCGCACTTCCTTAAATGAAGATATCGCATATAACCATAATGGAAGCCATAAAGGTAAGACACAAATGAAAAATACAGAAGCATAAGTAAAACATAAACATATTACATATCATATATAAAAATAGTGACATCATAATGGCCACCTTTGAAGGTGTTAAATGAGTATTGAACAATCATCGTTTTGGGAGGCAGAATTTCGCCATCCACGGAAACCGTATGTTCTTTAACCATTTGATGTAGTTGTGTGAGAGTGTAGATAAAATAAATCTTATAAAAACATCCTAGTATATTGATGATACTGGTGTTGTTACAAAAGAAGTATATAAAAAGAGTTTAGGGGGTTGGAGAAGAAAAATAAAACAAATGAACATGAGAGAATGAATTACCTTAAAAAGTGTAACTCCTTTTGAGTTGAGCCTAAAGGCTTCCTTTGAAAGGATTCTGCCCAAAGGGAATCCTCTAGGATGAGGAGAGGGATGTGGAGAGAGCAAATGGGCAGGGGTTGGCCGAGCCAAAGGCTTGAAGAGTGTGTGAAATGAGGTAGAGGTGGGGGCCTTTTATAAGAGGAGAGGAGGGGCACTTTTGGAAAGTAAAGAAATATAACTTAATTTGAAAATGTGTTTCGGTTTTAAAAGGTCCCACATTGATAGGATTCGTGGATAAGGTTATAAGGCATCTAAATCCACTCATCCAATTGGTTTTGTCCATGTTTAGTTCATAGATTTTATATTATCTTTCCATTTTATTTAAATCGTCAAATAATGATGTCATCACTGCATCATTATTATGTCATAAATAATTAAATTTATTTAATGTCTAAAAATTATAAACAAATTACTATGATGTAGGAAATCGTTTTATCTTTCCATTGAATATTTATAATCAAATTTTGGACTTGTATAACCCCACTTAAAAATTGTTTTCGTAAAACATATTATGTTTGTGTCATTTTCACTTTAACATTTAATAAAAAGTAATTTATGTCATTTCCCAACAAAAGTGGATCCATGGGGTCCCCAAGTTGACCCATGGCTTGTCTTGGTCGGCCATGACACAACCAATAAGGTTGGGACATGTGTCTAGGTCATTTTATATTATTAAAGTATTATTTATACCTTAAACTACACTAATTACCACTAATCGCGATTAAAAACTTAATAAGTTACTATTCACCAAAAAATTATTTTAATCTCATTGAACCACATTTTACTTCTTAATGACAACCATGTATGTCGGATTTTCAAAATTCAACACACATTAGTGGTAAAATTTCATTTAACCGAAAAATCAGTTTGCTTGATTACCACTTAGTGGTTTCACTATTCATCAAAAATTGAAGTTTTTCAAAAAATTACCAAAAATTCACCCTAAGCTATATTTGATATTCCGAATTCAAAACTGAAGTCCATTTTACAAAATTCAAATCATATAAGTCACATTAATTAATTTAATAATTAATTCCCGCTGCCAGAGCAAATAGCGTGTTTTTACAAAACAATAAGTATCAAAAGATTGACACCAGTTTAAGTCTAATTTCAAATCGAAATTGATTCCAATGACCACCATTGGATAAAATGGTAAAAATAAATTCTAATTTCACTTTAAAACCAATTCAAAAGATAATCTAATCATATAAATAAATTAGATCAAAAAGGGGTTTTGAATTAAAATGCAACATTTTACACTATTCATAAAAAAAAGAACTTTATCAGAAAGGTACCAAAAATTACACAAAGTAAAATTTGATGTCCCGATTCTTAATAAAAGTTTTATTTGGTCCAAAAGAATGTATAAGAGTGATCAAAACTATATTTAATGACGGTTCACCATTAAAAGGTGATAAGTGAACCTTTAGTGAAAATTAGAGTATAAAAGCCTAAAATTGAACTCTTTCCGTATTTTAAGCCTTTATCTTTTATTGGGTAAATGTAAAAACATCTAAAAACATATCTATTCATATTTTAGTTATTTCTATTCATTCCCGCGAGTACAACGGCTACTTGTTAACTAACATAATATTATTATATTACTAGTGTGCTACGTAAGTTTCAAAGAAACTCATCGTTGCGTATCGGGTACGCTATCGAACATAGCAACCCCTTTTAATTAAAATTCATATTTAATTCTCTAATATTAATAAATATGAAAATTATTTATTCTTTAATTACCTGGGATGTTACATCCTTTTCCCCCCTTTTGGGAATTGCGTCCTCGCAATTTTATTCACTTATCAAAATAAGTGGGGGTATTTATCCCTCATAGCATTTTCAGATTCCCACATTGCCTCTTCAATCACATGGTTTTTCCAAAAAACCTTTACCTGATGAATCACCTTATTCCGTAACACTTGCTCCTTATGGTCAAGAATCTGGACCGGTTGTTCCTCATAAGATAGGTTCTCTTCCAGCTGAACTACCTCTGGACTCAAAACATGAGATGGATCTGGCATATACTTTATCAACATCGAAACGTGAAAAACATTGTGTAACTGAGATAAACTCGGAGGTAAAGCCACTCAGTATGCAACTGATCCAACTCTTTCCAGAATTTCGTATGGTCCAATGAACCTTGGACTCAACTTTCCTTTCTTACCAAATCTCATCACACTTTTCCAAGGAGAACCTTGAGAAAAACATGATCACCTACCTCGAAAGATAGATCCTTCCTCCGGTTATCCGCATAACTCTTCTGCCTGCTCTGAGCTGTTCTCATGTGTTTCTGAATCAGCTGAACTTTTTCTGCCATCTCTTCTACCAATTCTGGTCCCATCAACATTCTTTCACCCACTTCATCCCAGAAAGCTGGAGTTCGACACCGCTTCCCATATAATGCCTGAAATGGTGCCATCTATATACTGGAATGAAAACTGTTATTATATGAAAACTCAACCAAAGAAAGATGTTGGTCCCAACTTCCCTGATAATCCATAGAACAAGCTCGTAGCATATCCTCCAATGTCTGAATTGTTCGTTCTGACTGTCCATCTGATTGAGGATGAAAAGCTGTACTAAAATTTAATTCAGTACCCAACGACTTCTGAAGGCCTTTCCAAAAGTTAGAAGTAAACCTGGGATCACGATCCGATACAATGGAGAGAAGAACTCCATGTAACCTGACTATCTCTTTAGGATACAAACGGGAAAGTTGATCAAGAGAGAAAGTATCTCGTATAGCAAGGAAATGAGCAGACTTGGTCAAGCGATCAACAATAACCCAGATTGCATTATTACCTCGAGATGTCTTTGGTAATCCAACAACAAAGTCCATGGATATATTCTCCCATTTCCACTCTGGCACTGGTAAAGGCTGAAGCATCCCTTTCGGTAACTGCCGCTCTGCTTTAACCTGCTCACAATTCAAAAACTTCACAGTAAAATCAGCAATATCTCTTTCCATTCCATCCCACCAGTAATACTCCCGCAGATCTCTATACATCTTAGTACTGCCCGGATGAACTGAAAACGGAGAACTATGAGCTTCACATAACAACTCTCTCTTCAACTGTGAATCACAAGGCACACATAACCTCTTCACAAACCTCAAAACACAAACACAAACTTATCCAAGAACTCATGGAAAATTTTATTCATAAGGTCCATGAATACAGCAGGTGCATTGGTTAACCCAAAAGGCATAACTACAAATTCATAATGGCCATATCTAGTACGGAACGCAGTCTTCGGAACGTCTGCTTCTTTTACATTCAACTGATGGTACCCCGACCTCAAGTCAATCTTCGAAAAATACTGAGCTCCCTGGAGCTGACACCACTTCATTCGATGGCCCAACATCTGCTGAAGTAGTTGCAAAGGATTTCACCACCCCTTTCTGCTTGTAGTCTAACTGCTTCCCATCACTCAAGCTCTTTGTCGGGCACTCGTTTGCATAGTGACCCATCTCATTGCACTTATAACATTTCACTAACTGTAAATCAAATTTGTTCTTACCTTCACCCTGATCCTTTTCAGTGCAATCACGAGCCTTATGTCCCATCTTACCACATCGGTAGCACTTTCCAGAATTCAGAAGACATTCCCCAGCATGCCTTTTGCCACATTTATCACAAACTGGAAACTTAGTTCTCTTACCATCAGACTTCTTTGAAGAATTCTTACCTTTCTCCTGCCACCTCAGTCTCTTATTCTGCTGGTTGTTATAGAAAACTTGGTCATCGGCAAACTCCATTTCCACCTTCTCAGCACATCGAACAAGCTTTTCATAACTTTTAAACTCACGAGAAGCTAATGCCCTTCGATACTTTGGCTTTAATCCTGAGTAAAAACGATTGATTTTACTATCAAGGTCTCGGATAAAATTGGGAGCATACCTTGCCAATCGAGTGAACCTTTCTTCATAGGCAGCCACTGAGTCTTCCTCTTGCCTCAATTCCAAGAATTGCTTTTCCATCCTAAGTCGAACAGCCTTAGGAAAATACTTCTCAAGAAACATACCTTTGAATTCATCCCAGTCAAGAGCATCAATCTCATCGGCGTCCCTGATATTTTTAACCATAGACCACCACTGATCTGCTTCACCCTCCAAACGGTAAATAGCAAGACTAACCTTTTGATTGTCTGAACACCCCATGACATCAAAAATCTTCTCCAGTGCTTTAATCCACCCTTCAGCTAGCACAGGGTCAGATGATCCTCTGAATGATGGGGGATGTTGCCTCATGAAATGTTCCACCACTGACATGTTCCTCTGCGGTTGATCTGGCTGATCTCGTGCATGGATACCACCACCATTTATAGCCTGAGTCAACTGTGCCATCACTGCAACAAACTATTCAGTTCCGATTCCGACCATCTCAGGTTGCTGATTTGGAAGGCTGTCTTCCTCCTGATGTCGTCCCAACATAGCTGCTTTGTTTCCCCTACGGAAAACCATTCTGAACATGGAAATATCTTAGGCGAAGCAACATGGTAATCCGTAAATGCTATATCATTTCAAAAAAAAATTTAGATAATCATTTAATAGAATTCTAACTCCTAAAGTTATTTAAACCGACCTTTGATACCAACTATAAGGCCCCAACCTTAAACCTTACTTAATCTTGAGTTATTACAAGATTACACATTGAGGATCTTTTCGGGTTTAGAGTTTTAGTGAATTAGATCATAAAACTTGCATTACATTCCACATATAAACAAAGTGGTTACATAAAGATAGTATTCTTCATTCCCATCAATGGAAACATATTTAAAATAAAACATGGATTATTTCTTGACACATCCTTGACTCTATCATCTTATCATGTACCTTTCCCTTGACCTGTGAAAAACATTTCAAAAACTTGGGATGAGCATAAAAACTCAGTATGGGTTATAAAAAAAACATGGAAAGGAAACATGAGTTCATATATACATAAGAATGAAATCATAATTTACCCATAAAACATAGGCACTTTAACATACCTCATAAAATCATGAATAAATCATAGAAATCATAAGACATAAAGGTAACTTGAGGCATTCATAACATTATTACGTAGGGAGTAACCCTCTTGGTTACGTTTGGAATACCCATCACAGTATATTCCCTAAAATCTCTTCGGAGAAACCTTAACGTTTCACTCCTTCGCGTTACCCAATGCATTGGAGAGCTATAACGGGCTCACCCGCCCTTAGTTTATCACGGAACCACCCGTTTTCATAATAATGCCCAAGAACCATAACATAATCATATCACATAAAACATGCATAAAGGAAACATAAAATTTCCACATTTCAATCACGAGATATCAATACAACACATTGATATAAAAACATTATGAAAACCATTTTCAATACCAAAGTAAAACATGGTATTTATTTTTCTTTTAAAAAAGAAGGTATGGCTTGTAGAGGAAACCAAAACTCAAATAACGGTTACGACGGCGGAGAAGTCGTTGTCGCCGCATACGTACGAAAAAAAACATTCCCTTTTTTCGTTTAGTAAACGCTTCGTAAAAAAGATTCCTTTTGAATAAACTTAAAAGTCAAAGGGGTTTATACACCATATGAAAGAAAGTTGTGTATAAAATAAAATATGCCTCAATGAAAGGAGATTGAGACGAAGTCCCATACAAAGATAATTTTTAAAATAAAATAGATATATTATGTGCATTCTCTATAAGTACACATAAATAAAGTACAAATACAAGATATGACATAATAATATAATGACATACTTTGAAATTACGAGATTAACCCAAAGAATGGAAATTGGGTTAAGAAGTTCCCATACCTCGTATCTGACTTGACCCGACCGTTCTTTAAACTCCTGAATAATAAACTTTAGTTAATCTCTACTTGATTATGAATCTTTTCCAAGTTCATTATTCCTTTTATACCATGTTATGAACATCATGTAATCATTTAAGTTAATAATGTTCATTTTGTCGGTATTTGGTTCTTAAGTCAAAAATAGACTTCTTACACTTACATGTTGTTAATTTGGTCAATGTTTCATTATATCCAGAATGGTATTAATGATGTAGATATCATATATGTCATATATATCCAGTACATACATGTATTTAAAATATTACATAATCATTTAGAGGTAAGAAATGAAATGCACCGTTCATGGAGACGGTAAGCCGTACGTACGCATGAACGCTACTTTCATTTCTTTGTCATATTAATGGAATTAAAACTAAATGAGACTTATGTATATTTTAATTCCAGAATTATATTCATCATTTAGATATATCATTAATTATATATATCCATTATATACATTTACTTTTAATAGTACATTACATTTGGGGATAAGAAATGAAATGCACCGTTCATGGAGACGGTAGTCCGCACTTCCTTAAATGAAGATATCGCATATACCCATAATGGAAGCCATAAAGGTAAGACACAAATGAAAAATACAGAAGCATAAGTAAAACATAAACATATTACATATCATATATAAAAATAGTGACATCATAATGGCCACCTTTGAAGGTGTTAAATGAGTATTGAACAATCATCGTTTCGGGAGGCAGAATTTCGCCATCCACGGAAACCGTATGTTCTTTAACCATTTGATGTAGTTGTGTGAGAGTGTAGATAAAATAAATCTTATAACAACATCCTAGTATATTTATGTACTGGTGTTGTTACAAAAGAAGTATATAAAAAGAGTTTAGGGGGTTGGAGAAGCAAAATAAAACAAATGAACATGAGAGAATGAATTACCTTAAAAAGTGTAACTCCTTTTGAGTTGAGCCTAAAGGCTTCCTTTGAAAGGATTCTGCCCAAAGGGAATCCTCTAGGATGAGGAGAGGGATGTGGAGAGAGCAAATGGGCAGGGGTTGGCCGAGCCAAAGGCTTGAAGAGTGTGTGAAATGAGGTAGAGGTGGGGGCCTTTTATAAGAGGAGAGGAGGGGCACTTTTGGAAAGTAAAGAAATATAACTTAATTTGAAAATGAGTTTCGGTTTTAAAAGGTCCCACATTGATAGGATTCGTGGATAAGGTTATAAGGCATCTAAATCCACTCATCCAATTGGTTTTGGCCATGTGTAGTTCATAGAGTTTATATTATCTTTCCATTTTATTTAAATCGTCAAATAATGATGTCATCGCTGCATCATTATTATGTCATAAATAATTAAATTTATTTAATGTCTAAAAATTATAAAAAAATTACTATGATGTAGGAAATCTTTTTAGCTTTCCATTGAATATTTATAATCAAAATTTGGACTTGTATAACCCCACTTACCAATTGTTTTCGTAAAACATATTATGTTTGTGTCATTTTCACTTTAACATTTAATAAAAAGTAATTTATTTCATTTCACAACAAAAGTGGATCCATGGGGTCCCCAAGTTGACCCATGGCTTGTCTTGGTCGGCCATGACACAACCAATAAGGTTGGGACATGTGTCTAGGTCATTTTATATTATTAAAGTATTATTTATACCTTAAACTACACTAATTACCACTAATCGCGATTAAAAACTTAATAAGTTACTATTCACCAAAAACTTATTTTAATCTCATTGAACCACATTTTACTTCTTAATGACAACCATGTATGTCGTATTTTCAAAATTCAACACACATTAGTGGTAAAATTTCATTTAACCGAAAAATCAGTTTGCTTGATTACCACTTAGTGGTTTCACTATTCATCAAAAATTGAAGTTTTTCAGAAAATTACCAAAAATTCACCCTAAGCTATATTTGATATTCCGAATTCAAAAATGAAGTCCATTTTACAAAATTCAAATCATATAAGTCACATTAATTAATTTAATAATTAATTCCCGCTGCCAGAGCAAATAGCGTGTTTTTACAAAACAATAAGTATCAAAAGATTGACACCAGTTTAAGTCTAATTTCAAATCGAAGTTGATTCCAATGACCACCATTGGATAAAATGGTAAAAATATATTCTAATTTCACTTTAAAACCAATTCAAAATATAATCTAATCATATAAATAAATTAGATCAAAAAGAGGTTTTGAATTAAAATGCAACATTTTACACTATTCATAAAAAAAGAACTTTATCAGAAAGGTACCAAAAATTACACAAAGTAAAATTTGATGTCCCGATTCTTAATAAAAGTTTTATTTGGTACAAAAGAATGTATAAGAGTGATCAAAACTATATTTAATGACGGTTTACCATTAAAAGGTGATAAGTGAACCTTTAGTGAAAATTAGAGTATAAAAGCCTAAAATTGAACTCTTTCCGTATTTTAAGCCTTTATCTTTTATTGGGTAAATGTAAAAAACATCTAAAAACATATCTATTAATATTTTAGTTATTTCTATTCATTCCCGCCAGTACAACGGCTACTTGTTAACTAACATAATATTATTATATTACTAGTGTGCTACGTAAGTTTCAAAGAAACTCATTGTTGCGTATCGGGTACGCTATCGAACATAGCAACCCCTTTTAATTAGAATTCATATTTAATTCTCTAATATTAATAAATATAAAAATTATTTATTCTTTAATTACCTGGGATGTTACATGTATCCCTTCCTTTTTTGCATCATTAGACATCTTCTTCCCATCATTGCGGCATTCAAGTGCCCGATGACCTTTCGTTCCACATTTGAAACATATACTTGTCCCTTTAAGACAATCTCCACCATGCTTCTTTCCACACTTTGAGCATAAGGAAACATTCATCTTCTTTTCACCATTATTCCGAGATTTCTCCTTGAACTCCATCTTTTGTTTCTTGTCAAAACTATGAGATGGATAAGTAACACCAACTTCTATTTCTACCTTGAAAGCACAACGCACAATTTCTTCATAGATACTGAAGTCTCTTATAGCTAATTCCCTTAGAAGATTTGGTTTTAAGCAACTGAATAATCGATCAACTTTACTTTCAGGTTGGATGATAAATCCAGATGCATACCTTGCAAGCCTTGTAAAATTCACTTCGTATATACCAACAGATTCATCATCCTTTTTCTTTAGTTCAAGAAACTCCTTATCCATCTTTGTTCGAAGAATACGAGGGAAGTACTTATTGAAAAATAAGTTCTTGAACTCATCCCATTCCATGGACTCAATTTCATCTCTTGGACTCATATTATTTATAATATTCCACCATTGATCAACATCACCTTCCAAACGATACACTACTAAGATGACTTTATCATGTTAAGAACATTGAAGAACTGAAAATATCTTTTCAGTGGTACTTATCCATTGTTCAGCAACAAGTGGATCAGAAGACCCACTGAAAGATGGTGGACATTGCCTAATGAAGGGCTCAATAGAATATGGTTCCCTTCTCTACTCATTTGGAAGTCCAGAATGATTTATAGCTTGTGTAAGTATAGTAATAAGATTTTTCACTCAATCTCCCATAACATTTGTTTGTTCAGGATGAAAATCATTGCATTGTCCATTGCATTGATCAACACCATTCCTTCGGGTTCCAGCCATCGTTTAAAACCCAAAAGGAATAGTGTGAGAGGCAAAAATCATGCTAGGGAAAACAACACAATAAAGGGGGAGTACCTTCAATATCTAACATATTGGGTTACCATAATTT
Organism: Viscum album; assembly: GCA_963277665.1. Lineage (NCBI taxonomy): Eukaryota > Viridiplantae > Streptophyta > Magnoliopsida > Santalales > Viscaceae > Viscum > Viscum album. The sequence goes on along the minus strand of OY728152.1, from coordinate 1,180,348,908 downwards.
TAGTACTATAACCTATACTTATACCTAACCTTAGGGACATCCCTAGACATACCTTAGAAATATCTCAAGGGATCTCACTAAAGTTCTCGCATCCTAGTTTCCAAAGATTGACGAAGCCTTTCCTCTGATACTAACTGTAGAGACCCGAAGCATGACGTACAAGGACATTACATTACTTTTGTGGAATAATTAGTACATAACAAAACACACACACAAGGACCATAATAGTTTAGTGTCTTTGGAAACACAGAATATAATCTTCTAATCGTGGTGAAAGATTTTCAACATCTCCCATAAAGATCTTCCCTTTTTTTCTTACCTAAAAACTTTCTTTATATCCTGGGGAAAAGAAAACATAAAAGGGTGAGCTCAAATGCTCAGTAAGGGTAAAAAAAGAAATATCAATCACATAATATTCATAAGTACATAACATTTTGGAAATCATAACCTGAAAAAGAGATCATAATATCATAACATGGGATAAATCATAGTTGCGAAATGTAATCCCAATAATCATAACATAAAACATGAAACATTGTGGAATTCACACATAGTCATAGAAATCATTTCTTATTAGTCAATACTAATTTCCAAGACTATCTTAGTGGACAAAGTCTATTTCTGAACCGAGTTCACTCCTCGTTTCAGTCCTGTTTCACTGAATGGGTTTAACCTTCCATTCCAGCCAGGTCTATCTCATGAGATATAAAATCATTACCCAATGCATTGGAGGGATATATAGGTCCCACTCATCTCATAATGATACCATTTTATATGTACCACAAAATCATAAATCATACATCATTGCATAACCCATGTAATAAAAATGGGAATCTTAAATATCATGACATCATAAAACAATTCATATAAGATAAAGGAATTCATAAAAATAATTCCATCACAACATAATCAAATAAATGTAATAATAGAGATAAAAACATAAACCTTTGTTATCGTGGATGGAAAATAATTTTGATAAAACACTTGAACTCAATTCTTGAGGAAAATATCCTTTCTACTTCAAAAACATTTTTCCCCTCTTAACATGTCATACAATTTTAAACTAAAAGAAGTTGATTAAAAATAAACTTGAAAGCTTGTAAAGGAATCTTCTTGGAAATAATGTTTTAAAAATCCATTCAGGTCGTATAAGTTAAATAAACATTCTTCTCGTACTTTTGTCGGAAAAGTCAAAAAGTACCTCGTACGAAAAACGACAAAAGATTCCTTTCATATCTTTTACTAAAAACTCACCAAAGGGTAAAATTGGATATAAACTATTGTAGAAGGATATAAATATTATATATTGAAGAAACATGGATGTGTATGAATAAATGAACCCTAGTAAATTCCAAAGTATAAAAAATCTCGGATAAAAATGAGATTGTGATATTTCCCTTACCTTAGGTCTGATTTGCTTCGTAAGTGTCCGAACCTCCTCTTCTTTGAAGCGCCTCTTTGAGTCCTCCTCTTAGGGAACTAAAATTGGCCTTTTAAGAAGGCCATGACCTCTAGGATGTTACTAGGGAAGTGGAGAATAGAATTTGGGAGGGGATGTCTGAGCTTGAAGGCTCAAAGTGGTGTGAGGAAGAGAGGGAGGAGGTGCCCTTTTATAATGGAGGAGAGGGGCACCTTTGGAATAACTAATTATATTATATTATTATAAAGTCAAATTCGGTTTTAAATAGCTCCAAATTGATTTATTTAGAATATAAGGTGGGGATGGCTCTAAATCCTCTCATCCAATATAAATTAGACAAGTTTAGGTCATTATACTAACCTTATCTTGTAGTTTTAACTCTTAGTTAATTAGATTGACATTTACCAGGTCACTTTGTATTTTTATATTATATAGTTAATAAACATACCATATACATCCAAGAGACCCCCAAGTGGTCCATTAATGATAAAACTATCTTGATATAAGTATATTGGCCGAAACATAGATTTTTAGGAATAAAATAACAATCAATAATATAATATTTGTTTTAAAAACTATTTTATGTCAATTTTGACACTATTCAATAGTTGATTTTTGTGAAACTCATAAAAGAATTATTACTTCGACCAAAGTTAATTAAATCAATCCTGACATGCCATATTAACCTATAAAATTATTTTAATTCATAAAAAAATTCAAATTATATTTATTTGGGTATTTATAATATCAATTATTCTAATTTTTCACTATTATGGTAATTACTGCATCATAATGGTGTCATAAATAAATTTATTTAATGTCTAAAAATTATAAATAAAATATCATTATATAGTAAATCTTATTATCTTTCTAATGAATATTTACAATCGAATTTATCTTATGTATAACCCTATATTAAAAATGTTTTAGTAAATAAACTTTGATTTTAACTCTTTTAACTCTTCTTTGAATTAAATAATAATAAATGTCCTAATCTAATCCAAGTGGGCCTAAATGGTCATATATTATTCCTAAGGTTGTTGTTGGTCGAATTAAACTTATCCAATAGAATTATTACATGTGTTAGGGTATTAATAATATCTTTTTTACCCTTAATTACCCTATTTACTTTTAACCGTGGTAAAAAAAAGTAAAAAGTTACTATTCACCAAAAATTATATTCATCTCATTGAACCACATTTTAATTAATGACATCAACCGTGTCTCTCGGATTTGTTAAATTTCACTCACAGAAGTGGTAAAATTAAGTTTTATGTAAAATTCATTTTTTTAAGTACCACTTAGTGGTTTCAATATTCATCAAAAAATGAAAGTTTCCAGAAAAATACCAAAAATTAGGCATAAGCTATATTTGATATTATGAATTAAAAAATGATGTTTATTTTACCAAATTCATAACATATCAGTTGCATTAATTAATTTAAAAATTAATTTCCGTCGTCAAAACAAATAGCGTGTTCTTAAGAGATAATAACTATCAAAAGATTTACACTTGTTTATGTCTGGTTTAAATGTGAAATTGTATCCAATGAACAACATTGTATTAAATTGTAAAAATATATTATAAATATACTTTAAAACCACTAAAATTAATAATTTATCACTATTAATTATTTCTATTAAAAAGGTTGTTTTTAATTAAAATTTAGTAATTTTCACTATTCATCAGAAAATGAAAGTTATCCGAAAAATACCAAAATTTCACCCTAAGCTAATTTCGATATTCCAAATCCAAAAATGAAGTCCATTTTGAAAAATAAAATTTACAAAATTTAGAAAAGTGGTTATTACTATTCATAACCGCTAGTTTTAATAATATTTTAATAGTATATTGTTGTTTAGTAAAACTCATTATTGCGTACTACCCATGCTATCAAGGAAGGTTGCGATTGCGTGTAATGCAAGGAAAGTCAAGGATGCATGTTGAGAAAGATCCTTTTGGTGTAGCGTAAAACAAAAGACATTAATGAAATTAAAAAGAATATTTTTCAAAAAATCTCGGGGTGTTACACTATACACACATATCAGAGTAACACAACGATATTATCAGAGTAAATACTATTCATATAAGGCCCCATCCTTAAACCTTACTTTATATTGAATTAAATGAATAATTAATATTGAGGATCTTTTTAGGTTTATAGTTTTAGAGAATTATGACATAACTATTAAATCTCAAAAGATTACAAAGTAGTCACTTCTACTAAATTTCCATAAAATAAAAACTTTTAAAAAGAAAAATGTCTAGTTCCACGTTTTAGATAGCATGACTTTCCCTTGATCCCATCCTTGACCCTATTCCACATTAAGTCCTATGAAAATCATTTCAAAAAAACTTGGGGGGAGCATAAAAAGCTCAGTAAGGGATACACAAAGAATGAAAACTGTTAGTTTTTCAAAACAATAAGTAAACCATGTATACTTTATCAAAATAATACCTTTCACCTTTAGGAAGTATTAAATAATCTTCACTGAATAAAATATCATTACTTACCCTTTTGTAACCAAAATATTACCATAAAACTCATATAAAGAACACATAACATATAAAGGTAACATGGGACATAAACATACTTAAATGGAATAACCATACGATCGACTTCCTCACATATCACTTAATGGAATAGCCATACGGATGACTTCCATACCCAAAGCGTTGGAGGTTATAACGTAACCACCCATCCTGGTATTCACGGAACCACCTGTCATATGGTTTATCATGTAACCACCCATTAAATGTCCAAGTACCATTATAAAATCATAAGACATAAAACAAATATAATGGAAAGAAAACATCTCCACACTTTGATCACAATATATCACTTAAATATATTAACATAAAAAATCCATTATAAAAACCATTTTCAATACCAAAATACATAAAAGAGTATATGGTATTTATTTCATTTTAAAAACATTACGGCTTGTTGAGGAAGACAAAGACCAAATAATACTCATGGCGGCAGAAAAGGTCGTTTTCATCGCGTACGTTAAAAGAAACATTCCTTTTTGTCATTTAGTAAAACGTTTTGTAGAAAAAGATTCCTTTTGTATAAAAGGAAAAGTCAAAGGGGTTAATACACCGTATAAAATAAAGTTGTGTTTAAAACGAAACATGCCTTAATGAAAAGAGATTGAGACCAAGTCCCTTAAAAAGATCATTTTTTAAATAAAATAGATTTATTATGTGTATTCACTATAATTACACATAAATAAAGAACAAATACAAGATAGGACATAATAATATCATGACATAATTTGAAAGTAGGAGATTTACCCAAGGAACGGAAATTGGGTTAAGAAGTTCCCTTACCTCGTGTCCGACGTGACTCGATTGCTCTTTAATCTCCTGAATAATAAACTAGTGTTAATTTTTACTTGATTAAGAACCTTTTTCAAGCTTAATATTCCTTTTATATCAATTATTTCCATGTTATAAGCATTATTTAATCATTTAAGTTAATAATGTTTGTTTTGTTGATATTTGGTTCTTAAGTCGAAAGTGGACTTCTTACAATTACATGTTGTTCGTGTGGTCAAAGGTTCATTATATCCAGAATGATATTCATGATTTGGATATCATATATATCATATATAACCATCATATACATGTATTTATAATATTACATATTCATTTAGAGGTAAGAAATGAAATGCACCGTTCATGGAGACGGTAAGCCGTACGTATGCATGAACGCTACTTTCATTTCTATGTCATATTAATGGAATTAAAACTAAATGAGAGATATGTATATTTTAATTCCAGAATTATATTAATCACTTATATGTAACATACATCATATATATCCATTATATATATGTACTTATAATAGTACATTACATTTGGGGATAAAAAATGAAATGCACCGTTCATGGAGAGGGTAAGCCGTACGTACGCATGAACGCTACTTTCATTTATATCTCATAATTTGATGGAAAGAAATAATAATGATATAAAGATATATTATAATTCCAGTAAAAAATAATATATAATAACTTTAAATCCATCCTTTATACGTCCCACATATGGCATTAACGAATCAAATCACTTTGAGTGGGCGGTAGTCCTCACATCCTAAAATGAAGATATCGCGTATAACCATAATGGATGCCATAAAGGTATGCCATAAATGAAAAATACAGAAGATTAAGGAAAACATAAACATATTAAATATCATATATAAATATAGTGACATATTAATGGGCACCTTTGAAGGTGTTAGAATAATATTGAACAATCAACGTTTCGTGAGGCAGAAATTCACCATCCACAGAAACAATATGTTATTTAACCATTAGTTGTATGTGTGTGTAAGTGTAGCTCGAATGCTTATTCTAAAAACATCATAGTATATTGATGATACTAGAGTTGTTACAAAATAAATGAATAAAAAGAGTTTAGGGGGTTGGAGAAGAAAAATAAAACAAAAGAACACAAGTGAAGACATTACCTTAAAATCAGGCAACTCTCTTTGATTTGAGCTCAAAGGCTTCCTTGGGAAGACTTCTGCCCAATGTGAGGATTCTAGGAGTAATAGAGGGATGTGGAGAGACAAAAAGAGCAGATCTTGGCCGAACCAAAGGCCTGAGAGGTGTGGGTATGGAGGTAGAGGTCACTACTGGAAAAGAAGGTTATACCAACGGTTTTAAACCGTTGGTATAGGCTGGAAAACCGTTGGCTAGTAAGTCATGAGGAAAGGCTTATACCAACGGTTAGATCCAAACCGTTGGTATATTGGTTATATAAATTTAACCCAATGTATACCAATGGTTATAAACCATTGGTAATTCATTTAAGATGTATTATGCCAACGGTTATAAACCGTTGGTAATGTGATTTTCAAGAAAACTTATACCAACGGTTGTAAACCGTTGGTATTGGATTTCTAGCAACACCTATACCAACGATTATAAACTGTTGGTATTGGTTTTCCAGAAATCTAGACACCTATACCAATGGTTTAAAACTGTTGGTATATGTTTTCCCAGAAATCCAGAACACCTATACCAACGGTTTAAAACCGTTGGTATAGTGTTTATCCAGAATTCCAACACACTTATACCAACGGTTTATAACCGTTGGTATTGTGTTTTTCCAGAACTACAGCCCAGCAGCCCCCCTCCCTCTAGTATCCCCTCCACTATACACCTGCATAAATAAAATCACAAAAACACATACAGACTTGAAACAGTATAAAAAAAACCTAAAATAGAACAAAAAAACACATAAAATCATCAAACTCTTCCAACCATGTCATGTACAACAATTACCTGTTTCAATCTTCATAAGACACCAATCATCCAGTAGTAATTCACCTCACCCCTACACAACCCCCCAACCAGCATATCCCCCACCTCCCCATCAAATTCTAATAGACAGATTAGTATGAGAAATACCTATTAGAGCTGAATAAGAGTTTGAAATTGGCTCATATCCCATTTTTTTATGATCCTAGATTTGGGTATGTAATGATTTGTGATGAATTTTTCATTGAACTTGTATTGTTTATAATATATGGTGAAAAGGTGTTTTCTTATGAGTCTCTTCTCTTATTAAACCATGAGTGAAACTACCCAACTCATGAAAAAGATTTTGCGACTATCGTTGATAAGTGTAAATTTCAGTTGTATTCACTTAAAATGATGTCCTTTTCAAACACAAGACATACACTTTTAGTGGTACCCGCCACACCGACCCTTGGATTGAGGCGGGGTTGAATCGTGCACGTCACAGATGACCCATGGATCATTTTCCTACAGTTTCAACAGAATCTGAATGCGTTTGGTCAGTTTTTCGTATGCCGGTAGTTGTTTTCACTTAAAATCCTGTCCATTTCAAATAAAAGTGAGACAGTTTGAGTGGTACCAGTCACACCGTGCCTCAGATTGAGGCGGGTTTGACTCGTACACGACACAGATGACCCACAAATACTTTTCCTAAAGTATCAACAGGATCCGAATGCGTTTGGTCCATTTTCCGTATGTAAGTTGTTGTTTTTTCTTAAACTATTGTCCATTTCAAAGAAAAGTGTGACACTTTGAGTGGTGCCGGCTGTAACACCCCGAGCTTCCTTGGTATGTATCCTTTCGAATAATGCAATGGCGTGCATTGTACGCAACTTCGAGATTTTAACACACCATAACCAATCAAACTAGCCGTTATGAATAGTAATGTCTACTTTTTGAAATTTTATAAATTCTATCTCTCAAAATGGACTTCATTTTTGGATTCGGAATATCTAAATTAGCCTAGGGTGAAATTTTGGTACTTTTCGGAGAACTTTCATATTTTGATGAATAGTGAAAATTACTAAATTTTAATTAAAAACAACTTTTTTAATTGAAATAATTAATAGTGATAAATTATGAATTTGAGTGGTTTTAAAGTATATTTATAATATTTTTTTACCATATAATACAATGTGGGTCATTGAACAAAATTTCACAATTAAACCAGACATAAACAAGTGACAATCTTTTGATAGTTATTATCTCTAAAAAACACGCTTTTTGTTTTAACAACTGGAATTAATTATAAATTAATTTCTGCCACTTCTGTGTTTTGAATTTGGAAAAATGGATTCCATATTTGGAATCAGAATGTTCAAATTGTGTAAATAGGTAACTTTTATTTTTAGACATTTTGAATAATTACTGTGGTAAATATTTTATTTACCATGGTTAAGGGTAAATCTGGTAAATAAGGGTTAAAAAATAATATTATAATAATAATAAATTACCCTAAAACGTGTCTTAACCCTATTGGTTGATACATGGTAGACCATGGGCATCTTTGGGTCTATTTTGGGACCCCATGGATCCACTTGTAAGTTATAATGACACTTTATTTTAATTAAGTTAAAATAAATTCAAAAATGACACAAGCATATATCTTTTAAAAAAAACAATTGTTACAGAGGGTTATATATGTTTGATTTTAGATTATAAATATTCCTTATAAATATAAAAAGATTTCCTACATAATGATATTTTATTAATAATTTTTATAAATTAAATAATTTAATTTATTTATGACACAATGATGATGTAGTAATTACTATAATAGTGAAAAATCAAAATAATTGATATTATAAATACCCAAATAAATATAATATGAAACTTTTAATGAATTAAAATAATTTTCTAGGATAATATGATATATTATTATTGATTTAATTGACTTTGTTCGAAGTAATCAATCTGTTATGAGTTTCACAAAAATCAACTATTGAATAGTGTCAAAATTGACATAAAAGGGTTTTTAAAACAAATATTATATTATTAATTGATATTAAATTCCTAAAGATCTAAGGTTCGGCCCAGAGACTTATATCATGATAGGTGTATCATTAATGGACCACTTGGGGGTCACTTGTATGTATATGGTAAGTTTATTAACCATATAATATAAAAATACAAAGAGACATTGTAAAAGTGAAACTAATTAACTTAGAGTTAATACTTAAAGATAAGGTTAATATAAGTAACCAAACCTGTCTAAATTCTATTGGTTGAGTTGTTTTCGACCCATACCCACCTTAAACTTTGAATAGTCATCTTTGGAGCCATTGGAAACCGAATATGAAATTATTATAAACTAATATCTCTAGCTTTTCCAAAGGTGTCCCTCACCCCTCTTATAAAAGGGCACTCCTCCTTCTCATTTCTTCACACCTTCAAAGCCCTTTGGTTCAGACAAACCCTGCCAAAATACTATCTCAACTTCCCTCACTACAACCTAGAGGCCTTAGTTTGATCAGAAAGCCAACCTAAGGAGCCCTTTTGATCAAATCAAAAGGAAGAACCCGAAGAAGAGGTAATGTTTTCACCACCCCTTTTCAAGTTCATTTCTTCTTCCACATCCTCATTCTTTGTTATTTCCATTATAAAATAATAACTCCAGTATCATTTATATACTGTGATGTTATTATAAATATGGTACAACCATATTCATTATTCTATCCATCCTTTGAATAACATGTCACCATACGTGCGTACGTACGACTTACCGTCTCCACGTCGTGGTGTAATTGTTATTCAATATATTATTATTTGGATGGGTATAATAATGATGTGTAACTCATGTAAATAATAAATATAAAATTATAATGATTCTGTATATATGATATAAAATCCAATTATATATTATTTTAATATCAAAAGAATGATATTGTCGCTCGTGCGTATGTACGGACTACCATCTCCACGAACGCGATGAGATTCATTGTCCATCATATCCATTCAAGTATAATTATAATTTGATGATTTAAAAATAGTATCTAAGGACTTGATATCATTCTGGATCTGAATAATATACATCCCATTAATAACGAATATGGCTCACATAACAAAGAATATAAAGTAAAATGAACCCGTTAACACCCGAAATGACGATAATTCTAAGATATTATTAACAAATCAATGTCAAAAGATAATATATGATATCATATTAAAGTAAATGATTCTTGTATAATTCAATAACAATTATTTCACCATTATATAGGAGGTAAACCTACCGTCGACCTAGAAAAAAGTACAAGGTAAGGGATTTTTCTTATCTCACATTCAATTCCGTGAGATTTCCATTGTTCGCCACTAAATTATTGAAAGTGGTGTATTGTGTACTGCCATTTGATATATATTATCATGATTATCTTTATATTCATGTTATTCTGTAAATCATTTGGTGGTTATTAACTTTTGGCCATACGACTCAGCTGATTAACATGGTAAGGGGTTTCTTATCTCACTCTTAATTTCGTGAGAATTCCATTGTTCACCACTTATTTATTACATGTGGTGTATGTGTACTACCCGTAATTGTATTCACTGTGTATTGTACTTTAATTCATGGGTATATACATCATAATTGAATGACCCTTCTTTCATGGGTGTATGTTTCGTATGTCACCTAATCGATAAGGGAATTTCAAATTTCAATTTCCACTCATTCGGCTTTACGCATACTTCATTGATTATTTTACTCCAAGATTATGTGTGGAATTACTGTTAATTTTCTTATGTCATATTTTCCACTCCCCTTTCTGTGGATATACTTTTGATACACATAATCACTGCATTGATAAATTCTCAAGTGATCGCTATAAACTTGATAAGTGTAATTTTAACTCAACCTCCATTTGTTGAGTTAAATATCCAATTCATTGGTGTTGTTTTTATAAGAATATGTGTGAATGTCATCTGATTGATTTACACTAAATATCCAATCATATTGAGTGTATTTATATTTTTCACACATAATTATGTCATTGATTTATTCGTAACCTAAGGATTTGGTCTTTATAAGAGAATTCATCTCAATTTACATTCCATTGAGACTTCTTTGTTGTTATACACCAAATCACTCTTATATGGTGTATATATTGTACTTTGACATATTATATCATGAATCCATTTATTCTCATGATATTACAAAGTTTTTATTACCTCAATTATTTTTATTCAAGTGTCTCTCTTTTGGTTAGAATCTCTAACCAAAATACCAATTTTTAAATGTTTTAAAGACTTATTCATATAAATCTTGCTCATTAATGTCTATGTTTTAAAAATGGTTTTAAGGATTTATTTATATGGACATTAAAGTTTTAAAATTGAAAATCCTTTTAAAAGTTTCAAAGTGGTATGGGACACTTTGATTCAAAAATCTATTTTTAAATGGCTTCTTGACAAATAGTGTGACTTTTAAATGATTTCAAGAAAAAGGGGGATATTTCTCTCAAATAGTTTTGATGATTATTTTCATCTATGTCAACATCCTTCATTATTCTTAATTGAGGATAATGTGATACAATAAAATATTTCATATTGTATCTAATGAGTTATGTTTGACTGTGGATGTGTTATTTTTATACCATTCATGGTTTGTGGTTAAATAATTGACATTTTGTATTCTAGTTTTAATACGAATGTTTCTGTTATGTTTAAACCTATTCATATGAGGAATGCATTGGACTTAATAAGTGACGGGTGGAGCCCACTATAGCTCTTCGATGCATCGGTAGGTCTCATGAGACAAATTAGTGTCTTGGCACAAGGCCTTGGCAAAATCTTATTTGTAGTCTTGGCATGAGGCCTTGGCTATGTGGTTATGATAGTCTGGCATTATGCATTCCATCATTATGAAAGTGGTTATTGATAATGCATGGGATTGTTCGACTAGTAGAATATCCATGTGAGTAAGTAAATGGCATTATTGTATTTTATCTTTGCCATTTTATACTGAAGTTCAAGTTTAAAAGGCTTTTGTTTTAGTTATAAACTGCCTTAAGTGTGTATGCATATTTATGAAAGCTTCTGCTATAATGTTATCCTTACTGAGCATCTGAGCTCACCCCTTTCAATGTTTTATTTTTCCCAGGATTATGAAGAAGTAATTTATGAATGACCTGCAGGGATAGTATGAGGGGATATGAAGACAAGATGTTTTTTTATGGTGTAATGTAAAAATATATGGATGTATCTAGTTATTCCAAGGCTACTAAACTAATCGGTCTTTCGAGACTTGATCTTTCTCGTGATCATGCCAATGTTATGTAATAATGCACCGACTATAGGTAACTAGGGTCGGGGCGTTACACCGGCCACACCGCACCTCAGATTGAGGCGGGATTGACTCATACTTGTCACAAATGACCCATGGGTCTTTTTCCTAAAGTATCAACACAATCCGAATGCGTTTGGTTGGTTTTCCGTATGTCGTTTATTTTAATTAAAAGTGCATCCATTTTAAACAGAAGAAAGACATTTTTAGTAGTACTGGCCACACCGGCCCTCAGATTGAGGCGGGGTTGACTCATACAAGTCACAAATGACCCATGGATCGTTTTACTAAAGTTTCAACAGAATCCGAATGCGTTTGTTCGGTTTTCCGCATGCCGGTAGTTGTGTTCACTTAAAATCCTGTCCATTTCAATTAAAAGTGAGACAGTTTGAGTGGTACCCTCCACACTGTGCCTCAGATTGATGTGGGGTTGACTCGTACAGGACAAAAATGAGCCATGTATACTTTTCCTAAAGTATCAACAGAATCCGAATGCGTTTGGTCCATTTCCTGTATGTCAGTTGTTGTTTTTACTTAAACTGTTGTCCATTTCAAAGAAAAGTGATACACTTTGAGTGGTGCCGGCCACATCGCGCCTCGGATTGTGGCGGGGTTGACTCATGCACGTCACAAATGACCCATGGATTGTTTTCATAAAGTATCAAAACAATCAGAAGGGGTTTGGTTGGTTTTCTGTATGTCATTGATTTTAATTAAAAGCGCATCCATTTTAAACAAAAGAAAGACACTCTTAGTGGTACCGGCCACACCGGCCCTCAGATTGAGGCGGGGTTGACTCGTAAATCCCACAAATGACCCATGGATCGTTTTCCTAAAGTTTCAATAGAATCCGAATGCGTTTGGTCGGTTTTCCGTATACTGGTAGTTGTTTTCACTTAAAATCCTTTCCATTTCAAATAAAAGTGAGACAGTTTGAGTGGTACTGGCCACACCGTGCCTCAGATTGAGGCGGGGTTGACTCGTACACAATAGAAATGACCGATGTATACTTGTCCTACAGTATCAACAGAACCCGAATGCATTTGGTCCGTTTCCCGTATGTCAGTTTTTGTTTTTACTTAAACTGTTGTCCATTTCAAAGAAATGTGATACACTTTGAGTGGTGCCGGCCACACCGCACCTCGGATTGGGGCGGTATTGACTCGTACACGTCACAAATGACCCATGGATCGTTTTTATAACGTTTCAACAGAATCCGAAAGCGTTTGTTCGGTTTTCCGTATGCCGGTAATTGTTTTCACTTAAAATCCTGTCCATTTCAAATAAAAGTGAGATAGTTTGAGTGGTACTGGCCACACCGTGCCTCATATTGAGGCGGAGTTTACTCGTACACGACACAAATGACCCATGGATACTTTTCCTAATGTATCAACTGAATACGAATGTGTTTGGTCAGTTTCCCATATGTCAGTTGTTGTTTTTACTTAAACTGTTGTCCATTTCAAAGAAAAGTGAGACACCTTGAGTGGTACCAGCCACACCTCACCTTGGATTGAGGTGGGCTTGACTCATACACGTCACAAATTACCCATTGATCGTTTTCATAAAGTATCAACACAATCAGAATGTGTTTGGTTGGTTTTCCATATGTCGTTTATTTTAATTAAAAGTGCATCCATTTTAATCAAAAGAAAGACAATTTTAGTGGCACCGGCCACACCGGCCCTCGGATTGAAGCGGGGTAGACTCGTACACGTCTAAAATGACCCATTTATTGTTTTCCTAAAGTTTCAATAGAATCCTAATGCATTTGGCCGGTTTTCCGTATGTCGGTAGTTGTTTTCACTTAAAATCCTGTCCATTTCAAATATAAGTTAGACAGTTTGAGTGGTACCGGCCCCACCATGCCTTAGATTGAGGTAGGGTTGACTCGTACATGACACAAATGACGCATGGATACTTTTCCTAAAGTATCAACAGAATCCGAATGCGTTTGGTCAGTTTCCCATATGTTAGTTGTTGTTTTTTACTTAAACTGTTGTCCATTTGAAAGAAAAGTGAGACACTTTGAGTGGTGCCGGCCACACTGCACCTCGGATTGAGGCTGGGTTGACTCATACACATCAAAAATTACCCATGGATTGTTTTTATAAAGTATCAACACAATATGAATGGGTTTGGTCGGTTTTCCATATGTCGTTTATTTTAATTAAAAGCGCATCCATTTTAAACAAAAGAAAGACACTTTTAGTGGTACCAGACACACCAGCCCTCAGATTGAGGCGAGTTTGACTCGTAAACGTCAAAAATGACCCATGTATCATTTTCCTAAAGTTTAAACAGAATCCGAATGCGTTTGGTCAGTTTTCTGTATGCCGGTAGTTGTTTTCACTTAAAATCCTGTCCATTTCAAATAAAAGTGAGACAGTTTGAGTGGTACCGGCCACACCGTGCCTCAGATTGAGGCGGGGTTGACTCATACACAACACAAATGACCCATGGATCTTTTTCCTAAAGGTTCAATAGAATCTGAATCCATTTTTAGTGCACTCTAACCCACCAACCATAAACTAAAAGTGCTGTCAATATTTGATATTAAGGGTGAAATATAAACTCTTCATATTTTTCATATTATATATGCGAAATTTTCACATAATACAATATAAAAATTTCTCAAGATTACTCAATTTAATACATATAAATATTATAAGTAATTGGATATTTTTTGTTTGTAAATTATATTCCCAATCAATGAAAATTTATAAAATAGGGAATAAAAATGTTAAAAATAAATTTTTTAACCAAAGAAATTAACCAATATTTCATTATCATTAAAATCCATTTATCAAAATAAAAAAGACACAGACTTATTTATATTTTTTAACCAAGGTAATTCATCACCTAATAAATCATTTTCCACCTCAAAAACCCTCATTTTATTATTTTTAAAATGAAACCCCAATATTACCAATGGATCTAAAACACATAATTTTTCATGTCATGTCCTTAGGCCCTAAATATTACTTATGGATGACCATATGTCCTTAGGCCCTAGAACACCCATTACCCGACCCGACCCAACCCTGCCCATGGACACCCCAAATTTAGAGTGATAGTTTTTGAATATTATGATGACCATATTAACTTATCAAACCAGATATCATACAGGGAATCACAATACCAAGGAATACTAAAGGTCTAGGTAGTAGACTAATCATACAATAAGAATCAAGTGGAAAAAAGAGATCTGATAACAACATCCCTATGAAGAAGAGGAAAACCCCATAGTGGAAAACCAGGTTCAAAAATAAAGAGTTATACAGAATTCAAAAATGAAATGGATCAATCTGCCCCTGATCACCATCACCATCACCACTATCATCATCGGCCTCATCCTAGCCATCATCTCTATCCTCATCTTCATCCTCGTCATCATCCCCATGCTCATCATCAGCCTCATCCTCGTCCTCAGCCGCATCCTCACCCTCGGCCCCATCCTCGCCCTCGGCCCCATCCTCACCCTCGTCCTCATCCTCATCCTCGCCCTAATCCTCTTCAGCATCCTCGTCATCACCAAGAACGTCACGATCTCGATCTCCACTAGAGATGTCGCCTAGTTTATTGGATAATGCACCCATCGATGACATAAATTCCTGACAAGCCCCGCTAGCCTCTGGTGGAAGTGATGAAGATAAAGCTTTCATCAGTTTCATAAATTCTTTGTCCCCCATTTGAACTTGTACTTCCAACTCTATGACCCTTTTATCAGATTGTCTTGCTTTCTCCTTGACCTATTCCAAATCAGTCGTACTAAAATGGATACCTGGAGAGGACCAATACCTCATCGAGACTATATTCTTACTAGGTCGGTAGCGTACTCGACCAGAGTGCTCCTCTCCCAAATCATGATATAAATGATCGTGTGGCCCAAAATTGTCAGGCTCCTGGGCATCAAGACCCTCTAAAGAAGCCTGTTAAAAATATTAATAGATTAAAAAATTTCAAAATAGTTATTAAACTTTGAAATAACCAAATTAAAACTTATAATCTTTTCTCGGGTTGATTCATTTACCGTAGTTCCATCTTTTTTTCTTCTACTCGAGCAAAACAATTTTTCTTGAGGGATACGTCCTTCAATATTCAATTTGTGCTTCTATAATGACATTGAAACAATATAAAGTCCAAGTATAATCATATACTCAATATTAAATAAATCACATAATTTAAGTAGGTAATAATAAGAATGGAAATTCCTAAAGAAAAATTATAAACAACTATATCATACTAGCTACCTCCCATGATCTGACATAGTTGTGCGCCCCAAAGTGTGGAGGTATTGCTTTGAATAAATGTTTTTTTTGTTTTTTTTAGAATATTCTTAAATAATGTTTAATAATAAATAAGATTATATTAATGAAAAATATGAAATCTCTGATTTAAATACCTCAAATGAGATTAATACCTTAAATTTGGCAGTCGCCCAATGGGTAATCATTTGGCGATATTTCTCTATCGGGCAGTCATCCACGATAGGTAATGTCTCTAAATCCGTACCCACCCTATCACACCAGCCAACATATAGGTCATGCTTATAATCTCTCCAAATCTCTCCCAACTCTTTTAAACGCGCTGGTCGTGCACCTTCGCCATCAGGAAAGTTAAACCGATGTTGAAACACAAAATATTAGTTCATATAAATACAAAAAAAATATGACATTAAATCCAATAGATTTTTTACCCATATTTGTGCCCACGCGTTATATTTGACTTCGTGTGGAAGATGTGTCCAAGAGAGAGGGCTGACCGGAATGATATCGAAGTATTTGGCTAGCATCGCCAAAAAACCCCGACATTCCTGGCCAGATTTCTCAATCATTTGTCCATCAACATTATATTCAACCATCAACTGTGTCTGGCAGTTCCATACCGCATGCATGCGAGTACGCCCCCTCCCCCGCCTACTATCTGTAGATGAATCTGTTATTAAAGAAAAATAATATCAGTACAAGTTATAATAAAATAAATTTTGGTATAAAAATTTGATAGAGTCAGATAAATATACCTGTGGTAGTCGGATCAATGGGCGTTACTGGATGTGCAGAAGCTGAATGAATATCCTCTACAAGTGGAGTGTCCCTTAGTGTACACTCCTCAGCCGCATACTGTGTCACATCAGGAGTCGAAGAAGGTTGAATATAATAGCTCAGAGATAATGAACCATAAGAAAAAGATGATGGAATAGATGTCTGGCCAACTGGTAGTGTAAACATCCGAGGTCTAAATATCCCATGTGTCCCTGGAGACACACCAGGATCAAAATGGGGTGAAGAAGATATGTCTGTGGCAGTGGATCATCTAACTCTCTCCCCATGAGCTCTCGTACCCCCGACCTCAGTACCGGTCCCACTAGATGATCGTCCATCTCTAACACCACCCCCCTCCTACCACCAGCCACTCTACTGGGAGCAATATCAGGCTCCTCGTCAGATGTCTCTCATCTAGGGGGCTGATCCTGAAAAAAAGTTTAACACATAAGTAAACACATGATATTATAAGTTATTGAAATATTTATATTTGAAATAAAATACTCACAATAGGGATGAGTGGAGGAACACCCATCTGTACCATGCGACGATTATTATCTGTCATCTTTTTCCGTTGCCTCTCTTCAATGGGTGTCATTTCCTCCAATGAAAACAAATATGGAAGTAATTAAAAACAGATAACTAATGTGTAACCCAAAAAAATATATAGAAAAACCATTCTGATAAAAAACATAAAGTAAAAGAACATTTATGGTGGTTTGAAGGTAAGTACTAGGATACACACTCTGAATAATGTAGGTGAAACATGTAGGTGCGAACACGACTGTATGATTCTATATATTTCCCACCACAACTTCGGGTTCACAATAAACTCTAACAATTGAGCTATTTGCATCATCATACTTAATAAACGGATTGCTTCCAATTGCAGTAGGTATAGTGTCAACTTCATCATCACCATCATCAAAAACATTTCTGGGATTTACCTCAATAATTACACCGAATTTAGGATGACGATGATCTTTGACATAAAAAACTTGTTTCACCATTGATGCCAATACATATGGTTCATCAGTGGCAAGAGTGCGAGTCTTTTCAATAACTCGAAATCCACAATCATCAATAATGGTGCCTTGCCTTGTCATTGAATCAAACCATTGACATTTCGTCATCGTGACTCGACTATGCGAGTAATAATCCAAAATTATTATTTTCTCCATGACTCCATAATAAGCAACATTTTCAGAAAGAGGTCTAGTATCCGATGATCTGGCATAACAGTCTATTGTGGAAGTTAGCATAACACCATTATGTTGTGTTATCATGTTTCTTGCTTGTTCAGTGATAATAAATTTTTATCCATTGATCACAAGTGATTTACAAGCATGAACCATGGTATTAGGACCAAAAGAGAAAGCTCTTGTTTCCTCAGAAACAGAGTCTGCAGGCAAGCTTGATACCTGAAATATAAAAAAATAGTAAAGTTAATTAAATATGATTTTTATTTAGTTATTACAGAAATATTTTTACCTTCAATTTCAACCAAGCAGAAAACCCTTTGCTATGCAAAGTCTCTTTCCTTCTCAAAGATAAAGAACGATGCTTTCTATATATCAATTCATTATGTTCCCTGTAGATAAAAATAATAATAGTTTAAAAAATATTTAAAGTCATAAGAGATAAGATAAGAGATACCTGTGCAATTTACTTACATGATATACTCATCGAACAAATCACAATTGAACAACACTATGCGATGTGCCATCTCTCGCTCTTCAAGGCTTAATGTCGTCAATGTATATGATCCCGAAATTCCTCCTGTCTGTAGAAGTGATGGAAAACTGGGTTCAATTTACCCATATTGTTCTTCTTCATTTCTCATTGGTCTGTTTACTCTTGTAGTAAGATCAGACAAATACATTGCGCAGAAATCCAAACATTCTCGAGCCAAGTAACCGTTCACAATAGAACCTTCGGGATAATTCATGTTCCGAACATATGATTTCAATGTGCACATGTTTCTTTCAGATAGATACATCCAACGGAAAGAAATGGGTCCTCCAAGAAGTATTTCTGTCGGAAGATGGACAGTCAGATGAAACATGCATGTAAAAAATTATAGAGGGAATATTTTCTCCAACTAGCAGAAAATTAATGGTGTCTCTGCCAACAGTTTTTGAAAGAAGGATTTGGATAGCATCTTAGCATAAAGATCTCTAAACAAATAGCACAACCGAATAAATGAGACTCTAACATTATTGGACAAGAGATGACAGATTGCTATTGGAATCAACTAATGCAAAAGGATGTGATAATCATGAGTCTTCAAAGATTTCAGCTTCAACTCTTTTCTGTTGAACCGTTTTGATATATTGCGTGAATAGCCATCCAGAACTTTAGTAGTCTCTAGCACTTCCACAAATTGATTTTTTTCAGCAGGTGTCATCACATAAGAAGCACATGGAACTTGCCATTTATTTTCACTGATACAGACAAGATGCAATTCTGGTCTGATCCCCCAATCTACCAAGTCACACCGAGATCGTAAATCATCTTTTGTCTTCCCCTTGACATTTAGAAGAATCAAAATCAACATTTCACATATATTCTTTTCAATGTGAATTACGTATAAGCAATGATGTAACAAGTTGGTTGACCAATACGACAACTCAAACAATATACTTTTCTTCTTCCAATTGTAAGAGGTATCATTGGAAACATTTTTCCTCCTTCTAGATTTCATTACACCCTTCCCAAATGAATAACTAAAATATTTCAATTCATTAAGCACATCAGTTCCCGACATAAGCTGAGGTGGAGCGTCATTCTCCATGGTATTGTCAAATCTTCGACGATTGTTTCTATATGGATGGTTCATTGGAAAGAATTGTCGATGTCCCATAAAACTAAAACTACGACGATATTTTAGTCTTCTCGATCGAGTATTCTTCATACAAATAGGACATGATAATTTTCCTTTAGTGCTCCATCCAGACATAATTGCATAAGCAGGAAAATCATTGATCATCCACATAAGTGCAGCACGCATCTGAAATATGTTTTCCGAACATGAATCGTATCTGGGAACACCCACATCCCAAAGATGTTTCAACTCTTTTATTAAAGGTTACATGTATACATCTATATCATTTCCGAGATCAGAAGGGCCAGATATCAGAATACTCAAGAAAGTGTAAGGATTTTTCATACACAACCAAGGGGGAAGGTTATAAATGTGTATGAAAACTGGCCATGTGCTGTGTGAAGTAAGCATCTGCCCAAATGGATTAAAACCATCACATGAAAGACCCAGTCTCACATTACGGACGTCAGCTTCAAATTCAGGATATCGAGCATCAAATCTCTGCCATGAAAATACATCTGCAGGGTGAACCAACTCTTCATTATTCTTTTTTCTCTCGGTGTCATGCCATCAAAATTTTACGGATATTTCATCAGACATGAAAAGGTTATGTAATCTGGGTATCAATGGAAAGTGCCACATTACTTTTTGTGGCACATGAGATGGTGATCCATCATCTTTTGGCTTCCATCGGGAGGTTCCACATTTGATACAATCATTTCTTTCAGCAGTTTCCTCCCAAAATAAGCTGCAATCATTCGAGCAAGCATGAATTTTTTTTGAGAATCCATGTTCATCAACTAACATCCATGACATATAGTGGTTTGAGGAAATATCTGCATCATCTGGATGTATGTCCTTTAAGAAGGTAAGAATGTAATCAATTGTAGTATTTGAAATCCCATACATAGTTTTCCCATGAAACAATCAGATTAAAAATTACAACTTTTTCATTTTACCACATTGCTGATATATTGGAGTCGTCACAACATCATTCAATTTTCTCACCCTATCAACATCATCATTTTAATTGGATGCATCATGTGTGATTGTATCGAAATCTTGTTGGCCAGACATCCATTCCTTCTCATGATCCTGAATAAATGGAAACCGATCATATATCAAACTCTCCAATTCAGTCTTATCATTTGGATCATCAACATTTTGAGATTCCATTTTCTCTCCATTGTGATACCACACATAATAGTTTGTTTGGAAACCATATTTTTTTATATGATAGCTAATTGCGTCATGACTCAACCAAGGTCTTCCAACACAATTAAAACATGGGCAGTGTATGCGACCACTATCTGAAGCCTTGTCAAATGCAAAATATAGAAAGCTGTTCAAATTATTTTGAAAATCGGTTGAAATCCGATCAGTTTCGTACATCCAACTTCTGTCCATTTTGTAAAAAAAACTGCTATAATTCATTTCAAAGCAATTCAATAATATTGAAGTATAATCAAAAAAATATTTAGGTAAATTCCAATTGTTTACTTTATATAAAATCATAACTGACACATTACTCTATATGAGAATCATATTAATAAATACAACAAAATATAGTGTATATAAGAAAATAAGATACATAATTTATAATGCCTATATTCAAGGATTTCCTAGTAAGATATTGGAAGTGGATCAAGGAATACATAATCCTTAAGGATATTGTTGGGAATACATGAGTTTTATACATTAAATTCTTCAGGGAGATCAAGATGAGGAGTATGATAACGATCAGGGGAGTGGCGGGATAGTCCAAGGGGGGTGCAGGGTGTCCAGGGGGGGTGCGGGCTGTCTAGGGGGGGTGGGGCCGTCCGGGGGGTCAGAGGTGTCCAGGGGGTCGGGGGTGTCCAGGTGGGCGGGCTATCCGCAGGGGTGGTCAGCTATCTAATGGGGTAGGGGGTGTCCAGGGGGTGGGAGGGCTATCCAAGGAGGTCACCAGGGTGTCCATGGGGTGGGTGGGGCTGTCCGGGGGGGGGGGGGGTACAGGGTGTCCAGGGGGTGGGCTGTCCAAGGAGGAGAGCAGGCTGTCCGAGGGGGGGGGGGGTGGTGTCCAAGGAGGTGAGCGGGCTGTCCGGGGGGTACAGGGTGTCCAAGGGGGGTGAGGGTTGTCCAGGGGGTGGGCAGGCTGTCCAAGGAGGTGAGCGGGGTGTCCAGGGGGTGGGTGGGGCTATCCGGGGGGGGGGGGGTACAGGGTGTCCAGGGGGTGCAGTGTCCAAGGAGGCGAGTGGGATGTCCGGGGGGGGGGGGGGGGGTACAGGGTGTCCAAGGTGGGTGCAGGGTGTCTAGGGGGTGGGCGGGTAGTCCAAGGAGGTGAACGGGGTGTCCAAGGGGTGGGTGGGGCTGTCTGGGGGGGGGGGTACAGGGTGTCCAGGGGGTGGACTATCCACGGAGGTGAGCAGGTTGTCCGAGGGTGGGCGGGCTATCCAAGGAGGTGAGAAGGCTGTTCGGGGGAAGTACATGGTGTCCAAGGGGGTTGCGGGCTGTCCAGGGGGTGCGGGGTGTCTAGGGGGCGGTGGGGCTGTCCGGGGGGTTGGAGGTGTCCAGGGGGTCGGGGGGTGTCTAGGGGGGTCAGGGTGTCCAGGTGGGCGGGATGTCCGCGGGGGTGGTCAGGCTGTCCAATGGGGTAGGGGGAGTCCAGGGAGGTGGGCGGGCTGTCCAAGGAGGTGAGCGGGGTGTTCAGGGGGTGGGTGGGGCTGTCCGGGGGGGGGGGGGGGGGTACAGGGTGTCCAGGGGTGGGCAGGCTGCCCATGGGGGGTACAGGGTGTCCAGGGGGTGGGCGGGAAGCCCGTGTGGGTGGCATGGCTGTCCATGGGGGGGGGCTGTCCAGGGGGTGGGCGGGCTGTCCACGGGGGGTGGTCGGGCTGTCCACGGGGGTGGCGGCACTGTCCAGTGGGGTCGATGGTGTCAAGGGGGTGGGGGTGGGGGGCTTTCCAGGGGTGGGGGGGGGGGGTCTGTCCATGGGGGGTGGTCGGGCTGTCCACTGTTGATTCATTTAATGACATAATATAGGTATATTTATATGAAAAGAATACCCCCAGAATAATCATGCAGCCCTGTCATTAGTCTAAACCCCTAGAACACATAAAAGAAGCTAGTATAGATATTTACTAAAATATTTAACACCATAAGAATAAAAATAAAGTCTAAATATAGTTTGAGAGTATATAATGGTGTGTGTGAAAAAAATGATATTAAATCAATTTAAATGAATATGGAACAAATGAGGGTTTACAATACATTAAGAGTACGTCAAATAATCCAAAACCACTATAGTGCCACATATTTAACTTCATGAAACAGGACCTGGAAATCTTACTTATGTCTTTACTGATGACCACCTAATTGGAACAATATTTATGGTTCATGAACACAAGGAAACAACTATGTTTGGTCTCTACCAACTCAATCACCCCCTTGTAGATCATAAAATTGTTTCCCCTTATACTAAAATGGTCTCACTGGAAGCTACTTCTAATGCTGGTCCTAAACCATTCATTCTCCACAAAAAATGATCAAAGAATCCTTGGACACATCTTAATGACGATACAAGCTCATCACATAAACACATCAAAACAGAAACAAAAACATATAGGATGGGTCTAAATCAAAAACATAATTAGATAAATTTCAATAAAAAATAAGGTACCAGTTAATAAGATACCATAAACACATCAAAAAAAAATAAACACATCAAAATAAAAAACACAGAAACAAAAACATATAGGACGGGTCTAAATAAAAAACATATAGGATAAATCAAAACAGAAACAAAAACATAAACACATCAAAATCAAATCTAAAAACTAAAATATTAGATAAAGTTCAATAAAAATAAGGTGCCGATTAATAAAATACCTAATTTAGGATGGGTCTTATGAGATTTGGAAGTAGATTCAACACCTTGGATGGGATGGAAGAAGAGGAACCTGAAGGAGCTCGAAGATCCAAACTGGTCCGGCAGAAGGAGTTCCAAAATCGCCTGTTGCTCCCGTTTAGGGTTCTGTATCGCGAATGGGGGAGAGGACGGGCCACTGCCAATTTGGGGGAAATTTTTGCCGGCGATTTTTAAAAACCGTTGGTATATAATTTTAGGGCACACCTATACCAACGGTTCATTAGAACCGTCGGAAAAAACCTCCCCCAACCACACCTATACAAACTGTTCTTTAGAACCGTTGGGAAAAACCTCCCCCAACCACATTTTTACCAACGGTTCAATGAGAACCGTTGGTAAAATTCCCTAAACACATAAATACCAACAGTTTACTAGAACCGTTGTTAAAACCTTCCCTAAACCAACCTTTACCAATGGTTCTATGAAACCGTTGGTATGTAAGTGTGCGGAAAAACCCACATTCTAGTAGTGGGTGTGGGCCTTTTATAAGAGGAGAGGAGGGGCACTCTTGGAATGTTAAGAAAAGATACTTTATTATAAAATTACTTTCAGATAAAAAGGGTCTCAAAATTATATATTTAGAGGAAAATGTGATAAGGGTTTTAAATCCACTCATACAATAGGTTTATGACAAGTGTAGGTCTTAGATTTTACATTACCTTTTCATTTTATTTAAATCGTTAAATAATGAGGTAATCGTTGCATCATCATTGTGTCATAAATAATTTCATTTAGTTAATGTCTATAAATTATAAAAAAAATATCATTATGTAGGAAATATTTTTATATTTCTAATGAATATTTATAGTCAAAATTATGACTTGTAAAACCCCATTTAAAAATTGTTTTATTAAAACATTTCATGTTTGTGACATATTTATTTTAACATTAAATAAAAAGTTATTAATGTCATTTTCCAACCAAATTGGCTCCATGGGGTCCCCAAGTTGACCCATGAATTGTATTTGTCGGCCATAACACATCCAATAATGGTAGGACATGTGTCTAGGTCATTTAATATTATTAAAACATTATTTTTACCTTAAACTACATTAATTACCTCTAATCGCGATTAAGAACATAAAAGTTACTATTCACCAAAAAATTATTTTAATCCCATTGAACCACATTTTACTTACTAATGACAACCATGTATGTCAGATTTTTGAAATTCAAAACATAGAGGTGGAAAAGTTTCATTTAAACGAAAAATCAGTTTTTTTAACTACCACTTAGTGGTTTCACTATTCATCAAAAATTGATGTTTTTCAGAAAAATACCAAAAATTTACCCTAAGATATATTTGATATTCCGAACTCAAAAACAATGTCTATTTTACAAAATTAAAATCATATAAGTTGCATTAATTAATTTAATAATTAATTCCCGCTGTCAAAACTAATAGCGTGTTTTTAAGAAACAATATCCATTAAAAGATTGACACTAGTTTAAATCCAATTTCAATGTGAAATTAATTCCAATGACCACTATTGGATTAAATGGTAAAAATATATTCTAATTTGAATTTAAAAACAATTCAAAAGATAATCTAATCATATAAATAAATTAGATTAAAAAGAGGTTTTGAATTAAAATACAACATTTTTCACTATTCATTAAAAAAATGAACTTTATCGAAAAGATACCAAAAATTTACACAATGTAAATTTTGATGTCTCAATTCTAAAGAAGAATTTTATTTTGTCAAATATAACACATAAAACTATCAAAATGGATTTAAAAGAGGTTTTCCATCAAAAGGCGGTTAATCGGTGTTCTAAAATATATTAGAATGTTTATGCATAAAATTGAATTCATTCACATTTTTAATCCTCTAACATTTATTGTAAAAAGTAAAAATATTTGACAAACATATATAATTATTTTGTAGTTAGTTCTATTCATTCCCTCCATTACAACGGCTAGGCATTAACTACCATTTAAAATAATATTATATTATTATTATAGTGCAACGTAAGATTTCAAAGGAACTCATTGTTGTGTATTGGGTAAGCCATAAAGCATAGAGTTCACTTTAAATTACTATTAACATTTTATTTAAAAATAGGGATAAATATAAAAATGTCATATTCTTTATTTACTTGGGTTGTTACAATTCAATAGTGGAAATAGTAAACAATTAAAAGGAAGAAGCAAAAGACAGGTAATAACCATTTTATAAAAGGCGGAAAATGATAGTTTACAATGCATGCATGTACAGATGACGATACAATTATGTAAGTAGGAAATATTACAGCATGCATTACAAACAATAAAAAAAGAAAAGATAGAAAAGCCCGACGATAATCCCCTGAGAATCCCAAGCTCCCTCTTGGTCCATTTCTCCTAACTCCTCAGGTAAAAACAACACATCACACATCCTTGGTCCTGTAGGCAAGAAGGTCTACTCGAGTAACCCAGTGCAATGGCGTCCTGAGTAGGGTGTGAGATATAAATCTCAGTAGGCCGGCACTACCGGTGTCCAACCCAATCCAAACAGTGTCTAATAATTAAATAGTGTGTATGTATGGAGAAATAAGTAAGAAGAACTACATAAGTAAATATCACCCGTCCAGGTTCCCAAGGGACACCTGACGGTTATACCAGCTTCGGCTCGCTGCTAGTAAAGTAACCCGATCATGTCACCATATATATATATATATATATATATATATAATCATTTTGATCATAGATGGAATGGGGTAAGAAGTAATCCCACCCATGAATAAGAAAAGGTGGCATGAGGTAGGAACATCACTCGTCCCTATAGGTCAACTGGAAAGGGGTAAAAATGCCTCCCTTCCATCAATCGAGATTAGCGGGCATAAGGTAAGAATGCCTCTCATCCGTGTAAGTCAACTGGAAAGGGGTAAGAATGCCTCCCTTCCATCACATTCATTCAACCATTGTGGGGTATAACTGCCTCCCATCTGTCACATTCATAATACTGGCATGCGGTATAACTGCCTCCCATGCAGACATGTAATCATTAACAGAAGTCAACTGGAAAGGGGTAAAAATTCCTTTCTTCCAGACATGTAATCATCAACATAAGTCAACTGGAAAATGGGTAAGAATGCCTCCCTTCAAGACTTGTACTGTCACACTGGCATGGGGTATAACTTCCTCCCATTCAAACACGTAGTTGTCACTAGGTGACCTCAGCATGCACTCACCTTTATTATCATTCATTATGTTGCATCAGAATGTGTCCACTCACAATACAAACATGTCTATAGTATAATGCTTATGGAATTACCTCATAATCAATCAAAGTATCATTCCACATATACATAAATGAATACATTCATATTCATACTTAGGAAACCCATCGTAAGTATCTAAATCAAGACATTCACATATTCATTTAACTAACATAAGTCGTGCTCATTACGTTATCCCAAGTCGTGGTCGTACCACCCTAGTCTACTCCTTCCTAGTTTCACCATTCCATCTTAAAGGATACATTTATCATTCTTTAGCCCTTTGATACCTTCTATAGGTAACAAGTCATTTAGTCTTAAGTCATCCCATTATGGTTATCATCTTACTCAATTTACCTAAACAAGGAAAATTAACCCAAACACAAGTATCACAGCCACTTCATTCGCTTTGTCTCAACAAAGAAAGTTCACATACAAATCACCAAAGAGGAACCACAACCATCCATAAGGCACACATAAAAAGTCTATCACTACTTTTTATCTTGAAGACAATGCACCTCTGATCGAGGGGTTTTATTATTAAATCATTAGTTTAGTGACCAAGAATCCCTTTTATCTTATCCTACATTTCACACTCTTTTTCAAGAAGCGTCTAATAAAATCCCATTTTGATGAATTAAAATACTAATACAAATGCAATATTAAACTCTTTAATACTTTACTTTAAATTAAAGGGGAAGGAGAGGGAACCTACCTTAAGGTGGATCCCTCCGTCCACTCCAAATCTTGGTGATTTCTAACTAATAGCCTCTACTGCTCCCACACTGAGCATATACACCTTCACACACATGAAAGGACACCTCTATTCCCACGTAGGCGAGTCTCCTAGACTCTGGCGACTCGAAACCACCCAAAAACATCCAACACACTACAAGATTAATCAAAAGAACTTTAAAACCTATAAATACAATAATTTGGGATATGCAAAACCAACTAGAATAAAAAACCCGTAATGATAACCCATGCCAGCAGGCCTAAACGTGGAGAATCGCTTCACCTTCGGCAGCGATGACCAGAATACACCCAAACACGACCCGAGAAGCCTTCCGCAAGAACCTGGAACAAAGAGATACTAAATGTCTTATCACCCTAAACCCTAGGGGGTTCAGCCACATCTCACCGGGCACCGAATCGAAGATGGAAACCAAGGGAGAAGAGACAGACGACCTTACCTCCATGCTTTAGAGAAGAAACTCAAGGGAAAACTGTCAGAATCGAAGCGCAAGGAAAGAGTTGAGGGGCATGTCACGCACGACACACGGGAGAGGAGGTAGGTGTGCCATGGGGGATTCTTTCGAGTGAGGGAGAGTGATAGTGTCTTTAGTTTTTGGTTTTTAATTATTTTATTTTATTTTAAATTTAAACAAAATCCTTAAACGGACTTGCCCGCATGGTTGATCAGCACGGTTTACCAAACCGTGCGCACACCATGTGGCACCCTCTTCCTAAGAGGGATCCCTCACACGGGCTAGGCGCACAGTTTGGAAAACTGTGTGCAGCCCGTGTACAATCCACTCCCTCTTTAAATAAGGCCCCATGATTTTCCTGCAATGGGCCACACTGTTTGGTCAAACCGTGCGCAGCCCATGCGCATTCCTTTGCCATTTAAAAACCAGCCTCTCTCTTGGGACCGAAGCTCTTGAGACCTATCGAGACACAAGGGAAACTTCGCGGGCCTTCTCCCAAGACCAAGACAAAAAAAGCATTCCAAATCTCAGAATTCCGTTCCAATGCTCAGACTTAAAAACGACCCGTTCAGTAATCGAAAAGTTCAAATTCCTTCGGGTTTTTTTCCGGTTCAAAACACGGGTCAATGAAGATGAAATACCTAACTATATATTATATGGTTCTAAATAAAATGACTTATTAAACTATTCCTTGTGATTTAAACAATCACCATTAAATAGGTGATTTAATATTTTAACAAATGAAAAAAGGGATCTATTCAATGTAATTAACATAGAGGTTTGGTGAGAAAAAAATATATGATGTATTCTAGATGTAATATAAAAAGACATCAATTTTTTATCAATGATTAATATGGAAAATTTGTGATGCACATATTGATATCTTTATTGAAAAAATGTCTAAAAATAAAAAAATGAACCATTTAGACCATAATATAAAATTTAATTAGTCGAACATGCATGGATATTTTTGTAAATATGAATTCAATTTTGATCAATATTTTTTTATTTTAATGAATTTTTTATGTAAGATTATACAATCAATAAATATTGATTCAGCCATACAAAATGTTTGATAAAAAAACAAATTAATAATATGATATCAGATCTAAAAGCCATAAAATTTTAAAAGTTTCGACTTTTCTAATCTTGAATATGAGATATAAGTCCACCCCATTAAATTCTAAAAAAATCATAAAATCCATATGCATTCAATTCAATATTTTAATTGTCACTATGATTTTATGTTAAATGTTAATATGGTGCGATAACATAATTTACAAATTTTAAAAATATTAAGTGTGTCAAATCATAAAAGAATACACTTCCTACCCATTCACTTAATTATTCCTTCTGAAACTAATTTTAAATTCGATGATGAAAATGTTTTAATCAGCTCAAAACACTCTATATAGAGAGTATCTATAAAAGAACCATTTAATTTCTACAATTATTTATCAAATAATGATCTCATAATAAA
Source organism: Viscum album (assembly GCA_963277665.1). NCBI lineage: Eukaryota > Viridiplantae > Streptophyta > Magnoliopsida > Santalales > Viscaceae > Viscum > Viscum album. Next base: position 1,180,319,242 of record OY728152.1, on the reverse strand, counting down.
AATGTTATCTATTTTGTGGGTCCAATTAGTTTTAATAAAATTAATTGATTATATATAATGAAAATTTTGTAAGAGGGTATTTTCTTTCACAAAATGAATAAATAATTAATTTTATAACATTTTTCATAAAATAATTAATTTGAAATATAATTATAAATTTAGAATTATTAAAATATTAGTTTTGGGGGATGTGATTTTTCTCTTATCAATGGAATGAGGCTAACATGACACAAAAAGGGGAACATTCACATCACATTGATGAAACATGATTTATTAGAAAACCACTGGGCAAGTTTAATACCAATTTATATTAATTTAAACTATTATATACCAAGTTGTTTTAATTTATACAAAATTATAGATATTTATAAATTTTCTATTTAATTTATATTAATTTATACTAATGTATAATAATTTTTATTTATTTTTTAAAATGTATATAAAATTATACCAATGTGTACATAAATATATCATTTTATAATAAATTATATCTATTTATAGTAATTTACATTAATTATACCAATTTATTATGACTATATAATAATTTATGGTAATTCATAAAAATTCCCCCTAAATGATTTCAATTTATTGTAAATTAGATTAATTTATAATAAATTATATGAAACTATAACTATTTTAAACAATATATAACCTTTTATCTTTATATATACTAATTAAAACTAATGCATAACAATTTTTATTAATTTTTTCTCACACCCTGAGGTTTTAAAAATAAATTGAAATGCATGAAAAAAGAGTCTCTAGATAATGATACCTTTTTAGGGATATAGTTATAAACTAGCCGTTAAAAATACCTTTTCCACTTTTGTGATTTGATTTTTCGAAAGAAGGACATCTACAATTGTGATTAGTGAGTTATTTGATGTATGATAGAACCAATATGATTTTTTTTGTGAATAGTAACATACCATTATGAACAGTAATATGACATTATGAATAGTAAATAATATTGTTATTTTATTATCTTATTGTTATAATATAATGATATATTGATTAATTTTTCAATGTGATATATAATGATTTATAGTTTTAACATAGTTATTTTGTGAATAAAATAATATTTTATTTAAAAATTTAACTAATCATATTTATAAAAATTATTTTCAAAAATTAGAGTTCATTGTTTAATTCAACAAGTCAAAATATGGTTACGGTGTTTTTTAGGATTTTTTTTGAGAGAGTTGAATTTTCAGTGACTAATAAAAATACAGTTTTATATTTTCAATGTGTTAAATGACATTATAATATTGTAATAATGATGTAATAATTTTGTTTGACTCTTGAGGATTAAAATGTTATATGTGGTGTCCGACGTTTCTATTACCATGGGCCAAAACCATGGGAATGCCCATGGTTTTCAAAAACCACTAATGAGGTGTCCTTTGAAATTTATTAAAAACTCCCTCACATTCAATATAAATACCACCCTCATGTGCTTCTTCCTCTCACACCTCTCAAGATTTTATAATTTTTTAAATTATTCCAAATTCCCTTACAATGGCTCCTCTCCACGTCCAAGACCTACTGGTATGAAAAAAAGGCAAAAAACAAAGGCCTTAATGAGGATCTCAAGGAGAAGAGATCAAGAGGTAAAAATCATCTTCCATTTCCTTGTGTTTTATTTTCAATTATTTTATTTCCTTCTAATGTCACCATTTTAACTTTTCCAAGAGGCTATAATGCTCTAGTGTTACATATATAATGTATTTTCATCTTTTTTATGATCATTCTTCTTATTCTCTTCCTCTTATTATAAAAAAACACCGTCTATGATGTGTCGTTTGACTGACATCGTGGAGAATGCGTGTTCAATTAATTTTATTTCCTAGAAGTATGTATGTAAAACTATTTCAATGGTTGAAAAATATTTTAATGTTTATGATTTTACCTCTATTATATCCCAGAAGTAACTTATATTCATAATATTAAAGGTATATGTTGAAACACGTTCGTGATTAACGATGAACCACCAAAATGATCTAAACGAATATAACTAATGATTTATCCCCATACCAAATAACCAAATGATTTATGGAATTATTTAATTTTCATGAAACATATTAACACCATTTCCTTACACTTTTAGTTTTTTGCTTCCATTTGACAAAAAAACCCTTTACGAACTGACCTTGGAAATCTTGTAAAACACACACCCGAAATAATGGAACTGGAAAAATATTATTAATTATTGGGTAAAATGTTGTTATAAAATGACCATATAAGGTGCTATAAACTTTTTTATGATTCTATAGAATATTAATAACACCTTTTAGTCATTATACATTAATTTTAAACTCTTTTAATCTATGAAAAACTTGATGTAAGGGAATTCGTAACCCTATGTCTATTCATTGGGTTTCACTTCTAATTGACTAATTATGTGATACTATGATAATTTGTTTAATGAATTTTATTATACTATTTATTATGATGTGGATTTGTATTGTACACACATATTACTTTCTTTATATTAATTCTCTCATTAATTATATGTCATTTTTGAGGGACTTTCCATTAATAACCCTCTTTTAAAATTCTAATTTACAGTATTCTAAAGCAATGTTTTCATGAGATTTTACATGTTTAATTACTAAATTTTGGTTCTTGGTAAAGTTTATGATTAAGAGTGGGACCTCTATCTCCCTCCAACACATTGGGTATGAGTAAGTTGGAAGTCATCCGTTTGGTCACTCAAAGTGTAATTGTAATGGTTACAACATAAGGTAGTTGTGCGGGTTACATTATAAGGTAGCCTTAAGCATTAAAAAATAAGTAAATAATTCCAAAATTCACATTTATGGGTTTATATATGTTATTTAATGTTTAATGTAAATGTAATGATTCAAAAAGTATCTATATATGGTAGATAAGTATGTATTTCTGAAAACAATTTCATATATTTTTTAGTATCCAGGGACTAATAGATTCTTTCCTTCTTTTTATATCGCTTACTGACCTTTTTATGCACATCCCATATTTTCAATGTTTTTTCACAGGTTATACGGTTGTTTATGATAAACAATGAAGTTATGTAAAATGTTATGATGATTTTTCAAAGAAATATAGTTGTTGTTTTAATAAATTTATGTTTTGGAAGAAGTGGATACTATTTTAGTGGTACCCACATTGTATTCTTGTGGGTTGATATATATTTTTATGTCCTAACATACTGAAACAATAAACCGAAAAGTTATTTCAGAATGTAAATATGTGAAATCTAGTTGAAATAGCTATATTATGTATTGTTTATGGTTGAGTCATTATAGTTAGTGTTAGAGGCATGATTTATATAACATTAGGAGTTAACATGATGTTAGAAGAATACCATAACTAATGTTTACATTGTTTTTATGTTGAAATGTTATTGCATTTAAATATCACCATTTTTCTTCATCAAAGATATGTATGTTCAAAATGGTTCTCCATAGTGTAAATAAGGAAGCTAAATATGGATGAAATCGAGAGGCTAATATCTATCTGAATTCGCAATTGGGAATGGTGAGAATTGGAACCAAGTAGTTTGTGATAGTAATGGATATCCTTAAATTGGAAAAAATAGTGATGGAATTTATGCAAGAGAAAACCAAAGATACCAAAAATGAACATGATGATTGTTGAAAATTATATGAGGAAAAACTCTCTTGAATTCATTGGATATTCTGAATGAGTAGTAGCAGAAGGAAAGATTTAGGCTCTTGAAACTATATTTTATATTATGGGATGTTTATACAATAAAAAGGAATGTATTTCCATTTATAATTTTGAAGGTGAAGCTGATCAGTGGTGGCCAATATTCAAGAATATCCGTGATAGTAAGGATATTGAATACTTATAATGGGGTGAATTTATAAGTCTTTTTCATGATAATTATTTTCCTAAGGTGGTTCGAAAAATTATAAAGAAGATGTTACTTAAATTGAGGACGAAGGAAGAATATTTAGTTGATGTGTATGAATAAAACTTCACTTGACTGGTAAGGTACATCTAAAATCTTATTCAGGATCATGATTGAAAAGTAAATCTCTTTTACTCAGGTTTGAGGCCAAGATACTAAAGGGCATTGAACTTATGATAATTCAACTGTTTTGAGAAACATTTACAATGTGTTGAGAGGAGTAGAAATAGATTTTTATGATGATCAATTTAACTTTAACAAGAAACATAAGAATAGGTCCAGATGACAAGAGATAGGTAAAAACGAGTCAATGAAATATGATGGTAAGAAAGTCCGGTTCCATTTCGAGAAAAGTGTGGTAAAAAGTACCACATGGAATGTCTTACTAATGTCATGGAGGGTTTTCAATGTCATAAGTTTGGACATATGACCCGAGAATATAATGAAAATGATCTTAATATCAGTTTAGATAAAAAACTATTAACTGTTTCAAATGTGGAGAGATGTGTCATTATAAAAATTCTATCCCAAAGAATGATCCGAGTGATGGGAGGAATCCATAATATAAGTAGTAAGCTATAGAGAGATCCTTTTTGACTACCTCATTAGTTGTAGAGCAGTCCAATGAAGTGGTATCATGTAACTTGTTTATTTATACAATTTTTTTATGGTCTTGTTTGATTCTAGGGTACACATTATTTTATTTCTGATAACGTTTCTTGTAAATTGGAAATATAACCTCATCAAAAGGATACAATAAATAATTATCGATACACTAGTGGAAAATGTTATATCAAAATAGAATTTTATGAATCTTTCTATTGTTATCTTTAGAAAAAAATTACCTGCAATCCTTGTTGTGTTTCCCTTAGTAGAGTTTGATATAATTCTGGGTATGGTTTGGCACTCTATTAACCATGCTATGATTGATTGTAGAGATAAAGAAATTGTTTTTAAGAATGAGTTTATGTTTTCACAAAAGAAGGAACCAATACAATTGATAACATATCAGGAAGATAAGAAACTGTTGAAAGAAAGAAATAAAAGTTATCTCGAAAATATTATTTAAAACAAGGGAACTATTCATATTAATTATGTTCCAATTGTAAATGAATACCTTGATTTTTTTCCTAATGATTTACCCAGCCTTATACCTGATCTGGAAGATCAATTCATAATTGTCTTAATTCATGGTGATAATCCAATTTCAAATACCCCTTATCAAATGGATCGAATTGAACTTATTGAATTGGAAATTGTGTTGCAGGAGTTTTTTTGATAAAGGCTTCATTTATCCAATCACTTCACTTTGGGGAGATCCTATTTTGTACGTTAAAAGGAAGTATGGATAACATTACTATTATGAATAAGTATCATTTTTGTAGAGACCCGAAGCTTGACGTACGTGGACATTACATTACTTTTGCGAAATACTTAGTACATAACAAAAACACACACACAAGGATCGTAACAGGTTAGTGTCTTTGGAAACTCAGAATATAATAATCTAATCGTGGTGAAAGATCTTCAACATCTCCCATAATGATCTTCTTTTTTTACCTAAAACATTTCTTTATATCCTGGGGAAAAGAAAACATAAAAGGGTGAGCTCAAATTCTCAGTAAGGTTAAACAAAAGAAATATCAATCACATCATATTCATAAGAACATAACATTTTGGAAATCTTAACCTGCAAAAGAGAGCATAATTTCATAACATGGGATAAATCATAGAAGTGAAATGAAATCCCAATAATAATAACTAAAAACATGAAACTTTTTTGAATACACACATAATCATAGAGAATCATTTCTTATTAGTCAAGACCCATTTCCAAGACTATCTTAGTGGACAAAGTCCATTTCTGAACCGAGTCACCCTCGTTTCAGTCCTGTTTCACTGAACCGGTATAACCTACCGTTCCAGCCATGTCTATCTCATGAGATATAAAATCTTTACCCAATGCATTGGAGGGAGATATAGGTCCCACCCATCTCATAATGATACCATTCATATGTGTGCTATAAAATCATAAATCATACATCATTGTATAACCCATGTAATAAATATGGGAATATTAAACAACGTGACATCATAAAACAATTCATATAAGATAAAGGAATTCATAAAAATATTTCCATCACAACATAATCAAATCAATGTAATAATAGAGATAAAAATATAACCCTTTATTATATTAGATGGAAAATAATTTTGATAAAACACTTGAACTCCATTCTTGAGGAAAATATCCTTTCTGCTTCAAAAACACTTTTCCTTTCTTAACATGTTATACAATTATAAACTAAAAGAAGTTGATTAAAAATAATCTTGAAAACTTGTAAAGGAAGATTTTTGGAAATAATGTTTCAAAAATCCATTCATTTCGTATACGTTAAAAAAAACATTCTTCATACTTTTTTCTGAAAAGTCAAAAAGTACCTCGTACGAAAAACGACAAAAGATTCCTTTCATATCTTTTACTAAAAACTCACCGAAGTGTAAAATTGGATTTAAAAAATTGTAGGTGGATGGAAATAATATTACATATTGTGGAAACATGGATGTGGATGATAAAATACACCCCAGTAAATTCCAAAGTATAAATAATCTCGGAAAAAAATGAGATTGTGATATTTCCCTTACCTTAGGTCCGATTTGCTTCGTATGTGTCCGAAACTCCTATATAATAATTTAAATAATTTCATTTACTTATTAAATAATCATAATAATTGTTATGATATCATATATGGTTCACTTATGACTTTATATTACCCGTTCTTTTGTAAATTCAATGTTAAAGAGCGTTTTGGGTAAAATTGATTTATTTGTCGTCCGCGTTTTGACTTGTAATTATTCATATGATTACTTAGATCATGATTACTTAATTCAAGAATATAAAACATGATATTTATATAATATATATTCAGAATATATATATATATAATATATCAGTAAATGGAAAGAAATACACCGTTCATGGAGACGACAGACCGTACGTACTCATGAACACTGTTTTCTTTTCCTTATTGAGTTGAATGGAATTAAGTAGATGAAATACATATATATACACATAAATCCAGAATAATTATTATGTCATATATTTCATTTTTAATTATTATATATACTTTATAATCATTCATTAACATTTAACGTGGAGAATGAATCTCATCGCGTCGTGGAGACGGTAGTCCGTACGTACGCACGAGCGATGATATCGTTCTCATGAACGTGGAATTATATTGGAGTGTATGTATAATATTTAAGAATCAATATCACTTCTTAATAGTAATATATAGTCATTATTTACACCATTATACCCATCCAAGTAAGGTGGTGGTGGAGAACAGATTACACCACGGCGTGGATACGGTATTCCATACGTACGCACGCACTGTGATTTCATTTTCCATAGGATGGATAGATGGTGAAATAAGGTTGTTTCATAATTATAATAACATATCCGTATATAAGTGATACTGATGTTATTACTTCATAATGAAAAAACCTAAGATGAAGAAGTGGAAGAATAAATAAAGATGAAAGAATCGGTAACGAGCATTACCTCTTCTTTGATGCGCTTCTTTGAGAACTGCTTTTGGGGCACTAAAATTGGTATTTGAAGAAGACCAGGACCTCTATGTTGTATCTAGGTAAGTGGAGAGAAGAAATTTTCAGGGGTTGGACGATCTTGAAGGCTCAATGTGGTGTGAGGAAGTGGGAGGAGGAGGTGCCCTTTTATAAGGGAGGAGAGGGGCACCTTTGGAATAACTAAAAATATTATTTTATTATAAAGCCATATTCGGTTTTAAATAGCTCCAAATTGATTTATTTCGAATCTAAGGATGGTATGGGTCTAAATCCTTTCATCCAATAGAAATTAGACAAGTTTATGTTCCTATTTTAACCTTATCATTTATATTTAACTTTAAGTTAGATAATTTTACTTTTACCATGTCTTCTTGTTTTCTTACACTATAAGGTTAATAAACTTACTATATCAAGAAAAACTAACCCCAAGTTGTTTATTATTAATATATATAACCTTATATAAGTCATTTGGACGAACTTAATATTTTTAGGAATAAAATAACAATTAATAATATAATATTTGTTTTAAAAACTATTTTATGTCAATTTTGACACTATTTAGTAATTGATTTTTGTAAAAATCATAAAAGAATGATTAGTTCGAAAAAAGTTAATTAAATCAATACTAACATGTCATATTAACCTATAAAACTATTGTAATTCCTAAAAAGTCTTAAATTGCATTTATTTGGGTATTTATAACAACAATTATGTCAATATTTCATTAATAAGACAATTACTGCATCATCATTGTGTCATAATAAATGATAATTATTTAATACCTAAAAATTTTAAATAAATTCCTATGATGTAGATAATTGTATTATATTTCTTTAGACTATTCATGTTCGATGTTTCATGAAGTGTATCACTAAATTAAAATTATTATACCTATAAGATTTAAGAAAGTGAAATGTTGTCACATTCTTTGGTTTTAATAATAATTAAATTATTTTCATGGAACAATGTCCATTAAATGAATCTAATCCGACCCTTAGGTGATATGGGTCGACTTTTAGTCATCCAAATGGATTTTTACATGTATTATGGTAATTTTATAATATTATATTTACCCCTAATTACCCGATTTACCTTTAACTATGGTAAATAAAATTTACCGTAGTTACTATTCATAATTCCCAAAAATAAAAAGTAGATTATTAACATAATTTGGATCCACTGATTCCAAATATGGAATCCATTTTTCCAAATTCAATACACAAAAGTTGCAGAAATTTAATTAAAATTAATCCCATTGTCGAAAGAAAACGGGTTTTTCTTTAAAACATTGCAAAAGATTGAATTGATTTATCCTACGAATTCAAGGTAGAATCAATGATAATGACATACATTATATTAAATGGTAAAAATATTTTCTATTTATACTTTAAAACCATTCAATATTATAATTTAACCATATAAATTATTGCGATGAAAAAGTTGTTTTTAATCAAAATATAGCGTGTTTTTACTATTCATCAAAATATTAAAGTTACCAGAATAATATGAAAAATTTATCCAAATTAAACTTTTACTTAATGATTCCAAAGAAGAATTTTATTTTTGTCAAATTGAACTTATAAACATGTCAAAAACTAGATTTAAAGTGGGTGCGCCATCAAAAGGCGGCAAAACTGCATTTTTTGAAAAATACTTATTTTACCTAAAAAATTTATTTTGTTCTTTTACCATATTTTAGAAAATGTGTAAGATGAATAATAAGATTCAAAATTTAGTTAATACTATTCATAACGGCTAGTTCATAATAATATTATAATAATATATCGTTGTTTATTAAAACCCGGTATTGCGTACAACACACTCTATCGAGGAAGGTCGCGATTGCATATAATGCAAGCCAAGTCAGGGTTGTGTGCTGTGCAAGAATCCTTCATTGTTTCGTATATCATAATCCAACCATATTTAATTTATACATTGAATATATATATATATACTCAATGTTGCGTAGAATAACTATTATCAATATTGTGTGTAACACGATCCAAGAATAGTGTTGCGTATACTACAACCTAATACGGTGTTGCGTATGGCGCAAGGTAATCTTGGTGTAGCATACAGCACAAGACATTAATGAAATTAAAAGAATATTTTTTCATAAAATCTCGGGGTGTTACATTCTACCCCCATTAAAATGAATTTCTCCCTCGAAATTCATCGGGGTTATAAATGGTTTACTATTCGAAAGTTTCTTTAATAGAATCCCACATCGTAAAAAGGAATACCAAAACCAATCATTAAAAACAAAAGTATGAAACGCAATGGTTACCCAAATAAACTAATCACCGAGTTTCCACATAGGTGAAAATATAGATATGGAAGAGAAATCTAACCATCATGTTTAGATGGAGAGTGGTAGAGAACATGGCTATGGAAAAGCCAGCAATCAGAAATCCATAAATTTTTGATGATCTAAGGTACCATCTGATTCATCAGATATAAGAGCACTAGGACAACATTTTTGGTTTTCAAGATCATTTCCCTAAAGATGATGAAATTGGAATTAGAAGAAATACTTTCGTGATTTTGGTAGAGTCTCACCGTTTGTTGTTCTTTGGACAATTTCCACTTCATCTCTTAAAGAAATGAAGTTGAATTTTTCATTCATGATGTGTTAGCAGATCATGTGATAGAATGATGGGTCATTCCATCTGTCTCAAACAAAAGGTTAGAAAAGTTATCAAAATATACATAACTCAATCAATAGTGAGATTAATCATATATGTTTCCTAAAATGAACTTATGCTTCATATATCATACCGCTTAATAAAATAAAACTAGTTTCTACTAACCAGGGACTTCCTGTAGGCCAGTGATAGGCGATAAAGGCCAGTCGCACTTCGTTTGTGGGTTCGATTCCTACGACTTTGTCCGACGCGATGGGTTGTCGCCCGTCCTGCAAGTTGTCCTTTTTATAAAACTATATTACTATAACATCCCATCAATAATATCGAAAAAAACTTCTATCCTTAAACAATACTAACTTATGTCCAACATAATCCATTCCAATATTTAAGCTTATCCATAATACTGCAGTCCATTGTCATAATATAGTGAAAACGATTACCATAGATTTAATACCATCGTTGATCCCCATATATCATATGATATGTCTTGTTGGTCACATTCCAAACATTCAATGACCTTAATCATGTATTATCTTGAATACCCATTGAACCTTAGTGAAAACCTGAATGTAGTTAAAATTTAACACTTTACACATACCAAAATCCTCAAAATTCTATATACTCAAACCATGATATCACTTAGTCCTTATATCAATCATGAGGTCATGAATACTATCAAACATATTATATTTTCATTATCCCTTCATTATGTGCATATCATCTGGTTTCCAAAAATATTTCATTCACTTTTCATGGTTACCGATGCCATAAAATTATTGAAAACCACAATAGACCAAAACATAAATATTCCAACATTCCACGAAACTATACACAACATTATTTTGGAATCCCATTACATAAGCACTTAATCACTCCACCACATCGTTGTCATATTCAAATCACCAATGGTGATCGCATGTGACTTCCCTTTTTTCCATTTCTTTAAGTGGTTTCTCATGTCGATCATCACTAACCCTTGGATTAGGGCATTTATTAGCATAATGCCCCATTTCCTTGCACTTTAAGCATTGATGTGTAGTAGGTTCATTCTGTGTATCCCTTCCTTTGTTTGTATCATTAGACATCTTCTTCCCATCATTGCGGCATTCAAATGCCCGATGACCTTCCTTTCCACATTTGAAACATTTACTTGTCCCTTTAAGACAATCTCCACCATGCTTCTTTCCACACTTTTAGCATAAGGAAACATTCAAATTCTTTTCACCATTATTCTGATATTTCTCCTTGAACTCCATCTTTCATTTCTTATCAAAACTAGGAGATGGATAAGTAACACCAACTTCCATTTCTACCTTGATAGCACAACACACAATTTCTTCATAGCTACTGAAGTCTCTTATAGCTAATGCCCTTCAAAGATTTGGTTTTAAGACACTGAAGAATCGATCAACTTTACTTTCAGGTTGGATGATAAATCCAGATGCATACCTTGTAAGCCTTGTAAAATTCGCTTCGTATATACCAACAGATTCATCATCCTTTTGCTTTAGTTCAAGAAACTCCTTCTCCATCTTTGTTCGAATAATACGAGGGAAGTACTTATTGTAAAATAAGTTATTGAACTCGTCCCATACCATGGACTCAATTTCATCTCTTTGCCTCATATTCTTAATACGATTCCACCATTGATCAGCTTCACCTTCCAAATGATATACTAAAAAGATGACTTTATCATGTTCAGAACATTGAAGAACTGAAAATATCTTTTCAGTTGTACTGATCCATTGTTCAGCAACAAGTGGATCAGAAGACCCACTGAAAGAAGGTGGACGTTGCCTCATGAAGGACTCAATAGAATATTGTTCCCTTCTCTGCTCATTTGGAAGTCCAGAATGATTCATAGCTTGTGTAAGTATAGCAATATGATTTTTCACTCCATCTCCCATAACATTTGTTTGTTCAGGAGGACAATCATTGCATTGTCCATTGCATTGATCAACATGGTTCCTTCGGGTTCGAGCCATCGTCTAAAACCCAAAAAGAATAGTGTGAGAGGCAAAAATCATGCTAGGGAAAACAACATAATAAATGGAGAGTACCTTCAATATCTAACATCTGAGGTTTAATTCTATGATCGTTAGTGTAATTCTAGTACTATAACCTATACGTATACTTAACCTTAGGGACATCCCTAGACATACCTTAGAAATATCTCTAGGGATCTCACTAAAGTTCTCGCATCCTAGTTTCAAAAGGTTAACTAAACCATTCCTCTGATACCAACTGTAGAGACCCGAAGCTTGACGTATATGGACATTACATTACTTTTGTGGAATACTTAGTACATAACAAAAACACACACACAAAGATCGTAATAGTTTAGTGTCTTTGGAAACTCGGAATATAATCGTCTAATCGTGGTGAAAGATCTTCAACATCTCCCATAAAGATCTTCTTTTTTTACCTGAAACCTTTCCTTATATCCTGGGGAAAATAAATCATAAAAGGGTGAGCTCAAATGCCCAGCAAGGGTAAACAAAAGAAATATCAATCACATCATATTCATAAGAACATAACATTTTGGAAATCTTAACCTGCAAAAGAGAGCATAATTTAATAACATGGGATAAATCATAGTAGTGAAATGAAATCCAAATAATCATAACTTAAAACATGAAACTTTTTGTCATACACACATAATCATAGAGAATCATTCCTTATTAGTCAAGACTAATTTCCAAGACTATCTTAGTGGACAAAGTCCATTTCTGAACCGAGTCACCCTCGTTTCAGTCCCGTTTCACTGAACCGGTATAACCTACCATTCCAGCCATGTCTATCTCATGAGATATAAAATCTTTACCCAATGAATTTTAGGGAGATATAGGTCCCACCAATCTCATAATGATACCATTCATATGTGTGCCACAAAATCATAAATCATACATCATTGCATAACCCGTGTAATAAAAATGAGAATCTTAAACATCGTGACATCATAAAACAATTCATATAAGATAAAGGAATTCATAAAAATATTTCCATCACAACATAATCAAATCAATGTAATAATAGGGATAAAAACAGAACCCTTTATTATATTAGACGGAAAATAAATTTGATAAAACACTTGAACTCCATTCTTGAGGAAAATATCCTCTCTGCATCAAAAACAATTTTCCTTTCTTAACATGTTGTACAATTATAAACTAAAAGAAGTTGATTAAAAATAAACTTGAAAGCTTGTAAAGGAAGATTCTTGGAAGTAATGTTTTAAAAATGCATTCATGCCGTATACGTTAAAAAAACAATCTTCGTACTTTTGTCAGAAAAGTCAAAAAGTACCTCGTACGAAAAACGACATAAGATTCCTTTCACATCCTTTACTAAAAACTCACCGAAGGGTAAAATTGGATTTAAACAATTGTAGGTGGATGGAAATAATATTACATATTGAGGAAACATGGATGTGGATGTTAAAATACACCACAGTAAATGCCAAAGTATAAACAATCTCGGGAAAAAATGAGATTGTGATATTTCGCTTACCTTAGGTCCGATTTGCTTCGTATGTGTCCGAAACTCCTGTATAATGATTTAAATAATGTCATTTAATTATTACAGAATCATACTCATTGTTATGATATCATATATGGTTCACTTATGACTTTATATTACCCGTTCTTTTGTAAATTCAATGTTAAAGAGTGTTTTGGGTAAAATTGTTTTATTTGTCGTCCGTGTTTTGACTTGTAATTATTCATATGATTACTTAGATCATGATTACTCAATTCAAGAATATAAAAAATGATTTATATATAATATATATTCAGAATATATATATATGTAATATATCAGTAAATGGAAAGAAATACACTGTTCATAGATACGGTAGACCATACGTACGCATGAACACTGTTTTCTTTTCCTTATTGAGTTGAATGGAATTAAGTAGATGAAATACATATATATACACATAAATCCAGAATCATTATTATGTCATATATTTCATTATTACTTATTATATATACTTTATAATCATTCATGAACGGTTAACGTGGAGAATGAATCTCATCGCGTCGTGGAGACGGTAGTCCGTACGTACGCACGAGCGATGATATCGTTCTCATGATCGTGGAATTGTATTGGAGTGTATGTATAATATTTCAGAATCAATATCAATTTGAAATAGTCATATATAGTCAATATTTACACCATTATACCCATCCAAGTAAGGTGTTGGTGGAAAATAGATTACACCACGGCGTGGAAACGGTATTCCGTATGTACACACGCGCGGTGATTTCGTTTTCCATAGGATGGATAGATGGTGAAATAAGGTTGTTTCATAATTATAATAACATATAAGTATATAAGTGATACTGATGTTCTTACTTCATAATGAAACAACCTAATAAGAAGAAGTGGAAGAAGAAATAAAGATGAAAGAATCGGTAACGGGCATTACCTCTTCTTTGAAGCGCTTCTTTGAGACCTCCTTTTAGGGCACTAAAATTGGTCTTTGAAAAAGACCATGACCTCTAGGATGTCTCTAGGGAAGTGTAGAGAAGAAATTGGCAGGGGTTGGCCGAGCTTGAAGGCTCAAAGTGGTGTGAGGAAGAGGGAGGAGGAGGTGCCCTTTTATAAGGGAGGAGAGGGGCACCTTTTGAATAACTAAAAATATTATTTTATTATAAAGCCCAATTAGGTTTTAAATATCTCCAAATTGATTTATGTAGAAGCTAAGGTGGGGATGGGTCGAAATCCGTTCATCCAATAGAATTTAGACAAGTTTAGGTTCCTATTGTAACCTTATCATTTATATTTAACTTTAAGTTAGATAATTTTACTTTTACCGTGTCTTCTTGTTTTCTTACACTATAAGGTTAACAAACTTACTATATCAAGACAAAAGAACCCAAAGTTGTTTATTATTAATATATATAAACTTATCTAAGTCATTTGGCCGAGCCATATATTTTTAGGAATAAAATAACAATTTATAATATAATATTTGTTTTAAAAACTATTTTATGTCAATTTTGTCACTATTTAGTAATTGCTTTTTTTTGAAAATTATAAAAGAATTATTAGTTCGAGAAAAGATAATTAAATCAATACTAACATGTCATATTAACCTATAAAATTAGTGGAATTCCTAAAAAGTCTTAAATTTTATTTATTTGGGTATTTATAACATCAATTATGTCAATATTTCATTAATAAGAAAATTACTGCATCATCTTTGTGTCATAATAAATGATAATTATTTAATCCCTAAAAATTTTAAATAAATTCATATGATGTATATAATTGTATTATCTTTCTGGAGACTATTCATGTTCGAAGTTTCATGAAGTGTATCACTAAATTAAAATTATTATACTTATAAGATTTAAGAAAGTGACATGTTGTCACATTCTTTGGTTTTAATAATAATTAAACTATTTTAATGGAAAAAAGTCCATTAAATGAATCTAATCCGACCCTTAGGTGATATGGGTCGACTTTTAGTCATCCAATAGTATTTTGACATGTGTTAGGGTAATTTTATAATACTATATTTACCCTTAATTACCCGATTTACCTTTAACTATGGTAAATAAAATTTACCGTAGTTACTATTCATAATTCCCAAAAATAAAAAGTGTCTTATTAACATAATTTGGATCCACTGATTCCTAATATGGAATCAATTTTTCTAAATTCAATACACAAAAGTTTCATAAATTAAATTAAAATTAATCCTGTTGTCGAAAGAAAACGAGTTTTTCTTTAAAACATTGCAAAAGATTGAATTGATTTATCCTACGAATTCAAGGTAGAATCAATGCTAATTACATAAATTATATTAAATGGTAAATTTATTTTCTATTTATACTTTAAAACCATTCAATATTATAATTTAACCATATAAATTATTCCGATGAAAAAAGTTGTTTTTAATTAAAATATAGCGTGTTTTTACAATTCATCAAAATATGAAAGTTACCAGAACAATATGAAAAATTTATCCAAAGTAAATTTTTATTTCATGATTCCAAAGAAGAATTTTATTTTGTCAAATTGAACTTATAAACATGTCAAAAACGAGATTTAAACTGGGTGCGCCATCAAAAGGTTGCAAAAATGCATTTTTTGAAAAATACTTATTTTACCCGAAAAATTTATTTTGTTCTTATACCATGTTTTAGAAAATGTGTAAGACGAATAATAAGATTAAAAATTTTGTTAATACTATTCATAACGGCTTGTTCATAATAATATTATAATAATATATCATTTTTTAGTAAAACCCGGTATTGCGTACAACACACGCTATCGAGGAAGGTCGCGATTGCGTGTAATGCAAGCCAAGTCAGGGTTGCGTGCTGTGCAAGAATCCTTCGTTGTTTCGTATATCATAATCCAACAATATTTCATTTATACATTGAATATATATATATATATATACTCAATGTTGCGTAGAATAAATATTATCAAAATTGTGTTTAACATGATCCAAGAATAGTGTTGCGTATACTGCAACCTAATACGGTGTTGCGTATAGCGCAAGGTAATCTTGGTGTAGCATACAACAGAAGACATTAATGAAATTAAAAGAATATTTTTTTTCATAAAATATCTGGGTTTTACAATTTTCGTCACATAAATTACTTATTTGATCAGCTCCAGGGAGCTCATTATTTTTACAATATTGACATGAGATCTGGGTACCATCAGTTGAAGGAAAAGGTGGATGACCTTCCAAGAACATATTTTCATACTAGATATGGGAATTCTGAATTTTTTAGGACATTTTTCTAACTAAGTCACCTATTGTATTCATGGATCTTATGAATAAAATATTTCATGAGTCCGTGGATATGTTTTTGGATGTTTTGATCGATGAAATTATGGTATATTTTACATGAAAATAGAAGTATGAAAGACATCTAAGGGTTTTTTTTCAAACCTTAAAAGAAAATAAACTGTATGGAAAATTCAGAACGTGTGAATTTCTTATGAAACTAATTTATTACAGTGGTTACATTGTTTCTAAAGATGGAATAACTCTTGATCCTGATAAAATGAAAATTTTTGAACAATGGCCAATACCCACATATATAATATAGATTTATTTTTTTTGGTTTATAAGGTTATTAATGGAGGTGTGTTGAAATATTTGCATGGTTATCCAGCCCACAGAATAAGTTAACACAAAAAGGAGTTAAATTCACATAGATAAAAGATTGTGATGAATGTTTTTATCAATTGAAAGAAGATTGTTGAATGATCTAGTTTTGACACTACCTTCTAAAAATGGAATGTTTTTCATATACAATGATGATTT
This sequence comes from Viscum album, assembly GCA_963277665.1. Taxonomy (NCBI): domain Eukaryota; kingdom Viridiplantae; phylum Streptophyta; class Magnoliopsida; order Santalales; family Viscaceae; genus Viscum; species Viscum album. Next base: position 1,180,301,796 of record OY728152.1, on the reverse strand, counting down.
ATTAAAGGGACAAGGTTTTTTTCTGATGTTGAGTGATCAGGTAACTGATTATGATTCTAGACAACAAAAATATCATGAGTTAAATTATCCGTGACATGATTTGGAATTAGTAGTGTTTTTATTCAATTTAAAAAAAAATAGTTATCATTTATACAGTGAGAAATGTGAAATATATACTGACCAAAAAAATATGAAGTATATATTCACTCAAAATGAATAAAACATGAGCTATAGAATATCGTATGAATTGATAAAATATTATTATTGCACAATAAATTACCATCCAGGTAAATAAAACAAATTGGAATATTCATTGAGTTGAAAACATCATGCATGATTAACCAGGTTTTGGCGGAATAAGACCCTTTGATTAAAGATTTGATGAATTTTTTCTTGGAAGTTGCTGGTACAGGAAATTAATCAACATTGTTTTAGGGTTAAGTGTTGTTATTTTTGTTAGACAGAATTAAGAAAACACATAAAGAAGATGGGGAGACACAAGATAAAGGTTGAATTAGTTAAAATGGGAATGTTTCCAGAATTTAATATTGAGAAATATTGTTTTCTATGATTTGGAAAGAGATAATGTGTCGCTTGTGATTCTCATATGATGAAAAAGTAGTTGTTTGAAGCTTATAGTTCTATTGTTTCTGTTCATACTGGCGGCACAATTATGTACATAGACCTTCATGATTTTTAATGGTGGGATGGAATGGAAAAAGATACTGTAGATTTTACCTTGATATGTTAGACATTTTAACAAGTTAAAGCACAGAGACAGTTACCGAAGAAGATGTTTCATCATTTTATTGTGTCAGAGTGGTAATGGGAAAATATATCCATGGAAATCTTGGTAGGACTACCAAAGACTTCTTAAGGTAACACTATATCTTGGGTTATTGTTAATCGGCTGACTAAATATGCACATTTTTTTCCTATTCAAGATATGATGACTTTGGAAATGTAATTTTGATTATAACTGAAGAATATTGTAAGGTTACATAGAGTTCCAAATTCCATTTTATCTAACCATGATACTAGGATGTCTTTTAGCATTTAGAATGGCCTTTATAAGTCATTTAAATAAGAATTAAATTTTAGTACAACTTTTAATCCTTAATAAGATGGGTAGTCACAACGGACGATTTAGACATTGGAGGATACACTTTATGCTTGTTCAATGGATTACCATGGAAGTTAAAATCATCATATTAAATTTTGTTTAATATTTTCATAAAATAAAAGATTTAATTCTAGTATACAGATGACACCTTTTGAGGCATTATATGGGAAGTGGGGTCGAACTGCAAATTTTTGGGATGAAGTTTAGGAAAGGAAGTTGATCGGCCTAGAATTAGTTGAGGAAGTGGCTGAGAATGTGATGATGATCCATCAATATGTGACCATAGCTCAGAGAAGGTTGAAAGTAGATAATATGGGGAAAGCTGTTTTTTTTATGTAGGTGATCACGTTTTTCTTAAATTCTTAGCGTGGAAAGTTTGATGCATTTTGTTAAGAATGAAATTCTATTTCCACAATTCGTTGGACCGTATGAAATATTGGAGAAATTATACCAAGTAGATTTTCCACAGAGATTATCTCAGATACACGATGTTTTTAATTTTTTAATGTTGAGAAAATATGGGCCAGATTTGTCTCTTGTTTTGGGTCGAGAAATACATCACCTGGAAGAGAAAATTTCTTATAAAGAGAAACATGTATAGATTATTTATCGATGAGAAAATGTGTGGCTGAATAAGGAAATATTCCAAGTAAAGGTGTTTTGGAGAAACCACATGGTTTAAGAAGCCACATAGGAATCTAAAAATGATATGAGGGAAATGTACTCTTAGTTGTTTAAGAAGTCAATAAAATTATAAGGACAAATTTTATAGAAGTTGGGGAGAATTTAACACCACAAGGTTTTAAAAATAAACTGGAATGCATGAAACACTGAGTTTCTTCATAATGAAATTTCATTTAAAGAGATATTTTTAAAACAGCTGGTAAACATAATTTTTTCGCTTCAATGATTTGAATTTTGAAAAGCATGCATCTACAATTGTGATCAGTAAGTTATTTTGATTATGATTGAATAAACATGACTTTAGTGAATTGTAAAATACTATAAAGAATTTTAATATTAACTGTAATATGACCCTTATGAATAATAAATCATATTATTATTTAATTTTTTGAATGTTATAAGATAATGAGATCTTGATTAGTTTTTTATGTTGGCAATTTTTTTGTTAATATTTTCATAATTAAATTTGTTTTTATATAAAAATTAAATTAATCATATTTAGAGAAATATTCTCAAAAAACCTAGTTAAATTTTTAATTAAACACATAACAAAATTATGGTGTTTTTTTGGGTTTTTTGTAAGATAGTTCAATTTACGGGGAACAATAAAAATACAATTTTATATTTTCAGTGTGTTTAATGACATCATAATGATGTAATAATAATATAATAATTATCATAAACTACTGAGGATTAAAATATGATATGAGATTTCCCGTGTGGATAATACCATGGGGAAAACCAAAGGAATTCCCATTGGTTTTCAAATACCACTAATGGTGTGTCCTTAAAAATTAAATAAAAACTCCCTCACTTTCACTATGAATACAACCCTCTTTTCCCACTTCCTATCATAGCCCTAATGATTTCATGATCATCTAAATTCCAAAAAATTAACTTTGCAAGTATTTTCCCTTGTCAAAGTCTTTTTTTCTCACCCCAAGGCCAAAACCAATGTCCTTACTGAGGATCTCAATGAGAATGGATCAAGAGGTAACCATTTTGTTTTATTTTTCTCGAGTTTTCATTTCAATTCATTACTTTTCTTATACCATATTATCCTACCCTTTTCCAAGAGGGATTAAAGATCTATTATGTTATATATTTTTGTATTTTTATCATGTTTATGCATAATTAATCATCATTATTTATCTCATCTTCCACTTATTCTAAAAAAACACCATCTGTGATGTGTCAATTTACCGCCATTATGGGAGATGTGTCTTCAATTTACATTACATCCTTCAAATATATTTATAAAACCATTAAAATGGTCAAAAATTATTTTAATGTGCATGATATAAACTATATTATGTTCTAGAATTAACATAAATTCAATATATTATATGTATATGATGAAATAATTTTGTGATTATCGAAGTACTACCAAAATTATCTAAACGGATAGAACTAATGATTTATCTAATTATTCATCCTCACACCATATAACCAAAATGATTTATGGAATCATTTAATATTTTGGAGAACTATTAATAAAATTTCATTCCACTCATGGAGTTTCATTTTCACTTGACATGAAAATATTTTACAAATTGACCATGGAAACTAGGAAAAGCACGCACCCGAAACAATGGAAATAACAAAATATTATTAATAAATAGGTCAAATGATG